>OY101441.1:103353491-104568210 GCA_956483585.1 Gymnocheta viridis | reverse complement strand
TTCAATAAAATGTATTAAATTAAAAAAAAATAACTAACATAATTTTTTTTAATTAATAGAAAAGGCTATATAGCCTTTTCTTTTGGAGCGTTACTGATACGCCAATAAAAAAAGACATGTGGCACTCGAGAACTGCCGCGGCAAAGCTATTGCATAGCATTTTGTTTTCAATAAAATGTATTAAATTAAAAAAAAATAACTAACATAATTTTTTTTAATTAATAGAAAAGGCTATAGCCTTTTCTTTTGGAGCGTTACTGATACGCCAATAAAAAAAGACATGTGGCACTCGAGAACTGCCGCGGCAAAGCTATTGCATAAAATTTTGTTTTCAATAAAATGTATTAAATTAAAAAAAAATAACTAACATAATTTTTTTAATTAATAGAAAAGGCTATAGCCTTTTCTTTTGGAGCGTTACTGATACGCCAATAAAAAAAGACATGTGGCACTCGAGAACTGCCGAGGCAAAGCTATTGCATAGCATTTTGTTTTCAATAAAATGTATTAAATTAAAAAAAAATAACTAACATAATTTTTTTAATTAATAGAAAAGGCTATAGCCTTTTCTTTTGGAGCGTTACTGATACGCCAATAAAAAAAGACATGTGGCACTCGAGAACTGCCGAGGCAAAGCTATTGCATAGCATTTTGTTTTCAATAAAATGTATTAAATTAAAAAAAAATAACTAACATAATTTTTTTAATTAATAGAAAAGGCTATAGCCTTTTCTTTTGGAGCGTTACTGATACGCCAATAAAAAAAGACATGTGGCACTCGAGAACTGCCGCGGCAAAGCTATTGCATAAAATTTTGTTTTCAATAAAATGTATTAAATTAAAAAAAAATAACTAACATAATTTTTTTAATTAATAGAAAAGGCTATAGCCTTTTCTTTTGGAGCGTTACTGATACGCCAATAAAAAAAGACATGTGGCACTCGAGAACTGCCGAGGCAAAGCTATTGCATAGCATTTTGTTTTCAATAAAATGTATTAAATTAAAAAAAAATAACTAACATAATTTTTTTAATTAATAGAAAAGGCTATAGCCTTTTCTTTTGGAGCGTTACTGATACGCCAATAAAAAAAGACATGTGGCACTCGAGAACTGCCGAGGCAAAGCTATTGCATAGCATTTTGTTTTCAATAAAATGTATTAAATTAAAAAAAAATAACTAACATAATTTTTTTAATTAATAGAAAAGGCTATAGCCTTTTCTTTTGGAGCGTTACTGATACGCCAATAAAAAAAGACATGTGGCACTCGAGAACTGCCGCGGCAAAGCTATTGCATAGAAATTTTGTTTTCAATAAAATGTATTAAATTAAAAAAAAATAACTAACATAATTTTTTTAATTAATAGAAAAGGCTATAGCCTTTTCTTTTGGAGCGTTACTGATACGCCAATAAAAAAAGACATGTGGCACTCGAGAACTGCCGAGGCAAAGCTATTGCATAGCATTTTGTTTTCAATAAAATGTATTAAATTAAAAAAAAATAACTAACATAATTTTTTTAATTAATAGAAAAGGCTATAGCCTTTTCTTTTGGAGCGTTACTGATACGCCAATAAAAAAAGACATGTGGCACTCGAGAACTGCCGCGGCAAAGCTATTGCATAGCATTTTGTTTTCAATAAAATGTATTAAATTAAAAAAAAATAACTAACATAATTTTTTTTAATTAATAGAAAAGGCTATAGCCTTTTCTTTTGGAGCGTTACTGATACGCCAATAAAAAAAGACATGTGGCACTCGAGAACTGCCGCGGCAAAGCTATTGCATAGCATTTTGTTTTCAATAAAATGTATTAAATTAAAAAAAAATAACTAACATAATTTTTTTTAATTAATAGAAAAGGCTATAGCCTTTTCTTTTGGAGCGTTACTGATACGCCAATAAAAAAAGACATGTGGCACTCGAGAACTGCCGCGGCAAAGCTATTGCATAGCATTTTGTTTTCAATAAAATGTATTAAATTAAAAAAAAATAACTAACATAATTTTTTTTAATTAATAGAAAAGGCTATATAGCCTTTTCTTTTGGAGCGTTACTGATACGCCAATAAAAAAAGACATGTGGCACTCGAGAACTGCCGCTGGCAAAGCTATTGCATAGCATTTTGTTTTCAATAAAATGTATTAAATTAAAAAAAAATAACTAACATAATTTTTTTTAATTAATAGAAAAGGCTATAGCCTTTTCTTTTGGAGCGTTACTGATACGCCAATAAAAAAAGACATGTGGCACTCGAGAACTGCCGCGGCAAAGCTATTGCATAGCATTTTGTTTTCAATAAAATGTATTAAATTAAAAAAAAATAACTAACATAATTTTTTTTAATTAATAGAAAAGGCTATATAGCCTTTTCTTTTGGAGCGTTACTGATACGCCAATAAAAAAAGACATGTGGCACTCGAGAACTGCCGCGGCAAAGCTATTGCATAGCATTTTGTTTTCAATAAAATGTATTAAATTAAAAAAAAATAACTAACATAATTTTTTTTAATTAATAGAAAAGGCTATATAGCCTTTTCTTTTGGAGCGTTACTGATACGCCAATAAAAAAAGACATGTGGCACTCGAGAACTGCCGCGGCAAAGCTATTGCATAGCATTTTGTTTTCAATAAAATGTATTAAATTAAAAAAAAATAACTAACATAATTTTTTTTAATTAATAGAAAAGGCTATAGCCTTTTCTTTTGGAGCGTTACTGATACGCCAATAAAAAAAGACATGTGGCACTCGAGAACTGCCGCGGCAAAGCTATTGCATAGCATTTTGTTTTCAATAAAATGTATTAAATTAAAAAAAAATAACTAACATAATTTTTTTTAATTAATAGAAAAGGCTATATAGCCTTTTCTTTTGGAG
Source organism: Gymnocheta viridis (assembly GCA_956483585.1). Taxonomy (NCBI): domain Eukaryota; kingdom Metazoa; phylum Arthropoda; class Insecta; order Diptera; family Tachinidae; genus Gymnocheta; species Gymnocheta viridis. Next base: position 104,565,332 of record OY101441.1, on the reverse strand, counting down.
CGTTACTGATACGCCAATAAAAAAAGACATGTGGCACTCGAGAACTGCCGCGGCAAAGCTATTGCATAGCATTTTGTTTTCAATAAAATGTATTAAATTAAAAAAAAATAACTAACATAATTTTTTTTAATTAATAGAAAAGGCTATATAGCCTTTTCTTTTGGAGCGTTACTGATACGCCAATAAAAAAAGACATGTGGCACTCGAGAACTGCCGCGGCAAAGCTATTGCATAGCATTTTGTTTTCAATAAAATGTATTAAATTAAAAAAAATAACTAACATAATTTTTTTTAATTAATAGAAAAGGCTATAGCCTTTTCTTTTGGAGCGTTACTGATACGCCAATAAAAAAAGACATGTGGCACTCGAGAACTGCCGCGGCAAAGCTATTGCATAGCATTTTGTTTTCAATAAAATGTATTAAATTAAAAAAAAATAACTAACATAATTTTTTTTAATTAATAGAAAAGGCTATATAGCCTTTTCTTTTGGAGCGTTACTGATACGCCAATAAAAAAAGACATGTGGCACTCGAGAACTGCCGCGGCAAAGCTATTGCATAGCATTTTGTTTTCAATAAAATGTATTAAATTAAAAAAAAATAACTAACATAATTTTTTTTAATTAATAGAAAAGGCTATATAGCCTTTTCTTTTGGAGCGTTACTGATACGCCAATAAAAAAAGACATGTGGCACTCGAGAACTGCCGCGGCAAAGCTATTGCATAGCATTTTGTTTTCAATAAAATGTATTAAATTAAAAAAAATAACTAACATAATTTTTTTTAATTAATAGAAAAGGCTATATAGCCTTTTCTTTTGGAGCGTTACTGATACGCCAATAAAAAAAGACATGTGGCACTCGAGAACTGCCGCGGCAAAGCTATTGCATAGCATTTTGTTTTCAATAAAATGTATTAAATTAAAAAAAAATAACTAACATAATTTTTTTTAATTAATAGAAAAGGCTATATAGCCTTTTCTTTTGGAGCGTTACTGATACGCCAATAAAAAAAGACATGTGGCACTCGAGAACTGCCGCGGCAAAGCTATTGCATAGCATTTTGTTTTCAATAAAATGTATTAAATTAAAAAAAAATAACTAACATAATTTTTTTTAATTAATAGAAAAGGCTATATAGCCTTTTCTTTTGGAGCGTTACTGATACGCCAATAAAAAAAGACATGTGGCACTCGAGAACTGCCGCGGCAAAGCTATTGCATAGCATTTTGTTTTCAATAAAATGTATTAAATTAAAAAAAAATAACTAACATAATTTTTTTTAATTAATAGAAAAGGCTATATAGCCTTTTCTTTTGGAGCGTTACTGATACGCCAATAAAAAAAGACATGTGGCACTCGAGAACTGCCGCGGCAAAGCTATTGCATAGCATTTTGTTTTCAATAAAATGTATTAAATTAAAAAAAAATAACTAACATAATTTTTTTTAATTAATAGAAAAGGCTATATAGCCTTTTCTTTTGGAGCGTTACTGATACGCCAATAAAAAAAGACATGTGGCACTCGAGAACTGCCGCGGCAAAGCTATTGCATAGCATTTTGTTTTCAATAAAATGTATTAAATTAAAAAAAAATAACTAACATAATTTTTTTTAATTAATAGAAAAGGCTATATAGCCTTTTCTTTTGGAGCGTTACTGATACGCCAATAAAAAAAGACATGTGGCACTCGAGAACTGCCGCGGCAAAGCTATTGCATAGCATTTTGTTTTCAATAAAATGTATTAAATTAAAAAAAAATAACTAACATAATTTTTTTTAATTAATAGAAAAGGCTATATAGCCTTTTCTTTTGGAGCGTTACTGATACGCCAATAAAAAAAGACATGTGGCACTCGAGAACTGCCGCGGCAAAGCTATTGCATAGCATTTTGTTTTCAATAAAATGTATTAAATTAAAAAAAAATAACTAACATAATTTTTTTTAATTAATAGAAAAGGCTATATAGCCTTTTCTTTTGGAGCGTTACTGATACGCCAATAAAAAAAGACATGTGGCACTCGAGAACTGCCGCGGCAAAGCTATTGCATAGCATTTTGTTTTCAATAAAATGTATTAAATTAAAAAAAAATAACTAACATAATTTTTTTTAATTAATAGAAAAGGCTATATAGCCTTTTCTTTTGGAGCGTTACTGATACGCCAATAAAAAAAGACATGTGGCACTCGAGAACTGCCGCGGCAAAGCTATTGCATAGCATTTTGTTTTCAATAAAATGTATTAAATTAAAAAAAAATAACTAACATAATTTTTTTTAATTAATAGAAAAGGCTATAGCCTTTTCTTTTGGAGCGTTACTGATACGCCAATAAAAAAAGACATGTGGCACTCGAGAACTGCCGCGGCAAAGCTATTGCATAGCATTTTGTTTTCAATAAAATGTATTAAATTAAAAAAAAATAACTAACATAATTTTTTTTAATTAATAGAAAAGGCTATATAGCCTTTTCTTTTGGAGCGTTACTGATACGCCAATAAAAAAAGACATGTGGCACTCGAGAACTGCCGCGGCAAAGCTATTGCATAGCATTTTGTTTTCAATAAAATGTATTAAATTAAAAAAAAATAACTAACATAATTTTTTTTAATTAATAGAAAAGGCTATATAGCCTTTTCTTTTGGAGCGTTACTGATACGCCAATAAAAAAAGACATGTGGCACTCGAGAACTGCCGCGGCAAAGCTATTGCATAGCATTTTGTTTTCAATAAAATGTATTAAATTAAAAAAAAATAACTAACATAATTTTTTTTAATTAATAGAAAAGGCTATAGCCTTTTCTTTTGGAGCGTTACTGATACGCCAATAAAAAAAGACATGTGGCACTCGAGAACTGCCGCGGCAAAGCTATTGCATAGCATTTTGTTTTCAATAAAATGTATTAAATTAAAAAAAAATAACTAACATAATTTTTTTTAATTAATAGAAAAGGCTATAGCCTTTTCTTTTGGAGCGTTACTGATACGCCAATAAAAAAAGACATGTGGCACTCGAGAACTGCCGCGGCAAAGCTATTGCATAGCATTTTGTTTTCAATAAAATGTATTAAATTAAAAAAAATAACTAACATAATTTTTTTTAATTAATAGAAAAGGCTATATAGCCTTTTCTTTTGGAGCGTTACTGATACGCCAATAAAAAAAGACATGTGGCACTCGAGAACTGCCGCGGCAAAGCTATTGCATAGCATTTTGTTTTCAATAAAATGTATTAAATTAAAAAAAAATAACTAACATAATTTTTTTTAATTAATAGAAAAGGCTATAGCCTTTTCTTTTGGAGCGTTACTGATACGCCAATAAAAAAAGACATGTGGCACTCGAGAACTGCCGCGGCAAAGCTATTGCATAGCATTTTGTTTTCAATAAAATGTATTAAATTAAAAAAAAATAACTAACATAATTTTTTTTAATTAATAGAAAAGGCTATATAGCCTTTTCTTTTGGAGCGTTACTGATACGCCAATAAAAAAAGACATGTGGCACTCGAGAACTGCCGCGGCAAAGCTATTGCATAGCATTTTGTTTTCAATAAAATGTATTAAATTAAAAAAAAATAACTAACATAATTTTTTTTAATTAATAGAAAAGGCTATATAGCCTTTTCTTTTGGAGCGTTACTGATACGCCAATAAAAAAAGACATGTGGCACTCGAGAACTGCCGCGGCAAAGCTATTGCATAGCATTTTGTTTTCAATAAAATGTATTAAATTAAAAAAAATAACTAACATAATTTTTTTTAATTAATAGAAAAGGCTATAGCCTTTTCTTTTGGAGCGTTACTGATACGCCAATAAAAAAAGACATGTGGCACTCGAGAACTGCCGCGGCAAAGCTATTGCATAGCATTTTGTTTTCAATAAAATGTATTAAATTAAAAAAAAATAACTAACATAATTTTTTTTAATTAATAGAAAAGGCTATATAGCCTTTTCTTTTGGAGCGTTACTGATACGCCAATAAAAAAAGACATGTGGCACTCGAGAACTGCCGCGGCAAAGCTATTGCATAGCATTTTGTTTTCAATAAAATGTATTAAATTAAAAAAAAATAACTAACATAATTTTTTTTAATTAATAGAAAAGGCTATATAGCCTTTTCTTTTGGAGCGTTACTGATACGCCAATAAAAAAAGACATGTGGCACTCGAGAACTGCCGCGGCAAAGCTATTGCATAGCATTTTGTTTTCAATAAAATGTATTAAATTAAAAAAAAATAACTAACATAATTTTTTTTAATTAATAGAAAAGGCTATAGCCTTTTCTTTTGGAGCGTTACTGATACGCCAATAAAAAAAGACATGTGGCACTCGAGAACTGCCGCGGCAAAGCTATTGCATAGCATTTTGTTTTCAATAAAATGTATTAAATTAAAAAAAAATAACTAACATAATTTTTTTTAATTAATAGAAAAGGCTATATAGCCTTTTCTTTTGGAGCGTTACTGATACGCCAATAAAAAAAGACATGTGGCACTCGAGAACTGCCGCGGCAAAGCTATTGCATAGCATTTTGTTTTCAATAAAATGTATTAAATTAAAAAAAAATAACTAACATAATTTTTTTTAATTAATAGAAAAGGCTATAGCCTTTTCTTTTGGAGCGTTACTGATACGCCAATAAAAAAAGACATGTGGCACTCGAGAACTGCCGCGGCAAAGCGATTGCATAGCATTTTGTTTTCAATAAAATGTATTAAATTAAAAAAAAATAACTAACATAATTTTTTTTAATTAATAGAAAAGGCTATATAGCCTTTTCTTTTGGAGCGTTACTGATACGCCAATAAAAAAAGACATGTGGCACTCGAGAACTGCCGCGGCAAAGCTATTGCATAGCATTTTGTTTTCAATAAAATGTATTAAATTAAAAAAAAATAACTAACATAATTTTTTTTAATTAATAGAAAAGGCTATAGCCTTTTCTTTTGGAGCGTTACTGATACGCCAATAAAAAAAGACATGTGGCACTCGAGAACTGCCGCGGCAAAGCTATTGCATAGCATTTTGTTTTCAATAAAATGTATTAAATTAAAAAAAAATAACTAACATAATTTTTTTTAATTAATAGAAAAGGCTATATAGCCTTTTCTTTTGGAGCGTTACTGATACGCCAATAAAAAAAGACATGTGGCACTCGAGAACTGCCGCGGCAAAGCTATTGCATAGCATTTTGTTTTCAATAAAATGTATTAAATTAAAAAAAAATAACTAACATAATTTTTTTTAATTAATAGAAAAGGCTATATAGCCTTTTCTTTTGGAGCGTTACTGATACGCCAATAAAAAAAGACATGTGGCACTCGAGAACTGCCGCGGCAAAGCTATTGCATAGCATTTTGTTTTCAATAAAATGTATTAAATTAAAAAAAATAACTAACATAATTTTTTTTAATTAATAGAAAAGGCTATAGCCTTTTCTTTTGGAGCGTTACTGATACGCCAATAAAAAAAGACATGTGGCACTCGAGAACTGCCGCGGCAAAGCTATTGCATAGCATTTTGTTTTCAATAAAATGTATTAAATTAAAAAAAAATAACTAACATAATTTTTTTTAATTAATAGAAAAGGCTATAGCCTTTTCTTTTGGAGCGTTACTGATACGCCAATAAAAAAAGACATGTGGCACTCGAGAACTGCCGCGGCAAAGCTATTGCATAGCATTTTGTTTTCAATAAAATGTATTAAATTAAAAAAAAATAACTAACATAATTTTTTTTAATTAATAGAAAAGGCTATAGCCTTTTCTTTTGGAGCGTTACTGATACGCCAATAAAAGACATGTGGCACTCGAGAACTGCCGCGGCAAAGCTATTGCATAGCATTTTGTTTTCAATAAAATGTATTAAATTAAAAAAAAAATAACTAACATAATTTTTTTTAATTAATAGAAAAGGCTATAGCCTTTTCTTTTGGAGCGTTACTGATACGCCAATAAAAAAAGACATGTGGCACTCGAGAACTGCCGCGGCAAAGCTATTGCATAGCATTTTGTTTTCAATAAAATGTATTAAATTAAAAAAAAATAACTAACATAATTTTTTTTAATTAATAGAAAAGGCTATAGCCTTTTCTTTTGGAGCGTTACTGATACGCCAATAAAAAAAGACATGTGGCACCCGAGAACTGCCGCGGCAAAGCTATTGCATAGCATTTTGTTTTCAATAAAATGTATTAAATTAAAAAAAAATAACTAACATAATTTTTTTTAATTAATAGAAAAGGCTACAGCCTTTTCTTTTGGAGCGTTACTGATACGCCAATAAAAAAAGACATGTGGCACTCGAGAACTGCCGCGGCAAAGCTATTGCATAGCATTTTGTTTTCAATAAAATGTATTAAATTAAAAAAAAATAACTAACATAATTTTTTTTAATTAATAGAAAAGGCTATAGCCTTTTCTTTTGGAGCGTTACTGATACGCCAATAAAAAAAGACATGTGGCACTCGAGAACTGCCGCGGCAAAGCTATTGCATAGCATTTTGTTTTCAATAAAATGTATTAAATTAAAAAAAAATAACTAACATAATTTTTTTTAATTAATAGAAAAGGCTATAGCCTTTTCTTTTGGAGCGTTACTGATACGCCAATAAAAAAAGACATGTGGCACTCGAGAACTGCCGCGGTAAAGCTATTGCATAGCATTTTGTTTTCAATAAAATGTATTAAATTAAAAAAAAAAATAACTAACATAATTTTTTTTAATTAATAGAAAAGGCTATAGCCTTTTCTTTTGGAGCGTTACTGATACGCCAATAAAAAAAGACATGTGGCACTCGAGAACTGCCGCGGCAAAGCTATTGCATAGCATTTTGTTTTCAATAAAATGTATTAAATTAAAAAAAAAAATAACTAACATAATTTTTTTTAATTAATAGAAAAGGCTATAGCCTTTTCTTTTGGAGCGTTACTGATACGCCAATAAAAAAAGACATGTGGCACTCGAGAACTGCCGCGGCAAAGCTATTGCATAGCATTTTGTTTTCAATAAAATGTATTAAATTAAAAAAAAAATAACTAACATAATTTTTTTTAATTAATAGAAAAGGCTATAGCCTTTTCTTTTGGAGCGTTACTGATACGCCAATAAAAAAAGACATGTGGCACTCGAGAACTGCCGCGGCAAAGCTATTGCATAGCATTTTGTTTTCAATAAAATGTATTAAATTAAAAAAAAAATAACTAACATAATTTTTTTTAATTAATAGAAAAGGCTATAGCCTTTTCTTTTGGAGCGTTACTGATACGCCAATAAAAAAAGACATGTGGCACTCGAGAACTGCCGCGGCAAAGCTATTGCATAGCATTTTGTTTTCAATAAAATGTATTAAATTAAAAAAAAAAATAACTAACATAATTTTTTTTAATTAATAGAAAAGGCTATAGCCTTTTCTTTTGGAGCGTTACTGATACGCCAATAAAAAAAGACATGTGGCACTCGAGAACTGCCGCGGCAAAGCTATTGCATAGCATTTTGTTTTCAATAAAATGTATTAAATTAAAAAAAAAAAAATAACTAACATAATTTTTTTTAATTAATAGAAAAGGCTATAGCCTTTTCTTTTGGAGCGTTACTGATACGCCAATAAAAAAAGACATGTGGCACTCGAGAACTGCCGCGGCAAAGCTATTGCATAGCATTTTGTTTTCAATAAAATGTATTAAATTAAAAAAAAAAAATAACTAACATAATTTTTTTTAATTAATAGAAAAGGCTATAGCCTTTTCTTTTGGAGCGTTACTGATACGCCAATAAAAAAAGACATGTGGCACTCGAGAACTGCCGCGGTAAAGCTATTGCATAGCATTTTGTTTTCAATAAAATGTATTAAATTAAAAAAAAAAAATAACTAACATAATTTTTTTTAATTAATAGAAAAGGCTATAGCCTTTTCTTTTGGAGCGTTACTGATACGCCAATAAAAAAAGACATGTGGCACTCGAGAACTGCCGCGGCAAAGCTATTGCATAGCATTTTGTTTTCAATAAAATGTATTAAATTAAAAAAAAAAAATAACTAACATAATTTTTTTTAATTAATAGAAAAGGCTATAGCCTTTTCTTTTGGAGCGTTACTGATACGCCAATAAAAAAAGACATGTGGCACTCGAGAACTGCCGCGGTAAAGCTATTGCATAGCATTTTGTTTTCAATAAAATGTATTAAATTAAAAAAAAAAAATAACTAACATAATTTTTTTTAATTAATAGAAAAGGCTATAGCCTTTTCTTTTGGAGCGTTACTGATACGCCAATAAAAAAAGACATGTGGCACTCGAGAACTGCCGCGGCAAAGCTATTGCATAGCATTTTGTTTTCAATAAAATGTATTAAATTAAAAAAAAAAAATAACTAACATAATTTTTTTTAATTAATAGAAAAGGCTATAGCCTTTTCTTTTGGAGCGTTACTGATACGCCAATAAAAAAAGACATGTGGCACTCGAGAACTGCCGCGGTAAAGCTATTGCATAGCATTTTGTTTTCAATAAAATGTATTAAATTAAAAAAAAAAAAATAACTAACATAATTTTTTTTAATTAATAGAAAAGGCTATAGCCTTTTCTTTTGGAGCGTTACTGATACGCCAATAAAAAAAGACATGTGGCACTCGAGAACTGCCGCGGCAAAGCTATTGCATAGCATTTTGTTTTCAATAAAATGTATTAAATTAAAAAAAAAAATAACTAACATAATTTTTTTTAATTAATAGAAAAGGCTATAGCCTTTTCTTTTGGAGCGTTACTGATACGCCAATAAAAAAAGACATGTGGCACTCGAGAACTGCCGCGGCAAAGCTATTGCATAGCATTTTGTTTTCAATAAAATGTATTAAATTAAAAAAAAAAAATAACTAACATAATTTTTTTTAATTAATAGAAAAGGCTATAGCCTTTTCTTTTGGAGCGTTACTGATACGCCAATAAAAAAAGACATGTGGCACTCGAGAACTGCCGCGGCAAAGCTATTGCATAGCATTTTGTTTTCAATAAAATGTATTAAATTAAAAAAAAAAAATAACTAACATAATTTTTTTTAATTAATAGAAAAGGCTATAGCCTTTTCTTTTGGAGCGTTACTGATACGCCAATAAAAAAAGACATGTGGCACTCGAGAACTGCCGCGGCAAAGCTATTGCATAGCATTTTGTTTTCAATAAAATGTATTAAATTAAAAAAAAAAATAACTAACATAATTTTTTTTAATTAATAGAAAAGGCTATAGCCTTTTCTTTTGGAGCGTTACTGATACGCCAATAAAAAAAGACATGTGGCACTCGAGAACTGCCGCGGTAAAGCTATTGCATAGCATTTTGTTTTCAATAAAATGTATTAAATTAAAAAAAAAAAATAACTAACATAATTTTTTTTAATTAATAGAAAAGGCTATAGCCTTTTCTTTTGGAGCGTTACTGATACGCCAATAAAAAAAGACATGTGGCACTCGAGAACTGCCGCGGCAAAGCTATTGCATAGCATTTTGTTTTCAATAAAATGTATTAAATTAAAAAAAAAAAATAACTAACATAATTTTTTTTAATTAATAGAAAAGGCTATAGCCTTTTCTTTTGGAGCGTTACTGATACGCCAATAAAAAAAGACATGTGGCACTCGAGAACTGCCGCGGTAAAGCTATTGCATAGCATTTTGTTTTCAATAAAATGTATTAAATTAAAAAAAAAAAATAACTAACATAATTTTTTTTAATTAATAGAAAAGGCTATAGCCTTTTCTTTTGGAGCGTTACTGATACGCCAATAAAAAAAGACATGTGGCACTCGAGAACTGCCGCGGCAAAGCTATTGCATAGCATTTTGTTTTCAATAAAATGTATTAAATTAAAAAAAAAAAATAACTAACATAATTTTTTTTAATTAATAGAAAAGGCTATAGCCTTTTCTTTTGGAGCGTTACTGATACGCCAATAAAAAAAGACATGTGGCACTCGAGAACTGCCGCGGTAAAGCTATTGCATAGCATTTTGTTTTCAATAAAATGTATTAAATTAAAAAAAAAAAATAACTAACATAATTTTTTTTAATTAATAGAAAAGGCTATAGCCTTTTCTTTTGGAGCGTTACTGATACGCCAATAAAAAAAGACATGTGGCACTCGAGAACTGCCGCGGCAAAGCTATTGCATAGCATTTTGTTTTCAATAAAATGTATTAAATTAAAAAAAAAAAATAACTAACATAATTTTTTTTAATTAATAGAAAAGGCTATAGCCTTTTCTTTTGGAGCGTTACTGATACGCCAATAAAAAAAGACATGTGGCACTCGAGAACTGCCGCGGTAAAGCTATTGCATAGCATTTTGTTTTCAATAAAATGTATTAAATTAAAAAAAAAAATAACTAACATAATTTTTTTTAATTAATAGAAAAGGCTATAGCCTTTTCTTTTGGAGCGTTACTGATACGCCAATAAAAAAAGACATGTGGCACTCGAGAACTGCCGCGGCAAAGCTATTGCATAGTATTTTGTTTTCAATAAAATGTATTAAATTAAAAAAAAAATAACTAACATAATTTTTTTTAATTAATGGAAAAGGCTATAGCCTTTTCTTTTGGAGCGTTACTGATACGCCAATAAAAAAAGACATGTGGCACTCGAGAACTGCCGCGGTAAAGCTATTGCATAGCATTTTGTTTTCAATAAAATGTATTAAATTAAAAAAAAAATAACTAACATAATTTTTTTTAATTAATAGAAAAGGCTATAGCCTTTTCTTTTGGAGCGTTACTGATACGCCAATAAAAAAAGACATGTGGCACTCGAGAACTGCCGCGGCAAAGCTATTGCATAGCATTTTGTTTTCAATAAAATGTATTAAATTAAAAAAAAAATAACTAACATAATTTTTTTTAATTAATAGAAAAGGCTATAGCCTTTTCTTTTGGAGCGTTACTGATACGCCAATAAAAAAAGACATGTGGCACTCGAGAACTGCCGCGGCAAAGCTATTGCATAGTATTTTGTTTTCAATAAAATGTATTAAATTAAAAAAAAATAACTAACATAATTTTTTTTAATTAATGGAAAAGGCTATAGCCTTTTCTTTTGGAGCGTTACTGATACGCCAATAAAAAAAGACATGTGGCACTCGAGAACTGCCGCGGTAAAGCTATTGCATAGCATTTTGTTTTCAATAAAATGTATTAAATTAAAAAAAAAATAACTAACATAATTTTTTTAATTAATAGAAAAGGCTATAGCCTTTTCTTTTGGAGCGTTACTGATACGCCAATAAAAAAAGACATGTGGCACTCGAGAACTGCCGCGGCAAAGCTATTGCATAGCATTTTGTTTTCAATAAAATGTATTAAATTAAAAAAAAAATAACTAACATAATTTTTTTTAATTAATAGAAAAGGCTATAGCCTTTTCTTTTGGAGCGTTACTGATACGCCAATAAAAAAAGACATGTGGCACTCGAGAACTGCCGCGGCAAAGCTATTGCATAGTATTTTGTTTTCAATAAAATGTATTAAATTAAAAAAAAATAACTAACATAATTTTTTTTAATTAATGGAAAAGGCTATAGCCTTTTCTTTTGGAGCGTTACTGATACGCCAATAAAAAAAGACATGTGGCACTCGAGAACTGCCGCGGTAAAGCTATTGCATAGCATTTTGTTTTCAATAAAATGTATTAAATTAAAAAAAAAAATAACTAACATAATTTTTTTTAATTAATAGAAAAGGCTATAGCCTTTTCTTTTGGAGCGTTACTGATACGCCAATAAAAAAAGACATGTGGCACTCGAGAACTGCCGCGGCAAAGCTATTGCATAGCATTTTGTTTTCAATAAAATGTATTAAATTAAAAAAAAAAATAACTAACATAATTTTTTTTAATTAATAGAAAAGGCTATAGCCTTTTCTTTTGGAGCGTTACTGATACGCCAATAAAAAAAGACATGTGGCACTCGAGAACTGCCGCGGCAAAGCTATTGCATAGCATTTTGTTTTCAATAAAATGTATTAAATTAAAAAAAAAATAACTAACATAATTTTTTTTAATTAATAGAAAAGGCTATAGCCTTTTCTTTTGGAGCGTTACTGATACGCCAATAAAAAAAGACATGTGGCACTCGAGAACTGCCGCGGCAAAGCTATTGCATAGCATTTTGTTTTCAATAAAATGTATTAAATTAAAAAAAAAAATAACTAACATAATTTTTTTTAATTAATAGAAAAGGCTATAGCCTTTTCTTTTGGAGCGTTACTGATACGCCAATAAAAAAAGACATGTGGCACTCGAGAACTGCCGCGGCAAAGCTATTGCATAGCATTTTGTTTTCAATAAAATGTATTAAATTAAAAAAAAAAATAACTAACATAATTTTTTTTAATTAATAGAAAAGGCTATAGCCTTTTCTTTTGGAGCGTTACTGATACGCCAATAAAAAAAGACATGTGGCGTTGGAGCGTTACTGATACGCCAATAAAAAAAGACATGTGGCACTCGAGAACTGCCGCGGCAAAGCTATTGCATAGCATTTTGTTTTCAATAAAATGTATTAAATTAAAAAAAAATAACTAACATCATTTTTTTTAATTAATAGAAAAGGCTATAGAATTTTCTTTTGGAGCGTTACTGATACGCCAATAAAAAAAGACATGTGGCACTCGAGAACTGCCGCGGCAAAGCTATTGCATAGCATTTTGTTTTCAATAAAATGTATTAAATTAAAAAAAAATAACTAACATAGTTTTTTAATTAATAGAAAAGGCTATAAAAAAAGACATGTGGCACTCGAGAACTGCCGCGGCAAAGCTATTGCATAGCATTTTGTTTTCAGTAAAATGTATTAAATTAAAAAAAATAACTAACATAATTTTTTCTAATTAATAGAAAAGGCTATAGCCGTTTCTTTTGGAGCGTTACTGATACGCCAATAAAAAAAGACATGTGGCACTCGAGAACTGCCGCGGCAAAGCTATTGCATAGCATTTTGTTTTCAGTAAAATGTATTAAATTAAAAAAAAATAACTAACATAATTTTTTCTAATTAATAGAAAAGGCTATAGAATTTTCTTTTGGAGCGTTACTGATACGCCAATAAAAAAAGACATGTGGCACTCGAGAACTGCCGCGGCAAAGCTATTGCATAGCATTTTGTTTTCAGTAAAATGTATTAAATTAAAAAAAAATAACTAACATAATTTTTTCTAATTAATAGAAAAGGCTATAGCCTTTTCTTTTGGAGCGTTACTGATACGCCAATAAAAAAAGACATGTGGCACTCGAGAACTGCCGCGGCAAAGCTATTGCATAGCATTTTGTTTTCAGTAAAATGTATTAAATTAAAAAAAAATAACTAACATAATTTTTTCTAATTAATAGAAAAGGCTATAGCCTTTTCTTTTGGAGCGTTACTGATACGCCAATAAAAAAAGACATGTGGCACTCGAGAACTGCCGCGGCAAAGCTATTGCATAGCATTTTGTTTTCAGTAAAATGTATTAAATTAAAAAAAAATAACTAACATAATTTTTTCTAATTAATAGAAAAGGCTATAGCCTTTTCTTTTGGAGCGTTACTGATACGCCAATAAAAAAAGACATGTGGCACTCGAGAACTGCCGCGGCAAAGCTATTGCATAGCATTTTGTTTTCAGTAAAATGTATTAAATTAAAAAAAAATAACTAACATAATTTTTTCTAATTAATAGAAAAGGCTATAGCCTTTTCTTTTGGAGCGTTACTGATACGCCAATAAAAAAAGACATGTGGCACTCGAGAACTGCCGCGGCAAAGCTATTGCATAGCATTTTGTTTTCAGTAAAATGTATTAAATTAAAAAAAAATAACTAACATAATTTTTTCTAATTAATAGAAAAGGCTATAGCCTTTTCTTTTGGAGCGTTACTGATACGCCAATAAAAAAAGACATGTGGCACTCGAGAACTGCCGCGGCAAAGCTATTGCATAGCATTTTGTTTTCAGTAAAATGTATTAAATTAAAAAAAAATAACTAACATAATTTTTTCTAATTAATAGAAAAGGCTATAGCCTTTTCTTTTGGAGCGTTACTGATACGCCAATAAAAAAAGACATGTGGCACTCGAGAACTGCCGCGGCAAAGCTATTGCATAGCATTTTGTTTTCAATAAAATGTATTAAATTAAAAAAAAATAACTAACATAATTTTTTCTAATTAATAGAAAAGGCTATAGCCTTTTCTTTTGGAGCGTTACTGATACGCCAATAAAAAAAGACATGTGGCACTCGAGAACTGCCGCGGCAAAGCTATTGCATAGCATTTTGTTTTCAATAAAATGTATTAAATTAAAAAAAAATAACTAACATCATTTTTTTTAATTAATAGAAAAGGCTATAGAATTTTCTTTTGGAGCGTTACTGATACGCCAATAAAAAAAGACATGTGGCACTCGAGAACTGCCGCGGCAAAGCTATTGCATAGCATTTTGTTTTCAATAAAATGTATTAAATTAAAAAAAAATAACTAACATAGTTTTTTAATTAATAGAAAAGGCTATAAAAAAAGAAATGTGGCACTCGAGAACTGCCGCGGCAAAGCTATTGCATAGCATTTTGTTTTCAATAAAATGTATTAAATTAAAAAAAAATAACTAACATAGTTTTTTAATTAATAGAAAAGGCTATAAAAAAAGAAATGTGGCACTCGAGAACTGCCGCGGCAAAGCTATTGCATAGCATTTTGTTTTCAATAAAATGTATTAAATTAAAAAAAAATAACTAACATCATTTTTTTTAATTAATAGAAAAGGCTATAGAATTTTCTTTTGGAGCGTTACTGATACGCCAATAAAAAAAGACATGTGGCACTCGAGAACTGCCGCGGCAAAGCTATTGCATAGCATTTTGTTTTCAATAAAATGTATTAAATTAAAAAAAAATAACTAACATAGTTTTTTAATTAATAGAAAAGGCTATAAAAAAAGAAATGTGGCACTCGAGAACTGCCGCGGCAAAGCTATTGCATAGCATTTTGTTTTCAATAAAATGTATTAAATTAAAAAAAAATAACTAACATCATTTTTTTTAATTAATAGAAAAGGCTATAGAATTTTCTTTTGGAGCGTTACTGATACGCCAATAAAAAAAGACATGTGGCACTCGAGAACTGCCGCGGCAAAGCTATTGCATAGCATTTTGTTTTCAATAAAATGTATTAAATTAAAAAAAAATAACTAACATAGTTTTTTAATTAATAGAAAAGGCTATAAAAAAAGAAATGTGGCACTCGAGAACTGCCGCGGCAAAGCTATTGCATAGCATTTTGTTTTCAATAAAATGTATTAAATTAAAAAAAATAACTAACATAGTTTTTTAATTAATAGAAAAGGCTATAGAATTTTCTTTTGGAGCGTTACTGATACGCCAATAAAAAAAGACATGTGGCACTCGAGAACTGCCGCGGCAAAGCTATTGTATATCATTTTGTTTTCAATAAAATGTATTAAATTAAAAAAAAATAACTAACATAATTTTTTTTAATTAATAGAAAAGGCTATAGAATTTTCTTTTGGAGCGTTACTGATACGCCAATAAAAAAAGACATGTGGCACTCGAGAACTGCCGCGGCAAAACTATTGCATAGCATTTTGTTCTCAATAAAATGTATTAAATTAAAAAAAAATAACTAACATAATTTTTTTTTAATTAATAGAAAAGGCTATAGAATTTTCTTTTGGAGCGTTACTGATACGCCAATAAAAAAAGACATGTGGCACTCGGGAACTGCCGCGGCAAAGCTATTACATAGCATTTTGTTTTCAATAAAATGTATTAAATTAAAAAAAATAACTAACATAATTTTTTTTTAATTAATAGAAAAGGCTATAGAATTTTCTTTTGGAGCGTTACTGATACGCCAATAAAAAAAGACATGTGGCACTCGAGAACTGCCGCGGCAAAGCTATTGCATAGCATTTTGTTTTCAATAAAATGTATTAAATTAAAAAAAATAACTAACATAGTTTTTTAATTAATAGAAAAGGCTATAGAATTTTCTTTTGGAGGGTTACTGATACGCCAATAAAAAAAGACATGTGGCACTCGAGAACTGCCGCGGCAAAGCTATTGCATAGCATTTTGTTTTCAATAAAATGTATTAAATTAAAAAAAAATAATAACTTAATTTTTTCTAATTAATAGAAAAGGCATGTGGCACTCGAGAACTGCCGCGGCAAAGCTATTGCATAGCATTTTGTTTTCAATAAAATGTATTAAATTAAAAAAAAATAATAACTTAATTTTTTCTAATTAATAGAAAAGGCATGTGGCACTCGAGAACTGCCGCGGCAAAGCTATTGCATAGCATTTTGTTTTCAATAAAATGTATTAAATTAAAAAAAAATAACTAACATAATTTTTTTTTAATTAATAGAAAAGGCTATAGAATTTTCTTTTGGAGCGTTACTGATACGCCAATAAAAAAAGACATGTGGCACTCGGGAACTGCCGCGGCAAAGCTATTGCATAGCATTTTGTTTTTAATAAAATGTATTAAATTAAAAAAAAATAACTAACATAATTTTTTTTTAATTAATAGAAAAGGCTATAGAATTTTCTTTTGGAGCGTTACTGATACGCCAATAAAAAAAGACATGTGGCACTCGAGAACTGCCGCGGCAAAGCTATTGCATAGCATTTTGTTTTCAATAAAATGTATTAAATTAAAAAAAAATAATAACATAATTTTTTCTAATTAATAGAAAAGGCATGTGGCACTCGAGAACTGCCGCGGCAAAGCTATTGCATAGCATTTTGTTTTCAATAAAATGTATTAAATTAAAAAAAAATAACTAACATAATTTTTTTTTAATTAATAGAAAAGGCTATAGAATTTTCTTTTGGAGCGTTACTGATACGCCAATAAAAAAAGACATGTGGCACTCGAGAACTGCCGCGGCAAAGCTATTGCATAGCATTTTGTTTTTAATAAAATGTATTAAATTAAAAAAAAATAACTAACATAATTTTTTTTTAATTAATAGAAAAGGCTATAGAATTTTCTTTTGGAGGGTTACTGATACGCCAATAAAAAAAGACATGTGGCACTCGAGAACTGCCGCGGCAAAGCTATTGCATAGCATTTTGTTTTCAATAAAATGTATTAAATTAAAAAAAAATAATAACATAATTTTTTCTAATTAATAGAAAAGGCATGTGGCACTCGAGAACTGCCGCGGCAAAGCTATTGCATAGCATTTTGTTTTCAATAAAATGTATTAAATTAAAAAAAAATAATAACATAATTTTTTCTAATTAATAGAAAAGGCATGTGGCACTCGAGAACTGCCGCGGCAAAGCTATTGCATAGCATTTTGTTTTCAATAAAATGTATTAAATTAAAAAAAAATAACTAACATAATTTTTTTTTAATTAATAGAAAAGGCTATAGAATTTTCTTTTGGAGCGTTACTGATACGCCAATAAAAAAAGACATGTGGCACTCGGGAACTGCCGCGGCAAAGCTATTGCATAGCATTTTGTTTTTAATAAAATGTATTAAATTAAAAAAAAATAACTAACATAATTTTTTTTTAATTAATAGAAAAGGCTATAGAATTTTCTTTTGGAGCGTTACTGATACGCCAATAAAAAAAGACATGTGGCACTCGAGAACTGCCGCGGCAAAGCTATTGCATAGCATTTTGTTTTTAATAAAATGTAATAGAAAAGGCTATAGAATTTTCTTTTGGAGGGTTACTGATACGCCAATAAAAAAAGACATGTGGCACTCGAGAACTGCCGCGGCAAAGCTATTGCATAGCATTTTGTTTTCAATAAAATGTATTAAATTAAAAAAAAATAATAACATAATTTTTTCTAATTAATAGAAAAGGCATGTGGCACTCGAGAACTGCCGCGGCAAAGCTATTGCATAGCATTTTGTTTTCAATAAAATGTATTAAATTAAAAAAAAATAATAACATAATTTTTTCTAATTAATAGAAAAGGCATGTGGCACTCGAGAACTGCCGCGGCAAAGCTATTGCATAGCATTTTGTTTTCAATAAAATGTATTAAATTAAAAAAAAATAACTAACATAATTTTTTTTTAATTAATAGAAAAGGCTATAGAATTTTCTTTTGGAGCGTTACTGATACGCCAATAAAAAAAGACATGTGGCACTCGGGAACTGCCGCGGCAAAGCTATTGCATAGCATTTTGTTTTTAATAAAATGTATTAAATTAAAAAAAAATAACTAACATAATTTTTTTTTAATTAATAGAAAAGGCTATAGAATTTTCTTTTGGAGCGTTACTGATACGCCAATAAAAAAAGACATGTGGCACTCGAGAACTGCCGCGGCAAAGCTATTGCATAGCATTTTGTTTTCAATAAAATGTATTAAATTAAAAAAAAATAATAACATAATTTTTTCTAATTAATAGAAAAGGCATGTGGCACTCGAGAACTGCCGCGGCAAAGCTATTGCATAGCATTTTGTTTTCAATAAAATGTATTAAATTAAAAAAAAATAACTAACATGATTTTTTTTTAATTAATAGAAAAGGCTATAGAATTTTCTTTTGGAGCGTTACTGATACGCCAATAAAAAAAGACATGTGGCACTCGAGAACTGCCGCGGCAAAGCTATTGCATAGCATTTTGTTTTTAATAAAATGTATTAAATTAAAAAAAAATAACTAACATAATTTTTTTTTAATTAATAGAAAAGGCTATAGAATTTTCTTTTGGAGGGTTACTGATACGCCAATAAAAAAAGACATGTGGCACTCGAGAACTGCCGCGGCAAAGCTATTGCATAGCATTTTGTTTTCAATAAAATGTATTAAATTAAAAAAAAATAACTAACATAATTTTTTTTTAATTAATAGAAAAGGCTATAGAATTTTCTTTTGGAGCGTTACTGATACGCCAATAAAAAAAGACATGTGGCACTCGAGAACTGCCGCGGCAAAGCTATTGCATAGCATTTTGTTTTTAATAAAATGTATTAAATTAAAAAAAAATAACTAACATAATTTTTTTTTAATTAATAGAAAAGGCTATAGAATTTTCTTTTGGAGCGTTACTGATACGCCAATAAAAAAAGACATGTGGCACTCGAGAACTGCCGCGGCAAAGCTATTGCATAGCATTTTGTTTTCAATAAAATGTATTAAATTAAAAAAAAATAACTAACATAATTTTTTTTTAATTAATAGAAAAGGCTATAGAATTTTCTTTTGGAGCGTTACTGATACGCCAATAAAAAAAGACATGTGGCACTCGGGAACTGCCGCGGCAAAGCTATTGCATAGCATTTTGTTTTTAATAAAATGTATTAAATTAAAAAAAAATAACTAACATAATTTTTTTTTAATTAATAGAAAAGGCTATAGAATTTTCTTTTGGAGCGTTACTGATACGCCAATAAAAAAAGACATGTGGCACTCGAGAACTGCCGCGGCAAAGCTATTGCATAGCATTTTGTTTTCAATAAAATGTATTAAATTAAAAAAAAATAATAACATAATTTTTTCTAATTAATAGAAAAGGCATGTGGCACTCGAGAACTGCCGCGGCAAAGCTATTGCATAGCATTTTGTTTTCAATAAAATGTATTAAATTAAAAAAAAATAACTAACATAATTTTTTTTTAATTAATAGAAAAGGCTATAGAATTTTCTTTTGGAGCGTTACTGATACGCCAATAAAAAAAGACATGTGGCACTCGAGAACTGCCGCGGCAAAGCTATTGCATAGCATTTTGTTTTTAATAAAATGTAATAGAAAAGGCTATAGAATTTTCTTTTGGAGGGTTACTGATACGCCAATAAAAAAAGACATGTGGCACTCGAGAACTGCCGCGGCAAAGCTATTGCATAGCATTTTGTTTTCAATAAAATGTATTAAATTAAAAAAAAATAATAACATAATTTTTTCTAATTAATAGAAAAGGCATGTGGCACTCGAGAACTGCCGCGGCAAAGCTATTGCATAGCATTTTGTTTTCAATAAAATGTATTAAATTAAAAAAAAATAATAACATAATTTTTTCTAATTAATAGAAAAGGCATGTGGCACTCGAGAACTGCCGCGGCAAAGCTATTGCATAGCATTTTGTTTTCAATAAAATGTATTAAATTAAAAAAAAATAACTAACATAATTTTTTTTTAATTAATAGAAAAGGCTATAGAATTTTCTTTTGGAGCGTTACTGATACGCCAATAAAAAAAGACATGTGGCACTCGGGAACTGCCGCGGCAAAGCTATTGCATAGCATTTTGTTTTTAATAAAATGTATTAAATTAAAAAAAAATAACTAACATAATTTTTTTTTAATTAATAGAAAAGGCTATAGAATTTTCTTTTGGAGCGTTACTGATACGCCAATAAAAAAAGACATGTGGCACTCGAGAACTGCCGCGGCAAAGCTATTGCATAGCATTTTGTTTTCAATAAAATGTATTAAATTAAAAAAAAATAATAACATAATTTTTTCTAATTAATAGAAAAGGCATGTGGCACTCGAGAACTGCCGCGGCAAAGCTATTGCATAGCATTTTGTTTTCAATAAAATGTATTAAATTAAAAAAAAATAACTAACATGATTTTTTTTTAATTAATAGAAAAGGCTATAGAATTTTCTTTTGGAGCGTTACTGATACGCCAATAAAAAAAGACATGTGGCACTCGAGAACTGCCGCGGCAAAGCTATTGCATAGCATTTTGTTTTTAATAAAATGTATTAAATTAAAAAAAAATAACTAACATAATTTTTTTTTAATTAATAGAAAAGGCTATAGAATTTTCTTTTGGAGGGTTACTGATACGCCAATAAAAAAAGACATGTGGCACTCGAGAACTGCCGCGGCAAAGCTATTGCATAGCATTTTGTTTTCAATAAAATGTATTAAATTAAAAAAAAATAACTAACATAATTTTTTTTTAATTAATAGAAAAGGCTATAGAATTTTCTTTTGGAGCGTTACTGATACGCCAATAAAAAAAGACATGTGGCACTCGAGAACTGCCGCGGCAAAGCTATTGCATAGCATTTTGTTTTTAATAAAATGTATTAAATTAAAAAAAAATAACTAACATAATTTTTTTTTAATTAATAGAAAAGGCTATAGAATTTTCTTTTGGAGCGTTACTGATACGCCAATAAAAAAAGACATGTGGCACTCGAGAACTGCCGCGGCAAAGCTATTGCATAGCATTTTGTTTTCAATAAAATGTATTAAATTAAAAAAAAATAACTAACATAATTTTTTTTTAATTAATAGAAAAGGCTATAGAATTTTCTTTTGGAGCGTTACTGATACGCCAATAAAAAAAGACATGTGGCACTCGGGAACTGCCGCGGCAAAGCTATTGCATAGCATTTTGTTTTTAATAAAATGTATTAAATTAAAAAAAAATAACTAACATAATTTTTTTTTAATTAATAGAAAAGGCTATAGAATTTTCTTTTGGAGCGTTACTGATACGCCAATAAAAAAAGACATGTGGCACTCGAGAACTGCCGCGGCAAAGCTATTGCATAGCATTTTGTTTTCAATAAAATGTATTAAATTAAAAAAAAATAATAACATAATTTTTTCTAATTAATAGAAAAGGCATGTGGCACTCGAGAACTGCCGCGGCAAAGCTATTGCATAGCATTTTGTTTTCAATAAAATGTATTAAATTAAAAAAAAATAACTAACATAATTTTTTTTTAATTAATAGAAAAGGCTATAGAATTTTCTTTTGGAGCGTTACTGATACGCCAATAAAAAAAGACATGTGGCACTCGAGAACTGCCGCGGCAAAGCTATTGCATAGCATTTTGTTTTTAATAAAATGTATTAAATTAAAAAAAAATAACTAACATAATTTTTTTTTAATTAATAGAAAAGGCTATAGAATTTTCTTTTGGAGCGTTACTGATACGCCAATAAAAAAAGACATGTGGCACTCGAGAACTGCCGCGGCAAAGCTATTGCATAGCATTTTGTTTTCAATAAAATGTATTAAATTAAAAAAAAATAACTAACATAATTTTTTTTTAATTAATAGAAAAGGCTATAGAATTTTCTTTTGGAGCGTTACTGATACGCCAATAAAAAAAGACATGTGGCACTCGGGAACTGCCGCGGCAAAGCTATTGCATAGCATTTTGTTTTTAATAAAATGTATTAAATTAAAAAAAAATAACTAACATAATTTTTTTTTAATTAATAGAAAAGGCTATAGAATTTTCTTTTGGAGCGTTACTGATACGCCAATAAAAAAAGACATGTGGCACTCGAGAACTGCCGCGGCAAAGCTATTGCATAGCATTTTGTTTTCAATAAAATGTATTAAATTAAAAAAAAATAATAACATAATTTTTTCTAATTAATAGAAAAGGCATGTGGCACTCGAGAACTGCCGCGGCAAAGCTATTGCATAGCATTTTGTTTTCAATAAAATGTATTAAATTAAAAAAAAATAACTAACATAATTTTTTTTTAATTAATAGAAAAGGCTATAGAATTTTCTTTTGGAGCGTTACTGATACGCCAGTAAAAAAAGACATGTGGCACTCGAGAACTGCCGCGGCAAAGCTATTGCATAGCATTTTGTTCTCAATAAAATGTATTAAATTAAAAAAAAATAACTAACATAATTTTTTTTTTAATTAATAGAAAAGGCTATAGAATTTTCTTTTGGAGCGTTACTGATACGCCAATAAAAAAAGACATGTGGCACTCGGGAACTACCGCGGCAAAGCTATTGCATAGCATTTTGTTTTTAATAAAATGTATTAAATTAAAAAAAAATAACTAACATAATTTTTTTTTAATTAATAGAAAAGGCTATAGAATTTTCTTTTGGAGGGTTACTGATACGCCAATAAAAAAAGACATGTGGCACTCGAGAACTGCCGCGGCAAAGCTATTGCATAGCATTTTGTTTTCAATAAAATGTATTAAATTAAAAAAAAATAACTAACATAATTTTTTTTTAATTAATAGAAAAGGCTATAGAATTTTCTTTTGGAGCGTTACTGATACGCCAATAAAATAAATTAAATTAAAAAAAAATAACTAACATAATTTTTTTTTAATTAATAGAAAAGGCTATAGAATTTTCTTTTGGAGCGTTACTGATACGCCAATAAAAAAAGACATGTGGCACTCGAGAACTGCCGCGGCAAAGCTATTGCATAGCATTTTGTTTTTAATAAAATGTATTAAATTAAAAAAAAATAACTAACATAATTTTTTTTTAATTAATAGAAAAGGCTATAGAATTTTCTTTTGGAGGGTTACTGATACGCCAATAAAAAAAGACATGTGGCACTCGAGAACTGCCGCGGCAAAGCTATTGCATAGCATTTTGTTTTCAATAAAATGTATTAAATTAAAAAAAAATAACTAACATAATTTTTTTTTAATTAATAGAAAAGGCTATAGAATTTTCTTTTGGAGCGTTACTGATACGCCAATAAAAAAAGACATGTGGCACTCGGGAACTGCCGCGGCAAAGCTATTGCATAGCATTTTGTTTTTAATAAAATGTATTAAATTAAAAAAAAATAACTAACATAATTTTTTTTTAATTAATAGAAAAGGCTATAGAATTTTCTTTTGGAGCGTTACTGATACGCCAATAAAAAAAGACATGTGGCACTCGAGAACTGCCGCGGCAAAGCTATTGCATAGCATTTTGTTTTCAATAAAATGTATTAAATTAAAAAAAAATAATAACATAATTTTTTCTAATTAATAGAAAAGGCATGTGGCACTCGAGAACTGCCGCGGCAAAGCTATTGCATAGCATTTTGTTTTCAATAAAATGTATTAAATTAAAAAAAAATAACTAACATAATTTTTTTTTAATTAATAGAAAAGGCTATAGAATTTTCTTTTGGAGCGTTACTGATACGCCAGTAAAAAAAGACATGTGGCACTCGAGAACTGCCGCGGCAAAGCTATTGCATAGCATTTTGTTCTCAATAAAATGTATTAAATTAAAAAAAAATAACTAACATAATTTTTTTTTTAATTAATAGAAAAGGCTATAGAATTTTCTTTTGGAGCGTTACTGATACGCCAATAAAAAAAGACATGTGGCACTCGGGAACTACCGCGGCAAAGCTATTGCATAGCATTTTGTTTTCAATAAAATGTATTAAATTAAAAAAAAATAACTAACATAATTTTTTTTTAATTAATAGAAAAGGCTATAGAATTTTCTTTTGGAGCGTTACTGATACGCCAATAAAAAAAGACATGTGGCACTCGAGAACTGCCGCGGCAAAGCTATTGCATAGCATTTTGTTTTCAATAAAATGTATTAAATTAAAAAAAAATAACTAACATAGTTTTTTAATTAATAGAAAAGGCTATAGAATTTTCTTTTGGAGGGTTACTGATACGCCAATAAAAAAAGACATGTGGCACTCGAGAACTGCCGCGGCAAAGCTATTGCATAGCATTTTGTTTTCAATAAAATGTATTAAATTAAAAAAAAATAACTAACATAGTTTTTTAATTAATAGAAAAGGCTATAGAATTTTCTTTTGGAGGGTTACTGATACGCCAATAAAAAAAGACATGTGGCACTCGAGAACTGCCGCGGCAAAGCTATTGCATAGCATTTTGTTTTCAATAAAATGTATTAAATTAAAAAAAATAACTAACATAATTTTTTTTTAATTAATAGAAAAGGCTATAGAATTTTCTTTTGGAGCGTTACTGATACGCCAATAAAAAAAGACATGTGGCACTCGAGAACTGCCGCGGCAAAGCTATTGCATAGCATTTTGTTTTCAATAAAATGTATTAAATTAAAAAAAAATAATAACATAATTTTTTCTAATTAATAGAAAAGGCATGTGGCACTCGAGAACTGCCGCGGCAAAGCTATTGCATAGCATTTTGTTTTCAATAAAATGTATTAAATTAAAAAAAAATAACTAACATCATTTTTTTTAATTAATAGAAAAGGCTATAGAATTTTCTTTTGGAGCGTTACTGATACGCCAATAAAAAAAGACATGTGGCACTCGAGAACTGCCGCGGCAAAGCTATTGCATAGCATTTTGTTTTCAATAAAATGTATTAAATTAAAAAAAAATAACTAACATAGTTTTTTAATTAATAGAAAAGGCTATAGAATTTTCTTTTGGAGCGTTACTGATACGCCAATAAAAAAAGACATGTGGCACTCGAGAACTGCCGCGGCAAAGCTATTGCATAGCATTTTGTTTTCAATAAAATGTATTAAATTAAAAAAAAATAATAACATAATTTTTTCTAATTAATAGAAAAGGCATGTGGCACTCGAGAACTGCCGCGGCAAAGCTATTGCATAGCATTTTGTTTTCAATAAAATGTATTAAATTAAAAAAAAATAACTAACATCATTTTTTTTAATTAATAGAAAAGGCTATAGAATTTTCTTTTGGAGCGTTACTGATACGCCAATAAAAAAAGACATGTGGCACTCGAGAACTGCCGCGGCAAAGCTATTGCATAGCATTTTGTTTTCAATAAAATGTATTAAATTAAAAAAAAATAACTAACATAGTTTTTTAATTAATAGAAAAGGCTATAGAATTTTCTTTTGGAGCGTTACTGATACGCCAATAAAAAAAGACATGTGGCACTCGAGAACTGCCGCGGCAAAGCTATTGCATAGCATTTTGTTTTCAATAAAATGTATTAAATTAAAAAAAAATAACTAACATCATTTTTTTTAATTAATAGAAAAGGCTATAGAATTTTCTTTTGGAGCGTTACTGATACGCCAATAAAAAAAGACATGTGGCACTCGAGAACTGCCGCGGCAAAGCTATTGCATAGCATTTTGTTTTCAATAAAATGTATTAAATTAAAAAAAAATAACTAACATAGTTTTTTAATTAATAGAAAAGGCTATAGAATTTTCTTTTGGAGGGTTACTGATACGCCAATAAAAAAAGACATGTGGCACTCGAGAACTGCCGCGGCAAAGCTATTGCATAGCATTTTGTTTTCAATAAAATGTATTAAATTAAAAAAAAATAACTATCATAGTTTTTTAATTAATAGAAAAGGCTATAGAATTTTCTTTTGGAGGGTTACTGATACGCCAATAAAAAAAGACATGTGGCACTCGAGAACTGCCGCGGCAAAGCTATTGCATAGCATTTTGTTTTCAATAAAATGTATTAAATTAAAAAAAATAACTAACATAATTTTTTTTTAATTAATAGAAAAGGCTATAGAATTTTCTTTTGGAGCGTTACTGATACGCCAATAAAAAAAGACATGTGGCACTCGAGAACTGCCGCGGCAAAGCTATTGCATAGCATTTTGTTTTCAATAAAATGTATTAAATTAAAAAAAAATAATAACATAATTTTTTCTAATTAATAGAAAAGGCATGTGGCACTCGAGAACTGCCGCGGCAAAGCTATTGTATAGCATTTTGTTTTCAATAAAATGTATTAAATTAAAAAAAAATAACTAACATCATTTTTTTTAATTAATAGAAAAGGCTATAGAATTTTCTTTTGGAGCGTTACTGATACGCCAATAAAAAAAGACATGTGGCACTCGAGAACTGCCGCGGCAAAGCTATTGCATAGCATTTTGTTTTCAATAAAATGTATTAAATTAAAAAAAATAACTAACATAGTTTTTTAATTAATAGAAAAGGCTATAGAATTTTCTTTTGGAGCGTTACTGATACGCCAATAAAAAAAGACATGTGGCACTCGAGAACTGCCGCGGCAAAGCTATTGTATATCATTTTGTTTTCAATAAAATGTATTAAATTAAAAAAAAATAACTAACATAATATTTTTTAATTAATAGAAAAGGCTATAGAATTTTCTTTTGGAGCGTTACTGATACGCCAATAAAAAAAGACATGTGGCACTCGAGAACTGCCGCGGCAAAGCTATTGCATAGCATTTTGTTCTCAATAAAATGTATTAAATTAAAAAAAATAACTAACATAATTTTTTTTTAATTAATAGAAAAGGCTATAGAATTTTCTTTTGGAGCGTTACTGATACGCCAATAAAAAAAGACATGTGGCACTCGGGAACTGCCGCGGCAAAGCTATTGCATAGCATTTTGTTTTCAATAAAATGTATTAAATTAAAAAAAAATAACTAACATAATTTTTTTTAATTAATAGAAAAGGCTATAGAATTTTCTTTTGGAGCGTTACTGATACGCCAATAAAAAAAGACATGTGGCATTCGAGAACTGCTGCGGCAAAGCTTTTGCATAGCATTTTGTTTTCAATAAAATGTATTAAATTAAAAAAAAATAACTAACATAATTTTTTTTAATTAATAGAAAAGGCTATAGAATTTTCTTTTGGAGCGTTACTGATACGCCAATAAAAAAAGACATGTGGCACTCGAGAACTGCCGCGGCAAAGCTATTGCATAGCATTTTGTTTTCAATAAAATGTATTAAATTAAAAAAAAAATATCTAACATATTTTTTTTTTAATTATAATCTTGTTGTAAAACCCTACTATGTTAACGAGAGATACATTGAGGAAATTCGAAAAAATGGGTATGTGCCACCGGAAGCATTTTTATACCTAGATAGTCAAAGATATATTCAAAATTATCTCGGCATTCCGGTATTATATCACAAACAACTTACGGATATTAATAAAAGATATGACACAAGCCTCTATGCGAGGGAAAAGAATATGTTGCCGAATTTCAATACTAATAGATACTGCTGGCTAGACTAATACGGTAGCTAATTATTTTTGCTTTTATCCCTTATTAACATATATTTGTATTACAAAACGTATAAGGTAATTCATCAATATTCTTAAAAAAGAGATCTAAGATTTTCACAATATAATTGTACTAGAATGCTCGAACACGGACAGTGTACACACTATATTATATTATGCTATATTCTGTTTGTTTATTTATAGTCTTAATGATTAGAAAAATTATTTGCTAAATAAACGTAAAAAAAATTGAGCTCCACCATACGATTTAAATTTCAGTGGGTTTTTTAAAAATGTCCAAAATTTCGTCACCAACTTGTTTGCTATGCCTCTCACGCGTAGAGGGCATAGACGAAAGGGGCTAAAAGTGTATTAAATTTTAGATATCGTTAATTTTGTTTATAGTTTAAAAAACTTAATGTGTAGTTGAAGTAAAAGTTGCAGTAAATAGCGACAACAAATATTGAAGATACACTCTAATTTTCTTACCATAATGTCATCTGAATCAGCATTGATATTGATGGCCTTGTGATCAAAGCTATCTTCACTTTCGTCGGGCTGATCATTGCTTATATTATCTTTTAGCATGTCACCATCTGCAACTGAAAAATAAATAAAAATTTATAAAAATTTTAAGAATTTCAAACTTTTACTGCCATAATCCAATGACAGTGTTCAAATGTATTTTATTTATTTATTTTATTTTCATTTCCGATACAACAAGACTGAGTCTTATATTTAAAGTACAGGAACGCATAACGTTACAAATTTTTTACGATTAATAAATAATACAGGTTAATACAAAGAAAAAAAATACGAGTATATAATAATGTTTATTGACAGGTTATGTAAAGAATTTAAATAAAAATGTTTTGAAACTATTAGCATTGCTATTAAGTTGTTCAGTTTGTGGAAGATAGTTCCAAAGACGGACGGCATGTACATAGAACTGCCATTTGGAAACTAGACAGTGATGTCGAGGTATTACAATGTTTCGGCTTCGGTGCGATTGGAAAACCCGTATTTTATCAAAAATATATTTGCGTGTTCCATTGTTTATGATTTTGTGCAAAAAAATAAGTGTGCGAATTTTTAACAGGCTTTCAAGAGAGACTCAGTAAAGATTATTATTAGAAACTGAGACACGCTATCAACCCTTCTTAATCTATACATATATCTTATAATATTGTTATATAGAACATTAAATTTTCTTTTGCTAACTGAGTCACAGCTTGCACAGTATGAAAATTGTGAACGTATTAGATCCGGTCATCCATTTCTTGTAGGGATGGCTGAGGTAAATTCTGCTGCTTGTTCAATCAGTAGCCACACAGTAACAATTTGATCAACGCACGATCTGCCCGGGCGGAATCCAGCCTAAGAATTGCGTATATTGTCGCTGAGTGTTTCCGCTATTCTGTCCAAATCGATCTTATTAAATAGCTTAAAGACAGCAGGTAGTAAGAGGATTCCGCGTCAGTTGTTTAATTTCTTTTCATCAGTTTTTTGGGTCCTCAATAATTATTGATTCATTCCACTCTCAGGGAAAACTCTCGCTGCTCCAGATTCGGCAGAAGACAGGATATCCAATTCTTGCCATTGTGTGTGGCTCAGCCTTGAAACAATCTATGGACAGACCGTAATTTCCTGCAGCCTTCCCACATTTTATGCAAATCTTATTTAAGTCGGTAGTATCAACAATGATTCGCCTTTCGGCGTGAAATATTCTTCTTATTACGAGGCTATCAGATTCATTATTCATTGTTCAATTTTATCTGAATAAAACCGTTACGATCTTTAACTACCAATTACTTTGGATCAAAACAATTTTATAATTATTTCTTGGATAAATTTTCAATAAGCAAACCAAAAATCTTCAATATATTCAAGGACATAAAACAATATATTTATAAGGACTTTGTAACAATATATTTTTTATTATTTATTATAAATATAAAGAGAAAATACCATAGTGTGTACTGCAAAGTACCATATTCATATCATAATTGCATCACATCCTTGGTTGGTAGCAATTTAAGAACTATCTCTAACAAATATCTCGAGCATGTAATATTTTTAATATTATTTTTAAAACGTGCAGTAATAGAAAACTCAAAATTGCTTGTGCAAATTTTTAGCACAAGCACGAATCATTTGTAAAAATAAAACAAGAATTGCAAGTTCCTATTCAAGTAACTAATAAATTTTTATATTATTATTTCTTTTTTGTTCTCTTTTAGGGTAATTGTTAGTTTCAAGAGTCAGAAAATTAAAAAAAAAGAATATTAATCACAACATGCTTTGGAAACTGAATGAATAATAAGATGGAAAGATGATACATATAATACTGATGAGGCTAAATCAGATTTTTATATTTATAAATGCCTTATAACATTTTAAATTTTCTTTTTAAAAACCTAATAATTGTTAACTAATCTAAAAACCCTCAATAAACAAAACATTTTGAATGCTTTGAATAATTATTAAATTTTTGCAAACATTTATTTTTGAAAAAAAGAAAATATTAATAATTACACAAAGGTCTACGATATATGTTTCTAATATTAAATCTTCTTCGGGAAGCTCTCCTAATTTTTGCTTACTCATTTACAAATTCTTTTCATCATAGTTAAATCTCGAGGTCGCCAAACGTGGCTTTTATTTTTATATGCAACCTTTTCGGAATGTTTTAATACTGTTTGGTAGTGAATGCTTATTTACCTGGTGATCACAAAATACAAATATTGATTTTTTCACTGATCGATTAGAACGAGTTATTTTTGGCTTTGAAATGTTCTTTAATGAAAGCAAATATTTTTTTAGGGGCCTACATTGCATTTCATCAAGCAGTTTCATACTGATGTCAATATCCTTATTAATTTCAATCCTTTTCAAATCGCTTTTATACTTGTCACTTGTTGTTATACTCCGAAAATGATTTTAAGCATTATGAAAACTAGTAAAACTGCGAAATATTTAAATTGTCGTTCTAAAATTAAGATTATCATTTTTAAGATTGTAAGTTTGACATTTCCAAGCTTAACAGATTTAAATGGCGTTTTCGGCTTGTTTCAATGCCGTTTAGCTTTTTCCCTGAGTGCAGACGTATCTACCCAGGGCCATGTACTCATCATATCTAAGAATAATATACTTAGATTAATTTTAATATTAACCAAAGTTGCCCACACACGAGAGTTTTGTGCATGTGATTTGTTCGTGCTCGACGCCATGTTACTTGTTGATGAGGCTGTGCTTGCACAAATCTTGCACAGTTGATGTGCAAGTGGGCTTGTGCCCGAACATTTTAAAATTTTTTCATTTTAGTGTACAACGAAACGTCAAATTGTATCTATTTGCGGAAATGTTTGCCATACAAACATTTTTGGTTTTCTTCAAAGATCTGTTTGTGGTAAAAGAGAATGTGTCGCGAAGACGACTAGCAAACAATTTTTAATTGATATTTTTCATATTTAGTAGGGAACTTTCACCATGATGATGTGCATTAGCAACACTGAAATGATCATAGGAACCAGCTCTACCCCTCAATAATCAATTTAAATTTGTTTTTAATTAAACTATTAATATTTTACTAAATGTGAAAAATATTAATTTTGGGAAAATAGTGCGATTAAAAATTTAAAATATTAAATTTTTAGCGATTTCCGTAAAAAGCACCAGTTTTCAACTAAATATATTGAAATTTGAAGAAAAGAAAATGCCATTTAGCAAAGTAAAAGTAAAAAATATAAAGACAGAAACGAAAAATAAAAAGCATGGGAAAAACTAAAATATGAAGAATTTAATAGAAAATGCTACATATTTCATAAAAATACATGTAAACGCCTATTTCTTCTTAAAAACCAGCCATTTGTCTCTTTGATTCTTCTTTTTTAATTTCTTTTTTTTTTGTTGTGTACACAAATAAATTAATAATCAAGTTCTGCTTCACAATTCATGTTTTGTTTTTGACGTTTAAGGTTATTTTGATTTGTTCATCGAGTGTGAAGAAATGGTACGCGAACAAATCACATATCACTCGTGTGTAAGCAGCATAAATGAACATCTTATCATAATGGATTATCCATATTGCGGTTTCAAAAGTAAACGTAAATAAAACACATATAAAATATATTTTTTTCATGATATTTCTTTTTTATTATAAAGTTTGAACGTTGACATTATGTGTGAAACACTACATCATTTAAATGACCACCACGCGAAGTGTTGCAAGCATTGTTTCGATTGAGGTAATTTTCGACCACTTTTTGACACATATTGGGCGGTATCTCAGCCATACCTTGACGAATGTTGGTTTTTAAGTGCTCAAGAGTTAAAGGTTTATCTGCATAAACACGGTCTTTCGCGTAGCCCCACAAAAAAAAGTCTAAAGGTGTCAAATCGCATGATCTTGGTAGCCAGTTGATATCGCCACGACGAAATATTACGCAGCCAGGAAATGTCTCTTGTAATAAAGCCATATTCACTCGAGTTGTGTGGCATGTGGCACCGTCTTATTGAAACCACATATTCTCGAAGTCGTATTCTGCAGTAGCAGGCAAAAAAAAGTCGGTTATCATATGACCATAACACTGCAAATTGACGGTGACAGTCGTTCCATCGTCGTTTTCGAAGAAGTAAGGCCCAATCACACCTTCGGATCAAAGAGCGCACCAAACAGTGACTTTTTCTGGATGTAATGGCCTCTCTTCAATTACTTGAGGATTCTCAGAACCCTAAATACGACAATTTTGTTTATTAACATACCCACCGAGTGAGAAATGTGCTTCATCGCTGAAGAAAATATTGTTCGAAAAATCGCCGTCCACCGCCTGTTGTTCAAGCACCCATTCCACGTATCTACGACGTTGTAAATGGTCAGCTGGCTTCAGTTGTTGTGTGAGCTGGACTTTATATGGATGTAGGTGTAGATCTAAATGCAAAATTCGCCATAATGTGCCGTAAGACAGTCCTAATTCCTGAGAACGACAAGGAATCGACACATTCGGGTCTTCGGCAACACTTTCATTTTCAGCGGAACGAGCGAAACGACGATGCACAGGCCTTACAATATTTGTAACCGCTCCAGTCTCTTCAAATTTCTTCACAATTTTGCCAATTGCTTGCGTAATGTGACGATTATGTAAACCATAATCTCCTCTTAAAGCACGATATGTGGCTGTGGCAGAATCATAGTATGTTTTGATAATTTTTATGCGTTGTGTGATAGTTAAACGATCCATTTTCGTCAATGTCAGACTTTCAACTGAAAAGAAAAAAATTGGTTTAACAACTTAGTTTGACAGATGTCGAATTCCAGTCCTATTCTTTTGAAACCACGAAATGGATAACCCTTTACTTTATATATTGATGAAAAAGCTTTATTTGAAATATTAAAAAGCTTTGTTGTAGATAACATAATATTTATTTATATATTGGTATATATTCAGCAAAGTAAATTTGCAGAATGTACCTAGTTGCACGAAAATAGCGTCGGTAAGTAGACCATATGTCCATGATCTTATTAACAGTATTTTAAAAATGTTTTTGTGACCGACTATACCCGACCTATGCTTTCACATAGATGTAGCAACGTGGTTGTCAACGAAATTCCACAAAAGAACCGCAACACTATACGGTTATCCGTGGCAAATCAGTCAATCAGTGCGAGTGAGACGAAAAACTCTCGAGGGCCAAACAACACACGCAAGCCTGACCACACTTAAGAAATAACTACGATAACGCGAGAGCTGTTCTTCAGCCCAGAGCTGCTTAACGACTGTATAACATAATATATATTTTAATCTTGTAAATAGTCATGTTTATTTAATTTTAATTAAAGGTTTTTAATTAAGTACAGATTATTTCAACCGAATAATTATTAATTAACACCAAATTATATTAACTGACATTAAAAAATTTTTATATCTATAACTGTATGGAAAAAGTACATAAATCATACTTTACAACTGTTTAGAAAAGCACTTTTAATCTTTTAAGAGAATTCTAAGAAATTTATTCCTACTCTATTAAAAGTTGATAACTTTATTCACCATTTCTCCTAATTTAGCAACACATCGTAGTATACTCTATAAATAGTATCTTCAACTAGAAATATATTAAATTATAAGTCAAATTAAGATTTTACTCTATTTAAGATTATTGCTTAAAAAAGGATAAGCAACAGGTCATATCATCTTAAGATGTTTATAAAATAATAGAAGCTAGCCAAGGGTACTTCTGAATATGGATATTATAAAGGTGCTATTTACTCAAATTTCCCTTATGTAGACTTAAGTACTTATTCCTGTTTGCCACAGATATATTAACGTTACGTTAGGTTTAACGGATACTCACTCACCATTATGAGGTGCCTCACTTTGATACGTTAGTTATGTGTTCTGATACCTTGTAGCAGACGAGGCATGATTACGGTTGACCCACTACCCCATCAAAGAACTCAAAATAGAGTGAAAGCTTGTATGTCAACAGATTGTGCTACAGCTTTAAAATAATTGTACAAGTTTTCTTCTAAGGGCCGAGGTGTATAGAATCCGAAAGAAAACACAGAAAGAAAAACGCCGTACTAAAATCAAGTATTTTCTACTTAATTTGAGTACGAGTCACACTCAAAATTTTACGGACAAATAACAATAAAATGTACTTTAATCAAGTCGAAAACAATATCACTTTAGATATCCAATATTGGAGTTTCTTAAAATGAGTACGAAATTCTTTAATCACGTGAATAATCTTGAATCAACTAAAAAATTCTTAAATTAAATTGAGCATTTGAAACCGTCTGTACTTAAATCATTCTTTCTGTACTTGATTTTAGTAAATTTGGGATTACCGTACTTTTAACACCGCTTGGGATTGATTTAAGTACGGATGGATTGATTTTTCTTTTGAGTGTACGCTTCTTTTTTCATGTGACATTAACGTATCGCCGGAGAAGGTTGACACAATGAGTACTTTGTTGACGGATACTAAATCAGCTTGATTTAATTGAATTAACATTTCTAATGTAATCAAAGGAATTCTGGAGTTTATGTGAATTGTAATTTTTATTTAATTACATTTTTTTAACACACAACACAAAAATCTAATTAAAAACCAAAGCAAAAAAAATTATAACTGTCAACTACTCAACGTACGTACTTTGCAATTTTCTCTTTATTGGGCTTTTAAGGTCATGATATGTAAAAATCAAAATAAAAGCTTATTTATTTTTAAATTTCATCCTACGTTTCGTTGGAATTTCCCAACTTCCTCAGGCATGTTTTTTATTCAATATTTAATCTTCATTTTAATTTATAATTAAATTTACTTTGTTTTCACACTATAAAATAAATTACAAAAAACAAAGTGAAATTAAAAATTATTTTAAAACCGAATTTTCTTACAATTATTACCACAGAAAACTGAAGTAAAATTATCCTTTGCATTGACGTAGACGTACGGAATCAGACTTAAGGCCTCATTTGTTTTTACTTTTCGTTGCCGTTCTGTGCCGTTCTGTGCCGTTCTTTTCTGTAGAAAATATTTCTTAGTTACTTGTTCTGTGTCTGAACTTTCGGATGTGGACTATATAATTATATGATTGAATTTTGTAAATGTTTCCAAATGTTTTTTACTTGACAAAAATATATAAATCTTTAATAATTTGAATTAAAATAAAATATTCTTACCTTTAAAACAAAATTTGTAGTATTTCGTTCCACAAAAAACTAACACATACAGACTCTTGGATGTCACTTAACGTTGTATTCTATTTTCTACAGAACAGTCTGCAACAGAACAGAACGAAAAAGTAACAAAAAACCACACATACAGTTTTCCAATTGAACAGAAACAAAATAGCTGATTCGTAACAGAACAGAACGTACAAACTAATTCTGCCTTTAGTTGTCTGTTGAAAAAAGTGACGTATATGTGCTTCGGCCTTAACATTACGTCTTCAAGAGCCATCGATTTGAGCATGACATGAACATGACTCCGGCAGAGCGACGGTATTAAAATGTCCACGTTTTTGTATGTGGAGAATACGTATATATGTTCTGAAAGCTCTCATAATTTTCAGTTTGTGCAATACAGACAAAATTTCATCCTTTACTCTCCCTTAAAAATTACATTTCATTGCGAACATAGTTGCTCAGACATATGTTCGGGCATCGATGTCAGAGCATGGATGAAACATGGACATGAGCGGTCTACATTAGCCTTAGGCGATGTTCGACATGATGTTCATACCAAGTTCATGGCTAGTGGACACCCCTAGTAAATATTTTAAATGCCGTAGAAAGATATGGCTGGGAAAGTTAATGCCACTAGATTTTTTCTAAAAAATGTTTTAGTATTCTATTTAATAATTCTTTAGATCAGTGCCATTCAATCTATGGTACGCGTACCACTTGGTGGTACGCGAAAAATTTCCAGATGGTGCGCGAAATCTTTTAAAATTTTTACGATTTCTATTTTGCAATTGGAAACTAAAAGAAAAATCATCATAAAAATTTTGAATTTTTAAATTTAAGTAACACTCTCATCTACATACATTTAATAAAAAATAGCAAATGTAAGCGAATGGTAACCATACCAATAAACGAATGAGCAAAGTAAAATATTCGTTCAACAAAATTTTAAAATTGTTTGGTATTTATTGATCTAATTATTTTTTCAGTACATTATATTTTTTTTGGTGGTACGCGAAAAGTTTGTCGTGAATTTAGTGGTACACGAGCCAAAAAGGTTGAATAGCACTGCTTTAGATAATAAAATAATTGTTTATGTGAAAATTCATGAATGTTATTATAAATTATATATTCTCACCCCCAAGAAAACTAAAAATAGCTGAAACAAGAACAAAATGAAACTTATTATTTCAAGGAAAAATTCAACTTTCCATCCCGGAATGGGATATTAGTTTGTTATGAATGTCAAACGTACAACTGACTGTTTACAAGCTTAATAGTTTTATTTTTACACTAGTAGTAAGGTTACAGCAAAATTAAAAATTCTATAGTCGAGAAAACCATTACAAATATGTGAATGCTGACCATAAAGACCGGCAAGAACTTGTTTCTTATTTTTCTTTATTTATCCATCCGTTATTCGTATATTAGTGATCATCATCAGCTGCCGATGCTTAGCGACGTATAGCAGGGTATTTTCTTCGCTATACCCTGTCTAATCCTGGATGTTTTTCAGCCATTATGTTTCTCTTCTGCCTCTTCTCTTCTGCCTGTTTTCCTTCAATTTTTCCTTTAAGGATTCGTTGTAAAATCCTGAGTATGAAGTTTTCCGTTTTTTTATTGTTGACATTAGTTGTGATTTGACTGACATTCATCCTTTTTATTATTTCATCATTGGAGACTTTGGTATCCCATGTTATTTTCAGAACATGGCAGTATATCCAAAATTAAAAGAGTTCCAAATTTTTTGCATCCGAATCTATAAGTGTCCAAACTTCTACCCCAAATAATGGCACAAAGCAATTGTAGCATATTATTAAAAGTACTTTTTTGCTACATTGATGTCGTAACTGGACAACAAGTTGCAGTTAGAAAAGTGATCTCTGGCCATCTCTATGCGGCATTTAATTTCCCTTGATGGATCCCTCTGGAAATTTATAAAGACTCCCAGATATTCAAGACACCGTACTCGTTCGATTTCTATGTTTTGTATATTCAAAGTTGGGTTTGGATGGGATTTTTTTTACTAATAACCATGTATTTCGTAATCTAAGAAGTGGTTTATTTAAAGTTATCTCCGTTTAATTTTTATTATCATTTCAAGTAATGTTTCATTAAATTCGAGATATTTTTTTTAATAAAACAAAACTTTAATCCCCATATTTTGTTTTGCTCCCTGGCGAAAATCCTAAATGCAAAAGAACAAAAAGCTTAGCAGAAAATAAAAAAAAATCCAATTAAATGTCAGTTTGTCATGTTATATTTTTCCATCTCTACCACATAATATTGATACAGTTACAAAGAAAATCAATCTTCGACTATCAATTTTTAATCTTTTCAAAGCAGAAAAATCTCCATAATTAATTACGTATTATTGTTTGTTTGGTTGTTTTCTTTTCATTGAATTTTGCGAAAAAAATAACAAGAAAACTCTTATAAAATACTTCCGTATTGTCTTTAACTGTCACAGATTATAGAAATGAATAGAATAACAAAAAATCTTTTGCTATTATATTTTTTTTGCAAATAAATGAAAGCATATTATCCTCTTAAAGCAAACATAAATGTATAGAATGTATAAGAATGGATGCTGGCAGAGAATGTATGTACGTATGTAACATTAGCATCTGTTTTGCCATAAACATAAAACTCTTTGACACTGCATATCTAAATATGCAGTTTATCCTTATTTTTCTATTTAGTACAAATCGTAGTAGTTCTTTTTCCGACTTATTTGCGACTTTTCTATTTGTTGCTGTTGTTCGTTTTATCCTCTGCTGTTTTGTTGTTTCTTTTTTCCAATTCAACCTCGAAACATAATAGTATTTGCTGTCTTTTTAATAATTGATGAAGTTTCGGTATCTAATTTGATTGTAATCACATATGCCAGTGTTACATAAATTGGCATAAGACAATGTCTATAGTGTATCGCAAATGTATCGTATTGTATCGCTTAAGTATATTTGTACTGATGTACTACATACATATAAAATATAAATGTATCTAATGCTGACTATGTATGCATTGGCAATTGCAGTTGCCGTATACACAGATATGGTTATAAATGTTGTTTGCAAAAAACCAACATCGTATAAACAAACGAAACAAAGTTAACACAAAAATATATATGTATGTACATGTGTATAAATAAAGCCCAAGAACTGCTGTAATTGTTCTTGTTGTTGTATTATTAGAAATGATACTAGTACTTTTACCAATACAACTGTTACCAACAGTAACAACAACCACTAGGCCAACTCGCAACAATATCGAAGAGATATGTCAGTTTTATATAGCTTCATATGGTGATGATACTTGCTTATTTGCTTAAATGCCTGCCATTTGCACAATGGGCTACAAGAAATAGAGTTTCCACCAAAGTTGGTTTTACAGAAAATTGAGAAAAGTTAGTAAAAACTGTAAATTCCGTTTCAAATGTTAAGTTATATTGTAATGAAATGTGCTGTTATTGGGTATACAAGTTAATAATGACGATTTTTTGCTTGAAAAATGCATTTATTATGATAACAAAATGAATTGATATATTATTCAAAGTTATGTCCATCATTAGCCACTATTTTTTCCCATCTTTCTGGTAGCACATGGATTCCGCTCCAAAAGAACTGGTCCATAAAGAATGAACCAAGCCAATTTCTTATACCCTGTTCTGAAGTTAAGCGTATTCGATCGAAACAAATGGTAGTCAGAAGAGGCAAGGTCTGGACTATAAGGCGGGTGAGCCAAAATTTGCCATCTACTGTTTTCCAAATTGTTTTGACCGGACATGTGGCCGGGCGTTGTCATGATGGAAGATTATGGCCTCGTGTCTGGTCGAATAAACTGGTCGTTTTTCGTTGATTGCTCTTTTCAAACGAATTAATTATGTTTGGTACAGGTTCCCTGGAATCGTGTGACGCAATTTCAGCAGCTCATAATACATAATACCCTTCTGATCCCACCAAATACAGAGCATTACCTTGAAGCTATATATACACTTATCCCTCGATTTACACGATACTTTTTTTACACGATTTCACTTTTACACGATTATTTTGGTTTTCGTGTAAATTGAGAGATTTATGAAATACCTCGATTTACACGATTTTGTATGTGTTTTGTTGCATATTTTTGTCTCTAATAGGACGTTCGAGTCAGTTCTTACATATTTGTTAAATCAATGTGTTCTCACATCAATTTTTAAAATAACGTCCTGGCGGCATGCGGTATGTTAAAGTTCTGTATGTTTGGAAACATTGGATCTAAAATATTCTGAGATTATTAATTTAGCTTATAGTATTGGTGGAGAAGGGTTTGATGATTTTTCGGAAACTGATATTTTGCAACTTATGGCAGATGAAGTATTAGATGCAGGTGAATTAGTTGATATGGTAAGCCAACAAAGCCAAACTGTAAATGATGCAGAAGAGGAAAATGCGGAAACGGTAGACCTGACAACCGAAATTATAACTGAAGGTTTACAAATGAATAGAAAATTGGCAAATTATTTTATAAAAAATGATCCGAATGTTGAAAGGGCAGTCGCATTCCAAAGTCATATTATCCAAGGATTAGCACAATATGTGAAGATTTATAAAGAGTTAAACAATAAATCTACACAGCTCTTAATTGCAAATTTCACTTGCATATCGAAACGACATGAACTAGTCTCTAATTCATCAGAAGCCGAAAAGGAAACTGCAGAAATATTATCTAGCGACGACGAATAAATTAAATAAATACGTACAATATATGATATGAATTACATTAATTTTGTTTTTGTTTTTATGAATAGAATTTATTTTGTTTAATAAATAAAGGTTTATTTTTATGTGTTTTGAGTAAACGCTTCTGATATTTTAAAAACTAAATTGAAATACATACATATATAATATCTTAATAAAATCAATTTTTTACGCGATTCTGCCTTTATTTTCGATTTACACGATTTTTCATACAAAAATTTAAAATTTCGATTAACACGACTTTCTCAGGAACGTATCTATCGTGTAAATCGAGGGATAGGTGTATTCGGCTTCGGCGTTGATTTAACTGGTTGGCCGGGCTTTACATATGAC
Organism: Gymnocheta viridis; assembly: GCA_956483585.1. Taxonomy (NCBI): domain Eukaryota; kingdom Metazoa; phylum Arthropoda; class Insecta; order Diptera; family Tachinidae; genus Gymnocheta; species Gymnocheta viridis. The sequence goes on along the minus strand of OY101441.1, from coordinate 104,524,862 downwards.
TTTTTGTGCTTGGGCTTATCGTATTGTATCCATTTTTAATCACCAAAAAAAAAAAACGATGCAAAAATGACTTCTTTTTGTAGCGTTCAAGCAGCATTTCCGACATGCAAAATCGCCTCTCAACGTCTCTCGGCTTCAATTCATATGGGACCCAATTTCGATGCTTGTGAATGAATCCTAATGATTTGATTCGTAGGGACATGGCTTGTTGTGTGACTCCCAATGATAATGCAAGCTCTAAAAATAAATAATTTCCAGCAAATATTTTAGGGTTACAAATATTTTAATGTGGCTTTTGCCTGCGACCTTATGTGCAATAGCAAACAACAAATTCAGGTATGTGATGGATATCGATCGATTTTAAATCCCTCAATATCACAAAATAAAAATAGCAAAAAAGTTTGCTACTTTTCGGACGATGTAGTGAAAGGGGAATGAAGTGCGGCAAAGTCGTAAATTTTAAAACAGTAAGAAAAAATTATTTAATAAGCTTTTAGCGAAATTCGATATCCACAACATACCGACTTGTTTGTTTAATTAAATTCGAGTGAAATTGCAATTTTCAATTGATTCAGTAATTGATCAAAAGGGTGACTCAGAAGAATGCACTTTTTCATTTGAAAATAAAAACACATATTTTTTGAGATAGTTGAGTTTTTTTTATTGTATTGTAAAGAAGGCATGTTCCGTCAATTGGCCCTCACTGCTTTGATGACAGGGCATTTCTCTTTTAATGACATTTTCCATAAATTTTTCACAGAGATGTGGTTGTATCTCACCGATGTCTCATGAGATATCGGATTTGAGCTGAGGAATTGTTTACGGCTTATTCGTTGTTGATATCAGAATTTATTGAGACAATTTGTTCCGGAAATCATTGCTGCAGTAAAACGATTATTTCATTCGCGGTATGTTGTCCAGTTGAGGTCACAAGAACTTCGTTACCATTTTTCTGTAACATATGGCGTTCACTGTCACTGCAATTTCGGTCTCATCTACATAAAGCACTAAGTTGTATGATGAACCACAGAGTATGCGAACAGTGACCGTGAAATTTTCACCATATTATATCATCACCATATTGTCATCTGTAAAGCAGTTACAGATGGGGTCCAATGACAACTATTAAAATGGTAGCCTATTGAAAATAAAACATCTTACTGGAACTTTTTTACCTGAATAAAATATGTTGAATCAATTATTTGTAAATTTTTAGTTTAAAATCACCAGAATCACAAAACTTTTTATTTATATATTTTTGGAAAAGAACTAAATGTTAAATTAAATTTGAAATACCATGATTTTTTTTAAGTTTCCCTTACATGAGAGAAATTTATTAGTGAAATTATATAAATTTTTGTAAATGATTTAAAATAATTTAAACATCTTCAATATATTTCCATCCTAATCAGATAGATGATCCAATTTGGTCTGGTATATTAAATTGTATTTCTATTTTTGTATAACTGAGTGTCAACTGTTTAAGTCTAAATCCAACGCGAATTTTACCTTGGGAATGCTTTGAATGAAAACATTGGAATATAATTTTTATAACTTTTTTATTTTTATTTTTGCTTTGACACTTGGAAATGCTTTTAAAGAAACGACTTTTTTAAAGATTTTAAATTCAAGCCCTGCAGATAATATCGAAGTGCGTGGTCTTTTTTAACTTCAACAGACTAGTTATAAAATGGTCATATGTAAGCTAGGACTTTACACTAATCTTTTTCTTCGAATTTGGGCACTATTTATATTTGTAAATACATATACTTTTATATATTTTTCGAGTTAAGCTTCTGCTATTACAATTTATTTCTATCTTTTTTTCTTTTTTGGTACAAATATGTACATAAGCATTGGCGTAGATAAGCCTTTTTTCGGGAAGAGGTAACCCTCCAACAACCAGTCTAGTCCCCCCGAAACTAAAAATCTTAGAGTAATTTTGATAATATAAAGGATTAATATATTTGGGAAGATGTATCTGAATAGGAGCTTAGTACATTTTTTGGTTATATTGATAGCAATGGGCAGTCCTAACTCCAACAATGAGAGGCGTCTAGATCTCTGGCAAAAAACTGAATTACCATTGTACCGAGCGCCTATGTCAGAAAAACGCTTCAAAAACATTTTAAGGTTTATTCGTTTCGATCAAAAATTTACAAGAGAGCAATGATCCGTAATAAACAAAGCTGCCCCATTTTCTGTACTTTTAGAGACCGAACCAAGTTCACGCAATACCTTCCATCGAAGCCCGCAAAATACGGCATAAAGCTATGGTGGGCTTTGAGATGCCAAATCATACAATCTCTTGGCTGAGCAAATATAAACAGGGAAATCAGGAGCCGATAGAGAAAAAAAATAAGGAGAAAGAGTTGTGAAAGATTTAGTGGAGCAGTATGAAAATACCGGACGCAACGTCACTTGCGACTTGGAAATTTTGCATGACTGGCACGATGAAAAAAAAACAAAACCGCTCTGCCCTCGAAATTTAAGCCCTCACCGCAAAGAGTGGAGCATTCGAGCATATTCGGCTATGGAGCAATCAGTACCATTTGCTCCTTTGTTCCCAAGAAGAACAAAGCAGTCATTTTACTTTCGACAATGCTACATGATGAAACAATCTCAGACACAAAACAAAAACCAAATGTAATTTTATTTTATAGTCTGAGAATGGAAGGCGTTGATGTAATGGATCATATGCTGAGACAGTATACATCAAAACACATAACAAATCGCTGACCGCTTGCTTTGTTTTATAATATGCTGGATAATATACAATATAATATACAAAGCAAACTATCCTTCACAGTTTACTACAAAGAAAGATAATTATTTTTCAAATATTTACGGCAAGGAAACTTTTTTATTTGTTTTATAAGAAAAAACAGTTGGACAACGTTTATATTTGCAACAATTGGCAGGATAATTGTGTATGCCAACGATTTTGAAGAGAGCTAAAATTCCTCGTGTTATTTCATATAAGAGTTCATATGTCCCTATTCATACACTGAACAGCTTCACAATGGAAGATTTCGTCCCAGACGAAGATGATCGTAGGTATTCAAGTGAAAGGTGCTCATTATTTGTGCTACCAAGAGAAGTGCAAAGGAAAACGACCATTAACGTATAAAGCCGGCTTGCATCGAACATAGCAAAGTGCAAACACAATGTGCACAATGTATAAAATACTAATATTTTATTTTTATAACACTGGTATATTCCTGTAGCACTTATTGTTTTCTAAACTAATAATTTTATGTATAAAATAAAATGAATTATATTAAAAAACACATGAAAAAAAATTATTAATTACATATGTAAATAGTGCTGCCTTAAAAGTTGAATATTTATATTTGTAAATAGTGCCCAAGCTAGGACTAGATGGTATGTTGAATCAGCATATGTATTCTAACACTCATATTCTCGAAAATAATAATAAATGCCTCTATCGGCATATTCAATATGTTTGGCGTCTACATGATTTGCTGAAAGTAGCAAATTTGTCGATGTCAGCATATGTAACCAAATGAAATGTCAACATAAGAGTTAGCATACGATATGTCGAATTTTATGTGGTGCTACATATGCTGAGTCGTATAAATATTTCTTTGTAAAATTAGCGAGTTTCAGAACACTTTTTAATTATTATTCAACTTATGTACTTATACTTATAATTTTTGCAATAAAATTTATTAATATAAATAAAAATAAGCATAAATGATGTCGTCGTAGGAAATATCATTAGCTATTTCAAAACTTATCAAGTACAAAATCGACATAAATTAAGATATTAACACATTCACGAGAGGAAGCTACACGGGTACGTGACTACAAATGTCGCTGGGGTTTTTTTTTTAATTTGCAACTTTTTGTGAAATTCCGCGTTTTTTGCAATGTGGGTTACTTTTTCTATTTTTTATTGTTTAATAGACTTTTAAATGATACCAAAAATTTTAATTTTCCCAATAATTGAGCTTAGACATGAGGCGCATATGTATACGAATTTCGCATATGCTGAAAAGCTTGCATACGTCTTTCAACAAATAACATTAATGTCAGCATACACAGGAAATTTGTTAAGCACTAATAATATGCTGTTTACACGATATACTGAAATTACCAACATACGTTTGTAGGTATTGTTAACAAAGTTTTAAGTGCAAATGCTGTTAAATATACGTATCCTGTAAAAATTTTGCGTTTACACGATATGCAAGCACATGTAACAAATTTTTCAGCATATTCAACATATCGCCTAAACAAAGCATGGATGATGTCATTTTCATACAAGAAGTTATTGCTATACGACAATTGTTCGTGCTTTCACGATCGTACTCGTGGCGAACAAACTACTTGTGAGTTGTCCATGCATTGATAACTTGGAGTAGTTTTCGTTCTAGTCCAATGTAGTGCAAACCTGGATTATATGGTCCAGCTCTAGGACATCGTAATGTTAGATGGACCATGTTTTCTACATACATTTGGGTTACTTTTGGACTAGTCCTAGTCATTTATGAAGTATACGTAACATGCGTATATGAACTAGTCGTGTCAGCTGCAGGGAGGATATTCAACATCTACTAATTTCCAAGATTTGACAAACAATAAACCAATGAGAATTTCGTTTTTTAGCCTTCAACTTTTTTTAGTTCATGTTTAATGAGAATTATAAAAAGGTTCATTAAATTATCACACCGAAAACGACTAAAATTTGTTTTTACACAAATTCTGCTAAAACAGCATTTTAAGAACTTTTAATCCATTGTGTTTCCCAGCATTCCGTACAATTCACTATTTTAATATATAAATATGTTTTCTATTGGGTTTTTATTTTTGAGTGTGTAATTGTAGAATGCGTTCATCTCAATTGTATTTCCTTATTTTACAGGCCTGTTCACATAACTGAGAATTAACAAATACAATAACAAAAAATAAGTGGTATAAAAAAAGAAAAAATGAAATTGCCACAAAAGCTATCATTGCAGGCGGCCAACTTAAAATACTTCCCCAATTCTTTTTGTATTTAGCATTGGAAATTGCTTATGTCAGTGGTTTTAACATTTTAGGCTATTTATTTTCTATACATACTTTTGGCCAAATCCAATGTACGAAAACTGGTAAATGTAGTAGTTGCAAAGTAGTTATTGTGGCACTTGGTAAATGTGTGTATTCTTGTGCGAATATGTGTATCAGTATGTACGGGCTGGAACCTAATGAAAAAACCACAGATATAAATTTCATAGAGAATTCATTGAGAACAGGAGGGTGCTGCTTACATTGCTTTCAAGAATGCATATTTGCTTACACTTTTGGGTAATGAGAGAATTTCCCAGTTCTGTTTTCTTTTCTAATTTGCAATTTGGCATTTAACAATTCTGTATTGGGCGGAAAATTTTGTTAGCATGTAAGTGCAAGTAAGAATTTTGCATTATTATTACTTTATTTGATTTATATAAAATCAATAATTGAACAAAATTACCATAATGCAATTTTAAGTAAAATGTTTTGCTGCCGAATATCTAATATAATTTTTATTTTGTATGCAATTGCTTGGTCTTCCAAAAACCAGACAAGTAGTAAATTATCTACTCAGCTTTTGTTTCGAGTAAGTCTTGGTTCTTGGTGTGTGTAAACAGATACTAATTACAAAAATTTTGCTTAATTTGAATGCTAACTAGCCTGCAAACAAGATCTAGACAATTTGCAATATATTTTCCTATGAAATATTAATAAAACGCCTCAAGACATATTCTGTAAATTTAATTAACTTGTATATTTGCATACTAAGAAATCTTGCCTCAATATAAATATTTGCATACGTGTTGGATTGTTTCAGTATATATATCTTGCCAAAATAAAACCAAGAATTAATTGTTGATTATTTACTAGCAGCCGTATTCGTAAGAAATTAATTTGGTTTCTAAAATTTATTTAAAAGGAAATTTTTATGAAAAAGTTGTTTTAAAATACATTTCAAATATAAATAATAATATATAATTAAATTTATATTTTAAAGACTAGATTTGCTGGAAAGTTGATTTACCTAAAAGTATGAATGTTATTTCTTCAAGCGTGTTTATTAAAATTTGCTGTATTATTGCATTTTTGAGATTAACCGCAAAACATAGATGCTCTTAAAATTTTATATTTTTTAAGTCATTTTTATTTGCCGTTTTTCTTAAGATTATATTTTTAACTCATAAAGTTATTCTTGAAGTTCATTAAGCAATGTTGCGGAAAACCGAATACTTTTTCAAAGCGTATATTTTTTTTGTCGTTTTTAAATATCCAGAGTTTTGATTGATATTTCATTTTATTTACAATTCGTGAGTGGTTGCAGCAAAAAAGTTATTTTACTTCATTAATAGATTAACTTCCTTTACATAGTTTTCCCTCTTAAAGTTTGTTTGTTTGAGAAGGAGAAGATATAAAGACGGAAAGTTTTTACATTTTTTTTTAAATAGAAAACTTTTAATAGCATAAAATTGTTTTCATACTTTGACAGAAATTGAGAGAAAACATAGCAAGGACGTGTCCATTATGAAAGTTATTTATTTAGTTTTTCTTTTCTTGCAAATGTTATGAGAAAAGAAACGTACATACTTATAAATATTGAATTATTAGACATGTGCAAAGTCGTACAGCCTTCCAGTGAAAGTGAACGAAACGTAAACAATTTTGTGAAAATATCCTACAGGGAAAAACCAAATTCAAAATGAAATTTTAGTTTTCATGAAAAAACTTGTATATTAGAAAAAATTATGAATAAAATTATGAAAATAATCGATGAACGTTTAATTAAAATTAATACAAATTCCACTTATATTTCCATCCTTATCATCGCACATATTGCCGATGATCGTATTTAATTAGGAATATAGTCAAGTGTTGCTATGTTATAAAGTCGTTTCTTTTACGTTGAGTTTCAATTGATTCTAAAAAACAGAATTTTTAATGAAATTGAAGTTCAAGGATATTTTTAATTGAATGATTCTCCTAATTCGGGAGCTGCATGTTTTCACACCTTTCAGATCATCGTCCGAAAATAACTCTGAGTGAAAGAAAGTTAGTAATAAAGAAATATATTATCGAGTTATTTCTTTTTCATCTAGTGTTTATTTTTCGTTTTTTTTTGCAATGAAAAAAATTTTATTTAAAAATAATGAAATTTTTTTAAAAGATGCAGAGATATAATCAAGTATGTTTATTTCTTATCTTTTATTTGATTTTCTTTTATTAAATTTTTTATTTTTTTTTATTTTATTTTGTTTTGTTTAATTTTTTTCTTATTCTGTTTTATTTTATGATTTGACTCAATGAAAATATTCACATATAATTTTCTTTTTCCAATTGTAAACGAATTTTCACAATGGAAGAGGGATCAGCAGGCGAATTTACTTTGAGAATATAATACAACATATTTAAAAACAGCTAGTTTGTACACACATTTTTTAAGTCTAAAGCATGGTACTCTGTTCAACATTTCGTGCGAACTGATGTCAAAGGTCCATATAAAAAAAATTCATGTGAAATAATTGCAAAATAATATGGCCGAAGTTGTACTCTGTTCTTTTTGTGAAAACATACGAAATGTGTCTAGCAACATATTTTTCAACTGCGAAATAATGTAAGCACCACTTATTTCGTGCGGAATTGCAAACAACAGATGATCAGATATTTCTGTCCGTTTTGGTTTTCATTTTAAGTTTGCTGCCCAGAAATAATTAAAATAATGGAAAATAATGTAAATATAATATAAAATGAAGGTGAGTGCTTTTTGCAGAACGTGTGTCTTCAATGATGTCCTCTGCAGCAGCTACGATTTACATTAATTAATACATTGCGGTACAAGCTCCTAAAATTATTTTGTTGTCCATTTGATTTAAATTTTTTTAGACACATTTTTTTGTTTTTATAAGAAAAACAATTTTGCTCATTTCAAGATAATAAAACCGATAAATTTGTTATAAATCGTGGCATTGTCGCCACTGATCAGTTGTCAAAATTTTTAAACGATATAATCAATGTTGCACAAAATTTTTCGCAAATTTGAACAGAGTACTAAGCTTAATTCATAAATACTTATCCAAGTTGAAGGTATAAATGTTGGTGTCAATTTCCATATAAACATGTTTCTAAACAAATGTTTATAAAGAAATTACCAATTACATATATACAACTTACAATTTATTCAGTAAATTGGGAATTGAACAGTTGTAAAAGATCTATAATAAAAAATTAAAGGTATTCATAAACGTACAACAGCGCAATGAAGCTGTTATAAACACGCATTAGCTTTTAAACATTAATTGTAGCTTCTACCCAACTTTAAACCTTTAATAAGCTGATATTTAGATTTATAAAAAAATTTAGGGCAATAGGTATTATTTTATTAAAAGTGTGAAAAAGTAATATATACATGAATGTAATGAGGAATATAAAGTTATTTATATATATATAGATACATACATAAATAAAATTATTAGTAATAAATGTAATAAATTTGATTGCCGCAATCGGTAAGAGTTTATAAATATCCATTCGATGCACTTTTGGGGCAAAAATAGGGATCGTGATTTTGGGCCTTCAAGTTAAAGCGGTATGTTGCAGTGTAAAGCAACATTAAAAAAAATATAAAAGAAATTTCTGCCAAGTTTCACTCAAAAAAAATAATTGTTAAGAACAAATTTTATTATATGATTTTAAAAAAAGTAGTTTCGAAGAGTACTTTTAAGGAACCAAGATATCTTTATGGAAAGTACCACTGATTTTATTTAAAAAGCACCTTTTTACATTTACATTTTTATTGAAGTTCCAATATTTAAATTGAATGGCTTCTTAAGAATATGTAATTGGTTTTTATTTGATTTCACATCTTCCGTTATTTGTGGGAGTCTAATCAAACCTTGAGTTAAATTTTCAATTACTTATACTTCACAGATTTATATAAAAGTATCGGTACTCAGCGAGTTCCGATGGAACCACCAGTGCAACAAGCTGATCGATTTTCATGATTGATTATTCTAGAAAACGGGTTTCGAAGAGCTCGAATATTTGAAATTATTAACAATAGCCGATAAAAGGTTTACAAATTTAGATAAACCTGGTAAACCGGATTTTGTTTTTTATACAAATAAAAAACAACGCAAAGAATTGAACTTTTATACTTTTGAATAAAAATCAAATTTAAAAATTTGGAATTTTCATTTTCTAATTTTATTATTTATAGTTGCCAGTAGTAAAATAAAAATATTTTTTATTGATTAAATCAAGGCGAATTCAGAACATGTGGCCTCGAGAGATCAGGTGACCCAATTCGCTCGAATTTCGGTTGTCGAAATTTGCTTACTCTACTTTGCTTTGTTTGAAAAAAATTATAAATAAAATATTAAAAACTAAAAAAAATCGTTACAGCTTTCATTTAAAATTTAAATTTGCAATTGTAATTGGATAAGGCAAAGACTGTTAATGTTTAAATTTCAAATTTAAAGGTGAGAATAATGATAAAAGTACTAATTTGTGAAAGCAATGTATTAAATTTCAAATTTTGTTCAACTTTATTTAATTTTATTTTAATTTTATTTAACACAATTTTATTTTATTTTGATTTTTTACATTTTTCTTTTTCATTATATCCTGAATTCTTCTTCTTCTTATTAATTTGACAAACGTTTTTGACACATCTGTTCCAATTTTCAAGTCGAAGTCGAATGAGACTAACTGATGTTGGTAGTTACGATAACCCTTAATAAAATTATAATTTGATAGTCATCGAGTTTGTCGTATTTTCTTCTCGATATGGTTGAAAGATTGGGTACTTTTTTATTACTCTTTTAAAACTTTTCGTTCTAATTTATACAAAATATCTAACTATAAAAAGTTCAACAGGCGACCTAAAACTTCACAGCCACCGCCACCACTAATTTTTTTTTCTGCTTGCTTCTCTGGGAAATACAATATTTTCATTGAATAGGATGTCATTACCACTGCCATGTAAAGTAAATATTCTAATTTTTTGACCTTTTTATTGATATTATAATAAAAAAATTTTACAAGCTTATGGTCAACAATAACAAAATAAAAACTTTATTTTTTCTTGCCGATATTTTTAATTTATTAATTTATTTACATCCTTGAATAAACTTTCCATAGAGAAAGCGAAATATCGGAAAAAATTAAGATTTTATTTTGTTATTGTTGACCTTAAATTTGTAAATTTTTTTAAATATAATACTCTATTTAGTATTTATGTGATGAAACTTTACGTTCACTATGACACACATGAAAATTTTCATAACGAAAATTTAGTAGAGAATGTCATATGACTTTTATATTGAAATTTCAATCGACATGGAAATAGATCACGAATAAACGTGCGAGAGAACTGGTATAGAAATCACATTTGACTGGATAAAGAGAGCTTGAAAGGATCTATTATAAGTGCGGTGAAGTTATTATTTTAACTTCAGTTGGGTACCAGTAAAGTCCAAATTATCAACGGGAATACTTGAGTGCGTGTATGTAGGGCTCGTCTTGGCAGCACTGCACTGAAAACCAATGGCTAGTACACTTTTTTTTGTATTTACTTATTTAAGTCTATGGATTGCTAAAATTCTTACAGAAAACATACATATTTAAAAAATAAAAGTTACATGAAATTATATAGAACTAAAATAGTTATTTAAGTATAAAATTAAATTACGTTTAATCACATTTATATGAAAAAACATTTCAATAACACGTTCAAACTACAGCAAATTCTACGAAATGGATCAGCATTAGCATAGTTTTGGCGAAAATATTGCAGTGCCAGAGGATGACGTTGCTGTACATTAAATGTCCGCTCATTTACCAGAAATCCGGAACAGATGCCACCATATATAAGTTTAATAAAAAGTATAGGATTTAAAATTTTTCTCTGGCTCTTCATTGTAGGCAAATTAATTTGTCGTAATCTGAATTCGTATGATGGCAATTTTGACACACGGTTAGGGTATGAATTACGCAATATAAAAAAAGAAACAGCAGCCGTACATACTCTAAGCGATCACTATTGATGTCATAAGGTTGCCTCGTTAGTGCTGAATCTTGAAATTCTATGGCCCACCTTTTATTAAATGCAAATACACCATGAAGCTTATTAATGCACGTATTTATAGGGTTAATAAACAGAAGCTTTCGATCAAACAGAACTCCAAGATCAAGAAACTCACCCACGCATTCCAATATGCACAATCCTAAAGTTCCAATCATCGGCTAGAAATCAGTAAAGTGCAGAACAAATACTTGGGATGTCACATGTCTCAGTGATTGTGTTCAAACCTAATGGTTGGCTGCGTCAAAAATCAATGACGCAGAGGATCGAAAAGGTATCCAGGAAAGTTATAGTACTCATAGTTACTAATTCCTCAGAACTATTACGATTATTTGCAACAAGAAAAACTATTGTTTTCATTTAGAGCAACCTCCAATCTTTCCGCATTACTTTTGCCATTTTAAAAAACTTCACTAGCTGATTAGACATTTTAAAATTTTCTCACATTTACAAAAGTTTTTTTTCCATAAACAATTTTTTTCTTCATTTTTATTTGTCTCTTTTTTGGTTCCTGGTTTTGACTTGCAACATGACATTTCTTGTTGCTGAGGTAATTTAAGGTCTGGCCTATACACTCTTAACAAACAATGGAATATTGACAGCTTCCAAAATGAGCCAACAGTTAATTCTTTGTGTAGCAGGCATACGAGTATTTGCTAAGGATAAAGCTGATCGGGCTGCTAATGCTTGCGTCTTCTCTTTAAGTTACATTAACTATAAATTCTTACAACATATTTTTGGCCTGTCGTCTGAGCAAGGTCTTGCCAAACTTCTCATATAAGTATATATTGCAGATTTTTTTTTTGAAAGCTAAGAAGGTGTAGAAACCAAAAAGGGGGAAGCAGAGGAGTTGATATAAAAGCTGCAATAGCGGTGATTCTTATCGCTACTTTCAATTATTTTATTTGGTTCAGATGTGGCCAACAGATAAAATTGTTAATATAAACCAAGTTTTGTTGATGATGTTAAGTTGTTGAGCGGTTGGCTGTTTGTATGTTTTAGCATCAGCTCATCACAATCTGTATCTACGTTAACGACGACGATGAGAGCCAAACAACATATCCGTTTTTTTTTATATAAGTATATATATATTTTTTTATTTATTGTTGGTACATTTATTTTAAAGCTACTCGCAAAAAGTCAGTAACAGTATTTTGTAATACTTTTTTCTTTTTTGTTCAGGCTTTTGCTTTTAGTTCAAAAGAGTTACGAGTTTAAAGAAGAAGCGATTGGCTTTGAGCTCCTGTTAAATAAGGAACCCTTTTTGTAGTTGTTTCTTTTAACGTTACCAGCAACCACAATATTTTGCCACAAGAGAGCCAGTGCTTTTCTTTTTGTAAAGAGTGTTGTGGAGAGTGCATGTGTATGAATTTATACATATGTATATTACTACCACTACTACTACCACTATGATTAAGTTTATGTAATGTATTTGTTTAGCCTGCTAAAAAAAGGCAAACATGGTACCTAGCCAACATTTAATTGACACAAAAAAGCTTTGCCGCTAACATACCAGTTGCTGCCACAAACGTTAGCATCACAAAAACAAAACAAAAATAAAAATAAATGAAATACTAGTTTGTGGTAGCTGTTACCTACGAGGGTTCTTTTTCTGGAGGATAAATGTTTAATTTGATAGCATATGGCTGCTTTATGGGTGTAGTACTACTTGCACTAAAAACATGCAGTCAAAGTAGCGACAAAAACTGAAAACATTTACTAATAAGCAAAAGCTTTGTTTAACCACATTTTTTTAATTGTTAAAAAATTAATATAAATAAAAAATCATGTTTAACATTAACTTATGCAAACATATACAAAGTTCATGAACCGTTGATTTAATTTTTTTTTTTCAAAGAAACGAAGACATTTTATTAATAAAACATAGAATTGAAGTAAACTTAAAGTCATGAAGTTTGTTTAAGATATCTTACACAATTTTATTATTACATTGTATCGAACATCAAAATGTGTCTAACAGTAACATATTTGCCAGATTAGGGCTAATGAAAGTGGGTGATTCAGCGTTGCATGCAAAATAAATTACTGTGTTGACATTGTAAACAATAAGTAACAAAAATGCCGCACAATTACATCTATTCCATTAAATGCTTAAGCAAGCGAAACAACTTGGGAACAATATTTACCCAGAGCAAAAACCTTAATGACAAAGTAAGATTTAAAATGCTAACAAACATATGAAGTACATTATCTCCAGTTTGTGATGTTAACTCATTACTTTATCATGCCGATGTCATTGGAGACAAGTACTTACCACCCCGGATTACAAATAACTACTTGAGAATGTAAATATTTAGAAGTCATTGAATACGCAAAACAAAATAAAAATTAATTGTTTGCTTTCAGTACTAAACTGAAGCTTTTGAAAAGATAGTTGTATTTGATGTCAATTAATTTAGTCACTGGTCTACTGTACAACTAATATTTAGTTCGCGTATGGAGAAGCATACTTTTTACTTTCAGCAGAAATCGAATTTATATTTACGCTCTGAACGCTGCATATCAAACAGCAACATATGCGTTCGGTCTTAAAAGATTTGAACGCATGTCTAAAGGGCCGTAGTAAATGTGCCTCTAGGCATTCAGTTTGACTTTTTTTGAACAATGCGTTTTGCTGATTTTGTTTTTTCTGTTTATTGGATTACATATGCAGAGAGAGAGTCATCAAAATGCAAACATCTTTTCAAAAATGAAATAAAATCTTTAAACATTCAGTTCTATAACACGAATGGTTGGGCGTAGATCGTTTTTGGATTATTTGTATAGCATCGATCTTTAAAGACAAAAATTCTACAGCGCTCAAATTGCAGTTCTGAGGCAGCTAATTGGCACTGATAAAACTATTTTTCGGCCTAATCCGATTTCCGGTATTAATCTTGCAATATTTCCCAAAGTTGTTCAATCATAAAGTGACTCAATTTGATCCGCAGATGTATAATACAGACTAATAATAAAAATTTGGACAAAAACAATATACTTGTGTCAAAATAACATACGATTTGGAAAAGTACTTTATTTGAACCACTCATTATTTAAGAAAGTGTGATTTTATATTATTCATCAGCAAGTATTTTAAAATCGTGTAGCAAAGAACAATGGAGCCGATCTAAAAAATATACACGTACTTATATTCCAAATACATAAACAAAAAAATGGTATGAAATAAAATCACAGAAACCGAGCTGAAATTTCCTAATAATAAATTCCTGAACAACCTGTTTAAACATAGAATGAATTTTTGATAATAATGCCTGCATTTAAGTGTTGAAGTTATCCTTAATAGTTTTAAATAGAATCTGCTTGACGCAAATATCTTCGACATTTTTGCGTAAGGCGTTAACGCTTTATAAAGGATGTCGCGAAATTAACACTAGTATCGAATTACATAGAAAACACTGTGTTAAGACTTTTTATTGTTTTATTTTATTTTATTTTTATTTTATTGTTATATTTATTTTATTGTTTAAAAACAAAAAAAATTACGTTCAATCTTGTAAAGCTCTATTGCTACTAATCCTAAACTTTCAGCTGTAAATTTTTTTTGGCTGCCAGCATTTTACTGCACAAAAGGTGGCAATTGGTAATTAAAATTTTCCATTAATCTTAGGGCGCCCTTTATAGTTGTGAGAATTTTTTAGTCAAAGACAAAGACATGAGACACGAGAGCTACTACTACTTCCCTTTTGGTGCTTTTTTGGAGCTTAAATTGGTCAACGGCTACCGTATGAATAACGGGTAACAAAGTCTTTGCTTTTCGACCAGGACTATTTTCATATAATGCATATTATTCATGGAATAAGATGCAACAACGGCACTGCTTCTCTGTAAATATAAAAGTACTCAGAGCTTCTGTGCTCAGGTGATACTGGGCGCCCTTCTCCAGGCTCTGAATGGACTTTCGTTAAGTAATAAGTATGGCTCAAAGGATTCATTTGGTCTTGCAGTGCCGGTTTTGGGACCAGATATTTTCTAATTCATTCATTCATGAAAGAATAAAGTAGAAAATTGTTTTCTTTTTTATTTTTATATTTTTATATACTTCTTTGTCTTTAAAAATATCAAGCTAATAAAAAAATGACACTATCTTTTGAAGATTTGTATTAGTTAACTAAGTGTTTTCAAAAACTTTTGTTTGTTGAGGGTTTTTTAGGTAGTCTATATACATGCATTTCATTGGTGCTAAAGCCAAATCATCAGTAGACCTTAAACCATATTTTGAAATGTTTCAAAAATCTTATCTTATACAAAAACTTTTAAAAACTCAATGAATGAAAATCTATGGAATTTTTATTCAATTTGTTACTTGTTACTAAGTCGATTTTCTTTTATTAATATTTTGCATAGCAATGGCTTAAATTTATAAAAAAAATAGCATTAAAGAAATGCTCTTTAGATTAAGAACTAGAATTTACACTCTTGAGGTTATTATTTTTAAAATTAATATTTTGCATAGCAATAGCTTAAAAATTTGGAAATGCTTTTTAGAGTAAAAGCTTATAAAGGGTCCGCCATCTAACTTTTTTTTTCAACTAGTGCTTATTTCGTGAATGGTAACACTTAGCTCATGTCTTTTATCCTTCCGCTGAACGAATATGGTTGCGGTTCGCTTCGCTAAGTGGGCCTGCGATCGACTCACAGAAGACGCCGATTTTGCCAAAAAAATCATCTTTTCAGATAAAGCTCATTTTGATCTTGGCGGGTATGTAAACAAGCAAAATTGTCCCATTTTGGGCACAGAAAACCCGCACGCATACATTGAAAAGCCGACGCACTTAAAACGAGTCACTGTTTGGTGCGGATTTTGGTCCAGAGGCATAATTGCGCCATTTTTCTTCGAAAATGAGCAAGGAGTGGCCGTTACAGTCAATGGCGATCGTTATCGGGCCATGTTGAACGAACTTTTGTTCACAAGAATTGAAGAGGAGGATATTGGCAACATTTGGTTTCCACAAGACGGCGCTACGTGCCACACAGCCGAAGCTACACTCGATGTTTTGCGCCCTGGTTTTGAAGATCGCATTATCAGCCTGATGTATCAGAGCTGATGTCGTTTGGCAACCTCGGAGCTGCGATTTGACACCGTTGGACTATTATTTGTGGGTTGCCATCAAAGATAAGTGTTACGACGACAAGCCAGATACAATTGACGCTTTAAAGGACAATATTCGTGAAGCCATTGGTGAAATACAGCTGCACACAATCGATAATGTGCTTAAAAATTGGACCGATCGTGTAGGCTACTGCATGGCCAGCCGTGGCAGCCATTTGAATGAAATTATTTTTCATTATTAACCGAAAGGATTGTACTTTCAAATAAAAAAAGCAATTTGAGAAAATATTCAGCAGTTTTTTTTTATAGCATTTTCAAAAAGAAAAAGTTATCTGGCGGACCCTTTATTAATTTTTTTGTTGTTTTTTATTATTTATTTATTAATCAATTTGTAATCTTAACTCATTCATAAAAAGAAATACGATGTCATTAATAATTTGGATCTTGGATACCACGGATTTGCCGAAATTATTTTTATAAAACTTTATAGACAATTTAAATAATGTATCCTGAAAGAATCATACATAAAAAGGATTTTTGTGAAGTGAATTCAAATAAAACAAAAAGAATTTTGTGTGAAAAATTAAAAATAAAACAAAGTTTTACAAAAAAAAATCAAAACAGTTTTTATAAAACTTTACTAAAAAATAAAATGTATCCGGAAAGGATAAAAAATTAAAAAAAGGATTTTGGTATATTAAATTTAATTGAAATTTAATTTGAACTTTGCTCCCAGAAACTTCAACATAGTAGAAAATTAAAAGTAAGAATTGTAAACAAATAAAATAAAACGTTTTAAAATCGAATTTTGGAAAACTTATTATTTGTTGAAGAAATAAATTAAATAAAATAAAACTACAAAAATAAAGTAAAAACACTTGGACATATTTGTTGCATTATCATGTGATTTCTTCAAACTATTAATGGAGAAGATTTTGCAAGAGACAAACATCGAAACCCCCTGACATTATTTACAACAAAAGAGTCATGCTGTTTGCTTATGCTTGCGATATTAACATCATTAGTCGCAACACATGAGCTGTGAGTGAAGCTCTTACAAAACTCGAATTGCAGGCAAAAAGCAAGAGCTTTAAGGTGAACGAGTATATGACGAAGTACTTTATTTCCAGTGCTAGATCATTTGATCGTATCGAACACCGTATAGCGATCGAAAATTACAGCTTTGAATTTGAAAAAAAGCTCGTCCATTTAGGTAACAGTGTTAATAATAACAACGATATGAGTTTAGAAAGTAAGTGGGGAATGACTCTGGCCAACAGATACTGCTTTGGGCCTGGTAAGCAGCTAAGAAATAAAGCCTTCTAACGGCGAACAAAAATAACATTCTAAAAATCGCTTATCCTGCCCGTCCTACTATGTGGTGCAGAAACATGGGCAATAAAAAGATTCGATGAGACTTTCCTCGCGGCGTTCGATAGAAAGATTTTCCGCAAAATGTACTCGTTGATGATGGATTCCGAATTGGAATAAATTACGACCTGTACGAGCTTTAGGCCGATTTACATATAGTCAATCGCATCAAAATACAACGAGCCCGTTAGCTCGGACACACCTGGCAAATGGGAAATGATGCTCCAGCCCGTGAGTTATAAAAGGTGATCAACGTAGAAAAGGGCGATTCAATATCGATGGAAGGACCAGGTGCTACAAAACCTAATAGCACTTGGTGTGAAAAAAAGGATATAAATATACTTCATAAAAGAAATATAAATTCATTTAATATTTGTAGAAATTAGATCCCTAAATCGATTCTAAGATCCAAGATGGTTGACATTTACACCCTTTAGCTCACCGTGTATATACACATTTTGGTATAGAAATTGATATTCTGTAACTTAAGAACTTTCACGATTAACTTTTCATAAAATATTTTGTAATCGGTTCGCTAGTTAAGAAGATGCACATTTATTATATGTAAGTGATCAGATACACTGTCTGGCATATTGATAAGGACATGTTTGACATTCTTCTGAACACATTTTATTTAAAACCAAAGTAGTTATTTGTGTATTATTATTATTATGGTGTTAGTTTTTCTTATATAAAAATAAATATTTTGAAAAGTTTTCATGAATGATCATGGACTTGCAAGCTGTGAGTGTAAAGAACATTATTAAATTAATAGCATTCCCTTACTTTCCTGAAAATAATAAATACAATATAAAAAAATTAATGTTTGTATCTTATTATATAAAAACAATATTCCAAGCATTTAAAGTTATTTGTTTTCATTTTCCATCAAGTGTGCAAGAGATTTTTCAATATTGCATTTCTTCTTTATATTTCTTTATGGCACATTCAAACGAATAAACAAAAGTAAAACAACGATATTTAATCGTTAAAACAATTCTCAGTTCATAAATAACTTTTGCGGAAAGATAATGATAACATTACTTAAAACAAGGTCTTAAAGTCTTTCTCTTAAAGTCAAGTTCTCTTTTTATGTGGCAACGACTTTTCTGGAAGGAGTTTGAGTTTCCTACCAAAGCTACTTGAACAAAACAATGGCCAAACTGTCAGAAGAAAAAAAAAACTTTCTTACTGTTTTGCCAAGGGATCATTTTCTTTATCTCCCAAAAGGTGGCTAAATAAGTAACAACTTATTTTTTCTTTAAAGCCACTAAGGTAAAAGAGTTTAATGGGATGATCGCAAAGAGATCAGTTTTTCTTCGTCATATGAGCGACTGTTATTTGTTTTAATATTGTACGCTTTAATACGTCTTTAAGCTTTTTGAAGATTATTTTGTTAAGATTAGTATTAAAAGTATTGTTTGGCCATAAACTAAAGAAAATAATCAAAAACCTTAATGATAATGTTATGAAATTAACAATGGAGATTTAATACCTCGGTTAACAGAAGCCCTTGAGGTTAGATAAGTTAAAAAGGTATTATGATTCGATAAGAGTTTAATTTAATGCTACCATGATGTTTTTATTTAAATATAAATAACAAGAAACAGAAGCAGAATAAAGCAAAATATTAAGTGCTCAAGCGATACTAAATTTTTATTATTGATTTACCCGAAACATGTGCATTCTTACAGGCAAAAATTTTGGAAATTAAAAAAAAAACAAATCTATTTTAAAAATAGTATTTTTAGCTAATAATGTAAACATAGTTATAATTTACATTACATTATTAAAGCTCTTTAGATTCAAAACACTTTACTATAATTCCTGATCAAATATGACAAATCACTGACAACAAAATTTTCAAACAGAAAAGTTGTGAGTCACGTTTAGAAGTTTTTATACGTTAATTTAACCCTGAAGTTCTAATTTAATTTATATTTAAATTTTTTCAAAGTAAAATAAAAAGTACACTTTCAGTTGGGTTTTCTCCAATGCAACTATTCAAACATGTTGTGTAAAAATTTATGCGAAAAGTATAACGTAGAAAACTATTAAGTAATTAAGCTGAAAACCAATTAAACTGGGAAGTTTTTAGAGTAAGAACAGAAAAATGTGTAACGAAACTTGCAGAATTTATGTACAACAGAAAATTACTGCATAGATACCACAAATGGAATATTAATGCAATATAATAATTTAGAATAGCTAAATAATGCAGAGATCTCACTAATTTTCTATGGAATATTAGTGCTTTGATCCCACAAATGCGAAGATCTCGCAAATTTTAAATAGAAAATTACACAATATAAATTATTGGGATTATCTCGTATATTTTTTATAAAAAAGCTTTTTTTTTAGAAAATTTGAGCGATAATCTTAAAATTTTTTTGTACAAAATTGTACATTATTTATAAGAAAGTGATCTTACAAGTTTTCTATGTAAAAAATTAACGTGATGATCTTACAAATTTTCTGTACAAATTTTCATTTTATAATTTTTGTGCAGAAAATTAGTTCGATGATTTTATAAGTTTGATGTAAAAATTATTGTGATAATCTAAAAATTTCAATGGAAAATGAGTGCGATGATCTTAAAAATTTGTCTATAGAATATAAGAGTGGTAATCTAAGTTCGATGATTTAACTAATTTTTAGTACAAAAATAATTCAATGATGCTTTAACATTTTTTTTATAAAAGATTCGCGCTATTAAGAAAATCAATTCGATGATCTTATAAATTTTATATAGAAAACTTATGCGATGATCTTATAAATTTTATATAGAAAACTTAAGCGAAAATTTTTTTAAAATAAATAATTGTGATGATCTTACAAATTTTGAATAATAACTTAGTTGTATGATCTTATAATTTTTCTATAAAAAATTAGTGTGATAATTCTAAAAGTTTTCTCGAAAATTAGTGGGCTGATCTTGCAAATTTTCCATAAAAAATTTGTGCACGATCTCACAAGTTTTTTATAGAAAACTAGTTCAATGTTCTCGAAAGTTTAATTTAGAATATTGGTCCCATGATTTAAAACATTTCCTTTAAAAACTAGGCGCGAACATCTCTGTAATTTTCTATAGAAAACTAATGCGAATATTTTACAATTTTTCTATAAAAATTAATGGGATGATCTTACAAATTTTCAATATAAAATTAGTGCGATAATTTTACAAATTTTCTTTACGAAATTGCGGGTTGATCTTTCAATATAAAATTAATACGATGATCTCACACATTTCTGTAAGAAATTATTGTGATGATCGCACAAATATCCTATGGGAAACTATTGCGATGCCCTTGAAAGTTTCCCACAGAAAATATAGGTGGTTATCTTGAAAATTTTCTTTGAAAGAGTAGTGCGGTTACCTTACAATTGAGATAGAAAATTAGCGCAGTGTGATAATTTAAAATATATTTTTTTTAATTTTAGCAGGAACTGAGTGAAAAGAAAACGACTTAATTAAAAATATTCGGCCAATAACTTTTCTCTGTTTTTATTTATTATAAATATTTTCTTGCTTAGTATTAACCCATATACAAAATGCTAAGATATTACAGTATCTTAACCACGTTTCAATAATCAAATTCTTTAAACAAAAACTTCCTTAAACAAAAATCATTAAAATCTTAACACCGAAAACCCATCGTAACCAACAAAAGGCAATTTATTGAATTTTGTTTTCATCCCATCAAAAACGTGTTTAATGTTAAAAGAAGAGCAGAAGTCAAAAATCATGATAAGCCAAATAAAATTCTTACTGTATCTACAACAGCAACAACAAGAAGCCAATACAATATTGTTTTTTGAGTTTGTTCAATATGAATTTAATCGGTTTCCTCTTTTTGTTTTTGGCTGATTTTTTCTGTTGCAATATTTTCATTTGTTTTGCTGCTGTCGCTGCTGAGTTGACAATACTTTTACAAATAGCTTTGGGCCATACAGATGCTACTAACTGATTTTTTCAACTGATTTTATACTTGTTGTTGTCATCCTGTTTGCAATTGTGTAAGCAACAGCAAACGGCTTAAGAAGAAATATTTTTGACATTATTGATTTCCTTTTAGATGGATATGATAAGTAAATGATAATGTTGATGGAAATGTCTTTTATTACTTATTTCTTATTTCTTTAGAAATGATATTTCTTGGAAAGAATTGGATTAACGTTTCAAAGAGTACTTAAGGAGAGTCCTGGTGACTCAATACATCGTGTTGGCTACCATTTTTGCAGTATTTTGCATCTGTCAAAATGTCAATTCAGAAATTTTGTGACATTAAAAGATATAATATTTATTAATGAGAACTTTATTTGTTAAGAAATTAAAATGATTATATGCTGTATGAGACTGATATTAAATAAGAAAATTACGTTTTAGGCAACGGCACATCATCTCCTTTTAGAATTGTGAAACAGAGTGTGTAAAATTATGAGGAAAAATGACTTATATTACCGTTATTTGTTTTATTATCTGAAATAGATTTCTTGTCCATATTATTAAGCCTGCTGAAACAGAAATACATCTATATGATGCTAATATTTTTTAAGGCTATTTATGCGTAATTTTAAAAATAAATTAATATAATGAACGTACAGGCGTGTTCTGAAAATCACAAGAGTTCAAATTACTGACTCCATTTATACCTAAATGTAGTTTAATTAATAAAATACAATTAACAAACACCTAAAATTTAAAATGATATCAAATTTAATCTCAGTATTTGGCCCTTTCCATATAGTGTTTTGAAGATCGCTGGAATTGTATCTATCAATACAGTATCAAATGAAATGTTATGTTGTAAATGCCAAACACACCAAAGAAATTCGAAATAAAAACAACAGCAATAAGTCTTAAATTGCTTATTGAAATCATTTGATTTAACTTTTGTGACTTGCAGATACTTATGCCATTTTCTTTTTTTAACATTTCTTTTACTTTTTTTTTATCAAAAAAAAAGTTTCCTTAAGACAAAAGTTTAGCCTCGTAAGTGATGATACAAGAAGTTTTAGTTTTTCAAAAAATAATTATATTGTAAATTTTCAATAAAAATGGCAAAAAATTTTGTCCTTTTTTTAGAAAAGAAAAAGCCATTCAAATTTGAACAAAATAAGGACCTTGAAATATTGTTAAAAGTGCTTGTCAACTTGTTGTATATTAATATTATAAATATTTACTATGCAATTAAGGTCTTGTATTACTTTTGTACCCTTCGCAAAGCTTTGAAATTTGCATTTACTTGGTAAAAAAAACCTGAAAATTAAAAAAAAAAATTTTCAATATTGAAGTCTTCCAATAAGAGGTGAAAAAGATTATTTTTTTAGCGTAATCATAAGATGTATAATGTATGCCATTAGTAATTATAAACAATACCAACTAAATGACCACCATGGCTACGCTAGCAGAACCTTACATTTTTCATGACACTTCACTTCACCGATTCGCACATTTGCGGATATATGTCCTCGAAAAGTTTATGAATTCCATTTTTGAGGTCGTGATACAATTTTGGACCATTAGCATAGACCTTATCTTTCACGCAGAGCCAATGGAAAAAGTCTAAAGGTAGTAAATCGTAAGATATCGGTGGCCAATTGTGATCGACACTTTGAGAAGTTCCGGAAAGACAAGAAGTTGTTGATGGTTGGAGTTTTTGTGTTAAATGAATTTAAAAATTCTTGAGACCTAAGTATTTATGCAAAATACTATGTAATGGCATTTGTGCAATTCCCAATTCCTAATATAAATGAGAAATTAACAAATTTGGATTTTTATCAATACTATGGGCTACAACAACAATATTGTCAGTTGTTTTTGAGCAACGTGTATGAGATCGATTCTTCATATCACTAATTTTTTCTAAGAACTCAAGTTTTTCCACCAGTTCTACAATTGCTAGCCGAGAAGGTTTTGGTTTTGCAAACTGTGTCCCAATATTTTTGCAATATTTTTTGAGAAATTTATTTATTTCAACGCCTTGTTAAATCGTATATCGTTTTATATTTATAAATGGTATATGTTTCACTTGCTATACGTCAAGTAATTTAAGGTTGAGTTGACAGCAGTTTAAATGGCGGGCTACCGGAAAGTAAACGACTTAGGCCCACAACTAACTAATGACTTTTCATATAAACGTCATTGGTTAAACGGTCATAATTAGTTAACTAAAGGTTGTAAATTTGGGCCTTATTGAAACAATAATAATTTTTATAGAAAGGTTCTTCTGATAAGGGTGGCTCTATGTAAACAGTTGTAGTAGAACTATTCTACGGGAACAGCAGCCGTCCTTATTGGAAACCCTTTTACTACTAAAGTTTAAAAAATAGTATTTTGAAGACTTGCTGACTGTTTGCATTCACATTTATATTGAAATTCATTTTTGGCTAGAGTTCAAATCTGAATTTGCCCTTTTCTTCTTAATTTTTAAGAAATTGTTTTGGATAAATTCGTTATTTTTTATTAAGAGAGTAATATTTTTGAAACAATTTTTATTTATCAGACTAGCAGAATAGATCGGTACTGATTTTGAGGTCGGTAAAGCATCTCATGAGCGTTCTTTTTTAGATTTTTTTTAACTCTGCGGATGACCTCTACATATGGAATGCATTGTGCCGGAAATAGGAAAATTTATTATGGGAAAGAGGATAAAAGGAGTAGTGTTTGGGGACGTTCGATTTGAACCTTCCCACACTAAAAGTAACAGGAAAGACCTCTTCAGGAAGTTTATTCCACATACGAACTGTTCTGCTAAAGAACGAATTTTCTTTGTAATGCGTAGTGCGATCCACTGGCATATCAACCACAAATGGATGCGCTCTTAACGAAGAACGTGTTGCTCCTAAAAATTAGCTGATTTTGGCAACAAGTTCCTTGATTTCATTAGATCACATACGATGAGCTTTTTCGCACTCTCCTGTACCCAGTCAAGTATGTTCAAAATATACCTTGAAGCACCGGCTCATACATGAGAGTTTTATTCCATTTTCGGTCGGATATAGGTAGTGTAAATACTAAGATCAGATGGAGTGAAGTGTTTTTTACACCGTCTTAGAAAGACCAATCACTTGAATGCTTCTTTTGAAGCATTCATGCCAAGAACATCAAGATTCTCTGATTTCTCAATACTCACACCACTCATTATAACAGATGGAGCGGCATGATTGTTCGTTCATCTGTGTGTAAGCATACAACACTGAGTTTTACGAGCATTAAATTTTATCCTATTTGCACGGCCCGCTTCGAAGATTGTTAAAAGATCATTATTTAGCGAATCATTCATATTTTGCTCACAGCCGCAATCTCCGACAAAGGAGTAGATGGAATTAAAATTTTAACATAGAAGGTCATTTGGGAATATCAGAAAAAGTGTGGGAGAAAGTACAGAGGCTTGCGTACCCCTGAATTAACCTTGAACTCCTTTGATGTGATCCCATCTATAACAGCTCGTATAGTGCGATCTCTGCGAAAGCTTAATATAAATCGAGAGAAAACATTACCAACACCAAAAGCAATTGCTTTTGACAGAAGTGCACCATGCCAAACTCTATCAAACGCCTTGGAAATATCTAGAGCCACCACCTTGTTTTCGCCAAAGTTGTGAATAGAATTACACCATCTTTCCGAGAGGAATGCCAGTAGGTCTGCCGTAGAGCGAACCTTACGGAATCGATACTGGTGGTCGCTATGTAAGCTGTTGCGCTCTAAATACCTCACTAAATACCATACTTTCCATAACTTTGGAAAGTGTAGAAAAAATTTCAATTGGGCAGTAATTTTCAGGGTTGTTAGCCTCTCCTCTTTTAGGGATTCGCGTTATATTAGCAACCTTTTAACACATTGGAAATTCACCGGCATGGTACAATGTACTGAAAAGGTTAGCTAACGGAAGCGCTAGTGTCGAAGAGCACTACTTCAACACCAGCTCTGGAATACCATCCGGCCCAGGAGACTCATTTATTTTGAGATCAGCTATAAAACCTTTTTAACTGCACGAGCTCGAAAGAATATTCTTGGAATAGTTACGGGCGGTGCTTTCCGGCAAGTGGGACTTACTGGCAAATAATTCAGCCAGAAGATTAGCTCTATCAACCGGGAATACTTGATCATCCTTTAAAAGAGCTGGAATTGAAGAACTACCATTATCCTTTACTTTTTAAAAAAAAAATTACCAAAAGCTCTTACTTCCCCGAGAGGCATTAAGAACTTTAGCACGATACTAGTGACTAGGAATATCAGCTATTTAACTGTATTATTTAACGAATTAGAATACGAAAAGTGCAACTTATTCATCTGATGATTAATTATTCCAAATATTCCATACTCTCCCGCTTTTTCTAGAAATATTTACTTTATTTTTGTCTTTTGTAGTTGACTTTCTTAGTATTCAACCACCTGTAACAATGTCTTCTTTTTTTTAGAAATTTCTGTTTATTTTATAAAACTTTTAAATCACATAATAATTACAGAGTGATTCTTTTTATATACGAGTACTCTTACTCACAGCAAAAATGTCTTTTCAAACATTCAAGCACTCGCAGGTGATTGAAGAGTTCCGGCTAGAGGGCAAGTAGTTTGCAGAAGCAAACTCGTTATGAATTTCTTAAAAGCTTCCTGTTCGGCAAGTGAATATCTAATCCATAGCGTAGGGTACCCTAAATTCTGTTCTTACAAATGGAGTCCTTATATTTTTTAATTTGAATAGCTTTCAAAACTACTTTTCATTTGCATCATATGGAAATAAGGATGACATCAGCGAGAACAACTTGTTTTTTATTACATTTAATTTCTTCTCTTCTTTTGCCTGTTACTGGCCTTTAAGAATTTTTTATTTATTTTTCCGCAAAATCTTGCTTTTGTTTTAAGAGTTTTATAATTTTTTTCTGTCGCTTTTGCATGTAACTTTTTGAGTGCTTTACTTTATGTTTAAAGTGCGTAAAAGCATCGTACATCAATTTTAAATCAATATATCAAAATATTGTAACCATCAAATGACATGTAACACTGTATAAGAATGTTCAATCCAGATGTATGTTCATTCATATGATTGTGTATGTGTGTGTACGCGTGCAAGCAGGGATTTCAGTTGCAACCGACTGTGTGTTGGTTAAGTCAGTCTGTTTTAGTTCTTATTCTTTTTGCAATGCAAGAGACAAGTTATATGGTATTTGATAAAATTGCCATAAATATGTCAAAATCTTAAGAAAAAAAGGAAGGAGTGTTTTAGTAGTAGAATATCCAGGGAATAGAAAAATAAGACACAAATGATTTTAAAATTAAACTTTAGCAAAGAACACATAGTCGTACAAGATATTGTTTGTGGTTGGTAGTAATTTTTGCTCTGCTAAGAAAATGACTTTTATTCATTTATTTCTTTGAAAACTTTTTTTGTTCTGTTTAATAGACGGAATTGTATGAACAAGAATGAATGATAGATAGATATTTTGAGGTTAATATATTTGAAACGTAAATGTTTACGATTTATTTCCAAAAGGAATAAGTGACCGATATCTATTGTTTAAAGGATAAATTTGTAAGAAATTGTTTAAATTGCTTCCAAATGTATAGGATATGTAATTCTAATAAATTTTTTATTTTTAGGCTCCTTTTTAAAGGACTAAAAATTTATGAGTATAAAATGTTTCTGAAAAAAAGAATAATAAATTAAAGAATACATATTATCCTATGATGATGCTCGTATTGTAAGTTTACAATGAAAGGAACCAATCAAGACTATTTATTTTATGCAACTATTTTTGTATTCCTCGCAGAAAAATGGATGTCGATAATACACGTTTAAAAAGTTATCTTTTTATAACGTTTAAAATTTTCGACAAAGATTTTTGTGAAAATCATATTTTAGGGACTTGAAAATTTAAAAATATTTAAGAATTAAATTACATCAGCTTAAATTACATCTATATCAAGGACCATATGTTAGAAGGGCATAACAGAGAAGAATATACAAGCATACGAAAAGAAAAACATTTCTAACGACAAGAAAATCCGCAATATCTTAATATTATTTGATGTATCGTGGCGTTTCAAGCGGAAGTGTAACTCAGTTTCTTTATCTGAAAATTTACAAAAATTTGCAACGTATTGTTAACATTTAATCACCGTCAGCCACATTTGATTTTAGTATTTATTTTACATTTTTGTTGAAAACTGAAAAAGATACTGAAGGATAAGTTTTTGAAAGTGAATCATCGCCATTTTTTAAAGAGATAAACTTGTTCAAAATATTTCTTGTTGTCATCTTTCAAGCCACTCCAATATTCATAGTTCGGGATTATTAGTCCTTAAAACCTTTGAAGTCCTTATAAAAACTGAACCACACAAATATATGAGCGTAATTAGGCTCTACTTGATTTACAATTTCCAACTTTTCGTTTCACTTTTTTTATTTAATGAGATTATCTTTTGAACTAATGTGGTTGTAATGCAAAGTGATTATTATTTTGCTAAAGTTCGTAAAGTTTTTTTAGTCAGAAAGAATTGGGTATGAGACAATATTCCATCAATTAATTTCAACTTGCACGGGAGAACACAAACAACGTTGTTTTTCGGGAGCCTCTACACTCCCATCATCAGTGTTTATGTGTGTTTCCGTTAATTGTTGATGGCAAAATTTGAACATTGATCCGTGTCAGGTTGTATTTGCTTTAAAAAGTCTCGTATTCTTTTTCGGGTCATAATTTGAATAAATAAATTTTAAAATCATATTCAACCGACCCACCTAAACAGTGGCGGATACACGGAAACACATATGAACACTGGTGATGGAAGTGTAGCGGCCCCCGAAAAACCATGTCGTTTCTGTTACGCCATATAAGTTGATATTAATAGATCTTAATTTTTCTCTTGATCCTTTGGAATATTGTCTCATATCCAATTCTTTCTACAAAAATGATACGAACTTTAGCGAAAATAACAATCACTTGGGGTTACTATTTGTTTTTAATTTATAATCAATAACCTAGAGAGAGAATGTAGTAAAGTTGCGTGTTCAGCTTTTTATTTCTCCATCTCGTATTGTCTTGATAGTTCTTTGATTTTTGTAAGGATGCGCAATAACGCAATAATGCGGCTTGCAAATTTCGTTTAGTTATAAACGAAGTAGGTGCACTCTACTAAAGGGTCCTCTACTTACTCTGTCTTTCCCATTATAATATGATTTCCATTATCATATTATACATCATACCATATAAGAGCCTTAAATCGTTCATTATCCACTAACCGTCGGTATGTATGATTCGAGAAACTGTTGAAAATGCATTTTATTATTGCTATTGCCAGTTCTTATTTAAATTCAAATCAATTCCAACTAAGAATTGCTAATTTAATATTAATTTAATTAAACTGCATCCTTCATATTCCTGATTATTGATGAGTTTAGTCAAACTGCATTAATATTTGAAATGAAACATGGATTTGTTGGGATCGGGGATTGTAAATGGGAATTGAAAAAATTACAAATTTTTAATATACTTATTGGTCGCGTTCATAAGACGTAACTGTTTCGCAACCGTTGAGTGTTTGTATTAGAAACGGAGAGTTGAGTAGTTCAGCTCCACACAACAGTTGAATATTTGCTGCCATTTTTGCCATCATAAAGTTTTTTTTTATACATTTCGTCAACATGTTGTGTATAGCCTCCACAGCGGATGAAGAGAGTTATGCAATTTTATACTCTAATGCAATGCCGCTTTGTTAGGTGGCGGCTGCAAAATAATTAGATAAATTTTGCATTACAAATGCGATATAGTAAAGAAAATAAAGAAATAAATTTAAAATAATAATTTCATTAAGTAAACGTAGGTTTATTATGGTGTCTATTTATATTAATTACATAATTAGTTCAATATAAGGATTAAAGATTTTTTTAATACAGTGGCAGCTAAGCGTTAAAATATAAATACTATCGGCGCAGGTTTATCATTTTATTGGAATATTTTGCTGTGCATTTATATGTTGTGAATATTAAATTTGTGGTGCAGACTTTAAAATAAAAATGGAAGATTCCTGCCAAGAAAAACTTTATTACAAATTCTGTGTTGTCCATACTTTTTAGTATAAGCCAAACTAATTAATTTAGCTAATTTAAATTATTTCCTTTGCAGCATTTTTATTTCTTTTCAATTGTTTTAATCAATCAGCTATTCATTATCCAGTTTCTAAGACGTAATTGTTGGGCTCAACAGTTGACAATAGTTTCACAACAATTGAGCTCAACAGTTACGTCTTATAAATGCGCCCGTTTATTTGGTATTTAAATTTGAATTAATAATAATAATTTCTTTTTATTTTTAAAGCTATTCCTAAGCGAATTATCCTTAATCAATTGTTTAAAAAAGTATTTGTCTATATTATATGAGTGTACTCGGAATGTAAACTTATATGCCAGCATTAATATATTGTGAACAAGCTGAAGAGCCAACGTCCACTTCCATCAATTTAAAAAAGAAACATTTCCTCTCAGTTTTAAATTTATTATATTATTTTTTAATTTATTTTTTCCCTAAATACCCACTATGTGGTCTTAATTTTCACCATTGTACGCGCGGTAAATGTTTATTCCTGTTTGAAATTTTAATTTTTAAGAAAAATCTTGTGAAACCTTTAATATTAATTTGGTTTCTTTAAGGCCATAATTCAAACAAAAAAAACACTTCTTGTTTTAAACTGAAAAAAAAATTAACTGTTATAGTTGCAACCAAAAAAAAATAAGAAAACATCATCTATAAATGCAACAACTTATCAACATTGATGATGACGTTTCATATGACATGCCTTGGGAGACCATGCATGTGTGGCGTTGTTGTGAGGCGTTGAAATTATGACACAAACCCACATCAAACAGAAAAAAAATATATAAAAAATCCTAAATGTAACGCATGGTGTCAGTATGCATACTTTGTTGTGTGCAACAAAACTTTAAACAACATTTCAAAATCACACGGTTCGTACATACGAATTTTTGTACGTAAGAAATACTGTGTAAATACTTGAGTATCGTATTAGTACTTTCGAATGAACGTCAACAGTAAAGGGGTGTGTTGTTTGCGAAGTGATTTTTTACTTATGAAAGGTGTGGGCTCTGGCTTTTAACAACAAATACTCTTACAAGACTTCTTAAGATGTTTGCATGGTTTTCTTAAAACTCTTTTTTCCATTCTTGAAAATTCTGCTTATCAAAACTCTCAAGGGAATCCTTAAACATCATATTGTAGCATAATATACTATATGTAAATACACATTTACATGCGTATTAAGTTATAAAGGGTTTCTCATAATTAATGCGAAATTTGAGTTTGCCGTCATTTCGTGACAAGTAATGATAGTTTGATGGAACTATACTATAGATCAATACGTTTTCATTGCGGAAAGCATTTTAAAAACAGAGAAAATTTGAAGGCTACATTTGGCACAAAATATGGGAAACAATTACAGAAACCGGACTGACTATAGATCCACACTAAGATGATAAGACCACTTGTCATCCAATTACACTGCGTTCAAATGATAATAACGATGCAGCGTCCGCCAATTCTGGCGAACTAATGTCAGTTCGGCGTCTTTGACTAAAATTGTAAAAAATTCCGATATGATATAATTCTTTCTGACTAACTTCGCTGATTTGATGTGCACAAAATATGTCACATGCCATACAGTCCTTGAAACAATTTTTCTCCTAGATCATGTGTCTTATAACGATTGGACTTATTTTATTAGGTAATTTAAGCTCGAAGATCTATACCAACAAGCCTAGAGCCATCGGTGTATTAAAGTAAATTGAACGCTTCTTTAACGAGATTCTAACGAATTTATGCAAATTGATTAAACTTCGAAAAAATACTATATATCAGCCAGCAAACGATATAAAATATTTGCACGATGTGCTGCTTAATATACAACCCCCTGTACTATATGTATATATGTAATAGTCCAAAGAATCCTAAAACGTGTATTGTAATTTATTCAAATATTTCTTAAATGTCGGGACACCCTTTAAGTTTAAATTGCTTGCATGTCGTGACTAAAATTTAAATTTTCGTAATGATTTCATATTTAATTTTCGTACGGTATTTTATTATTTGACCATTTTTCGTTGTCATCATGTTTTAATTTGACTAAATTATAAATGAAATTTCTATATTTAATTGTGATAATATTGAGTTACAGGATTTTGTCTTTTGTTATGAACGAGTTTTAAGCAATACTTGGTGTTTGGTTTTCACAACAAAATTCAAGAAAAAACTAAATTTCCTTGCGGCTCACTACACACCCGATTTATTCCTACCATAGCTAACCACCTTTACGCCAATTAACTGTTGGAATTTATAAAATACATACTGGAATTTCTTTTTTCAACTGATCATGCAGATATATTTATTATAATAAACTTAACAGCCCTGGCCCACGATGTCGAACGATATCGTTCTTTTGTGAAATTACAATTAAAACAAAAACGATTTCTAAAATTTTGTTTTACGCACTTTTGTTATATTAAACACGTACAAGTACAGGTTTTTTTCCCTTGCCATGCCGAAAGGTTAGTTTTGTAAATTAAATGATGCATCTGCAGCTTTATTTGATATTGAATTTTTAACCCTCATCTTATCGAGGTGAAGAACATTTTCTACTTCTTCTTTGAAATTTTAGTTCATTATTTTGTCATCGCAGGTACGCATGCTGACATTCATTTTTCAACATGGAAACGCAACAGTACACAACCAACTGGAAGCTGGAGCTTGTGAAAACATATACATATAGCTTATTACATACGATCTTCTAATTAGCTCAGCTGTGTTATGAACTACACCTTGTTAAATAAATTCGCATTGAATAATGTTATTAATTCATTAACATACATTTCTGCCTTGCTATCGGTTTAAACTCGTCCACAGCAAAGAACTGGCAGTTGTAGTCTGACAATATTGTCAGAAAAAGCCTTGCAGTCCATTTTCAGACACGCAGCTGACAACAATATAGTCAGACATTTGACAATTTATCTGACAATCATTTTTATTGTCAGATCATGCTTCTGACAATGGCTTTATAGACACTTCTATTGTTCTTGTTAATTATTTTATAAGAAACATCAATGTTAAAATTAGCGCCCAGAACTTTGTAAATATTTGTTTAAAAATTTGTCTCAACACAAATTGAGAGCATAAAGTGACCATTCGTGGCTGAGTATTTACAAATTTTTACTCTATAAATTTTTGCTAGTAAAATTCAGCAAAACAAAAAAATATATATATTTTAAAAGGTAAACAAATAAAAGTAAGACAACAACAATTTGTGAAAAAATTGTTTAAAAAAGAGAACTTGAAATAATAAAAATTAAAGAGTGAATAATTATATTTAAAGTATTCGTTTATTAAACACTTTTTTGTTCAAAGGAAATAAATGTTGTAAAAACCATTTACAACTTAAAATGAGAATAACATAACAACTTTTGAACTTTCTTGTTTTTTTTGTGTTATTTTAGTTCTTTGGAATTTTTAAAATGTCAAAAATATGGTAACTTAGTACTGCGCCTGTTTTCAAGGTAATCAATAGCAAAAAGATATACATACTTTTGAATAAATTTAATTAAACACAACATGTTAGAAAAATCAAATAAAATACAAATAAACACCTTGAAGAGATAAAAGAAAATAATTTCTTTATGTTTTCTTAAAATGTTCGTGTAAAAAAAAAGAGTTGAGTAGTGAAAAGTGTAAATATATTTAAACACTAAATTTATAAACAATAAACTGTTTCCTTAATCTTACTAATTTAAAAAATTTTCCGCTCGCGTAGTTTTTTGGGCAACAGCTTTTTATGAGAATAAACTTTTCAGTTTACTCAGTCAATATCATTTTCTGCATTTCACTGTAAAGGTAAACAAACGGACATAATGTATGACAACATATTTGACAATTTATGTTATTTAGATATGTCACAACCGTGTGAACTGTCTAGACTTTATCTGACAACGTTACCAGATAAAAATATTCCCAGATCATCATCTTTCAATGAAATTGTAATGTTTTTATACAAATGTCTTGTAGCTGTGTGAACTGAGAATATAACTTGTCATTGCAAATTCTCATTGTCAGTCCATTGCCATCATATCTGATAACTACTGTTGCCAACACGACCGTTCAAAACAAAGTTAGATTTGAAACAACAAATGGCTGGCAAATGCTAGATTTTACTTATCCCAGGACTATTTAATATTTAATACTTTTTTTACTTTAATATCACAAGCTTTAAATTACTCCTTGTTCGCCTATATCGAAAGAATATTTCTTTCGTACAATTACGTTTAAAACCAAAACAATATTTAAAAAATTTTTATTTTTTCCTATCGATATTGACGAAGAGGCATTTATTATTTTAGTTACATATTTGTATGCGGATCCGTGTATTGATGTCATATAAACCCCTTTATTTTTTTGCATTTTACGGGCCACTTACAATATTTACGGATCGCTAATATCTTCTGTTAACCATAATTGCATATGAATGTGTTACTTGTATTTTAGAATACATTTGACGGTATTAAGGAGCCATTTCTATTAAAATAAAAACATTATTATTATTAAGTAAAACAAGTGGCGAAATTACCAAATATTGTTTACAATTTTCAATTGAAGTCATACTAATTTCTCATACAAAGAACTTTCCAAGTGCCCATAATATGTTAATGTTGCTGAAATTGTTAGTTGATGTAAATGATTTGAAAAAGATGATATACATGTGTAGGTGCTCTTAAATACACTTATTGCTTTGCTTATGTTTTTACTTCAGCCAATACTAACGAGTGCATTTTTAGCATTTGTAGTGGTGTCAACTTTAGGAGCCTTCTATTCCTTTAATACTGAACCGATTTAAATAATATATAGTCGGCTCAATTAAGCTCAACAATGTTTACCATTCGGTAAGAGAATGAAGAAAATAGGTTGGTAAACAAAGGAGAAAAAGGCATCAAAAAATTTGTCTTTGCCTATTTATATATGTAATAGATGAAAGGTAATTCCACATCTACATAATAAGAACAGGTTTAATTAAAAAATGGCAAAAAAAGTTTAATAAAAAATATTACAAAATGAAAATAAGAATCGGCGAGGAAGAAAAGAAATGGATAGACCTTCTGAAAACCGCCTGCACAGAGCTTTAGAATACCTAGTACTAAGGATCCATAAAAATTACTAATTTTTCATCAACCACTTTAGTATCTAAGCGATTTAAATTTATAAAACTTCTAATCATGCTGTCGTGCTTATGTAAAAGGAAGTAAGCTACAAAAAGGAAATTAGAGAAAGCTGCAAATTAAGTTTTGAAAATGTATGTATTTTAGTACTTTGCCAAATGATATTTTTAATAAAAAACTTTTTAATTGGAAATTAAAAACATTAAAAAATGTTAATATTACGGCCTTATTTCTAAGTATGGTAGTATAGAGGAGTACATTTAAGATTACAACGCATATTTAACAACAAAAAAATACTTTGAAGGAAATCTCTTGGTGATCTCTAGGGCTACCGTTTCTAAAGGACATCTTTAACATCTTTAACAGGTGACCGCAAAAAACATATATTTTCCAGTAGTAGAGATTTTTTATTTGGTAATTTTTAAATATTATTGATCAATTTACAACCTATGAAAAATACAATACTCTATCAAATAAAACTATGAAACTTCTGAACAGGCAGTTCAGGTAAGTTCAGGTTGTTATGCATCCAAAGGTCACACTTTTTAAAGAAGAAATAGTCACACTTTTAAAAGAAGAAATAGGGTTATAAAGTTTTTATACTAGAAATTAATTAAATTTTCTGATATACTAATTTTCATAAATTTTCAAAGGTTATTAAAGGTTATTTAAATTCAAAATTTCAAATTTTAACAATTAATTTTTGTTTATGTTATTAAATTTGACATACGATATTTGAAAAGCAGAGAAAAAGTTTCATGTGTTGTACAAATATCTTTCATACAAATTACCAACAATATTTCAAAGCTAAGATCTATTGACTTACCACTCTGGCAATGGGTTTTGAATTGAAAATATATATATTTTAAATTGTGCTTCCGTAAAAAACGTACAGTCCTATAAAAAGGACATACGTTTTCGCTACATCTGGTTTACGGATTAATAGGTATATGGAATTACTTATGTCAAAAAACTGCTGTTGGACGGCGTAATTGCATGTTTTATGTTTTCGGCTCATTTTCACAATTTCAAATATTTTGTATCAGTTTTGTATGACTGATATGTATTGAAAGTTTTTGTGCTAAAAAAATCATGTATATACATACATATATTTCGTTCAAATAAAGACAAATTATATTTAATAAAACTAAATAATTTTGTACTTTTTATGCTTCATATTCAATGCATGTTGCCATTATTTTACTTGGAAATTTAGCAAACCTGAATCGAAAAGAAACTTTTCTTCTTCTTTCTTTTTGATACACAGTTCTTCGTTGCGTTTCATTTCGTTTAACGTTAAAGTGTTCTTATCATTACAGAGAATTTTTGTTTTAAGAGTATTTTTTTTTCAACTTAATATACTTTTGATCTTTGTTTAAAATACAAGTGGCATCTACAGCCTAAATTGTAAAAATGTTTATTTTTTTCTGTTTGGTTCTTTTTTTCATTTTTATCACAGATAAGCACGTGCAGGAGTCCACCGTATAAATTCTTCTACATCACCAACTTCAAGGGTTTTTGTTTTATACTCGCATTTTTCATACACTTGAGCATTGTAGTTTTTGTTTAATAAAAATTTTTTGACATTGATTTAAATTACACGTTTGTTGTTCATTTTAATATTCTTTACGTTTTTTAACATTTCTTGATTTCATTGCATTTTTACGTTTTTTTTTTTTGTTTTGTTTTGTTTTGTTGGCATACAATTTTAAGCGAAATAAAACAACTTATTTCTTTTTTAAATAATATATATTTTTTTTATTTTCTGTTTGGTAACATTTATCTATATTAAGTCAGCAGAAAAAGAATAAAGAGACAAGAGCAGTAACATTGTGATATATTTTTTTTACTTCTTTCGATTTTATTTTTTGAAGGTGCTAACGTAAATTGGTATGTCAAAATAAAAGATAAAAATTGTTATCAGTTTTCACATTTTTAATGAGATTTCAATAATATGAACGGACAGCAATCATGGCAGGTTCATTTTAATACTCTCTTTTCTGTTTCTTTTACTTTATTTCAACTAATTAGAAGTCTTTTTCTGTTTTGAGAATCTGTAAGTTTTTAAGATGCATTTAAATGTTTTATATTTAAAAATTGCTTTTTTAAATTACATAAACAACGTGAGTTTTGTAAATGTGTGTCAATGTTTAAAGTGCTAAAGGTGTTAATGTTTACTGTATACTGGCTGCATGGTAATTTTGATTTTAATCTGTTACGATCTTTATTTGATCGCGAATTAAGAATGTTTAATTAAAAGCTTATTTAATAAAAAACGTATTTGTTGAAAAAATCAAAATAATCTTTCGAATACACGATCGGCAATATGAAGGCAAGTCTAGGGCTTATGCAAGTTGGGCACTTCAGGGACTGCAGAAAAAAATTGTTAAAAAATTAATAAACATTGCTTGCGTATTCGTTTTCGGAAATATTTTGCTATTTTTCATTATCGTATTCTTAGTATTAACTCCTGCTATATATCCTGAAATAAAAAATGTAAAAAATCAAAAATAAAAAATATGTAAATATTTTCTAAAAATTGTGTAGGAAAGTGTTAAATCTTTGTCACCATTAATTTTTTATAACGTTTAAAATTTATTGATAATTTTTTTAATCGGACAAACACGCTCGTCCCTGTAGTGATATGGTTAAAAATTATTGCCTATGAAAATAATTT
This sequence comes from Gymnocheta viridis, assembly GCA_956483585.1. Classification (NCBI taxonomy): domain Eukaryota; kingdom Metazoa; phylum Arthropoda; class Insecta; order Diptera; family Tachinidae; genus Gymnocheta; species Gymnocheta viridis. The sequence continues at coordinate 104,487,438 of OY101441.1, read as the reverse complement.
CGGCAGTAAGTATGCATTTACATCCAACCTATTGACACCAAATTTTATTAATTTTTTCTAAATGCGCACAAATTTTCGAAAATTAAAAATTTTCAATTAAAGAAATATAATGCGCAAATATATCACTCATACGTACCGTGTACTTTTGATTTATCAAATAAATGGGAAGGGGGTCCGAAGGAAATATTGTCGTGAAAGCAAATTTTTATTTGTTAAAATTTAAACAATCGCGAAATATTTTAAATAATGTCAAAGAGAATAAATACAAACTTAAACAAAATACGTGTTCCCTCTCTTTAACACAAAGTTCAGTTTTAACTTAAATTGTTTATGGCAAAAGATTTTATTTTTACTTAAAAAAATTATTTTCTATAGTTATTGGCTTATTTTTGTTGTTGTATTGAATGAACTTAAGAAATGTTAGTGTATTCTTTTTAAAGCCTTTTATGGTGTGGATGTTACGATTATTTCAACAATGAAATTATATATGAAAATATAGTCGCTTAATAGTGTTTTTTTATGTTATTCTAACTTTTGATGGCAAAGTAATGAGTTATTATGCTAAAAAAATATACCCTTTACTATTTCTACTTTAGGAACTACTTCAAGCTGGCGATAGCGGTGGAGCAAAGCATTTACTATTCTCTTTTACGGCTATCAACTTTTTATTGCCATGGAAGCCAATGCAATAACTTTTTACTACTAAAGGTCTTTTTATTAACAACATTATTATCTTTAGCATTTTAAGTCCATTTAGTTTTAATATTTTAACTAAATAATGAACGAACGACCGTTTGGACTTAAAGTGACATTCTGTAAGTGCATAAGATGTATGTTGTTATATTTTTGAAATGAATTGCGACGAAGTTCTGTATTAGAAAGATTTTCAAACTTGAATGTTCTGTCGTATTATAGTTAATTTTATGGAATGATTTCTATCATATTTAACATTAAAATCCAATTTATTTCATTTTAAAAGGATATCTACACTTATATTTAAACTCTAATGAAAGTCAAAACAATAGTTTTTGCATTTAAATTTTGAATATGCCTAATCTGCCAGGTACTTATTAACTTGTCCCAAGCTACGACACACAAAGATAAAGACAGATGGGCAACATGTAAGTGGTTTTTATTCGGAAAAGGTCAGCCTTAGATGTTCTTTCAAACAATTACAATTGGTCTCATTTAGCAGATGATAAGTAAATCACCATAAAACTACTTAATATATATTAATGATAATGATTGTTGACTTATTTTTTACATGGCCAACGAAAGGGTTGACTGTGTGAAAAACCGGCGCATATGCTGCCCATTTACTGTCTCGATCGGTCATATTAAAAGAATGCTACAAACATGGTCCGAACGTGGATTCCTTCGCATATGTTCCGTGGCAAGGCAGGTAGGGTAATTCTACTTTAGAAGAGAGAACAAGTACTATTGGCCCATTTACTGGGCAATGTGGTTTTAGATACCACCAGTTTGTAATGGAAAATGTGAGTATCAAGATATGCAGATTCTTTGTCAGAACATCTGCTCTGCTGTTGTCCCATATTGGGGACTTCCAAGCGATGATTTTGCGGGAAGCAAATGACGAGCAAAACCAAAATTTACGATAGTCCACCAGGCAGAATAATTGGCTTTATTTGCAGAGCCAACCTGTTTTGGAGAGTTACACGGGCTGCACAATAGATCCTCTGGATCGTGGTGCTTATGGCCTTTTACATACATATATCTATCTACATCTGACTTGTCAAATTTCACACTGTAAAATACGTACATTTCGTGTGGTACCTTTAAAACATTGCTCCTGTAAAACTCATGTGCGAAGTCATCTGACTAAATTTCAATTAGACCATGTTCCATTTTGCTCTGACAAACCTTCTGAAATTAGCTACTTTTATACTTTTTGATTTTACTTTGATTGCAGTTATTATTCAAATAATACTATCTACAAACAGAGATTTGGTTACTTTTTAAATACATACTAAAAAAAATATAAAAACAATTTTAACTAAGAGTTCTAATAATATTTGCGCTCAGATCAGCTGTTCCAAAAAAACATAGTGGTAATTGTACAGAAACGTCGTCTGTGAGGCTCATATGATAAATCTTCTGTAAAATAACAATTTTGACAGACATGCACAATTGCATATGGGGCACAAAGGTGACAAGTCAGACGAAAAAAAATTTGTGTCATCTACGGGTTTCTTGCATTATTTTTATTAATTTTCCATTAAGTTTTCTTTATCTTTATTCGATTCTTCATTTGACATTTCAGACTACTTTCTCAGGAAGTTTTATAAGTTTAATAATCAATCATTTTAGTTACACTAGCAATTGGCTGACTAAATATTAAACTTTATCATATTCACACTTTGGGATACGTGTCTATTGACTGGCTGTTGTGCATGATTGTTTGATATTTATTTTAAAATATTTATAATCAAAACTAGATTTCCAAATAACATTTTTCATATATGTTTTATTTAACTTTTATGTAAGTCATACATTCACAATATTATTACAGTAACGGACTGTACGTTATTCAAGAAGTAATCCGTTCAATCATTTTTAAAAGAAGCATTTAAATTTGTAAGCAATTTTTTTAACTGATTCTAACATTCATTCAAAAAAACTAAGGACATATTAAAACGGATTTTCGATTACTTTCAATATTTGTCCGTTGATTTCAAGTGCTGCTTTTTTCTTTGCTTGCTTTATTTGATTTGCTTAAGATTTCCTCTCCTACACAAACAAAAGAAAAATCTTTTATTTTTACGGACCTAAGTCAATTAATTTTTTAACATTAAAAATTAAATGAAGTTTTGGTTCACTTTAAATGAAAAATGAGTAGACCAGTTTTTAAGTAAGCTTTAATTTATTTTAAATTACAATTTCAGTTAATTTTACGTACAGAATATTTCGAGTGTATATGTAAGTATAACATTATAACCTATATATATATATATATATATATATATATATATATATATATATATATATATATATGCATTTTATATTTTTGGGATCAGCAATGGAAATATTATTGCTGCAAAAAAATACAAGTAATTAATTTTACTTTAAAGGCTTTAGGCAACATAAGTTTAAGATTCGTTAAATTTTTGCACACTTACCCCTCTTTTTCTTGTTCCACCACAACAAAATATTCCACTTGTTGCATTAGTTTCACATCCTATTTGGTTGTAACACATTTTTCAACCATCCTCTTAAAAACATTTAAGAAACCAAAACAAAAAAAAAAACAAAAAGAATCTGCACTGACACATGTTATTTGGCAACAGCTGAAAGCATACCTTTTGACATATATTAACCTTCACTAAATGTAATACGTTCAACGTATTAAGAAGACGTCATCCAAAACAACATTCATTTAAGGTTTTGTCTTTCTTGCGAACAACCTCATACTTGAAGCAGTAGGAAATGAGTACTTGTGTGTGTTTGCTGATTGCAAGCGAGTTAAAATGCAGCAACTAAAAGAACAAAACATTGCAACAATAATAAAAATTAAAAAAAACTCGTCTTCCTAAGAAATAAACTAAAATGGAAGGCCAGCATATGAAAAATCAAACCCAACACACTTTATTTTAAATATAACTTTGAGGCAGTGTGTAATTGTGTCCACTAAGTGCATTAAAGCAGAGAGCTTTAAATGATTGAAGTTGGCAGGTTTGGAAATAAACTTAGAAATCTGAAAGCTAATATATAATGAATTAGACTATTAGTCAGGGGATCGCCAGTTCGATTTTTGCCCAGTCCCCATGGGTATTTTTCCATACAAACCACAAAGACCTCGCAGTTTGTATTTCTTGCATGGAACGTCATCAAAAGAAAAAAATCAAAGTAAAATCAACTTCTTATTTATGTACACTATTTTTTCATAATGTGTTATTTTATAATGAAAGTTTTCTAAAACGTTCTGTTGTTTTAAAGCGCGTTTTACATTAGTTTTTTTTAAATACTCTTTTCAAAGAGTATATTATTTTAATTGAATATTTTTTTAACTTACTCCTTTAAAATACTATCAAAAGATACTTTTAATTCTAACGGACTCTATCCGGATCGTGATTGGTATTGTATCTTTTGTGATTCAGATGTTTATTTACAACAAGCATTCAGTGAAAGTGAAAGCAGGAAAAACAAAAGTTTCTCTACCGAACATAGAAGTTCAATTATGTTTATGTTTTACTGCTGCGCAAAACAGTTACTATTTAAAGTTTATTTTTGGGATGTTTTCTATAACAGCAGTGACGGCCATTTGACTGGTCATATGACTGTCAGTGATGATGTATATTTCCATCATTGCGTAGAACAAAGTTTATAAAAACTTGATGGAAACTTTTGTGTACATATGATTTAGCTTCTTTTTCACACTTATGAACTCTCTTCACTCTGCTGATGTTTACCAAGCAACGATGATATATAATCCAGTCACAGTTTACGCATCACATTTGACCACCATCACAGAGTAGACCAGAGGTGAAACTTTGAAGTTATGTTTTGGTCCAAATTAGCTTTTTTCCCTTTCTACTTTTTGTTAAAAAAATATATAGCAATATATTCTGCTGTAGATCATGAAATAATTCGTACTTAATTCTTCCATAGATCATGAAATAATTCCTAAGTACTTTATTTTTACTGTCATATTACCATTAGCATTTTTATTGCTTAAATTAATATTTTTCTACAACTTTTTTTATTGCTCCAGAAATTAGTAAGAATACAAAACCTCAACAAAACATGAAAAATTCTTTGTTTACTAATTTTTGTGTGACCGAGTCAGCAATACAGCAACAGTAGCATTCCGTCTCGTATCACCTCTGGTCTTCTTTGTGCCACCATGTCCGTCACTGTTGAGTAATCACTTCTGATGGACATTTTCGTCACTGTTGCTTTTTGTAATATAACACAATTTTTTATATATAATTTATATCATTTTCTATACTATTATACACTTCTATTGTTATTTGTTTTAGGCGGTGATCGGTGTGGGCAGAAATAAATAAAAATATATAACATACAATTATTGAAAGCCATATGTACCCTAAACCATGCTTCCTCCACTTCACATCACAATTGCACACCTCAGGCATCATCCATTTATTTAATTTTTAATATCTTAAGAGTGCTTAAAACTATTTGCTGACAACTGTCATCAGTAAAATGATTATAGACATTTTCATCAAAAATGACAGTAAAATGTTCGCTGCAATTTAAAAGTAATACAATTGTGTCAGTATGACAATTGTGTACGTTAGAACTACTTCATCCATTTCTTGTAGAGTTATTTCTTAAAATATACTTTTCAAGGTATATAGTTTTTAGAGCTCTTTTTCTAAGATTTTATGTTAAGGGTAATTTCTAAAAGGTCCTCCCTTAAAAGCAAAATTTTTACAAAATATTGTTTTTTCACAAGTTTTTTCTTTTAAAATATTGCTTTTAAAAATTGTTTACAAAAGAAAATTTTTAACTTCGTGCAAAGAACTTGAAAATGTTTTTGGGAATACAACTTTTTTTAAAGCTACTTTTCCAAGAGCTAACTTTTTCTAGGAATTAACTTTTTCTCAAAGATATTTTTGCAAAAGGATTTTGCGAGGATATTTTTTTTTTGTGTAATTTTGTGTAAATTTCATACCTACTTTCAAAAGTGCTCGTTTTATAAGGTGGTTTCTGTAATATGTTTTTTTAAGTATGCTTTTTTAAAAGCTACATGAAAGTATTTATGTTCAGAATGTTTTATTCAAAAATTATGAATTTTTTACATCCTGTGTGATTTCTAAGTTTTGGGATATTTATTCTAATAAATATTTTTTATTATGTTTTTGTTTTTTAATATTGTTGACCTTTCTTTGTTTTTCTTTTGTAATTTTCTTTTAATTGGATTTTTTTAAAGTTTTTCTGAGTCATAAAATGCATGATATTATTTAGGTTGCTATAAAAATAAATAAAATATAGATTGAAGCTTATTCATCTGTACACCATTCCGTCTGCTTCATTCTGTCTATCTGCTCATTTCATTGAGGAATTGTTAATTAACTAAACAAAAAGCAAATAATGTCGAAAGTGTGTATTAATATTATTGAATTAAAAGTAAATTAAATATTAGGGGATCTCTTCCTTAGATTGATTAAATCGGAACAATTTAAGTGACTACGATAAAAACTATTACAATAGACGGTTACAGCGCAAGTGGCCACGGCAAGTGGCCACATTCTACTTATTTTTAACATTAACTGTCAGGCACACTGTAGCATACGGATTCGTTCCTACCTACAATTACATTCAAAACAAAAACAAAATGTTAGAAGCTCTTTTTTTTTAATGTAATTGTGCGAAAGAAAGAATTCGATCGACATAGTGGGCGTGGCAGTAGAAACACTTATTTACTTACGATAATATACAAAATAAAAATAAGATAAAAAAACAACTGAAATTAAACAACTATCTTTTGTATCTGTTGCTTGCTACGCTTTCCTCCAACTCTAGGAATCCAAAGCAAAGAAAAATGTACCTCAATGTTGTAAAAATTACGATGCAAAAACAAATTGGTAAAACCCAAAAGGTAACGGTAAAAAACCCAAGTCAATGGCTCTCACTTCATATTTTTTTTTTCGAAGCAGTTCATTTAATTAGACTTAAAATATCTTCGAATTGTGTTTTTGTGCCTTGGTTCACTTCAGCTCTGAGCCCCCCATATATGAATGTTTTTAAAATTTATGCTGCAGTTTTGTCGTAGAGCTAAAACTTGTGTAGCAAAATGCGTAGCACAACTATTATCTTCTACTTGAGTCCATCTTTTGAGAATTTATTTGACAATTTGGGGCTTGAAAATTTAAACTTTTTAATTAAATCTGGACCACTGCAATTAATGTATTACCAAAAGTCAGATGAAGGAAACTTCAAAAGCAAAGATGAATAATTAAAAAAAATTATATTTTGAATTCATTTTTAATTTTGTGGAGAATTTGGAATTGATATATAAAATTTTGTAGTAAAGTCATGCTTAAAGCCTTATTTTTGCTGTTGTGTGGGCAAATTGATTAATCAGTTTTTTATTTGTGTAAGTTTATGAAAATATATGAAGCCCTTTAATGGAAAAAAATCAATTAAATAGTTACATCCATTTGGCAGTAATTAATTTTGGTCATCAAAAAATTGTAAAAATTCCTAAAGTGCATCTGTTGCACAATAATAGTTAAAGACTTAAAATTTTTAAACGCTATTGTTCATTCTTTTAAGAAAATGTATCTATTTAAAATGCATTCTTTTAAATATTTTCACTCATTGTACAATGAAGTAAATATATTTATATATCAAAGCATAAAATATAAAATCAACTTAAGAATCTCTGCAAAACTGATTTTATTTGTTCCGTTTTTGTATTGTGCTTTTATATTTTATGTTTCTGATTTAGTTTAGTTAAATTTAGCTTTGCGTTGCAATATTCATATGCCATCATGTGGCGCAATTTTCTACAATACAAAAGTGACAATTTGATTTATCACCACACTTTGGGTTTTATTGCGGCATTTTCAGTAACAGCAACCAGCAGTCTTTAGAGCTTTTTTTTATTTTTTTTTTTGTAACCAACAGTTCGTTTGTCCATTTAAAGTTACAGATGTAGTTGTATATGGACAATTGTCCAAATATCCTAGTGTGAGAGTACAAGTCTGTTGAGTAGCAGATGCTGCCGGTGCAAAAATAGCAATAAACCTTAATAACGCGGTTCGTTGTGTTTGCTTACTTTCCTTAAAAAATACATTTTTTTTGGGTTTGTCTTGAACTTGGCTTTTATTTAGTTGTTTTTTGCTCTCTAAACAATATTTTTGTAAGATTTTAATGGTATTTAAGAGATTCTTTTCTTAACATATGCCTTCAGTTACCATCATCATCATCAATAGGGCGAGTTTAAAAAGTACAAAAAGAATATTATTTGAAAGACCAGCAAAATCAATGCAAAGTGCCATTGGCTTTTTTGGCATATAAAATTTTTTACTTCTAGATAAATGGATATTGATGCAACGAAATATATTTTGCAAAATTTTTAGATACACTCAACTGTCTCTTTTTATGACTGCTGCTGGCTGTTGCCTTATTTACTTGAAAAAAGTTTCATTCTGAATAAATGTCGTCTAATGTCTGAGTTTAAAATTATAGATGAGTAAAAATGGTTTTAGCAGTAGATAAGTATGTAGACTTTTGTTACCAGTTTTGTGTTGAAACAGCCAAAGATTTATAACTTCTATAAAAAGAAATATAGTTACCAGAGTTTATGACTTTACATTCGATAAAACTATAGTCATCAGTTTTTGCTTGCCTTAAATTTAGCCATTAGCCAAGACATTTTTGTTTTATCTAAAGGACATAAAGTCATACGGCAGTCATATACTTAAAATATATTAATTCTACAACAATACACCCATTAAATAATCTATCGATCTTCGCCAAGGAAGATCCTTTAATCTTAAACACTGACTGGGCTTAGTTTTACTTAATAAAAAAATGTCCATACTACCTGCCACCTCTTAACTCATTCATCATTGCATGAAACTTTCATTATCCGAGTGTTATAATTTCCAAAAAAAATAAAAAAGAGCAAAAAGTAAATTATTTGAATTTTATCTGTTTAAGGTGGCGTCTTGTGATCGTACTATGCGTATCGTCACAGACATTTATTACCTCCATCATTCATTTGACTACGCAACATTCCTTTTGGAAAGTACTCCTGGTTTTGTTATTAAGCTGCAAGTAACTATGTGAGTCACAGCTCCATAATACGTATGTGATTAATTCTGGTGTATGACTTCAATTTTGTTCATCATGAAACTGGTACAGACAAAAAAGCTCTACCAATATTTCTTATTCCTCGTTTTTTTATTCTCTCAAGTGGTTCTGTGATTTGTATGCAAATTCTAGTGTGTCTTATATTTGGAGTATTTTGTTTTTTATTTTTATTTTTTTGTAAGTTCTTTAGTAAAATGTTTGGTGTGATTATTTATGAGTTCGATTGTTGTATGTGATGTTGTTCTTACGCATGCATAAGTAAAGTGTGTCTGCGTATGGGCTTGTTGGGAACAGTGATTGTAGCTGTGAGATAATATTTCTGTGATGATTTTAGCCAAAGACACTTGGTTAGTAAATGATGCATATAATTTTAATAATGATGATCTCATTTAAATGGAATGTTCAGTAATAAAAGGAATTATTAAAGAAAAATAAACGATGTCAAATAAGTTCTCTAAAGTTTTTAAAGTTTAAGAAAACTTTGATAAATTTTAAATTTAATTACTAAGTAAAAGTACAGTCTGAAGCTTCTCAAATATATAGTCTTGCTCTTTGAATTTCAAAGCGAGCACTGCATATAGAATATATAATGAAGTATTAAAAAGAAATGTGTAATCTCTTTCCCAAAGCGTAAAATTAAAATTAAATACCAAAATCAAACAAAAATTGAGTCCCAATTTTTTTTTGTAAGTTTAACAAGGATAACTTTTGAATGTTTCAAAGAGGTTTTCAGAAATGATTGTATGTATTTATTTGATGCAAGGGTTTAAAGGAAATACCACTGGTTAGACTCAAGTTCAACTTAAACATGCACGCACATGCTTAACTTCCAAACTGGAACAGTTTGTATTCAGAAAGAAAAATACAAAACAAGGCTCATTGAAAGAATTTCGAACTAGCCAAGAAATCTACGCAATAATTGCATTTATTGTCGTAACAGAATTTGGTTAAATAAATAGTTGATGTTCCTACAATCTAATGTCTTCCACAAAAGTGCTAAGAATGAATGATTGGTGTGGTGACCTATCGAAAATGGTACTATTGCTTTCTGCTAGGGGTATTATATGCTTCGTTTTACTCTTCTTAAAATTAATTTAAAATAATTAAAAAATTATTCGAAAAACAATTAGTCATGACGCTCAGGGTTTCAAAGAGTTTATAAAAAAATCTGTTTAATAAAAGTTTATGATTAAAATTTCGTGATTTTGTTGAACTGTTTTTGGTTTTAATTACAATAAGGCTTTTAACCTCCTCATTTAATTCACAGCCATTATACATCTAAATCGAATTGTTTTATAGCATTTTGAGTTTAAATTCAAAAATTTTAAAACTAAACGAATTCTTTTTCAAATCAAACGAATTCTTTTTCAAATTAAACGAAACATTTTTCAAATTAAACGAAACTTTTTTCAAATTAAACGAAACTTTATTCAAATTAAAAAGTAATACATTTTTAAAATAAATTAAAGAACAAAAACACCGAGAAACATAATCCATAGTAAACAAATTAAATCGTAATTAAAAATATTAAACATATTCCATGTACTCGCATATTAAGTCATATTTTTTGAAATTAGTGAAGAGCTTGTCCACTCGATGCTTCAGAAACTTGGATGATAATGTCCATAACATAGTTCGCACAACCATTTTGACTAATTTGTGCGATACTTGCCTCAATTATACTAACTAACTTGATAGAGATCGAGCATGGAATTTTAACATAGAAAATGCCTTCTCTATCGCATTCAGCATGGGAATGTAAGCTGGTAAAAATTTTAGTGCAACCGTTATCAGCAGGGAAAATTTAAATATGCACAAAAATTATTAAAATATGCATGCATATATTCCAAAAAAATCTTTAAAATATGCACAAATATTTGCATTCTTAAAAACACTGATAATAATAATTTTTAATAAGTTTTATTTAAACAAATGTTTATAAAAAAGTATAATCATATGTTTTTTCAAGTTTTGAAATTGAAAGGATCTTCGATTGCCGCCAAAAACGGTCAAATATATTGAAAATATACGTTCAACATCAGTCGATGTTACTGTATATGTTGTTTTTAATCTTGGTCAACGTTTGAAGGCCAACATTTCGATTAAATATTGTGTTAACTTTTAAAATAAATATTTTGTTCTTAATATTCTGAAGTTTTTCTTTTACGTCTTCTATGACGGATAAACTTTCGTGTAAAGAAAGTCTTTTGGTTTCTAATTTTATTTTACTGTGTAAAATACACTCAAAATTATCTTTAATATATGGTAAATATGTTTTTACCGATGAATTATTAAATTAAACATTACATATTGACTATGCGTCATCATCGCAGTGCTCATTAAAAACTCTGCTTATTTCTATCAAGTTGTTCACCAAAATCCCCATCTAGTCGGTGGTACTGGGCTTTTTGGAAGATTTATCATACTTGGGTGCATAGCATGCATTACATTGAGGGCGCTTGGAAATCAATTAATAAAATAAGCTTATTTGGAAAAAATAATACATATTATACATGTATGTAGTTCTACCATTACAAAAATGGTTTTGCAATTTGCAACTAGTGAGCTAACAATCCAAAATGTGAGCGAACAAAACCTGCAATTCTATGCAACCCATAAGCCAGACATGAAACATGCAACATTTTCGGGGTAAAGAATTTTTAATAATGCGGAGACTGCCTATAGAACTGCTTGAGTTACCACAGGCAATTTTTGTTAAGAAGAGTAACCAACCTGCGTAATATACAAATTTATGCAAGTTATATCAAAAATGCTTTTCTTGGAAAAAATTGGAAATACATATTATTATGCAAAAAAGCATAAAAAACTTGCCCTGGTTATCAGCAACCAACAACAATTGGTTATAGCGAGTTCACAGTAATGGCTGGAAAAATAATGCAAAGCAAAAAAATTCCTAGGAAATTAAAATAAGTTTAATTTAATTTGAAAAAGATTTCGTTCAATGTGAAAAAGGTTTAATTTAAACTAAGAATGCTAAATAACTTTTTGTACATCAAACATTTTTTTCCTTGTAAAACCAGTTAATTGAGATCTAGTGCTGTTCCATTTTCTTGTCCAGCATTTTCGATATTTTCACTCAAATATTGCCAAGTAAGAAGTTTGCCTAGAAATTAAGTGCTATTTCACCTATACAGAAATTGGCTCTCTTTTTGATCTCAATACTTTTAATGGCCGAAGCTGTTGGATAGGAACTTGGCCTTATTTTTCACATTTATGTTTCTAACCCCTTTTTGCTAAGTTTTCTTTTTAAAAAATATTGTTGACTCTAAATTGACTCTACAGATGATTGTGTTTATATACTAAATTTTAGCTGTCTAGCTATAGAGGCCCATAATATTGGTGAGTGGGTGAGTGTGTATATACCCAAATATGCACTCGGAAACCTTTACTGATAGAGCTTTGAAACTATAAACTCAAGTTATCTTAACTTGTGCTCAAAATTTTGAGCACAACGGCTTGCAAAGTAATGAGGGGTTAGAGCAAGGTAAATATATTTTTGTGGAGTACACACACTGTGTGGTTTGGCCTGCGCTCGGCCTGTTGCACTACCGTACGCCAAGGTTGGATTTTTTAAGTAACGAAGGCAAATCAGTAATCACTGAATAACCCCTATTACTACTGATATATGCTTATGTACATCATAATGCCATACTTCGTCGGCATTGTGTCAAAAATGTCGGCAAAGTAAAATGATTACAAAATTAACTTAAAGAAATTTTATGCTCGCCCTTGACTCTAGATGCGCTGCTTTCCTTTTCTAGAATCAGCAAAATGTGCAATAACGGAGTTGTCGCACAATTAAGCTTTCTAAGTTCCTCATTTGTCCTCTCTAACTACCTCTTTACCAAAGAAGGTAACACACCTACTCGTGGCAGACATTAGTTGCCTAACTGTTACATCTCTTTATATAAAAAAAATTAAAAATTCTCATTGGGAGAACTATAATCCTTTGGAGCTCAGCCTATTTTGATATAACTGTGCTTAGTCGTGACAAAGTTGGTTACACATTATTAGTAAACATCTTTCTTCCTGGATACTCTCTAATGGGAGTGTTGGAACATATAAGGCCACTTTTCAGGACACTCAAATTAAATCAATAAGATGTTTTTATTTAGCTTTAACTTGATTTTTTCATTTGTATTTTTTACATTAAGGGAGAAATTTTCTAATATTTAAAAGTTATATCTAAGCTTGAGGTTGCTTCTTTGCTAAAGCTAAAGTTTGGTACTTGATTGCAATGTATATCTATACAAGTACGATGGATTCTAAAACAACAAAAACAACTGGCATCTTGTATTTGTTATTTTCAGCCTGAATGTCGGAAACAACAGACAGAAACATAGAGAAGTAATATTTCTATTCGTTTACTTAAAATTGTCAATAATTTGTAACAATTGTTAATAGAAAGTGTTTGTTTATTAACTTCAAAAGTTTTCAAGGAGAGCGTCAAAAAAGCGCCACAAATTGAGAAACAAAAAATATTTTGTGAAATTGAAAGTTTTTAAAACTATACATACAATGTAAATCATTGAATATTTTAAATTTTAAATTAATTTATGTAAATAAACATTAAAATGTAAACAAAGTTTGACAATCCAGTTGAAATAAGTTGCTAATCAGATGCCGAATTGCTTGCACATGAATATATTATATACTTTGCTTCATTGTTTATTAATTTTTTCTTTTCACTAAAAACAAACAAAAAATAAAAAATTTAATACAAAGAGTTTTTCAAATCAACTGCCAGGCCTACGATGTCATTCGTATTCGTTCTTTCGTACAATACATTTAAAACAAAAACAAAATTTTAGAGCTTACTTCCGTTTTAAATGTATTTGTGCGAAAGAACGAATTCGTGTGACATCGTTGGACTTGCAGTAAGTATTTTTACGAAAGGCTCTTAAGTTTAGTGTTTTTCTGAATAAATTTATGAAAAGAAGTTTCGAATACGGTCAAAAGTTTTAACTTAAAAAAGCGAACAAACCGTTATTATTTTTAATACTCTGGTGGCAGCGGCTACGATTCCCGTCCAAAAACGTCAAACTATTTCACTATAATGATAAGATTTTTTGTGTTTTGTGGTATTGCAAAGTCAGTAAATGAGATATTTCAAGTATTTTAAACCCATAATCCTTCAAACTATTTGCCTTGAAATTTAGAGTCGTTAGAATTATTGATCACCATACATTAACATTCAGACTTTGATTTCTTTCAGTCCTTGCATTCTTTGCTTTTATGTTTTTAATAGATTAACGATATTATTTCAAAAATAAGTCAATTTTTATAGCGAATATTTGCTTTTTTGCACCATAAATGTTGATATTAATTATGATTTCCTGTCAAAATATAAACATCAATTATGTCCACCTTTAATTGCTTGGTATTTAAAGCAAAAGAAAAAAGAGAATATTTATAAAATAAAAATTCGAAATGCGAAGATGAAGACCCGTAGTGGCGGTTCTAAACCTTCTGACACACAGCACATGGCTGTATTTGTTAGTCATGCCACTAAAACATGTGAGTAATAATGCATTTGTATTGGCACCATAATGTAAATACTGGCCAAAATCCCTAAGCACTCAGTAGATACATTGAATTCGATTCTGCCTATTTTTTTGTTTTATTAAATAAAAACTAAAAACCCAAATACAAGTAAACCATAAAGGAAAAATACGATCAATTTTATATGTTTTTGTATGTTAAGGATGGTAGTTTTATATTTATGTAAAATTCATATGGACACAAAATAAGGACAGACGGACATGCGGACAAAATCCATATAAAAAAACATAAACAAAATTATGGTACAAGTAAGATTTGCACTCTTTTAAGCACGTAAAATGATAAACTCATAAATTATGAATAGCACAACATTGAATGTCATTTGCACACAACACTTTTAGTATCACAAAACCCGCCTCGTTCAGATACCGATATGAAAGTTGGTATGTCCACAGTAAAGAACAAATATGGCGAAATCTGATGGTATTAAATAGTTTTAATGCTCAAGTACAGTTAAGGTGCACTAAGAGCTTTTGATGTTTAGAAATCAAAAGCTTTTTTGAAATGCTCGCTTTACCACTCTTTTGCAGAGGGTTTGAATAATTATTTTAAGACAGTTTTCTTTTGTATATTATTATAAATAATTTTTCTTATTCACTACATAACTAGGCCGCAAAACACATTTATGCTTTTCTCTGAATAAAGTTATATATTTATTAAATAATAAAAGCTTTTAAGAAACGCTTGGTGCGGTTTTGTCTTTCACTGTATGTCGTCTACAGTAAATATATTTGCAAATACGTCAGCTAAAGGTAGAATCTCTACTCTAGTAAATAAATAAATATGAATATTTGGTAGGAATCTGTAGCAGGAATATAAATTTAATAGTACTATAGTCAATAAACACAGGCAAAAATTTAATGCAAAGGGCGGAAGAATACACCGACTGCTGACTAACTGATAAAGAAACATACAGCACAGAAGTATAGACGGATAAATAGTTTACAAAAAAAAGTTATCAATGACTACTTTCGTCATTTGTTGCATTCACCAAAATGAGCAGATATGGGACATATTTTAATGAGGGCCAGTGGAAAACTGTGGTGTCTCTTCACTTGGATAAGTTTTTGATGTCCTTTTAATAGTTAAATGTCCTAGTAAGGTAAATAAAATTTTAGATTTCGTTTCAGCTAGCAGACGTTCTGCTAGTATTATTAGCGTCATTTCTTTATTATTCTCTCAATTCAACCGATATAGTTTGGGGGACAAAATATCAAAGCCAACTATTTTATGATCATTCTAAAGATCTAACTTTTGATGACGCGTTCAGGCATTTTGACGATTATGGCTTTACGCGGAGAATTTCTTTCATTTGGATAATTTTTAAAAACTCTGCCATTCATATTGCTCAAAGTTCTTGCGATTCGTACACATCCTAGCGAATACAATTGGGAGTCATATTCAAGGAATTCCTTTTTCAATGCTTCGGAATTATCATTAATTGTGTATTTTTAAATTCTCAGGAAGTTATTATCAACAATAATTAATCATTTATTTTAATTCTATACACACAGAAAAATACACAATGCAAAACCAGTGAAAACAAGGTTGATATTACATTTTTTTGTTAATGAATTTGCTTCATAGTCGTTACGTAATAAATCAACACCACTCTACGATAACTTGCAAGCAACAGCAACCCATTTCAATATAACATCCGAGTCTATTTGAAAAAAATGTACCCAACATTAAATTAATCTGACGAATATTGTCAAAATTATTTCAGTTTAAAACAACATTAAATTCATTTAATGTATAAGTAATTATAATTTTGAGTTAATACGATTCAATGATTGATCTAACACGAAATTCTTTTAAAATTAAATCTATACTCATATTAAAATAACACTAAACGTTTGTTGGTAAAAAATTATGCCCTTAATTAAATAATCCATAAAAAATTTAATAAAAATGATTTCTATTATGTATTTACTTTTTTAATATTTATTTTATTTACATACATTTGGTGCTAACGTCAAATCATCAATGACCTTAAACCATATTTATTGAAAAGTTTCAAACCACCAACACTTATCTTGCTCGAAAACTTTTAAAAAACCAATGAGAATTTCTTATACTTTTGTAATTTTTTAAATTCCCATTGAAATTCGTGAAACGCTTCTTAGCAATGTTTATTTAAAATTAATAAATGTTGTCTTTACACTACTTAATGTTGATTTTACCAAATCCAATGTTAATTTACCATAATATTTTTTTTATTTTACTATGAAGCTGAGTTGTGTAAATTCATTATTGCACAATGTTATTTTAACTAGCAAAAATTTTCAATCTTCTATTTTGTAGTTCAAATTTAAAGTCTTTACATAACATGACATCAATATTGTTTAATTTTGGTTTTACATTGATGTTTTTTTCTGTGTGCAGAATTATAATTTATTCCTACGAATACATTTTTAAATAAAAAAAAAAGAATTGATCTAAATATACTATAAGTGATTCTCGATAATTTCATTAGAAAAACAACCAAGAACCATATTGTCATTTAATTACTGTTTAAGCAATGTTTTCAAATAACTTAAAAAAAAACACGTTCTAATCGTGACTTCGGCTTCAAAAACGAAAAAACAGAACTTCCTGCAATAATAATGATCATTAGAAATGATCCACAGTTCATGATCTCAATGACATCTTTGAAAACTCCCTCTTTAGTTGGACGTTGTGAAGGATATTTTCGTATCCTGGAAATCCAGTTATCAAGGTATTATCTGCCGGGATTTATTAAATAATTCAACGCCTTCAAAGCCTTTAATTTTGAGGAAATACTTTTTTATACGTAGATCTTAGTGTATTCAAAGAGCAGCACAGTTCGTTTGAAAACGTCAGGAAATTCTTAAACTTAAGTTCTCTAGATAGACACCTTATATGTTTTATTAGCTGAAATATATCAACTTTGCCATCAAGTCGAAAACAACAATCGAAAAAAATAAACTGGACGAAAAATGTCAGTCGACAAAAATGACCAAAATTTAAATGGTGACACGATGTAAAAACTTTTTTTAAATCTTTTATTAGAGAAGTCTTTATAAAGTTTTATTTCATTAGACTTTAAAAGTTTGGTAAAAGACTTTGGTAAAAGACATTTAAATGGCTTTTAAATAGGGTCTCTACAAGCTTTGAACTATTTCAAAGACCTTTGCAATATTTGTTTATTAAATTCCTTCTTAATTCTTAAAAAACTATAACAAGAATATTAGTTTGATTTTAAATGAAGCATGAAGAAACAAATCTTCAAAGCCATTCAAAAAGATAAGCTTTCACCAAAGTTGTATATGGTAACAATAAGAATTAAAAATAAATTTCTTTTCTAGCAAATATACAACATACAAATTTTATGAAAGTCCTAAAAGCTTTTCTTTTTAAATGGCGTTGCAGTTTTTTTCTTCGAGATTTATTTAAAAACACTTTAATATTTTCGCTGCAGTTTTTTAAGAATAATTTTCTGGAGACCAACACATTAATTTCTGACAATAATTGTTCATGCATGTATAAAATTGAAGAATCAACCAAAAGCAAAAAAAAGGAAATAATTTAATATCAAATCTGCCGTATTGGTTTATAATATTGCAGAGATAAGCAAAACCATACATTTGGTTTCGTTAGCAAACAAATAAACGAATAATCATAAGAGGAGCTCGCTGGTGCGATAATGAACCCCAATTTAAAGTCACTACCATTCAATACGATTTGATTTACAATCCCATTTCGATTATAATCGATGATGATGTGTGTGCAAGCTTTGCTGCAGCCGAAAAGAAGAAAAAACAAATGTTGAAAGTTTAAATAACTGCAACAACAAAATAACAAAATCAAAAGGCAAAATTTTTAAGCCTCACATTTATGTATAAACACATAAAAATTGGGTCGTATTTCAAAGGGTGATTGTAAGCAGATGTCATTTAGGAGTGGATGTTTAGTAAAATATAAGTTATAAAGAAAAATTTATATAACATAGAATATTTATTTGACTTCAAGGAAATAAAAATTAATTTGCAAATTAAAGCAACGAAATTTCGTCAAACAATTTCTTATGTGCGAATTTTGTAACACTCTGTTAAATACTCGAAAAAAAATCTAAATGAAGCACGCCAAATTGTAGCAAACATACTATACGACTCATACATACATACACATTAATTTTTAAAGAAGCTTTAATGGCCTACAGTTGGCTGTGGTTGCTGTAGATCTCATTGTGCAGATGATGGGTGTTGAAATCCTTGGTTTTACTTAAGCATGCACAGAGAGGACACCTCTAGCATTGGATTTGCATAGCTACTCGTATATAGGATATTCTCTTTTGCCTTTAAAATGCAAAAAAAAAACAAAACACCAAATCATAGTAAATTCATAAGAGTCAAAGGAAATACTTAATACACATTCATATTTATTCATGAAACTACATACGAGTTCATGCAGGCATCTCTGCAACCAAACTTGGAACTGCTGATTCAGCAACAAAAAGCAAAATAAGGTAGAGAACAACAAGTTTCAAAGCACAATTGGCTTATAAATCGTTTTTCCACTTTTCATTTTTATATTTCTGTGTGCAAGTACTCGTACGTGTATGTTTGCTATTTTTCCTCTGACTTTATGCGCTTGGCACAATTGTGAATAAATATCTGAAGTGGAGCTTTATGTGAAAGTGCATGTGTATAGATTAGCTTCCTTTAGTTGTAAATTCAACCACTTGCTTATTTATATAGTTTTGTTTATTATAAACTCGAAACATTTTTCTGCTGCTTCAAAGTAAGAAAAAAAATTTATGAATGATAAAATTTATTATTTTAATAAAACAACACCTTGAGGAAAGATTAGATGTATACCAATCTTTTATTCAATACTTTGTTCTCTTCTAGCAAACTCTTGTACACAAAGTCAGGCGATATTGGAATAGACTTAACATCAAGACAACTTGTTCCTTGAACTTTGTGTTCCTAAGAAAAATTTATTTCCAACTGTAGTTATTGTTTTTTTTGCAGAATTGGCTACCTCGGAGCTGCGATTTGAGCTCTTTGGATTATTTTCTGTGGGGACCCTTCCATTGTTACGTAAACAATCCAGAGACAATTGAAGCGTTGAAACATGAAATCGAAGTTGCCATTGAAGAGATTTGAGTTGTTCGGATGAGGTATTGTGGAGCCAGTCCTGGTAGTCATGTGAATGATATTGTCTTCCAATCTTAAATGACAAAGTTCAACCTTTCCAATAAAACCACAAGTTTGAAAAAAATCAGTAACGTTTTGTTACTTAGCTACTTAATACGAACATTCGACAAAATTAAAATCAACAGGAAGATCCGGCAAGATGTGTTACCTAGAATTTGATGTCATAAGATAATTCCCCAAAGGAAACATTTTAGTTGCACCCCAGCCGACCTTTGGCCTGTCATAACGGTTTCGCTTTCTGTATATTTTAAGGATGTTCTATCTAGGCGCCCTTTCGTAGGTTGTAAGTGCTTAAGTGTTAAATATCTAGGTCGGAAATCGTTTGTTGTTGGAAGTCGTCAAACTGCTATTCTACATACTAAAAAAGAAAACAGGATATCCTAAGAATCTTTAGCCAGAGGAGTCTATAGTCCTCGTTGACAAAAATATTTTTTTTAAAGTGATATGTAAATGAAAAATTGCAAGCTCATTACTTCGCAGTAATAAGAAGCATCCAAAAATTGTCTTATATGGACTTTGTTAAAGTATTTTTATTCAAGTATTTTTGTTACTGCACCAACGAAAACAACAACATTTTGTTTTTGTTATTTTTTCTAATTATGTTATTTTTTTATGTTTTTTTTTCGCTTAAAGCTAAGTACTCTGTTTGAATTTGCGAAAAATGTTGAGCAACATTGATTATTTCGTTTGAAAATTTTGACAATTAAGCTAAGTACTCTGTTTGAATTTGCGAAAAATGTTGAGCAACATTGATTATTTCGTTTGAAAATTTTGACAATTAAGCTAAGTACTCTGTTTGAATTTGCGAAAAATGTTGAGCAACATTGATTATTTCGTTTGAAAATTTTGACAATTAGCCAGTGGTGACAACACTACGATTTAGAAGAAATTTATCGTTTTTATTGCCTTGAAGTAAGCAACATTGTTTTTCTTAAGTAAACAAAAACCATGTGTGAAAACAAATGGAGAACAAAATAATTTTAAGAGCTTGTGCTGCTTTGAAGACACACGTTCTCATTCAATAACATATGTACCTTCATTTTATGTTATTTTCACACTATTTTCCTTTATTTTAGTTAATTGTGCGCAACAAATTCAATGCTAATTAAAAGCTGAGCATCTGTTGTTTGCAATTCCGCACGAAATAAGTGGTGCTTACATTATTTCGCAGTTGGAAAATATGTTGCCAGAAACATGTTGTATTTGAAAAAATCATGCTGCCAGAAACATTTCGTATGTTTTCACAATTTGAACAGAGTACAACTTCGGCCATTTTTTTTGCCATTATTTCGCATGAATTTCTTTTATATGGACTTTTGACAGCAGTTCGCACGAAATGATGAACAGAGTACTTAGCTTTAGCCAGTGGTGACAACACTACGATTTAGAAGAAATTTATCGTTTTTATTACCTTGAAGTAAGCAACATTGTTTTTTTATGTAAACAAAAACCATGTGTGAAAACAAATGGAGAACAAAATAATTTTAAGAGCTTCTGCTGCAACGTATCAATTAATATTAATTGCAGCTGCTGTGGAGGAGCTCTTTGAAGATACACATTCTGCAAAAACCCCATACCTTCATTTTATGTTATTTTTACACTATTTTCCATTATTTTAGTTATTTGTGCGTCACAAATTTATTGCTAAGTAATATCTGATCATCTGTTGTTTGCAATTCCGCACGAAATTAGTGGTGCTTACATTATTTCGCAGTTGAAAAATATGTTGCCAGAAACATTTTGTGGTTGAAAAAATAATGCTGCCAGAAACATTTCGTATGTTTCCACAAGATGAACAGAGTACAACTTCGGCCATATTATTTTGCAATTATTTCGTAAGAATTTTTTATATGGACTTTTGACACAAGTTCGCACGAAATGATGAACAGAGTACCCTGCTTTATATAAAAATAGAACTCTCTAGTTGGATATCGTGAAAAAACCCTAATCGAGAAATATTTGAGAGTAGAATGTTGCAACTATAACCAACAGCTCTCTTACAAAGTTGCTTTGGAAGCCCCCATAGACTAGTAGATAGCGTACTAGACTATTAGTCAGGGGGTCCCAGGTTCGATTCCTGTCTAGACCAAATGGCTTAGCAGTTTGTGTTTCTTCTTTAAAGCAATGGCCTTTGGAGCTCTTTAACAGAAAACAATTTTGTCCTAAAAGCTTCAGAAAAGTCATCATAAAAGTTTGAAAGGTTGAATAAGTTTGTTAACATTTGGTGCAAAATATATTATTAGAGAAGAAGTTGAGACAGTAATGTTTGTCACGGAATACATTGTTCGCTTTTAAAATATTGATGTTGAATTTATCTTTGTACTGAAAAAAAGTGACAAGCTTGATATTGATTTGAAAGCATAGTTTGCCATTTAAAACTCTTAATCGCTTAGAAGGGTGCGACAGAATTAATTTAAACAAAAATAGTCTCTAACAGAAAATTCCACACATATTCAACTTTAGCATCTTCAAATAATATTTATTTGAAATTCTTTTCTGTTGTAGTATTTCCTCTTTATTTTATTTCAAAGAATTAAAATATAAATTTTATTTTTTCATTTTTTTGACTCCAATTGTTATTTTTAAATAGTGTCTCATTGTTTACATATCATTTCCAATTAAATTGCCATAAATTTTTCACTTACTGCTTGACTGCCTTTTTAACACTACCAAAAATAAATAAATAAATATTAAAAATAAAATAAACCCCAAGAATCATGCAGAACAACACAAACAGCCACAGTTTATTGGGCTTCTTAAGACGGGCTTTGGTGAGCATAGACAGACAGAACGACAGACAAACATACAGACAGCCATTGATATTAAGAATAAGCCATGAAATAAAATCAAATGCAGTGTGCTGTTCTTGAGCATTTATGCATAAATTTGAATTTTTATATAGTTTTTTTTATTGGGTTTTCGTTAAAACATTCACAATTTATTAGTAACCAATTCTGCATTATTTTCATCATCTTCTGCATTAAATTTTTGTAATTCTCATTTTTTTTTTTTTTGACACAGTTGAACTTCAAAAGCAATTGTGTTTGTTATACGTATCATCATTATATTAAATCATTTTTTTATATATAAAACTGATGGCGTTTGATAATATAAGTCGAATTTGAAATACACTGCAGAGTATAGTTGCCACATTTGAAAGCTTTCGCACGTTCAATAGAAATTTCTAAATTTTGAGAACTAATCTTGTAACTCATTCAACGGCAACTTGTGAACTTTCTCCCTTTATAATTACCACTCTTATTCTGTAAATCTTGACCTTATTTCCTTTTAATTTTGTATTAATCATTAATGATTTTCAAAGCTTTTAGCCCTTTTATGTTCTGTAAAATTATGGTGTAGGGAAGCTCCGAAACAGCTTTCAACCAAAAGAACATTTAATTTTTTTTTAATAAAAAAAATAAAAATAAAAAATTAAAGAAATAAAAATGGAAAAAATAAGTGAAAGGACCTCCTTATTTGTATACCTAAACATCAGCAAGTAAATGATTGCAACCAAATAATATGCTTCAGTAGTTCATATATGTTCCTAAAGATATTTCTCTTTTAAGAGAAAATTTATAGCAACCACGTGACAAAGTTTATGTCGCCGCTTATTAAATTTCATTTAAAATGTATAAAAAGAATACAATAGCAGTTGAGTTTATTTCAAATTTTTTACCTTTTTCATTTTGATCACCGCTGTTTGAGAAAAAAATAATAAAAAAAACATTTACACCTTTAAATGCGATTGTTTGTTAAACTAAAGTTCATTGTTAATACGAACCTTTTTCTTTATTACAGCAAAAAAAAAAGAAATATTTTTCTTAATCATCTCAAACGATCGAACGATATTTTAGCTTTATGATCTTGGTCAACATAAATCATGATACGAAAGCTTAACAAACAATTGAAAAAATATAACAAAGAACAAAAATGTGGCCAAGCAAACTTTCAATTTTCGATAAAATAAAATAACATAAAACAAATTTAGGAAATTTAGTTCAAATTATTAAAAAAAAAATATATTGACAAAGAAACAAAAGAAAAATTTTTGGATAAGCAAAGAAATAAAACTTTTTCTTAATTGAACACAAGGCGAATTCTATTGCAACTACCTGTATGGATTTGCCTTGATTGAACGTAAAACTTAATTAACAGTAAGCGAAGAATTTAAACGATTTTAGAGTTTTATTTTTATTTAATGTAATTTTTTTTTTGTTTTCAGATTTTTAGTGAATGTAGTTTCAAGTGAAGGTTTAACTTCCGCGAGGTTGAAATTCATTTTATCTTTTTTTGCTCAGAGATATCTCTTATCGAAAACATTATTTTGACCTTTTATATTCCAAATTGTTCCAAAACTATAAATACTTTAAGAACATGTGCACTGACGAGAATTTCATCTTAGAAACCGGAGAAAATTATTTTAAAATATTTTTTTATTGGAAAATATTAAAAATATTTGATACGAACAATGAAAAAATTCATTAAAAAAATAAAATATCAATGAAAAGTAGAATTTGCTTAATCCGATTTATCATGATTCTTGCAGCTTCTTCCGTATGTAGTGTACATATTGTAATATTCTGTTCTTCCGGCGCTAACAGTTCTAAAATTCCACTTAAGAAGGGTTGGTTTTCGCTATTTTTGAGTTTCCTTGCAGAACTCATTTGTAGGGGGTTGGTTCTGGTTCTGGGAAACTGTGAAATGAAAAGTTTTTTTATATTTTCATAGAGTTTCTGAAAAAAATATTAAATAAATTCAAATGTTTTCATATCAAAAGAACAAGTGGAATGAAACAAACTGTTTTCACAATTTCACACTAATATGATTCTTGTTCTGTGTAAAGCAGGGTACTCTGTTCATCATTTCGTGCGAACTGCTGTCAAAAGTCCATATAAAAAAATGCATGCGAAATAATTGCAAAATAAGATGTCCGAAGTTGTACTCTGTTCATCTTGTGGAAACATACGAAATGTTTCTGTCAGCATTATTTTTTCAATTCAGAGTACCCTGCTTAAAGCTTAAAGTACTCTGTTAAAATTTGCGAAAAATATTGAGCAACATTGATTATTTCGTTTGAAAATTTTGACAATTAGCCAATGGTGAGAACACTACGATTTAGAAGAAATTTATCGTTTTTATTGCCTTGAAGTAAGCAACATTGTTTTTGTTATGTAAACAAAAACCATATGTGAAAACAAATGGAGAACAAAATAATTTTAAGAGCTTGTGCTGCAACGTATCAATTAATGTAAATTGCAGCTGCTGCGGAGGAGCTCTTTGAAGACACATGTTCCGATTCAATCCCATACCTTCATTTTATGTTATTTTCACACAATTTTCCATTATTTTAGTTATTTGTGCGCAACAAATTTAATGCGAAGTAAAATCTGATCACCTGTTGTTTGAAATTCCGTACGAAATAAGTGGTGCTTACATTATTTCGCAGTTGGAAAATATGTTGTCAGAAACATTTTTTGGTTGAAAAAATAATGCTGCCAGAAACATTTCGTATGTTTCCACAAGATGAACAGAGTGCAAATTTTGCAATTATTTCGCATGAATTTTTTTTATATGGAGTTTTGACAGCAGTTCGCCAACAACATTTCATTTCTCACATAATTGTACACTTTCATTTTAATGGTCAAAAAATGGGGAAAGCATTCAGAGGCAAGCCCGCAAGCTAGAACAGAAAGCAGTTTTCAATCAATTATTTAGAGGAAACTCTGGACATTGCTAACCATAAGTAATAATTTAAAAAATAATAAAAATAATCTTTTTTAAAGATGCAATTGACACAAAACAGCTCCCTGACTAGAGGTATAAATTACTAGTATAATAGAGTATAAATCTAAAAACTTGAAAATAAAATAAGTATAGAAAATTTTGAAGTTAAACAGTTCTATTGAAAAAAAAATATCTTGTACTAAACTCTAACAAATAATTAAATGCATTGAACAAACAAAAAAAAAAAATTCGGGAGGGCGCGTGAAACTATAACTGAGGTTACGATCTCCCCACGGTTTTATATGTATATATGTATATGTTTTAATTATTAGAGGTTATTTAAGATTTATTTAAAGTTGTCGATTCACCCGCTTAAGGACAAGAAAAAGCTTTTGTCCTCCAACACTGATTGTTAGTAATACGAAATATTTTTAATTAAAACACCGGACAAAAATGGCTAAAAAGTGGTTAAAAAAACTCTCAGCAAAAATAAATACATGCAGCTCAAGCATTCAATATCTGCATTTTCTCTTACATTTTATTGAAATAGATACAAAAGTGTCACGGCTAAAATGGAATGAAACACTTTCTCATTAAAAGAACGGGAATCGCAATTTGTGGAATTGTGACATGAAAACAAAAATGAAAAGTTTTTTAATTTCATATATTCACAGAACCAGAATCGACCCCCTTGTCTATAGGTAAGATTGCATATTTTGTTTTCTTTAAATCACTCCTGAAATGCTTTAAATCATGATTTGGAATTTGTTTTGGGGACATGCCATCATTTCGAGGAGCTTATGTTCCATAAATGATACTTTATACTCAAATTTTCTTTATATGCTTTCTTTGAATAGTATGTATAACGTTTTTCGAAGTAAATTAGCTGAGCCCGATATTTTTTATATCGAACAAACACATTTCTTTTATTTTAATTCGGTCAAAGTTTGTCTTCATATTTACATGCCATCTGGAAAAGCGATGATATTTTTAAAATTTTTCGCAGATAATATCAGTATAATGATGAGATTTTAAAGAAATTGTGTGCTTTAAAAATATGTCCTTACAGAGGTATCCCAATAACATTTAATGTCAAATCCGTAACAATAGAAAAAGAAACGATGTAAAATAACAAAAATTAATGAAAACTACATGTAGAACTCAAAGTACTTTATTTTGAAGTAGCGGAAAGATGTGGAAACGGTTTTGACTGGAGTGATTTGCTGAATCTCTATGGTTTATTAATAGAATAACATTATAAGCCGATCTCTCTCGGAACATTTAGAAAAACACTAATTTGTAAAAATTATAAACAACAAACTTTTGGTTACGATCCACTTAAAATAATATCAAACAGCAAACACAACTTTAAAGAAGAAAAAAAGCGCATCGAGAATGAATACGTGCATACCGAACGAAGTATAGATTGCGTTTACATGGTCGGTGCGTGGCGGCAGGAAGGGTGCATGGCATTATAATATTATGGTAATTCAGGTATACAAATACAACAATTTGGGAGACATTTGTATTTCTCACTTTTGTCCGGGTTTTCAATGAAAATGCTCGTAAGCGATATGGTACAAAACATCTTAACACTATTCTTCCAAAAGAAAGGACGACAGCCTTTTTTATTTTCTTCAGGCAATCACGTGTTCCAAATATCCCATAAAATTTTCAGAGCTTTCCATTCACAAAAAGTAGAGTTATTCTGGATAAAGTAGAAAAATCAAATATTAAATTTTATTTTACAACTTGCAATTTCTTGCAGATGCCCGGGTATACATTTCTATATCTTAATATCGAAACACTCTTTTCCACAATGTATTTTCAGGAGTACAATAGTTTTGACTAAACTGCACAATCGACTTTGCACGATTTTAGGTGCAGATAAGTTACAAATGCAGTTATCTTAAACCAAAACAAAACAGAATAGATGCATTTTAACGATCACAAATTGCTATTTGTGTGACTTGTATGCGATATTTTTAAATTGTAAATGGCTTAAGTTGGATGTTTATGCGAAAAAGTGGACACCATATTTTTTAATATGCAGATTTACAAAATGCACTTAAACAATGTTTTGGAAGAATAATTATAGAAAATATATGTATTTGAACAGTTAAGTGAAAACGCAGCTAACGTTAATATTTTGTATGAAAATAATTATAATATGTAAAAAATTTCGGACATTTATCTTAAATGTGAAGATACAAAAAAGGCACTTCAAACAGTAATTTGTATTTAAGGAAAAGTAAGAGAAATTATTAATTTTGTGCAGTTAAACAAAAAGTGCTCCTAACCAAAATGCAGCTAAATGAAAACTACTTTTTTAGACAAATTTTCAGGAGAGATTCGTTAAAGATAATAGAAAAGCTCCCATCATTCATTTTATTAGGAAATTGTTCTTTGTAATATATGCAAAGCTTAAAAACAAATTATAAAAGGATTTGTGGTCCTTAAAGGATTTGAAACAAAAAAGGTCATACATTTTTTTTAGTAGAAAGTATTCCTAGATAAGATACAAGATTACACGGATCTACTTCTATATCAATAAGACTTTCTTTAAGTTTTAATAGAAAATTAATAAAAATTGTTTAATAAGATTGACTCCTGAAAATGCGTATTTCCAGTGATTTATTAAACGAGGCATAAGCTTTTTAAGCAAAATCTTGTCTTATTATTTTCTATTTACCATTTAGATTTTTTAATTTATTTTATCAATAAATATTTCTATAAATTTTAGCTCTAACAAAAAATTGCATTAACCACAAATCGTTTAATTTTTGTAAAACCACTTAAGCCTGGTTGTCTGCCAAACATAATTGTTTAATGCTTCATTTATGTGGGCGTTTCCATTTTGTCTCACATTCTTAAACTTATTATTTAATTTCTTTTGTTTTGCATTTAAAACAATGTATTTATAGAATCACAAAAGTTCCATTCTTTTCATTTTAATGATAAAACATTTAAATGACCAAAAAAAGAAAAAGTTTTGCTAGATGAGTTTTGTTCTTTTCATGGCCATGATTTTCTGGAAACACGAAATTTTTTGTTGTTGTTGCATAAACGGAAGACACAAATTTCAGACGGCTGTAAAATTAAGTCATACGAATGCCTCGACCATGCACAGTGCTGAAAGCGGCTGCATCACATGGCACACATTAAGAAGGCGTAAATAACATTAACAATTAAGTTGTAATAAATTTTGTAACACACCAACGCATTGTTAAGAATTTTAAATGAAAACAATTTGCAAAATGTGAAAAAAGTAAGAAAAAACGATTTTATACATACTATAATTAACATTTATTTTTGAAAATAAAAGGAAAATATATATTAAGAGTTTTAAGCAATTAAATGAATTTTAAAAGCCCAACAGGAATAACGAATTTCTTGTAAAAAATTTTAAAATATATCGAGATTTCTTTGAGAGAAACTAATGTTAAGAATTGTGACATACTTTTAGTAAAAGTATGTATATATAATGTGGTACATGTCTAAAATAACAAACACACATCGCTTTTTGCCACTTTTTAGAATTGTCAATGCAAACAATAATCATATTATTATAAAAGTGTTTCCCCCTTTCATTTACACTTCGTGTAATTTTTTAAGTCATGAAAAAGTAACCATATGCGGACACCACTTCCTGTTAAAAGTAAAAAAAAAGACGCGTGTCTCCCAGGTTTGCCAAAAGTCATGCACTTCTTTTATGGACCCGAAAGATTTGAGACATCGGTGTCATTTTTGCAAAATACTGATCATTTTCTCAGGCTCATATCTTACAAATCGTTCTGAATTTGATTTACTCCTTCAGGCAAAGTTGTAGATCTTGTCATAAAAAACAAAAGTTGCGAACATATAAAATCAAAAAATCTTCACCTTCAAAATGAAAATCGGAAAAAATTAAAAAAAAAATTTTTTACCTTTTTTTTCACTGTTCAGGTCCATAGATTAAAAATTCAAGAAAACAATCAGCTACAAAAATGTACCTAAGACCTCAGTGAACAACTTTTTAAAACATATAAACTTCCTAGGAATACTTAATGCCGTTTGGGTAGCGCAAAAGTGAAAAATTTCCCGAAATTTTTTTAATTTCATTTGTTTTTTCTCTACTTCATAATTGAGACACGTACTATGCTATCTATTACAAAAATGTACCTAATATCTCAATAAACAAATTTTTAGAACATATGAACTTCCTCCGAATGATTCTTAATACCGTTTAGGTATCGCTTATGTAGCCGCAAAAGTGAAAAATTTCCCAAAAATTTTGGAACAATTCCCAATTTTATGTGGAACGGTGGTAGAAAGATGTCTGGAGTATTGTCAATTGGAGGTTCATTCTTCAGTCTATGTTGTTTCATTTGTTCCTCCACACTTCCTCTTGGTCTCCACGAATTACATTGGAATTGATTCAGAGGTCAGCGCGAATCCCAATTACAAAGAAAATAAACTTTTGCAATGTGTTATATAAATTTTTTCACTTATTGAAAACTTTCTCACAGCGTATACAATATGTCTTTTATGATTTGCCAACTAAATTTGATAACAGGAGAGATCATATTTTAAATAAAAGGCGAAGTGAGTGCACCTTATAATTTTACCTTAACATTAAAATTAATGTTTGTAAGTAATTAGTCGAACTTGTATATATTGTATATATGTAGTTCAAATCCAATTTTACCCATTTATTTTTTCTAATTAATTTTTTAATTTATTTTTATTAGAAAATTTTTATTGATAAATTCGTTATTTTTTTATTAAGAGATATGTAGGCTTGCCAGATCTAATTTGTCAAAAAGCTTGACATTGACCAAAAAAAAACTTGATTTTGAAAAAAAAACTTGACAAATAAAAACACTCGTACTAAATATATAAAAGAGATTTTTAGTTTTTAAAGAAGAACTTCTGGATAATTATTATTGGGAAAATACGAATTGAATTTCAACTTTTACTCGTAAAAACAATTTTGCTTAGAGTTTTTAGCTAGTCTATAATAAATAAATAATAATTTTCATAAATAACTTGACAATTCTTCAAACACATAAGTTTTATTAAAAAAAAAACAATGAAAAACCGCCTGTATTATTCCACCATGGGTATATCAAGTCGGCTAAGCTGATAGAAGGATGCCGCGCCGGTAAAAACCCGGCTCAAGCCGAATCGCCGCCGCCGCCGACGAAAAGTCCACGACTTGCTTCTCTGGTTCAATGTTGTCAATTTACTAGTGTTGAGTAATAGGGTAAATATCAGTGTTGGCACTTTTATAATAATTGTACAGAAAGTTATAGTTATTTTTTAAACTATAATTGCAGAAAAAAATATGTATCATATTAGTCCTTAGTTCTATTGATAGTAAAAATATGGGCTTTAGATTTGTTTTTTAGAAATATACACATACTTTTTTTAAGTATTATTACATAGCTAGAATAAATTTGAGGAAAAAAATAACTTACAAAAAAGCTTGACAAATCACTTTTTCACTTGACACTTGACGCGCATTAAAAAACTTGACAATCAGGCCAAATCAGGCCCTTCTGGCAACCCTATATATATGGAAAATTTTTTTTATTATTCATCAGACTAGCAGAACGAATCAGAACTGATTTCGAGGTCGCTACACCATCTCATCAGCGTTTTTTGCTCAATAAAAAAGTAATGAATTTATCCATAATAATTTTCTAATAAAAATGAAATAAAAAAAAATTAATTAGAAAAAATAAATGGGTAAACTCGGATTTAAACTTGAGCCAAATTACTCGTTTCAATATACATATTAACATTTAAATTTAAATTGTTATATTAGGCAGTAAAATTTGTTGATAAAAATTGCAACAACAATTTTGTGACAACTTTTAACAGCTTTTAGTCAACTTTGAAGATATTTTTCAAATAAAGTAATTTTTTATAAAAATTATACAAAAAATATATAGGGAGCAGCAGGGATTTCGTTAAGAAAAAAAATTGCCAAATTAAAAATAGATTTACAATTATGATATTTTTCGTTGAAAAATGTTTTTTGTACAGATTTTGTTAAATTTATCAAAGTTCTGACAATTCCTTTTAGCAATAAAACATTATTTAACATTGCTGAGGAATTTATATACATATGTCTGTTTTTCGTAAAAAAAAATTTATAAAAAGATTTTAATTTAACAAAGCTGGATTCACCCATAAAATTTTTGTCAGTACATTTTTTTTCATATGTATATGATGTGATATATTGAAGCATTTACATTTTTCAAGCTACTTTTATAAAAAACTTATTTTTTTAGAATTTGAAAACCCCATTTTTTCCCAGATGTGATAAATGTAGTTTGATTTATAAAGTGATCAACTTTCCATCATTCTTTAAACTTAACAAAAAATCGTAAATCTATGAAATCCGTGAAACCAACGCTTTGTTGTTTCTGTTTCGATTTTAATCTTTAATTTCATGTAAATACTGTAAACGCAAAAAGTAGTAAAAAACGCAAAATATGTAAATAAAATAAAAATTTAACCAAAAAAAAAAAATAGTGCCATAATGTTGTTGAACCAACCACCTTAACATTTTTTTTCTCTTATTTTGGTATCATAAATTATTTAATAGACCAAATAATACAATCACAGGCAATAAATAAATACAACATTTGCAACAATATATGTATGTACGTACATCAGCATATTCGCATGAGAATGAATGCCCATGAATATTTATTTAATTTAAATAAAATAAAAACAAGATTAAAACAACATCAAGACTACAACAGCAAACAATGATTAAAAAAAGTCGTACTCATAAAATTATTTTTTTTAAGTACCGACTGCTATATAAAGTGTTAAATTGGATTAATCCACAAGATTTACGCTGCGGGTGATACTAGCTTAAAAACAGCTACAACAACAATAATATCAACTACTACCACATTGGCGACACTGCTGATGAACATGAGGCCGCCAACAGAAACAACTAAAGAAGACTCCATATGACAATATATGAGCAATTTATTTTTTTTCTTGCTTTTAAGAGTTGTATACTTGTACTGTCGTTGATGACACTGAGAGTGATGATGACGACAGTAGGAACAATAACAAGAATAACATAATCATCGTCCAGCAAAAAAAAAAATAACAAATTTGTAGTAGCAACATCAATGGTGCTGCAGAGTATGCATGTAGTTTGTCTAGAACAGTGCAACGGGCAGAATCAAAATATTTTGTGTTTTTCATAAAACTAAAACTATAGTTGATTTTGACTACTGACGTTTGACGTTTGTTATACATACGTACATGTATACGTTTAGCAAAATGAAAGAATTTAGCATAAAACAAAAATCTAACATAGATTAAAGACTAAACCAACCAAAACAGTCTCAAAGTTGCCAATTTATAGAAAACTCTTTTAATGACGCATTATTATGAAAACTTAGTAGTAAAATTTATTTAACAAAAAACATAATGTAGCATTTACACCACACCAAAATCTAGTAGATTTCAATTAAAATCTCTATCACTATCTATACCGTTTACAGGGGTTATGCGTGACATTTTCGAAGATTTCGTATTCATACCAGGAACAGTTGATTGGAATCTCCATTTTCATGTGTCAAACTCCATACGAAATCATTATTCAAATGCGAAACAACTAAAGAGTACACCCTTCAAAAAATTTATGCAAGAGCACATGATTGGAATTTTCATTTTAAATTTCAAACTCAATACAAAAATTATCATTCAATTGAGAACCAGCGGGTGCGCACATCCTTCAAAGAATTATAATTGAACAGCGTAGTATTTTTCAGTACAATTTGGGAAAAACCATAGTTGCATCGCTAAGTACAACGAAATTTTTAGTAGATTTTGCCGAAATCTAGTGACGAAATAGATTTTGTTTGGTATGGGAAATCTAGTCAAATGTAAATGCTAAATAATTTAAATTTTCAAAGTTAACTAATAGTTAAAGTTTTTGAAAAAAATTTTAAATTCCAAAAAATAACAAAAATTTAGAGAAGAGAAAAATAAAAATAAAATTTATAAAAACTGAAAAAATGAAATTCGAAATTGCGGTTTTATAAAACTATTTAAACTTCTAATTTATTCAGCTTAGCCAGTACCAGAAAAGTGTGTTTTGGATACAGACTTATAAAGTATGGCCTATAACCGACTGTGAAAAGAATTGCGGGACAGATCTCAGAAGCCAATACTATCGGCTTAATATGTAAAATCTGGTTGCAATGAGGGTCCATGATTCGAAGTGCATGCTGGCTTGACTTCCATTCCGTGCATGCCGAAATGACATCGTGCCAAGGGCTGCCAACACCTTAAAGAATTGGATGATAAAATATTCAAGTGGTCCGCAATTGTCATTTGCAGTTGTCTTTGTTTCCTCAACAAAAAATCTTAGTGTTATGCAAGTCACTATCTTTTGTAGTTCTAGTTTTTATTTATTTACTAGTTCAATCGATTTTTAAATCCTTACTAACTAAATATGAGTAAAAAAACAGACTTATATAAAGATAATTTGTTGTTTAAAGTAAAATTTCTCTTCAGTAAATCATTACTCTTATAATGTGGTACTCTTATAAGCATTTAGAGAACGGTAGTGTTTTAATACCAAAGGTTCAAAATTGCGAACTAATCTTACAGGAACGTAGAAGTTTAGTTGATTATGTAGGAACTCTGAATCAACATCTCCACGAATCAGGCCAACAACAAATAAAGTGCTCAGTATCAATCGTCGACTGCTTAGAGTTGGAAAATTTATCAATGTAAGTCTGCTATAATACGGCGGCAGGACATAAGAATTCCAACCAAGACCACGAACACAGAAAATTATAAATTGTTTTTGTACCGATTCAATACTATGAATAGAATAACAAGGATCACAGACAATTCATTCCAACACAAGAATTGGTCGAACAAGAGAAGTACACATATAAAATTTTTATAATATAAGGATGTAGAAATTTCTTAGACCAGCGTTTTATTAATTCAAGTACCCCATAAGCTTTATTCACAAATATAGAGATGCGATTACGAAATTCGAGCCTATGATTCTACAGTATGTCAATATCCAATATCCTTTAAACTTTACTTAATATAACAGCATCAACATAATAACGTCTCAATCGGATAATGACTGAAAAATTACATGTGTTTGCATTTCGAGATATATAACTCCAGTAAATCTGCACCACTGATAAAAATTCCTAAAGTCGGCAATTAATAAAGTGTATCCATTAATATCATTAAAAGAGTTAAAAATATGAGCATCATCGGCATACATCTTTACTTTAGAATGAAAAACAACAGTAGGAAGATCATTGATGAATAAAGTGAACAAAATTGGTAACTACCTTGAGGGACACTAGAATGTATTTAAATGCTTTTTGAAAGAACATTCCCAAATTTGACCTGTTGAATTCTTTGTGATAGATAAAAGTTTAATCATTAGAGCAAGTAAATCCCACAATTGATAGTGATAGTGCAATAAAATGTTGTGGTTAGCTTTACCGGAATCCTTACTAAAATCAGTGTATAAATTAAGTTCCTTGTCCCGGCCTTTTTACTTTATTTTTGGGTTTTTATTTCATTTATTTTATCTGCCTGTTTTTGGAAAATGAAAAAAAAATCGTGAGTGAGAATTTATATTGAAAACAAAAACAAATTTTCGTATTTTATTGTTGTTTACAATATTAATTCACACTCACAATATTGTTTCCATTTTCTAAGAACTGGCAGTATTTCTTTAATAAATAATAAATTTTGCAAAATTCGATTTTAAAACGTTTTATTTTCTTTGTTTAAAATTTTTACTTTTAAATTTCTACTATGTAGAAATTTCTGGGAACAAAGTTCGATACTTAATAAAATCGTTTTTAATTAAATTTGATGTGCAACAATCCTTTTTTAATTTTTTTATTCTTTAAGGATAGAACATTTTATTTTTTAGTAAAGAGTTAATTTTTTGCTTCTTTGTTTTATTTTTAAGTTTTAATTTTTCGCACAAAATGGTTTTTGTTTTATTTGAATTCACTTAACAAAAATCAATTTTGTTTTTAATTCTTTCAGGATACAATATTTTAATTTTTTATAAAGTTTTATGAACATAATTTTGGCAAATCCGTATTATCCAAAATCAAACTTATTAATGACATCGTATTTCTTTTTATAAATGAGTTAAGCTTACAAATTAATTAATGAATGAATAATGAAAAAACAAAAAAAAGTAATATGAGCTTTTACTCTTAAATGCAATTGTTATGCAAAATATTAATTTAAAAAATAAGAACCACAAGAGTGTAAATTTTAGTTCTTACTCTAAAGAACATTTTTTTAATATTATTTTATATATTTTCAAGCCTTTGCTATGCAAAATATTAATAAAAGTAAATCGATTTAGTAACAAATAACAAATTGAATAAAAATTCCATACACGAAGTAAAAAAATGATTTTACAAGTTAACAGTTTCATATAAGTTTCCATTTTGTTTGTAAAACTTCTGAAAAATTAGAAAAAATAAGATTTTAAAATTTCGCTGGTTCTAAGGAAATCATTATGTGTGTAACAGTGTAAACCTAAAATGTTGCTTCTCGATGAAGAGAAAGAGTCAGTTAAAGAGACGCAGACATCTAGACAATTACTTCCTTTGGGTATACTCGTCATTGTCTGGCATGCTAAGCTTTGTGCAAGGCTCTAGATAGTTTTAATTAGCCAGAATTTTTGGAATTTCATACAAATGTTCTCTGAGAATCGATATAAGCTGAATAACATTTTTTAACAAAATAATTTTTTTAAACAAGCATAGACTTTTTACGTTTTTCAGCTTTCCGCTGGGAATGAATCCACAACTTCATATCTGTTAGTATAGTATACCACAAGATAGTCTAACAAAACTCTCTGGTTAAATAGATAATCTTTACAAATAATTCTTCGTTTTTTTGGTGTGTTTCCTCTGATGGTGTAAGTTAACTATTCCTTTTTCTCTTTAATACTACTCATCACATTAAACAAAAATATTCGTTAATAAAAGAGGATTAAAAAACAATATTGAACCATCATAAAATTGTGAAACAAAGATTGAATTGCATTACTGGACTGTAATGAGAAATAAAAATTTTATATAAAATTAAAGAGGTTTAAATATTAAAAAAAATTTATTTTAGTTTAAAAATCTATAGAAATTAATATGAATCTTAGTTTAATTCGCGTTACTGTGCAATAGTATCATGTTGTAAATTATTTTTCATACACTTTTCGGCTGCTCTATTTTTTGGGGTTCAATTTTGTCTTCTTTTTTTTGTCGTATCTCTCAAAGAGAAAAAAATATGTCATTCATTCACCGTTCTATTCACTTCGCACATACATTTGAATTAAAGCATGAGCTTTACTGACAGTGTGTGTTAGTAGAGCAGAGTAAAGTCGGCATTAAATACAAATAAGGATGGTACTCTACTGCATGAGTATGATTAAATGTAGTGTTTGCCATACACCGGATGTGCACTTCAACACTACCGGAAATACACAAGTCTTTTGTATTTCTACGTATGATTTTAATTTTTGCAATTTTTTGTTTTTCTGCGAAAAGCTTAAGCTGCTGTTGTGTGTTTAGGTGTGTGTTTGAGCAACGTGTTTTTCATATATGAATGAATGTATCTAAATACATGAATATGTAGCACTATGAATATTTTGCAATAGCAAGTGCAATTTTTCTTTCTGGTTTCAAGTCTTTGGCGCTTTGAATGTTTTTTCCATTCTAAATTGTTGTTTTGTGTGTTTCCTTAGAACAATGTGTTCTTAGCTATAAGTGACATGTTAGGTTTTTGGATTGTTAACATGCAGCTCCAGCTCGTCAACCAACTAGTTGTTGGATAGATGGATGCATAAATTAATGGATGAATGAGTAGATGAATGAGTTGGTTGGTTTGGTTAACAGTTTTCCTTTTCTTGTGCACTTCTTCCCCTAACCATTAAATTTAAGTGTCCCATCAAACTTTAGAGTGAATCGGTATAAAGAATTTAGTTTTGTGGAGCAAAATATCATTACGTAAATTTTTTTTGAATCTAATCTACGCCATAATATCTTTACGTGCCTGCATTTTGTCTTTGCTGTCGTATTCACTTTAAAGCGTAGCACACTACTTTATTGCTACACTTTGTGATTATCATTGGAGCGCGTTAATTGCACAAATTATAAAACACTTTCAGGTTTCACGATTAGAAATCAATCAATACGAAAAACCCGTTCACTGTTGCAAAACTAAAATTACCGCAGCGTTCAATGGGTAATTGCTGCAAAATTAACGTTTACTTTTACTCTTTTTTTTGCTTCTACCTTTTCTTATTGATCATTTATAAAATGAATACTTAAACTGTTTAGTGTTGAAGAATCATTTTGTATTTAACTAAAGGAGATGGGAATATGTTTGATGATTTTCAAATTGAATTTAACTTGTTGCTACAGGATATTAAGCAATCTACTAATTGGCAAAGAATATAAATTTATAAAGATTTATGAGATGTTGGAAGAAAAAATGAGTGTTATAATAATTTTTTGTAATGGACGGTTTATACGGAGGTAGTTTTGCTAAATATACAACAAATTTTTTTCAAATATATTCTTTAAATTTAAGACTTAAGTGCTTCTTACATGGTCTAATGCGATTTTAAGAATTTCGCTGATAAGGGATGTCTTTTTAATCCCGAAGGAATTTTTAACTGGCAGCACTGATTTGTTTGACAGTCGATTTCACAGCTGATAGTTGCTTTGTGGTTAGATTTGTTTGCTCTTTTATAGTCAACAGATTTATGCCAGTCCAATGCATACAAATTGTAATTCCAAAAATTAATAGTTTAACTTAATTAATTTAAAATGGTCGTCAAGATAGTGATTTGCCCAACTAGTTTTTTTTTATTTATGAAGTATCTCGTGAATAAGGACAAGCCAGCTACAATTCCAGATCTGGAAGACAACATTACTTCTACCATTGATGAGACACCGCCTGAAATGCTGGAAAGAGTATGCCAAAATGAGCTCAGATGGAACACCTATGGAGAAGGTGCGACAAATATTTTCATGAAATAATACTTAAAAAGTAAATCACAGTCATTTATTAATCACACAAATAAATATTTCATTCAGTTATGCAAATTGTCTGATTTTTTTTTAATTTTCAAAACCTAAACAATCAAGAAATCATTCTATGTATGCATGCCCCTGCTTCAAAATATTTTTTGTAAACCATATGAAGTGCTTCTATACAAGCAGGGACAACAATGGTTCCTATAACTATCTTAAGGTTGTGGTTAAGCCTGCATGATTACAGAAAGTATACAAATAGTGCATTTTATAATTGGCGTACAGCAAAAATCTTATTACAAAATCAATACTAATTATTATTATTTTTTTTAATTAAGCACGTTTATTGTCACCCAAAGGGCGTCTAATTGTATAAAGGTTATCAAGAAAATAAAATAGATTCATATCGAATAATATAATTTGTTTGTTGGGATTTTTGAATAAGTTTCAAAGCCTAGTATGCTTATTTATACTTTTGTAATTTTTGAAATTCTCAATGGTTTTTTAAAAGTTTGTGTATAAGATAAGAGTTTTGAAACATTTCAAAAATGTGGTTTTAGGTCTACTGATGATTTGGCATTAGCACCAATGAAATGCATGTATATAGACTAGCTAAAAAACCCCTCAACAAACAAAATTTTTTGAAAATCACTAAAACATACTTTAGTTCCTTTATTAATAGAAGTGTGACTGAAACCCAAACAAATAAATGGTTTCAGACGCGGATTTTTATTAAATTTTGTTTTAAGCTTTTGAAGAAACTACATATGTATATTTTTTATTGTTATTACTGTTTTCGGTACGGGAAATGTCCATTTTTTACGGCCTTTTGAATCCGGTCCTGCTTTTCTTCTCACATTTACGGAAACTTAATGTCACTTACTGCACACTCTCTATGCAAAACTATTTGGAGGAATTCTGATTTGGTTAACATTGGACTCAAGATAAGTACCTCAGGCTTTCTTACGATCGAGTGAATAGAAAAGTGGCACTAAAGTTTATACGTAAATCTATGAATATAAAGTATAGTTTTTTTCATGTAGAGCTTAGTTTTATTTCAAGTGTAAAATTGGACTACTGCTTTGCTTACGTAATTTCAACTTTATATTCTTAAATGCAATGTTCTTGAGATAGAAAATTAAATTGACTCTCTCAACTGATTTCAAGCTTCATTTTCGCTGGGTGTATATGTTAAAATTGCGCAGATTGTTGTATCTCAGATAATAAGGTGAAGGTAGCATTTGATAATTTGAAAAGGCATGGATTCAAATCCCAGGCGCGTCATTCTCTCAACATTAGTGAAAACATTAAATGAAAATAAAAAATTTCACTAAAATATCTTCCTTACGTGTCTAACAAATAATAATAATAATAACGCTTTTCAATATAACAAAGTGAAAGTACTTGAAAAGAGTACAACCTTTTAAGCCTGTATTTAAATGTGCTTTTACAGGTCTTCCGTACATATCAAACTAACAAAGAATTTCGATCCCAAATCCAAAAACGACTTGAAGTCACACTCGGTATTATAAAATAACTTCCAAAAGAAATAATTCCCAAGCAAAATGAAAAAAATTCCCAAACCGGAAAGAAATAAATAGCATCCAAACTACAAATCATTTCAAAAGAAATGAAATAGCTCCCAGTCAAATGAGGTCCAACAAAATTTAAATAACCCTAATACAGAAAGTCTAAACTGAAAAGAGATAACAAAATACTAAATCTATTAGTCTGCCATGTAAGCAATAAATACTATAAGGGGGCCATTCAGTACACCTCCAAGCCACATTCATGCACCCTTCAGCCAATCAATTTTTTTTTAAGTAATGCGTTTCTTTCTAAAGCCGTCTGTCCTTTACCAAGTTTTCTTGCGGAAGTTGCTCCAGAAACGACTTCCGGAAGTGTTTGCCGTGTAAACACGTTTTAGAAGTCGACTTCCGGAAGTCAGATATTGCAGAAGTTACTTGCAGAAATTATGTGGAAACACGGATTTGTTGCTTGTTGGAAGTTACTTGAACGACTTCCTGTGAAGTGCAAGTGTCTTGAAGACTTTCAGAAGAAGTCGCATATAAGTCGGGTAAACGGTTTGTAGTATTCTCTTCTGTTTTCAGTTTTGCTTTGAGTTTTTTTCCAAATTTATAAAAATGGACAAAAATAAAATCGTTTGGTGTAGTGAAAAAAATAATTTGATAATTGAAAAATAAGAAAGTTATCCTGAATTATGGGACACGTCCTCAAAAGACTACAGGAATAAATTAAAAAACAAAACGCTTTAAAAAAAGGTACTGAAAATGTATATGTCAGTAAGTGGGAGTTTTATAATGACATGAAATACTTATGAAAATAAAATGAATTAAAAATATTTTTCTTGTTTTTTCTTACTTGTTTGAATTAAAGATAAAATGTATTTTTAATCATCATTAGACATTCTCGGGAAATTTTTCAGCTGAATGGAATCTTCGGTCCGTAACTCTTAAAGTAATGTATTTTTGAAACTTAAATCTACGAGCCGCAGCACCTAATATCTCATCCAAACACTTCTATTTGTTTCTTTATTTTTTTAATTTGTAGTTTATTTTTAAGTAAATATACTGCGATGGCAGCTGCCAATTATATTTTGCAACAAAACATTTTGATACTGTCATTTGTAAAAATGAAAACTCTACTGCAAGCTGTGGGCAAATTACGGCATTCGATATCGAATGAAATTTCTATACAAATTCAAAAAAGTTTGTATGGGATTTGGCTCGATAGCGAATGCCGTTATTTGCGCCCTGCTTTCACATTATGTGGAAACACGTCTGCAATTTCTTGCAGCAAGTTCGAAGTAATAATTTCTACAAACTACTTCTGGAAGCAGACTTAGGCAAGTTTCGGTTTGAGGGGAAATACTTCAGCAAATACTTGCAGAAGTTCTTCCCCAAGTGACTTGCTAGTGGATACACGGCTCAAGAACTTTCCTTTTTGATATAAGTGTTTTTTTGTTATAATCAACGGCGTACTCCTTCTAGAATCAAGAATTTCGTACTTTATTTATGAAAATCCGTCCCTTCTGCTCAATATAAAAACGATTTTTTGCTAAAATACTCGAAAAGTATATTTGTCGGGAGTTGACTAATCATCTTGTAGCACTTTATTTTTATTAAACAAAATCGCGTATACAATCATTCTTTATTATTGTTATTTTGATTAGTGTCCTCTTTTGTGTATTTCCTTAAAATCTTAACAATATTAACCTTTTTATTTGTTTTTTCAATATAATAATGTTTTTGCTAAAAATTTAAATTTAAATTTAAAATTAAAGTTTTATTCTATTCATGCAATTTTCTCATTAAATTTTTAAAAGACATTAATGTGTGTCAGCCAACTATTTAAAGCCAAGTGTAGCCAGTAATTTAGATTATTTTTTCTCTCCCAGTCCTTCACAACAGATTCAAAGTAAAAAACCTAAAGAAAAGATGAATAGGTAAATAATAAAAATGTATGTGAATTTAATTAAAATATGCAAATTGTTTTGGCATTTTGATCAAGTATGTTTTCTCTTGAACCATGTGTTACGTATAATTTTTCTATGCTTTTTTTTATATTTCATTTTGCTAGTGGAAATTGTTTTTATTTTTTTTATGGTAAACTTTTTAAGCTACTTTCAAGGTACGAGAGTAGCCAAAATAAATATACTCCAAGTATTCAGGTTGAAATTGTATTGCAATGTGCATACCGAGATATTAGTACACATAAATATGTACTCAGATACTTATATACATACATTTGTACGTATATATTTTGCGCTGGTCTGTTAGCCGCTATTTGCTCTGCTGGAGGAAAGAAAAGACCTTTAGAGTTGGTTATTGTTATTATGGGAAATACAGCTTAACATATTAGGTTTATAGCTTTGTTTTTTTAATCCACACACTTAAAGTCTTATATTGACGGACCCCAATTGCTATGACTAATTTATTTAACTCATTTGTTAGCTCTAGAGACACCATTAACAAATATATCGAATATCTCTGAAAAAAATAGAATTATGTTAAAAACTGTATGATGTCTAAGCTTTATATGTAGCCATCGCAATTTTTTGTTGAAATAGGTTGCTCCCTAATAAAAAAAATACTCGTATGCTACTATGCATTTGTAACAAATTTAATTTTTTTTGCCTTCTTAATACACAACAAAAATATATATATGTAAAACAAATTTTATCTTGTCTAGTCTATGTATGTTTGTTATTTTCCCTTACAGAAATCGTATCAAACTCAAAGATTACCAACAAGTTCATCAAGTTAAACAAATATGAGGTTGAGTGTTTGGCTAAGAGTGTCTTAAATATAGATCTTAAACCCAGCCAGTGCAGTAATTTTATT
The DNA here is from genome assembly GCA_956483585.1 of Gymnocheta viridis. Classification (NCBI taxonomy): domain Eukaryota; kingdom Metazoa; phylum Arthropoda; class Insecta; order Diptera; family Tachinidae; genus Gymnocheta; species Gymnocheta viridis. The sequence continues at coordinate 104,444,712 of OY101441.1, read as the reverse complement.
TCCTGGATAAGCAACACTTTAAAATTTATGGTGTTGAAATGAAATTTAATACCAGAGAGTTACAGATTTCCGCTTAAAGTTTAATTTCATTAAGATTTATTAAACAATGAGGAAGCAACTGAGAAAATGGTTGAAACACCTTAACCAGACTAAACATGCTTGATTTATTAACAGTGGATTGGTGGATTTGATTAAATTTTTATCAAAATGTATTAATTTATAGCTAAGATATGATTTTGATTATTTGAGTAATTTTTAAGCTTAAAATCGTATGTAAACTTAAGAAGGACTGAAGGACTGACTGAAGGCTGAAAATTATAATTATTTTCGAGTTTTTCTCTATAATAGAAAAAAATACCCATTTACCACTTATTTTCTGTTACTGCACTGTGGGGACTTTAACAAAATAAATTGAAATTAATATTAAGCTTCTAGAATAATATGCAATTTGATTTAAGGAAAACTTAAAATATAAGTGAAAATTTAGTTCTACAGTTTCATTGATAATCGCGTATGCCAATTTTTGATGATTTGAAATTATCAAAAACCAACAATTTTATTTAAAACCTTTTTTTGCAAGGCTTTAGCATTTTGAATATGATATTTTTTCATTTCAAAGGACATAACCTTATGAATCCAGACATCATCTGACATATTTAAAGCCCATTACGTTGTTATTTCTAAGTATATTTTGAATTTCTTTGTACTTCTTGTTATTTTACTGTTCGGAAAATTGAACAGATAATTGCCTATTTTGCACAAATTAAAACAAAATTGTGAATATTGAAAAACCAATCAAATATGAAAGGATTTTTTAATATTCAATCCATCAATATTTGCTTTTCTCAAATATTTTCGTTGCAAAATTTTATAGGAAAAAAAGATTAGTGTTGAAAATGGATCTTTCACAGCATTTTTTAACTAAACAGATATACGAAAAAAAATTGCATAAAATAGTCCTAATTACATTATTTTTATTCAGCATAATTAATTATTAACAATTCACCGTCAAAAATAGTATGAACAATTGTTTTTAAATATGTCCTCTTATTTTATAATTTTTAAGCAATAACGATGTCGTACAAAAGTAAACGAACTCCAATTTTATTTTTAGAATACGTTGTGATGGTAGTGACAGTAAAAATTGTAGTAAATTTTATATAGGTACGTCAAAAAATAAGTTAGAAACTGGACTTGGTAGACTCAAATCGAACCAGAGTACCACATCACTAAAAAAGAGTTATTATCACATATTAATTTTTTCATTTTTAGCAAATATTTTTGTTTGTCAAATTAATAAATTTTGTTAAAAAAATGTTGTTATACGATTATCAACAATTTCCTTAAGGGCACTGCTACACGCTCAATATACATACATATATTGTGCTATTTGGATCGTGATACATTTTCCGGATTTCAAAATGTTAAGTGATCTATCAGTACTTGCGTCAATAGTGCATGCTAGACGTTCAGTAAATATAGGTTGATCAAAATTAATGTGACTATTTGACAGCAGAAGCGCTGCAACACCTATCTAAATGCTAACATAACGTGCAATATCGGAGTTGTAAAAATTAAGATTTCTCACTTCCACCATCTGTCCTCTCTCACTATCCCTTTCCAAAAGAAGGTAACATACCTACCTACTGGTTGGTAGGTATATTAACTGCCTGAGTGTTACTTCTTTTTTTAAAAAAATTAAAATAAAAAAATATATATTGAACGTGTAGAGCAGTACCCTAAAGATAGTAGGGAAGTATTGGAAATAAAATTTGTTACTTGAATTTTTATATAAAATAAAATAGAATAAAAAATACTATTAATTATTTTTAATAAAATTTTTCTTTTATTTGGCTAATGAAGTTAGAAGAAAGAAACTCCGTTCCGTGCTGATCAATATTCAAGTTTTCAATGCAGTTCTTCTAAACCATTTTTGATAAAAATATTACAGAATCAATGAAGAATAACTTCATTGATGTCGTGTTTTGCTTAAAAGAATAAAAAAATTATTAAACAGGACATAAAGGCTCTTTCATTCAACACTAATAAATGATTTTTCAGCAACGTTCCTTTTTTAATTTAATATTACCAAAATTAATGCTCGGTTAAGAAAGTGCACTTCTTATTCGATATCTTGTGACTAAATTTTGCACCAAATTTACATAATTGGACATTAAACCACCAAAACGCATACGTAAAGTGCGGACAGAGGAAAATATCACAGCTGTATCTGCCAGTATTGTTGATGACCGTAAATTAGCGATTCGCCGCCGATGATGCATGGATTGCAATTACAATTTTATTTTGTTCAAAACGGAAGAGCAAGACTTGATTGAGATGTGGTTTCAACAAGACACAACACACAGCACTCGAAACAATGGCTCAATTGAGGCGAGTTCGGTGGACAGTTTATTTTACGTTTTGGACCGTTAAATTGGCTGCCTAGATTGTGCGTGTTTACACCCTTAGACTTTATTCTGTAGGTCAATGTTAAGGCTCATGTTTAAATATAGGGACAAGCTCACATCAGTTGACACACTGGAAGACCATATGAAATAACTTATTGGTGAGATACCGGCCGATATGTTGAGGAGGGGATGCAAAAATTGAACCCAGCGTGTGAACCATTTGAGGCGTAGCCATGGTCAAATTTTACATGAAATCATTACAATTACATATCGTTTTAAATTAAGATTTCATAAATTTCTCTTAATTTTATGTGTTTTTTAAATCAAATCCGAAAGATCTTAAAAACTTACCCTTTATTAACAACTTATAATAAAACTAATTCTTTCAAGGTTAATATGTACGGTCAGAGATTGTTCTCTGAGATAAGTAGTTTTATTTGCTCGTACCTTAAATATTGTTATGGTTATGTGCTATTCTAATAGAACGCAACCCTGAAATTTTAATTCAAAGGTTCTTATGTCGGGTTTTCCTCATGCCCTTTTAAAAAGTTCAGAAAGCTTTAGATCAAGTACACAACTTCAAATTCTTTTAGAAAAAGTGATTCATAGAATCACAGACGTAGCCCTCGATGCAAAACGTTAAAGTATTTATTTGTGGTCTATCTGCGGCATCGTTAAACCGATTTTTTTTCTTTTGAATAGAACATTTTACCGAGATTGTTGAAGAAAGTGTTTAATATTTTTGGAATTCAAAGTTTTTCAATTCTCATTCTGAATAGAGCGTTTAATTAGGAGTCTCTTTCTTGTCTTTATCATAAATTAAGTATTCCGCTAATATCGCAAGCAATAATTTAAAAAAAAACTAACAAATAAATAAATCTAAAAATTTTATTAGAAAGCCACTATGAAAAATATAGTTCTTTATAGTTTACCTTAACATCATAAATCAAAATTCTGCGCACATTGTATGAAAAATCTTTGCAAAATAAATATAAAATAATAAAAATTCAAATGCGTGTGTCTACAAAAAACATTCCTTAATAAAACTCTTTTTTTTTACTCTATAAAAAGACATTTGAGTAAGAAATAAAAATAAAAATAATAATAAAAAAGTTGTGTCGCCAAATCTAAGGCCACCCATTAAATTGCTTAAACACGTTGTGTCTCTTCAGCCTGCAACAATCATAAGTCCGTCCTTTGATATCCAGCTCGTGTGCAAGACTCCATATTAAACAGGCGTTACCAGAGATTAAATTAAATGCCTTCTTTTCCTGCCTTAAGCTACAGCAAAAAGAGTTGATTTTTCCAGTATGAATTGTACTGAAACAATTTTCATAAAATTAATAAAAACACCTTAGAGATACTTATACCTGTGAGCCGAATTTTATATACCCTTTTGGAAACTTATTATTATTTGTAGATTTTTCTTCTTAAATCAAAAGCCAATGTTGTATAAATATAAAGGCAATTTTTAAAAGCTTGGTTAATTTAAGTCTGTGGAGAGTTCTTATCTAAGGCTGTTTCTCTACACGATGAATTGGAAATATTAGATCTCTTACCGTAGCTGCGTTAAAATTGTTAGGCTGATACTCAAGAAAAAAATTTATATAAATCAATGCATGGACGTTTCAACTACTTTCGCATCCTTAATTGAAATATTCGTAGCTAGAATATTTTTAAAGTAGTGTTGCTAAAGTTTGTAAGTAATTTTAGGTAATTCAGCTTGAAATCAATTTTTAGCTTTAACTATACAATCATGCTTCTGACCTATGTGGTAAACTTTATTGCTCCAATAAGTGCTTAAAGTGCTTGAATAAGCCTTCCCTTGTGTTAAAAATAAAATTTTAGATTCAAGTATGCTCAGAATGCATCTGAAATTAATAATTGTGTCTAGAATTACGTAGTAAAACAGCGAAATGTAACAAATTTTGGTAGAATTTTGTTATAAAGTCTGTGGTAAATTACATTGCAATTCTTACAAGGAATCGGTTAAGTCCCTTAAATCCTTTTTGTTAAAATTTCTAAAAAGCGATAAATATTAATCGACAGTAGTGAGAAGGCTTATGGAAGTTAATGTTCTGAGATTTTTTTAAAATTACATTGTAAAAAAAGGTTTTTAATTCAAATCATTCTTTGTCAAAAGTAGGGGAAAAATACAAACATTTAGTTTTTCTGCCATTAAAAAAGGGGAAATTCGACAAGATATATTTATTTATGTCAAAATTTATTGATTTCTTTTCATCCTGTTTTTTGGAAATATTAATTCTTATTGAAAATTTGTTGAAAGGGTTACTTTGGACTTGTAAATCCAAAGATAAGGTCACACTTCGCGAACATTTGCAAAAAAATAGTAACAACTACTTTTTCTTAGGGCTAGTCTGATTTAACTTGACTTTTATATCACAATATGAAGTCAATTATGCCGCGAAATGCTATTTTTATAGTATTAAAAAAAATTTTGGAATTAAAGAAAATGCAAATTTAGCTTGTCTGTTGGTTACATTTTTTTGGCAAATATGCGGCAAGTGTGGTCGTACCTTAAGACTTTCTAATTACTTCAATATTTTCATAATTTGTATCTATTTTCTTTTTATAATATATTTTTTACTATTTCTTTATAATTTTTTTTATATAACGTAAGTTGCAACTTAAATAAGTCGAAACTAAGCAGACTATTAAAAACTAAAAAGCAACTTTAAATTGGTCACTTTTAAGTGGGAACTAAAAGCAACTATGAATACGGTGCACGAAAAAGAAGGAAAGTATCTATTACAGCTTTTAAATGCACAGATTGTCATCGAAACTTCAGCTTAGTCTCTCTGTTGAAGCAAAATAAGAAGGCTTAAGCAAAATAGTCGCCATTTCCACAGATATTTCATACCAAGCGACTGTGTAAATAAAATAAAAGTGACTCATTAATTGACCGCATTTAGGCAAGGAAAGTTTACTTTGACAAATTTTTTGAAATTTATTTTGGACAAACAAAAATTCAATTTTACAATTTTTTTAAAAATACAACAACAAATACAAAGTTGAGAGTATAAGAAAGTCTGAACTGTCCCCCATTCTCTTTTTACCCTGTTTCGAATAAACTCAACACTTTGCAACGTAACAGTTCCCTGTCTAAAAGTGATATTTATATAGTTGATATTCATTTTATTTATGAAAATAAAACAAAAATGGTTATAAATTCGGGTAGAGACCTTCCAAAACAATAATTGTAAAACTCTTCAGTTTTCGTGCATTCCTTTCTTAAACAAATACATTAAACACAATTTAAAATTTGAATGTATAGACTTTAATCCTCGTGTTCTAGTCTGATTTAATAATAATTTTCAACTAAGACATCGAAAAATGATATCAAATAATTAAATATTATTATTTGATCTTTAAAAAAAACTTGTAATTCAATATACTTCGTAAAAATTTTTATTTTGGTTTTAACGTATTTATGTGAGGTCATTAGTACTTGCGATACTGAATCGCAATCAATATATATTGACTTTATCAATGCTTAAACACCAAAGATTGACTGGATATTATGATGAAAATTACAAACCTAATGACAAACTTATATATCTAAACAATTTAAAATGAAGGATGTTTAAGTCATTCAACAAATGATTTAACCTTTTGCAAGCGAATTGATTGCTTTACTAAGCATAATTTTAATTGTAGCTGAAGTTTATTGCGGATGCATCGGAATAGACATCGAAAGTGAACTGCTTTGTTCGAAGCCGAATGCTGAGAGTTTAGCTAAATCATTAATATGCAACAGGCAACAGTATCAATTACATTTAAATTACTTGGTGGCAAGTGTTGCTTGACGCATACTTGCTTAACAAGCAAGAAAATAACAAAAAAAAATTAAATCACGTTGAAGGTTATTTGTGAGAGAAAATTTTGCATTTTAATTTTATATAGTATAGTTCTATAAAAACCATTTTAAAGAATAAATAAGAAATGACAAGTGTATTTTAAATGAAACCAAGCAGTACTAGACTAATAAAAGAACAAAAAATTTCGTGAGGGGCAAAATAAAGTTTCTGAGCTTAAAGAGAAGGTATTTTGTAATTGCAAAATGCAACATACTTTTACTACCACCCAATATTTCTTAATTTAAGTACTTTTTACGTTTTTTTATGTTTCTCTTTTAGGAAATCACTTGATATCTTTGTCTATTTGATGATTTGTGACTGCGTGTAGGTATATTTTCTTTTCTGCTTTTAAAGTATAATTTTTTTTCTGGGTGTTTAAATGGAAAAAACTACATCAAAGATAAATTGAAAGAAACCGACTGCTTAAAAAAAGACACACATTAAAGTAAATCACAAAAAAAATCTTTTGCACAAGTCTTAAAATAAACTAAAAGCTACAAATAGCATTAAGTCATTTAGTAAAATGAAATGGTAATAGGGCTGGAAAAAATGTTCATAGAGTAAAATGCTTTAGAAGATGTCCAAACATAAATCTTAATATAGTTGCCACAATATTTTCAAAGACTGGGTAATGTAAAATAAAAATGGAAAAAACAGAACTTTCTTATTTCTACTCAATTAAAGTGTTCGTATTGGTTTTGAGTGAAGAAAAAAATGCACAATATATGAATATTTTTGTATTAGATATACAATTTTGTTGTTGGCGTTATTTTTATTTCTAAGGATAGCAGCTTAGCTTAAAGGATATTAAACAGTGTTTTCCTTGATTTTTCGAGCAGTATATGGAAAAATCTACAAATAAGGGATGTTGTAACAAAATGTTACATTTGCAATAGCCCACCCTTTTAACAGTTGTCATGACTCAACCTGACACTAATTTATAGATGCCAAGTAAACGATTCAATAACAGTTTGAAATTATTAAAATAAATGGTGAAAATTTCGAGAATACAGTTTGCAAAACTAAAGCATTTCCAAATCGTCGTGAAGCACCTTCTCGATCAACAGTTATCAAGCTGGTGCAAAATTTTCTGCTAATGGATATGAAGAAAAAACGTGAATATAGCGTTAGAGGGTTCCCGGATTTGTCTATTTCAGGTTGATCTTTGAAATTGAATATTTTGCAAATTAAATTTATATATATTCTCTCCATCTTCAACGTATGGCTGGAGCATTGCACAATCGAACAATAATTAGCAAGGCAAGGTTAAATATGCACAAAAACTATTAAAATTGTGCATGCAAATATTCCCAAAAAAAATTTAAAAAATGCACCACAATATGTACCTGAAAAAACACAGACTAATCATTTGTAATCAGGTTTATTTAAAAAAAATGTTTATTACAGAGTATAACGATATGTTTTTCAAGTTCTCAAATCGAAATGATCATCGATTTTGCACAAAACGGTCGAATATATTAAAAATATACGTTCAACATCACTCGATGTTACTGTTACTATTCGTTGTTTTTAATCTTGGTCAACATATTAAGACCAACATTTTGATTAAAACCTTTGTTAAGTTGGTCAATAAATATTTTTTTCGTAATATTTTGAAGTTTTCTTTTACGTCTTCTGTGACGGATAAACTTTCATGTAAAGGAAGTCCTTTGGTTTTCAATTTGATTGTACTGTGGCAAATATGTACATTCAATATTATCTTTAATGTATGCTAAATCTGTTTTTACCGATGAATTCTTAAATAAAGCCTTTGCATTACGTATCGATTCTGCCTCATCATCAGAAAACTTATTTAAAATGATGCCTATTTCTATAAATTTGTTGCAATAATATATAGAAGCCTTTGACCAAGATCCCCATATAGTGAAACATGTGGAACTTCGTCAGTTATCACAAGCAATTTTTGTGAAAAAGAGTCGCCAACCTGCGTGATATGAAACAGTTATGTTGAAAATGCTTTTCTTGGGGAAAAAGACGAAAAATATGCAAGTGCATAAAATGCAAAAATCATAAAAAACTTGCCCTGATAATTAGTGATTTTGTATGGCCGTAACTCAAAGATATTGATGTGGGCGTCGCTAATTATTATTTTCAACTACCACTCAAGTAACGATGTCATCTTTCTTTTGCATGAAAAATATATTGACTGTGTGATTATTAGAAGAGGCGGTCACTTTTGTCCAAGACCTTGTATTTAAACCTTTAGCCTCTTTTATTTGTGGGTACTTAAAAGATATAGTATATGGCAATGGCACACAATCGATTTAAGACCTCAAATATGGATTCATGAAGTTATCGGGAACATTCAGCAGCAAATGTGCGAATTGGTTTCGGAAAATTCATGAAAAAATATGGTCCTGTTATTTGCTTGATATTGTTTTCCATTATTAATGGCATACCCTTTTCTTAACAATTCAATAAATATCCGATGACTTCATTTAAAAATAAATCCTCTTATTGGAAGACCCTTGATAATCTATTTTTATCCGATGGTATGTTCAATGTATGAGTATGTAAAGTATGTAATGACCACAGAGGCAAAATAAAGGCAGAATTAGTTTGTACGTTCTGTTCTGTTACGAATCAGCTGTTTTGTTTCTGTTAAATTGAAAAACTGTATGTGTGGCTTGTTGTTACTTTTTCGTTCTGTTCTGTTGCGGACTATTCTGTAAAAAATAGAATACAACGTTAAGTGACAGCCAAGAGTTTGTATGTATTAGTTTTTTGTGGAATTAAATATTACAATATTTGTTTTAAAAATCAGAATATTTTATTTTAATTCAAATTATTAAAGATTTATATATTTTTGTCAAATAAAAGACATTTTGCAAGCATTTGAAATATGCATTCCCATAATTTCATCGTCAACATCCATAAGTTCAGACACAGAACCAGTAAGTAAGAAATATTTTCTACAGAAAAGAACGGGACAGAACGGCAACGAAAAGTAAAAACTAATGAGGCCTTAAGATGAACTTTATACAGAAATCAAAAGCAAAAAAAAATTTCTTTGCTTTTTATATAAAATGTACCTTTAATCGACGATGGACATTTTCAAATAGGTAAACATTTTTAGAATTTTTTCGGTGCCAATTATTGCTCTAGTCTCAAGCGTTCCAGCAATGTAAAACTTTTCTAGGACCAATGCAAAGTTTTACCCCTAAGACAATTTATTCGCTTCTCTAAACTAAATATATTTTCAATTTGTTTTCTTGCCTGCTTTATTCAAAAGACATAAATTGTTGTACAATTTTGTTTGCAGTGTTCATAAATTGTTGTATTCATTTTGAGCCGTCTAAGGATTACACCCATATATATCTCTACAACGTATTCTCATTCAAAGAGTTCCTTTTTGTCATCTAAAGTGTATTTGTTGCAGTTTTTTTTTATAGAATAACAGATACTTAAAGCCATAATATAAGCTGTGCTGTATAGTGTTGCATGTGGCAGATTCGCTGTAGTGCGCTGGTATTGCAATTTTATAGACTTTGAGCTGTTATAGGCATATTGTTGGGGATTTTTTCATCTACTTTGGTTGCTGTTATTGTAAAAGTTGTCATCCTGCTGTGTTCTAGTTTTCTTTAGTTCATTTTATTTGTTTTGGATACGTTTATTTGGAATACTATGTTTTTCCGACAAACAAGCAAACACAGTAAGCTTAAGGATGTGAAGAATACCAACAGTGGGTATGTTTTTCAGGAAGATTTCTTCAAGTATTTTTGATTTTATATTAAACTTATAATAAGACTTTCTTAATATAATAATAAAAAAAGAAATAGCGAACTATCCGCTTGATTTTTTTATGATACACACATTTTAATAAATATTTGGAACGTGCGATGACATTTTTAATGCTTTTGCTCCACTGTCTTCATTTGCATAGTGTTATATTTTTTTTTTTATCTTGTACTTTTGTTAGGTTCTATTATCCAATGCGTGGTATTGCAATTTACAATCTATAACTGCAAATCTTTTGAACTAGTGTCTCCACACTCGATACGGTTTTTCCAACTGCTTGCTCTTGCAATAAAATGAAAACTCAATTCAAATCACAGATATATACAGAGAAAAAAAAAATCTACAAAACTAAAAGAAGAAATAGAAGTTAAGCCGATACCTCTTGAATAACAAATAAACAAACACACAAGAACATACAATTGAACATTCAATCCAACTTATTCCGTATGTTTGGCACATTTGTTGCAAAACAATACTATTGCATACACATGTAGTCGTATCTACTAGTGAAAAATATCAACGCATGATACGAGTACTAGATACAGATAGAAATGATGTGATTTAAAAGCTACAGTTACAAACAGCAAGAAAAAAAATCTAAGCAAAATAGGAACAGATACAACAACAAACGCAGCAGACAATTCATTGGAATACGTAAATACTTATACCCTTTTTTTAATCAAAACACCATTTATATTTGAATAAATTTTGTTTAAATCCCTCAAAAAGTACTTTAATATAATCTTAAAGATTAAATATTATTTAACTAAATGTTTTCAATAACAATTTTTCGTTAATAAAATATTTTTAATTAATTAAAATTTTTTAGTATTTATCCATAGATAAATATTATTGATAACATTTTTCACGTAGAAAGGCACTTAATCGAATTTTGCGCATAGGAAATTATGTTATCCAAAACAACTCGTCTCAGAGATAACTAGATCCACACAAAAACATAATTACGAAAATAAGGTCAAGTTCCTATCCAAAAATTTCGGCCGTAAAAAGTACTGAGATCAAAATAAAGACCAAGTGCTTGATAGGTACAATACCATTACATTTCTAGGCAACCCGTTAGCTTGCCAATATATTTTGCCTTTCTAATATGGGAAAAAATTATGGGAAAAATGTTGCCAAGCTTACAGGTTGCCTAGAAATGGAATTGTGCCTCTCAAGAACTTGGTCGTTATTTTGATCTCAGTACTTTTTATGGCCGAAATTTTTGGATAGGAACTTGGTCTTACTTTCACATTAATATTTTTATGCGGATCTCACTTCTTTTTTCTAAGATATTTTTCTATAAATACCATTTATATTTGTATTAATATATAATTTTTTTCACTTTAAAGTCTTACTGCTCACTGGATGTATCCAATAATATTGATGAGTCAGTGAGTGAGTTAGTGAGTCAGGGAATGTCTATTACAATATGCTCTTCTTACACCTTTATATCTCGGGAAGCTTTTATGGTAGAACTTTTCACCTATGAGGATATCTTTGTAGGCAGACCTTATATTTTAAGTTTCATTATGTTAATATAAAGTGGAGCAAAGTCATGAGGGGGTAAAAATAGCTCTAATGGTTTCAGGAAATAATACACAACGTGTGGCCGGAACTTGGCCTGGAGAACTACCGTGCGCCTAGATTTTCGATAATGGTTTCTTATCATAAAATTGTGTTATCGATAAAATTTTATAGATAATAACTATATATATATATATATATATATATATATATATATATATATATATATATATATATATATATATATAAAGTTTTTTTGCATTGAAAAGAATATAATACATGATACAATCCTTCCTATTGAGCAATATGTTATCGAGAATATTTTTTCATATACATACTCTGTAATAGAAAAATATATTATCGATAGCACGTTTTTAAAAAATATGTAATTGAAAACATTATTTTAAGTAAAATATCTCATTGACAATTTTTATCTCTTGAGTATAATATAATATTAGAAAATTATATATTTTTTTTAGAAAACTATATTATCGAACGGAGATTTTTTAATACGTTGTGGATATAGTTTTTCTTGCGAAAAATATGCTACTGATGATATTTTCATGAGAAACATATTAATGTCGATACTACTATCTATATTATTAAAATAAACATGTTATCGTGAAATTATTATGACTATAAAATATTCTTAACAAAACATTTTATTTTTTTGTTTTTTAGAAAAAGCTATTGCCAATTATGGTTTTCTCAATGATTTTCATGTTATGGATTATATATTTTTCGATATCTATATGTGATAGATAGCATTGTTATAGAAAATGTATCGATATTTTAAATAGCAAAATTTTTAATCGCTACAATATTCTTTCAAGAGTATTATGTTATCGATGCTATGATTTTTAATGGAAAAAAGTTGCTATATAATTTATTTTGTAAACAATATCCAAGCTATAGCAATTTTTTATAGAAAAATATGTTATCATAATAAATTTTACTTAAAAATGATATGTTATATGTTATCGATAACAATTTTTAATATTTTTTATAAAGATAAGTAACAACTTAGGCAATCAATGCCTGCCAACTATTTCCATGTGTTACTTTCTTTCGGAAAGGGATAGTGTAGAAAGGACTCAGATGGTGAAAGTGAGAGGGCTTAATAAAATGCTATTTCACGTTTTATAGCAGTTTTGCTGTGCTTTTGGTGTCAAGAAGCCGAATTAGTTTTTGAGATGTTACATATCTATTTTTTTAGTTATTTTACTTCCCGACGTTTTTGCTACAATACTGTCGAAGGAGAACGCTGTTATGATAACAGTTTATTTTATCAATAATTATTAATAACAAATCTTTCGATTTTTTTCTTGATAATTAATATAATTTTCTAAATCATTGATGAGCTTAAGGTCACTCTTATATAAAAAACATTCAAATTTATTATCGATATTTTGTAACTTCCTCAGATTAAAAAATCGTTTAAAATAACAATTAATAAAAACAAATAATAATAAATGATTTTTCATTCTAAGGAATTCACACAAAAAATTTCCAAAATATTGATAATAAATTTGGATGTTTTTTATATAAAAGTGAACTCTAGCTCTTTAATTAGTTAGAAAATTATATAAATGTTATCAATAATGTTGTATTATTATTAATAATGATTTTCTATACTAAAATTTATCATCTAAATTGTTTAACGATGCTTTGTCATTTTCTCAAAAATAAATGATGTTGCCTGTTCTGTGCTTTTTTATAGAATAATATCAATCGATAACATTTTTTTTATAGAAAAACATATTTATTTTCTAAAATTATTGTACTTTAAAATTGTTTTCTTAATAAAATATCTGCTCCATAATTTATTTATAGTGAGAAAAATAATAAATGGATTATATTTTCTGTCATAAAATATTATGTTATCGAAAGTATGATTTTCTGAAAGTACATTCTCGCTGATTCACTTATTATATATATTATGATTTATATAAGAACTTAGCCAAAAATGGGCTTGGTAATGAATAGCAAAATTGTTGGCAAACTATACTAATGGTTAATGTTTTACTGAATAAGCAAAATATTAATTTTGGGAAAAAGTGCGAATAAAAAAATTTAACACTAAAATTTGAAAGATTCCCATAAAAAGCACCAATTATTAACTTGACAAGCACCCGGTAGCAAAATTTTGTTTGACATTACTCTATACAAATGTATAGCAGTTGTTGTTTTTACATTTTCTACAAACCTCTTACAACTATAATTAGAGTTGAAAAAAAAGTCAGCCTAGGTAGTAATGGTAAAGTAAGAAAACAAAAACAATTGGTTGATTATTGAGTTCTTGTTACAACTTTGATATTGTTTAAACTTTTCATTTGTTTTAATGAAGGTTTAATATAATATCTCCAGTTGTTCTAAGAAATATTTGGGTAAAGTTCCCTGATGATCTGCATTAGCAACAGTGAAATGCGCATAGGAACAAGCTATACCCCTCAATAATCAATTGCAATTTGTTTTTAACAAAATGGTTAATGTTTTACTGAATAAGCAAAATATTAATTTTGGGAAAAAGTGCGAATAAAAAAATTTAACACTATACTTAATGTAGTTCTTCTTCTGCTGCAACATCAAAGAATTTAATATGTAGTTTTCAGAAAAGAATGGACCCAAAAAGCTAAAGTTTTTATTATATGTTGATGGCTTTTCCAAAATAGTAAAGTGAGTACTTGTATTTGGTAAACCATAGAACTACTAAGCTTTTCTTCAAATATATTTTGCTGTGAAATTGGCTATTTATATTCTATATTTTGGAAATGGTGTTGATTTGCCAAAACCATTTCTTAACTAGATCTACAAAAAGATTCTTCTGTACACAATTCGAATTACCAGCACTTGGATAAATAGAGACACATATAGATATTGCACCATATAGGCATGGAAACAAATAGGATGCAACGTACAACAACTATGAGAACAACAACATGAGCAACAAAGAAACAAAGCTCGAGCTGGAATTAAGAAAAACTGGGTGGTATGTGAGCATTAAAATTGTCAAATTTAAGACAGTTGAAATAGATTTAGTGTCTTTGGTAATTAAAGAATTAACAAAACATATAAATTTTCAAATATCAGCCATAAGAAACAACAACAACAACGACGACGACGACGACAAAAACAACAACAAAACAACAATGACTTGACCCACCAAAAAGCACAACGATTGCAGAGCCCTCAAGTAAGACGAACACAAAAAAGTGTAAAATAAATACTTATTTTGTCTTTAACAAGAATGCAAGAATTAATACAAATAGTTTTGCCCTTTTTTTATTTTAACTAAAATATTTTAATCTTTAAGGCAAATAAATACACATACAATTTACAGGCACACTTGAATGAACACATGCATTTGAATGCTTAAAGAGTTAATACGAGTAGCAGGCATGCAAGCATGCATGTACGAATGCATGCCTCAAATAACACAAATAAACAAATGAGTATTAAATACAATTTATTTACATATGTATGTATGTACAAATATATTTTCTATACGTAATTGTAAAATTTTGAAGCATGTCAAATATTTTATAATAATCGCCGTACGTCAAATATGTCATTCAATAAGTAAATGGTGCGCGTGAAAGTGATATGGTTGCTTAATATTAGTTGTTTCCGTGGATCAAGGCGAATTCATACCAATTGAACTCATTGATCATTTTTTGTTGTCAAAATATGTTTTTTGGTAAATTTTTCTTTTTTTAAATTAGCATTGAATAGCCTATTTTAATATTGAAGAATGATATTTCCCAAGGAGAGTTCTCTTGTGACTATCTGTATGGATTTGCCTTGCATGTGATAAACCACAAAGTTTTGTATGATATTGCTAATTTATTATTTTTTACATGTAAATTAAATTGTTGCAAAATTAGATATTGTGTCCTTTCAGATCCTTGTTACTGATGGATGATTTTGGGTTTTACAAAAATTTGTGTTTTACCAAAGCTGAGATGCTAGAAACACAGGCAGCTTCTGGATAGCATCGCTTTTATTATGAATCCCAATCATGGTAGATGAAGAGATTTTAGTTTTTTGTTATTTGTGATTTTAGTGAAGGTGATCAAGGGACTAATAAGAGGGAATAATTTTTTTATATATTATTTCTTATTTACAGTCTGTCCGTTCCAGGACAATAAGCAAATAGAATGTACTAAAAAATACAGAAGAACAAATTTAACATACATATTAAGAAAGTTAATTCAATAAGAAAAACATCCCTAAAAGGAAAAGAACTTATCACAGGATACGTCACGTGACTGGTTCCCAGGGACTAGAAAGCGGTTTGAGTTCCGGAACTTTATATCAGAGGTATCGGTAAATTGTTTTTCTTATATAATAATTACCTTAATTTTCAAAATTTATTTTGGGCCCGGCAATTTACATAGTCCTTTAGTCTTATGCAATGTTTAGTCCATTTTATCTAAATTTCTTTTTGCGTTATTGGACTGTTATTTGAGCGCGTAGCAGAGTATTTAATTCGTCATAAAGAAAAAGTAATATTTAATGATTATTCAGCAATGACTCACTGGGCTTAAATTTTACCTGCAATAAGCTTGAAGCATTAGTTGAGCAAGTATCAGATGCCAAAGTCGCAGTATCATCTGCATGAGTAGCAGTTAATAAAACATTGTATATACGTAATATTATTTTTTTTGACAGAGTTTGTCACAGTTCTTCATTTACATATACTGTTGTAGCCTAAACATCTTTTCGCAATTTATTTCTTTAATATCGTCGCTAACTTCATTGCGAAAGATATCTTGGATCGGCCAACGCATAAGACTAGGACAATTTTGAAAATCAATGAGCAACATTTAGATATAAAGAATTTTATTGGTATCACGTAATACTATTTCCAAATTTTGTATAAACATAATCTAAATCAAGTAACGTTATCACTATGACATACACATAAGACAATTTTTTATTGTAATTTTTCTTTTATATGTTATTGTTGAAGCAATGATACTATTTTACACATATTTTTACTAATCAATTATGTGGTAATTTTTGAATCAATCTCTTGAAAGCTTTTGTCGATTAAAAATATTAAGTAAAACATACATTTTCATGTTGATGCAACATCATTGACCATTTGTTCTTTTTTTTGTGTTCATATTAAATATTTGTGTAGTATAATTTAACTAATTAAACATTCAATTTCAAAACCAATAATGCCATGGAAATTAAGCGACACTATTTTTTTTGTTAGAAATTACAAATTAATTCCATCAACAAACAAAATATATAAATCAGCTTAGGGAGCTAAAAACAACACGTTCGAAGATTTATCATTTTTGTTTTTGTTTGCCAGGTGTCAATGTTGTTGATTTCGTTAGTTAACAATAGAGGATGTTTTGGTTTACCATCAATAAAGCATAAACAAATGCATAATACCCAGAAGTATTTAAAGTTTTATTATATTCAGCTCAATGCGTTTTAACAATTAATATTAAACGATTTTCGGTGGAAAAATACATTTCAGGTATTTAGTTAGTTTAAGTATTTGGAGATGAAATTATTTGGGATGTTTTGTTAAACTGTATGAGATATAAAAAATTAAAACACTAAATTCTAGTAGTCATAAAAATTTTTCTTGCAGTAGTTTTTTGTGCAGAGGCCATTCGAATTCAAATATTTATGAATATTTTACACAAAATATTTTCCTTTTTTAGGGATCACTTATTGAAGTTATTTGTGAAATGTTTTTATACAACAAACATGAAGAAATTGGAAAAGGTCCTGAAATACTTGCGAAAGTTCAAAATAGGACGATTAATACTTCCATTCAAATAATTGAATTTCAGGAATTTGTCTTGTGGCTCTATCAGAAAAGCTAGATTCGTATCAGCAAAGAATTGTCAGGAAAATTTAGACGCTGCTTTTGCCATGATTTTGCATATTTTTCAATATTAAAATAATGGAAACTTAAATTTTTTCTATAATGGGGTTTCAAAGACTCATTTGAGTAAACTCATTTGGTAATTGCTTACCGATAGCTAGCAATATTTTAGCGAGTCCGCTATAAGATCTAAAATACTCTATTAAATATATTGGGGTTCAATATGTGGTGCAAAATACGCAAAACTCATTATTGACTTTGTTGGTACGTGCGTAAAAAGGAAAACTTTTACCAAGGGGCAATGAATCATGAACAAGCTTTCGTTTATTTTAAGTAACTCCAAGTAAAATACAATACCATTATCTTATCACACGATATACATTCGTAAATGCCGTAACTTTATTTTTTATCGCGGAAGAAAAGACAAAATTTTTTAAGGGGATATCGAAAATCTAGAGAGGATGTCATTCGATTGCATTTTTTATAAATTCTTTAGCTTAATCCGATTCACTGATACTTATGTTTAGCTCATTTTATTTAGTTTTTAATAAGATGTTTATTGGGGTGGGTCGATTTAGTAATCGATATTGTGCCATCGATTTTTGGCATTAGGAAAAAAAAGTTCCGCGGCGTCCAAATTTAAATTTTTTGACTTCTTCTTAATTCTTATTTTTCAGGTTTTTTTAAGTAATAACTAAGGTAATAACTAAAAATATGAACTTATTTAATTTTTTTTAATGCCACCTCTTCAAGGTGAAATTTATTTTTGAATTATCATTGAACTATTTTTGATGATATTGAATTATTTATTAATGAAAATTTGAATTATTGAACTACAATTTGGGCGCCTCGAAAATGACTTTCTTAATGACTTCTCCTTTTCAATATACTGTCTGCATTACTTTGCAATAGTTATATAACTACATACTAGTAAAGAAATAAGTAAATTATTCCTTGAGTGGCGCAGTAGTAAAGTGCGCGCTTATCGTACAAGCGGATAGCTGCTCAACCCGTAGCGAAGGCATCAGATTTTTTTTAAGTGTGTAAATGTTCGTTAAAGCGAGTTCTTAGGGCGTAATAAAATAGTTGTCCAATACACCAGTGAGTAAAGTTCTTGACAGCAAACACAATAATTTCTTCGAAAGCTTGAGTTCAATACTGAAAGCAGATAATTAGTTTTTATATTGTTTAGAGGTAGTGAAAAAAATGTACTTCATATCTTCTAAGCTTTTTTTTATAAATGAGAACAATCATAAATAAAGTGTATGTAATTGTATGGTGGAGAAAAGCCTCCGGCTTGCACTTGACAGATTTTTTGTTACAAAAATATCTTAATGTAAACTTTCTTTAGAACAAGATAGTTTTTGTTGAATTGATTTTATCGCCATATAAAGTATATTTTTCAGTGTTTTCCTTTAGTGATTTTCTCGTTTAATAATTTTTTTTAAACAATTTTGTAACATTAGAAATTTTCTGATTTCACAGAGTTTTTGTTCAATCAGCCCATTTTTGCTATTCATATATTTTCATATGTTTATCTTTGCCACCGCGGTATATTCAAGTTGTAAAATAAAGTTGAATAAAAATTAACTTGAAATATATTCTTTCATACTATCACTCGCTCAGGCATAATAAGTAATTCAATTCCCCTCTCCTTAAATGTTGCTAATTTTACAAATAATTGTTTATTTATACTTTTTTCTTCTCCCCAAATTATATACTTTAGCATAATTGAATCAAATTTGAAAAAGTGTAGGTTCAACTTCTTGGCAAAAGCAAAAAAAAGGCATCGCTGATTATTTCAGCAATAAAACATGACAAGCAATATTTGGAATCCTTGTGGCATATTTAACATACGTACACACATGTATACAAACAAACACAACAAATGACAATGTTTAATGTAATTTTATGACTTAATGTAGGCATATCATGTCAAATGATAAAAATGAACGACTACTTCTGCATTTTTTACTACTATTTGCTACAAAAACCACCACATCCAATCCCACCACGAGCAACAAAAAATATATTACAACGCTCACACGCACTGTTATTGAATTAATGCAACAAGCGCATAATAATAACAATAATAAATGCATATGCAACATACAAACAACCAGATAAGTGCCACCAAACTAGAAGACCTTAAGCAACAGGCTGTGTGTGTCTTTCTGCCTGTTTGTCTGTCTGTAAAGTCGATTCAGATGAAAATAAGATTTAAAGTTCTGTGATTTTTTCTCCTAGTTTTATTTTCAACTTAATCAAGACAACGTAAGCATACACAAGTAATGCGTTTGCAAGGGAGAACGAGCTTGGTTGGAGAGGGTAAAAATCCCAAATACACAATAGTTGCCACTACGATAATAAAGTTTATTCATGCGTTTCCGAAAAAAAGAAACAGAAAAAACTGAAATCTTTTACCAACTTGTGTAAACTAATACTGTTGTTTGGGAAAGGGAGTGTAAAGCGTAGCGATCATGCGTATGATGGCACTGATGACAACTAAACAGCAACAAGAAACAATAACTAAAAAAATTTGTGTTTGTGCCTCATGTTGCTGTTTATAATCATAATGCACGCCTCTGTAACATTGCGAATCTGATTTTTGCTTAGCTGTTGGTTTTGGAAACATATTTTTGGGGAAGGCAACCAAGCGAGTAACATACTGTCGCCGCCAATTTTTGTAGCGCTAGCAAAAAATAAATATCATAAAGACGCCATTGAGGCTGCAAATTTTAGCAACAATAAAACGTGTATCATCTACACTTCATGTGTTTGTAATTTTGCGATAGAAGCACTCTATAGTCCCAAACTTTAGGCAATAAAGTAAATAATAAAAATGTGCGTCAGATTCTATTATTATTATTCTAAAATCCGAACAAGTTGCAATAATACAATACAAAAAATTTCGGGTAGGGACCGAAATTAAGTGAGCGTACAATAATAAAATGTACCATTTATTCTTTGTGCATAGATTTGCCTGTGCTACATATTTGCAAATACGGTAATAGTTTGCGGACATGATGCACACATTTACCTCACTTGCGAGCCCACCTTTTGTTTCATAAAACATTAAACATATTTATGGGAAGGGTATATAAGAGTC
This sequence comes from Gymnocheta viridis, assembly GCA_956483585.1. Taxonomy (NCBI): domain Eukaryota; kingdom Metazoa; phylum Arthropoda; class Insecta; order Diptera; family Tachinidae; genus Gymnocheta; species Gymnocheta viridis. Next base: position 104,424,177 of record OY101441.1, on the reverse strand, counting down.
AGCAGAGCCGGATATATTTATTTTACTTGTTTTTTTCTTCTTGTAAATTGGAAGTAAAGTAGCGCATTACAATTCCATTTCATCGAGTTCCCAACTGAAGTTCTCGTTGAAATTCCTATGGTTAGCGTTCTTTATGTTTCCGATTTGTATTCAGCGAATTGTTTTATCGTTAAGACCGTATCATATCATTCGGCTTAGTTTGTTTTTTGTATTCTCCTTCAGTTTCGGCTGCGTATCATCACAGTTCCTAAAAATATAAATGCTAAAAAGAAAAACTGACAGAAATTGCGTACGTTTATTTTTCAACAGAGGCATAGTTTATGTTTGTCATCTCCTCCGCACAATTGTTGTTAATTTTTTTCTGGTGTTGTAGCGTTTTTTTTTCAATTTTATTTTTGAAGTTGATGGCATTCGAAAATGTGAAAAATGTAGATAATTATTGCTGCTACGCGAATAATATGACCAACTAAGTCAGAAATTTTGTTGAAGGAGTAGTTATGTACATCCATATAAGAAATAACATTATAAGCCTGATAAATATTTCAAAAATTGTATTGTTAAGTTTTATTACGACTTTAGCAAGATTTTATGGAGTTCCGAAAGTCCACAAGGAAAATTTTCCATTGAGATCGATTTGTTCATTGAGAAATTCACCTTCCTATGAACTTAGTAAATTTATTATAGAAATTCTGAAAAATTCGAAATGTAATAATAAGAATTCATTACAATTTAAGGATATAATAGATAATATTAGGATATATAATAATAAAATATTAGCATCTTTTGATATTGTTTCATTATTTCCAAGTGTTCCAATAGAATGAGCGATTAGTATCATAGAAGAAAATCGGAATAGAATTACATAACATACTGATATGAACATGGAATTGTTCTTACCTATTTTAGAGTTTTGTATAGTTGATAGTAGATATTTTCAGTACGATGTTAAGATATGTATATACTCGTACATATACATTAAAAAAACTTCCTGTGGGATCTTCGGCATCTCCAATTATTGCTGGCATTGTCATGGAAGAATTATTAGATAGATTTAAAGATAATTTATTTGTTAAACCAAAAATTATAACAAAATATGTTGATAATATATTTTGTATTATTTCGGATTGTGAGATAGAAAACATGTTAACAGCTTTTAATTCATTCCATTCGAACATAAAATTCACTATTGAAAGTGAAACTCATAATGGACTTCCCTATTTAGACACATTGATAATTAGGAATGGTAATAGTTTATTAATTGATTGGTATCAGAAACCGACAGCATCAGGGAGGATTATTAATTGTTATTCGAAACATCGAAAGAGAATAATTATTAATACTGCGAGGAATGTTATAGATAGAGTACTGACTATTAGTGATGTAAGATTCCACAGAAGGAATAGAGAGATTCTCAAGGATATTTTGTTTATTAATGATTTTCCTATTGCACTAGTGTATGATTTGATAGGGCTGTATAGGAGGCAAAATACAAATAATTGAACAAAAATCTTACAAATCTCTGATATATGTATATTCCTTTTATTTCGAAAAGATTAACAAATTCAGATATTTTTGGTAATAAAAAAATAGGAAGGCACATAAGACATATATTACTTTAAGTAAATTATTTAGTAAAACAAAATATAGAATATATAGATTAGATTAATTTAATGTTGTTTAGAAAATACCATGCAAGGGTAGATAATAATAATGAAAATTGTGATAATGATTATGTGTGCAGAACACAAAATGACTTAAAACTATATTAGCAGGACATAAGTCTACGCTAAAATAGAGAAATTATACATCATCACAAAAAACAGCTTTATAATTACATTGCCGTAATTCAGATCAGCATCCGAACTTTGATAATGCTTCACTTTGGAACTCATAAAGTATAAATGTCGTCATATGTTTGAGATGTTACAGATAATTATTGTACCGTCATATTTAAGAATTAATTTCAGAGCTGATACTGATAGAGTAGCACAGAATTATAGACATTTAATATACAAAGCTAAAGGAGTAAATATAGAGAAAAATAATATAATACAGTATTAATGTTTTTAAATTTTCAAAATTAGTTAATATTCTAATTAAACAAATTTTTTTCAAACAACTATTACAATTGACAACAAATTTTTAAACCAAAAGGAATAAAAATTTATTGATTTGCAGTTTGTTAAATTTTTGCTATTTAAATTGTTTATCGATTTTTTCTTTCTGAAGAAGTTACCCAAAATGCAACGATATATTGAGAAAGAATGAATTTGGATGTTTTATAAAAAAGTGACATCAACTTCAATTGGAAGAATATAATTATATTAAGAGAAGCTCGAAAAATTATATATTTAAACAATCGGTTAAGTAAATAATTAAAATACATATCTAATCTTAAACACTAAATTTTTCCAACAGTTATGATGAGAATACAACGAAAATCAATAAAACGCAGCAAAAGCTGCTAACTATTTATAGAATTACACATTTAGGCTCTGTAGTAAATTTTGCTATATGCGGCTTTATAACATGATTGCTTCCACATCTCCTTAATTTCATAAATTTAACTTTTATTCTTAGAATGCTCATTAATTTATTAACATATGTTACATTACGTTATTGAAGTTTGCGGTAAATTTTGTTACAATCTCTTGAATAAAATACTTGATCCCATATATCCTTAATTTTAAAAAATACATTTTTCTTAAAAGTGTCATTAGAATGGAGCTACCACATCTCACTTCATTTTGATGACACTTTAAGAAAAATGTATTTTTAAAATTAAGGAAATATGAGAAGTATGTATAAAGTAGGCTGTTGTAAATTTCATTAAAGCCCTAATTTAAAAAAAATGTATTTTAGCTACAATTGTGGTTATTATAGTGCAGCGAAAACTAAGAACCATTTATACATTTTTCTTTTTAAGCTCTGTGGATACTACAGGGAGTCCGCAGCGAAATTTTGCCGAAATTTTGGTAAACATCAGTCTTGTCAGTTCATATTTGGTAGTCGTAAAATAGACACGTGGCAAATTTATTATGAAAAAATATTCGATAAACAAACGTGTTTTAATCATTAAAACATTTTATTAAAATCATTAATCGTTTACTGTGACGATGAGAAAGTTACGTGAAATTTTTGGGAGAAACAACGTGCCAACAAAACGCACTATTTATCGTGTAGCTAATGATTTCGAAGAAAGAGGGCCAGTAGGTAATAGGCCCAAGCATGGACTACAACGTGCTGCAAGATCGGCGGAAAACATTACTGGTGCTCAAGAGTGTGTTCACACCAATCCATCAACCTCAATTCGACGCCGTGCTCAGGAGCTTGGTCTTCAAAGAAAAATAATTTTGCACAAGGATTTGCATTTGTTTCCATTTAAGATATTCAGTTGACATAAGAGCTTCTTCCACAAGACCATTTACGCCGCCGTACATATGCCAATAGGATGTTACAGCTCGCTTATGACAACCTCGATTTTAATGAAACAATCATAATGAGTGACGAGGCACATTTTCATTTGAATGGATATGTGAATAAACAGAATAGTCGGTTCTAGGCAATGGAAAACACTCAAATTCATCACCTTTGCATCCATTAAAGTGACAGTCTAGTGTGCAATTTGGTCAGAAGGAATCATTGGACCTTCTTTGAAAATGAAAACAGCGTAACGGTATCTGTAAATGGGGAGCGATATCGTGATATGATCGAAAACTTTTTAACGACACAACTGCATGCTTTGGGCTTGATTAACATGTGGTATCAACAAGACGGTGCCACATCGCATACAAGCCAGGATTACACTGGAATTACTGCGAGACATCTTTCCACAGCAAGTTATTCAAGAAATGGTGATGTTGATTGGCCTCCACGGTCGCCTGATTTGACTGCTCCGAACTTCTTTTTGTGGGGATATCTGAAAAGCAAGGTTTATGCAAACAAACCAGAAACGCTTGAACAAAATATTCGTGATGAAATCCTGCGTGAAATGTGTGAGAAAAAATGTGCTCAAAAGGGCTCGTATTTGTGAGGCTAAAGGAGGCGGACATTTATCTGATATTGTATTCCATACAAAATTGCCGACTTTAAATAAAACATTTATCAATACAAGATTCATTCTCTTTCATTTAATTAAAAATTATAAACAAAAAAAATAGTACACCTTCCGGGGGACACTCTTTATTATTACGATCACGCGATCACACAAAAAGAAAAACCTCGTACTAATTTAAAGTATTTTATACTTAATTTGAGAATGAGTCGTACTCAAAATTTTTAGTACATATAACAATAAAATCTACTTTAGTTTAGATAACAAATCCTGGAGTTTCTTCAAATGAGTACAAAACTCTTTAATCATGTGAAAAATCTAGAATCAACTCAGAAATTAAATTGAGCACTTAAAAGGCCGTACATCCCAGTAAATCTGGGATTATCGTACTTTTAACCCCGCTTGGGATTAATTTAAATTCGAATGGATTAATTCTTCTTTTGACTGTACATATCCAAAATTTTCAAAATTATTACTTGGTTACATATATGATTGGAATTGATTTAAAATTTTAAAATACTTATCAAATAGTGTGGTTTTTCTTCGTGTATTTTATTTTTAACCAGGCAATCTCGTACAATAGTGATTGAAAAGGAGGGAAAGCTAATAGCTGTCTCAACAATTATTGTGTTAAATTCTGCGAAATTTGTTGCTAAGTTGAGTAACAAATATGCTCTCTTATATCTAAGCTAATAACAATTTTTAAAATTATGTTGCTAAGTTCTGTGCAAGTTTAATGGTAATATATAAATGCTCACCTCCTTTATATCCTTAATTTTGAAAACGTAATTTGATCTGCAGTTGCGATAAAAACTGTTAATGATTTTAAAAACTTAATGTTCATTTCTGTGGTGAATTTTGATAAAATCGGTAAAATAATGTACTTGGTTCCCATATATCCTTAATTTTTTAAATAAAATTTTATCTATAGTTGTACATGGAATGCAGCGATAAATTATAGCTCTATATAAGTTATGTTAATAAGCCTTGCAACAATTTTTTTCCTGAAGTAGCACAGTAACCTCCTATAATCAAATAAAGGACAAAGATCCTTAAATAAGCAGCCACACGTTCAAGTCTTTCTTTCAAGTTCTTCACACATACTGCTTATTAAAATTCATTCGATTAGATAGCTGTAACGTAGGCTGCACGCAATTTTCTCTATAAATTGCACAACATCGTTACACTTATTACTTTTATTCAAATATGAAATTGTGTCAAACCAAACCAAAAAATGATGGCGTCACAATATTTGTAAAAACTGAAAAAAATCATAAGAATTCTACTCAGCTGCTTTCTTGACTATAAATTGATATACTCGATGTAATGAGAATTTCAAAAGCAAGTTTATATCATGTTTTAAAAGTATGAGAGAATTAGTAAAAAATGTGAGTGTATTGAAACTTGAGAGGGAAAAACTTGACCGTGTATCCCTTAAGTAATATATAAATTTTAATTCAAGATAGCATTTTGATAAAAATTATAAGAAAGTATTACGTTACGTAACGATTTTTATAAAATTGGTTAAGTAACTTCAAAAATCATTAACTATTGATTACTGCTTCCAGAATCAAGTTATTAAACTTTATGTTAAATATAATTTCTGCTCATGCAAGGACTACTTATCTTTCATATCTTCTTAATTATAAAATTTAAGTTGTGGACACAATTTCAATGTAGTTAAAGCGAATAACTATTGCTAAACATATGTTGTTAAACTCTCTGACAAATTTTTTATAATAGACTGTAGAACAATTATGACTCCCATTACAAAAATTATATGTTAGTTACATTTACGATCAGAATTAAAGAACAATTGTTGTACTATTTTTAGGATCATGTGGTTTAAGTTTTTATTAAATTTAATTTTAAGAAATCGAACTAGTACCATACATCCTTTTTTCATAAGTTTTTCATAAGATTGTTATAAAGGGTGTTTAAAATTAATGCAAGATTTGAATTTTTCGCCATTTGTGCAGTAAAGTGTTTGCAACGCTAAAAAAACAATTCAACAGCTGACAGTTAAGGGTTAGTAAAAATCAAGCGTTACACGATGGAGCAAAGTGTCTTCGTTATTGAACAATATTTAAAAAATAATGTAAGCTAGGCGGACGTATTTCGAAAATTTCATAGCAAATATGGTCGGAATAGTGTTTTAACTTTGTCAACAGTGAAGAGATTAATCGAAAAATTCAGGAAGACTGGAGACATCAAGCACACTGGCCGACCAAAAATATACTGTTCAAATGTTAATATCGGAGCAGTGCGTGAGAGTGTCGGTGACAATTCAGGAACCTCAATTCGTCATCGTGGATAAGAATTGCAAATTTCTACAGCGTATACTCACTAAAGATCTCTGTCTCCATGCTTACAAAATTTTATGAACACAACAACTGAAGCGTACTGACCTTGCACAGCGGTGCTGATTTTTTGAGCAAAATCATTCTAAACGATGAAGCATATATTCACTTTGATGACTTTGTAAATCGCTAAAATTGTCACTTTTATGGTTCTGATAGCCCCCATGTGATTGTCGAAAAACAAATGCTTGCACAAAGTGTTTGGTGTAGATTTTATGCTGGAGGTGCTCGATATCTTGAAATGATAACATAGTTTTTTCTGCTGAAATTGACTGATATTGATGTGGCCAATATGTGGTTTCAACTAGACGGTGTCACACGCCATAAAACCCGTGAAATCAGAATTGGCCACCAAGATCGTATGATTTAACACCATAATTTTTTTATGCATTAAAGGAGGAGACTCAATGCTGCATCAATGAAATTCAGCCAGATTTATGTAAAATGGCCATGGAAAATTTCGACAAATCAGTGCGTACGTGCACGCAAAGCCGTGGAGGCCATTTGCCCGAATATAAATATATATCGGTTCCTTTGGCTCCTATAAGGAGCATAGGCACACATATTTTTGTCTGAGGTTTCCTTGATTTAAGTTGAGCAGCTGATTGGGCTTCCACCAAGACGGGCCCCATTTATTAAACGGCAAAGATAAACAACGACTAGACATCCCTTAGTGGACCGATATTAGCATTCATTTTGATTATTTAGCACGGTGTTTTTGGTTTGTTTTTAGGTGGCACCATCGACTCGCATCGTCGCTATAAGGATCACTGGCAGCTTGGAATTTAGTGGGAATTCGAAAGAAACCCCTCCAAGACTCTCCCCTTATAACCGCGATAATTTTGATACACCCTTTATAGAGTCTGACAGAATTATACAAATATTCATGTTCTAAAACTTATTAGAATCACATTGTTAGCAAAGTGTTTTTGAAGGAAGTTTCTCATGCCATCTAAGGTGTGCGATTTTAATTATTTTTTAACTTTGTTATCTACCAAATGCTGATTTAAACTAATTTTTTATATTTAAATTAACTTAAACTATTAAAATTAATAAAATTTATGAAAAAGTCGTAAATTTGTTAATTAAAAAAAAACGAAGCAATCTAAAAATTATCATATCTAATTAGTTTTTGATTTTTGGGTAACATAAATACGTATCCAATAGTTGTTTATTTAAGAACACTTTTTATAGTCTGCCTCATTTTAACAAACTAAGAACTTTTAATGTGCAAAAACGTTGGTCACATTACGAGTGATGTACGAAATAGAAATGATATATGTCTCTACCCATACCACAATCTACATACTCGTAGTAGACAACAAGACATGTCAGCACATCAGGAGGTTACTTGGTTTTGTGGCAAGCATAACTCTCTATGCGGCCCACATGTATACAATAAATGTTAACGAATTTTTTTCTCGAAAATTTTCTATATTTTGCATATGATCGCATAGAAAATTTGCAAATATTTCTTAACTCATTTCAGTTGCTTTTGCTCATACGGTATTCGCATAATGTTGTAAAAGAAATAAAGAAAAAATTATATTGAAATTGTTCCAATTTGCTACCTACCAAGTCATTGTAGTTAGAATAAAGTTTTTGTTTCTCTTTGTAGTTACTCAAGCTCGTCATCAACATCATCGCGAAGATTTTTATTTAATTCGTTTGAGTCACAGAAAAAGCTACTGTTTGGATTTTGAGATACTATGTTGCATGGTGTATGCAAATTTTGTTTCTTATTTTTTCTTTTGTTTTTTTTCTATTCTGTGCTCCAAAAGTCTTGCATTTGTTTATGGATTTTGTGGCTTTATTTACGGTGCTTGTATGTTGTGTTTACTCTTCTTCGGTTTTTTGGTTTTTTAAAGTTTTAACGAAAAATTATGTGGTCTATGGTAATGAGATTTGATGACAAAGGATTAGCTGTCACTATGTTGCATTTGTCTGAAGTTTTAAAGGCAATTGTTATTCATAAATTGGAAATTTATTTGTACGTTTTCAAATGATTTAGATTTTCTTTTTTACATATTTTAAGATGTTTAGTTTTAGAAAATAGTTCCTTAAAATGTATGCTCGTTAGAAACTTTATTGCAAATTCCTTTTTGATTGATTTGTTGTTGATGATGAGAAATATATGAGACAAGTAGAGTTTTGCAAAAAAGGCTGACAAAATAGTGTCTTTCGATAGATCTTCAGAATTCTCATTTAGTTCATGTGATTTGCTTTGTAGCATACGGAAGCATTCGGAATACTCAAGTTCAGTAGTTTCTGCCGGATGATAGTAAAGTTACTGCCGCGACCAACAGTTCATGACTGATGAATTTTACGGAATGAGGTGGTGCAGGGCTTAAGCACAACTGGAGGCCAATGATTTGGGTCAGCAACTTTATTGTTTGGTAGCAAGCTGCTTTGACACATTAACTTTTTCTTGCCAGATGGACTTTGCTAAATAACTGGGGCTTGTGAAAAGCATAAACTTTCCCACCCCCAGAATTTTCAAAATGTGACTTTTTTAAAGGAAAATAACTGCATCACTGTTACTTTAGCATGGACTCTGTGTGAGACTTATTTTTGAGATGTTTAATGTTACCTTTGACAATTCATCAGAGTGCTAATCCTGTAGAAACAGAATAGGTGCCATACAGAGCGACAAGTTTCAAGTCAAGGGGCTGTTACTTGCATACAACATATAATATAATAATGAACTAACATGAATAATCTGGGTAGAATTGTGCTAAAATTTTTTTTGTATGTTAAAAGCATTCAATGATGGCCAACAAGGAAGGATTGATGAATATAAATGACACTTTATTTTAAGTTCGCATATAGAGTGCGTTTTTTTAATTCCCACCAACATTAAAGTATGCTATCATTGAGATGAGATATCAGAATTGATTTGTGGTCCTTTGCAGGAAACTTGAGAGATTGTGACTTAACCCGCCAATGGTGGGTGATCTACTGACCTGTGAGATCGGTTATGTTAAAAAATTCGTATAAATTTATTCTCCGTTGTTGTTTTTTGTTGCGATTTCGAGTAGCTGCCGCAATTCACGAGCTCCACGATAATTTGACGACGATACTGCTTAGTGAGTACAGTTTCTGTATTTTTTTTACTAACCTGGTGTGTGAGATCGTAAGCCAACGCGTATGTAAGTAAAATTATCAATGATGAAATAAGGATACCAATTTTTGCTTATTTTGCAAAAGTATCGCTTGTGATTTTTTTTTCTTAATTTTAAAACATGTATTCCCAAAAACATTGTTATTTTTAATGATAAATTTTTTGAATTTTATTATGGAAATAAAAGAGCTTAAATTGATTAAATTTTTTTGTTTTATTGTCAAAGTGCATAAATAACAAAATTAACTCTTAGTAATACGTTTCGAAAAAATTTCATTTGAAAACCCCGGTGTATGAGACCGGCGTCACCATTAATCAAAGTCAAATTTGCCTCACCATTGGCGGGTTAATACCAAAATATTGTGCCATCACTATACGCTACTGAAGATCCTGTTTGAGGGGTTACGTCTATAATATGAAAGCGGACTAGCCTTTTCCTGGTTGTTTATGCTTAAAACGCAAAGAAAAGTGCCGAGTAATATTATGTATTTTGACAGTCTCCAACATTGCATATTACTTTATTACTGCATAACATAAAACAATAACTAGTTATTTATTATGTGGAGTAAAAGTGCGTTTTCAATTTTGCTTGGTCTTCTGGCTTCCATTTTGAAGGGTTTATAAGGACTAAATTGAACTTTCGTATGTCCTATTTTAATATGCTAAGTTCTTATTAATTCGTGTGGACCCAGGCTCAAGGCAGGAATCGAGCCTGCGTCCCTCAGACTAACAGCCTCGTACACTATCCGTCTCGGGGACCTCCCGTGGTGCTGAATAGAAGAGGATAATCAGAACTAATTTATGAAATCTTTTCTCGCCTCTTTAAGTAACAAAGGATATCAATAACTTACTTGCAATAGCTTATTCTTTATTAGCCAAAGATTTTTGAAACAATGAATATTGAGTAGCAAATACTGGATATTGACTTTGATTGTCCTATTTCATGCAGCACCAATTATATTTACAAAAAGTTTTATCTAAAAAGTTTTATTTTCAACTCCGTCCTTAGAAAAATTTAAGTTCTTAAAAAAGTAAATCGGATCCCAAATATAATTTTATAGGTGTAGATTAACTTAAAATGGTTCACTGTTTCAGACGCGAATATATCATCTAAATCAAGTGTAAGGACTTTTTTAAAGTTACGAGTGACATCCAGATGTCGACGGTATATCGCCCGCATTCTATTAATTAAATATTAACCTTTTACATTACAAAACATTCTGAATAAACAACTTATCTCTCTCCTTTAACAAAATACATAAAGAAAAAACTCTGTCTTATTTCTACACAAAGCAAATGGGACAAATACACATACACATTTTGTGTGTATAAAAAGTATGCAGGTATTGTTAGCAACTTGAAATGCTTATAGCTCCCAAAATACTAAACCGATTTCAATGAAACTAAGATTGTGCACATCTATTTAAAATTCCTATTAAAAACATTTAAATCTTTCCTGAAATCGGCTCAGTATTACGGCTGTAGAAGGGATCTCAAAAAGGTGTTTGCCTATTAAAAATATAGATAGTGCGGTATTTTACCCACAAACCAGCAAGAGTTAGAAATCCACTTAGATTTCAAAGTTACTGTATGCCTTTCGATTTCAACAAACTGATTTCAATTGTTTTTCTTTTTTAATATCATGTCCTTTGCTTTTTAATTTTGATTTATCTATCTATTTGTTTTTTTTATAAATAGATATAAACAATTTTTTTTATTAAATTTTTTATTTTGTATACAACGATTGTCTGTCTAACCTTTTGGTGCTTATAGCCCAGATTAATTTTGACGATACAGAAATTGTAGATAACAATTTTATTTAATTATTAGCTTCTTTTTATAAGCTTAGCTGAGTGGTGTGGGCTACCTATTTTACTAATTGCCGTGTAGATTCATCAATTGTCTATTACTAAAACTAAACGATCTCATTTGATGTCAAATTCCTGTAATATGTATTAATCACTGTCTTTTAGTTTTTGAAACATTTTAAACTAAATTCCTTATGACATTTTTTCTTCCTCATTGTAGTACTATCAATTTTAAAGATCTTGCTGGGTTCAAATAAAATCAAATTCAAATCTTATTGTTTGAGGTTTAAATGCAAATTTGTTTTGAGAGTTTAACAATCTGTTAAATCGTTTTTCAGAAATAAATACCATTAAATTGATGCATCTTTGCCAAATAAAAAACACAAAATAAAAAATAAAAAGTAATCATACCCAAAAACAAAATCATGCATCTTTTAAAATATTTTGTTTTGTTAACTTCCTCAAAGATAAAGTAATATTAATTGAACCTGAAGTAAGTAACACTTAATAATATTACAATTTTTGTTTATGAAAACAAAGATTTACCAAAATTTAACAGTGACTTGTTTATTCAGTTTTGGCTAAAATATATTATTATTATTATTATTATTATTATTCATGTCCATAAGAAATAAGGGTCTAGTAGTATTCCAAGAAATTCGTTTATGCTTCATGTTAAGATTTTTTAAAAGCAGCCAAATTGATTCAAATCAAACAAAAATACCGTATAAAAAAATCATCAACAATATTAAAACTAAACCTAAACTCCTTTTGGCCAAAATTTAATGCAAATTATGATGGGAAAATTCAAATTAAACTACACTAATGAATCGTTGACATTATCGACAACGTTCATGGTGGCTGTGTGCCTTTATTTTTTGTTTTTCTCTTAGTTTCTCTTTTCAGCGCTTTAACAATCATGTTTCTGTAGTTAAAGGGGGCTCTTTTATTTTTCAAATCACATTTCATTACTCCAGACAAATCGCTCTAGGCTAAGATCGTTTTTCAAAGATTTGTCTAGTGGTTAGTTGAGTTGGGCTTTGTTCGTGTTTGAGTTTTTTTTGTTACTTTTAATTGTTTTTATCATATTATTTTTGCTCTTTCAAAGATGAAAACTTTTTGATTAGATGCATGAATAATTTGAGAAAAGTTACTTTTGTAGTTTAGATAATAAAGTGATTAAGAGAAAGATTTTGAGCAATCAATAAAATGTTAAGTAATTTTCTAGCATTTTAACAAAGAAAGAAAAAATTTTCAAATCAAAATTGTTAGAAAGTTGGCTTTGATAAAAGAAATTTAAGTTAAAAATATGAATTAAGATCTCTTGCTTAATTCTGTTGTAAATTTAATTTAATTATATAATTTATATAAAGAAATTTTAACTAATATATACAATGTAAGGGAAAATAAAAATTATAAAAACATGAGTTTGGGACTTGTAACACATTTCATTTTATTGGGAGCAAGGACTTGCATAACTCCCATATAACCGATAGCAATAAAAATTTAATACTTATTGCAACTATGATCAGAATGCAGCGATCAATATCAAGAGATGTGCTGTAAGTCTCTGGGTTTTGTTTTTATTCCTACATTCGATTAATCCTTAATACGAAAAATAATATTTTAACTACATTTTTCATCAGACTCGAAGAAAACATTTGTAAATGTGTGTATTTATATGTGTTAAGACTTTGTGGCTAATTTTAGTCCAATCTCTTAATGGAGCTGGTTCACTCCAATACATCCTTTTCGTTTAAGTGTTCATAGCCGGTCATAATCTTCGCACAGACCGAGTTGGTTTAGCGCTAACATGATACACGATAACCAGTAAATAAAAAAGTTAGTTCGATGTGATGATACCAAGAGTAGCCCTACCTCTCGTGGCGAATGCTAGGAGTCTCGTTAGTGCGATTTCCGAGATTTCCCCGAGACTTTGGTAGTAATGATCACCCAGACAGTTTGCTCTGGAGTGTATGAGTTCCGGACAGCAGCAGAGTATATGCCTCACCGTCTCTTTTTCGCTTGGTACCCCACAGAATCTGAAGTTGTCACTAGTGAAGTTGCCCCGCCCTTTTGGCGTATACTGCCGTCCAACAGTGACCCGAAATGAAACCTATCAGAAGCATACAGTAATTTTTCGATAGCGATGGAAAAAGTTTAGAGAATTTTGGATCGTCGGATCTCCTCATAACTTTGGATACTTTGCACGTTTCCGTGTTTCCCCAAGCCGCCTCAGATGTCCTCTGTATAGTAGAGTCTCTCTATATTTTATATCTATTTGTGAAAAGTATTAGGTATTTCTCTACAGTATTAACTGTCCCACTCTAGTGCCTACTTGTTGATTAACCCCAACGTAGTTTCCATTACAGAACTAGTAGTGCCCAGATCTTTACCAGTAACGATCACTGCAGATTTGGTATCTCTAGAAAGAACAAAAGCACCTTAAACTATTCCAAAAAGGGGTAAAAGTGCCAAAAAATTACAAAAAGGGTGAAAAAGCACCATAAACATATTTTAAAAATTTTTGTTATGCCAAAAAAATATTAAGCAATTTACCCAAAATTCAATATAAAATTTTTGCTTAAAAATAAATAAAAGACTTGAGATCAAATAGCAGAATTTATTAACATATTAATTAAAATAATATCACAATTCATTTAATAAAAGTAAAAAAAATAACAAAACAAAAAGAGTAGTAGAAGAATATACAGTGTAACAAATAACTCTACATACACCACATTATTTTGAGTTTTGAGGGAAGTGGAGAAGACAACTAAATGTTCATTTCACAAGCTCAGTCGTATGGCTTATCGTTTAAAAAAACGATAATTGTTTAAGTGCTTGTGAACAGTCCAATTTGTTGTACCGTCATTTTGCTCTATTTAAAATTTCAATTCTATATAGTTAATTCACTGTGATTAAATAATTTATGTCGAACAATAAAATAAAACCATGTATTGGAATTTTAATTTAACGCGAAATAGTTAATTACTTTTTCGCGACAAACAATTTTGAATAAAATGGTTTGCAAATTATTTTAAATTAATTAAAAATATATTTATCATTAAGAAGAATGTATTTTCTGGGTTCACTTATCACATATTTAAACGATTTTTACAAATTAATCTAACAAATAGAATTTTTCCATACCTGGCCTCAATACAACAATTTATAAAACAAACGTATAATACACACTTTTGTATCAAAATTACCAACAACAAAAATACACTAGTGTATAATTAGATGATTACACGATATATACGACGTTAATTGGAGCTTGTGAATTTAACAAAAATAAAACTATGTCAATATTTAGGGTTGTAATAAATATATTTATATGCATATCAAAAAAGTAATTCATAAACATAATAACCACAAGAATAACAAAAACGTTAAAAATGTTGTGCACAATTCAGGAGTAAACTTATTTGGCTGGTCTAATTCGGTCAACTTTTGGTGACTGATGTGGTAAATTAAGTTATATTGCATCTTAATAAAGAAACCATTTTTAAACAATATATGATTTTAGCTACCTATTTGTCAGAAAATGTCATCGGGTTTTGTTCTACTATGTTCCTAAGCTAATAGCAGTCTACGCTCACTACAAGTGACCCTATTGGAGAAAATAAATATGCCTTTATATACCCTTAATCAGACATGGTGGTAGCAGTATTTATATTTAAGTAGTTATGGCATCATTTGTAGTGATTATTTCGATTTTTACGGGGTGTAATTTCTGTAAATTCTAAAGAATAAAGAATCGATTTAAAAAAAGGGAATTCAAAGTCTAATGAAAGTCATGATCCCATTTCAATAGATTGTTATTGCATTTTCGTTTATTTTGCTATAAAAAATATCTACATATTTCGTTTTCGCAATCAGCCCACAAAACAGTTGCAATGAAATATTGTGATTTTAGTTGATATTCGTTCGAATTTATTTTGTTACAAACATCTAAAGACGGTTGAAGATTCCTGCAACATGCATTTTCAAGTTTTAGACCGTATTTAATATGCATTAACTCATTTACTGAATTTAAAGTAAACCGGTTTCTAATTTTTGTTTTAAACAAATTCATCAAACAGAATGTTCTTTCGCCGTCAATTGAAAAAATTTATGGTTGCTTAAAAAGTACTATTTGCGCTTAAACTAAGTCGCCAATTTTTGTAACTAAAAACATTTCTCAGTTGTACCAAAAGAGCGCAAAAGGCACCGTGAGAAATTGTGAAAAGCACTGTAAATACTCGCTTTTAAAAAATTTTTATTTAATAAAATTGAAGAGGCAAAAACCACCAAAAAATTTTTGAAAAGCACCAATATGCCATCACTGCTTCATAAGACCAATAAACATATTTTGATAGTAATAAATCCGAGCAAGTGGTTCAGTAAAGTCATGTATATTTTTATTGTGATATTTCCTAATATAGCGCATCCAAACTATTGCAAAAGCTCCCGTTTTTAGTGAAATGATCTGGTATTTAAAATATCATTTCCCTACACCAACGCTACCTCTTCCCCTTCCTCTACAACGAAAACACCACACAATTATCTAATTTTTGATTTCATACAAAAAAAACATAATTTATAGTTATTTTCTTCATGTCTAATTTGAAATAACAAGCATTTAAATTTGATCCTCTTGTCAGTCTAAAGCCAATAATTTTAGCTTAAAATTTAGCTGTCATTATAATTTTTGATCATACAATTTGTGTTTTTGATAACAATGCTTAATTTTTTTTCTTAGCTCAATATATCACCAACAACAACACTAAGCTAAGTGAGGAAAAATTTAATGTAAAAAAAAGAACCAGACAAATAACAAATATTGTTAACAACAAAAATAAAACGTAGGTAGTATATTATATATAAAGAAAATGTGAAACCATTTGAAAATCATTTAAACTATTTACAATTTGCCATCATCACGACATTTGAGAAAACAGCAACCTACGAAAAAGAAAAAATAAACAAAATTTTAATGCAAAATTTTTACATGCAGCCATTTAAAGTCGAGTGCCAGTAAAAACACCATCCAACCAAATAGGCAACCAGCCACCAACTATCAAACACCGCAATTCAAGTAAGTAGTTGCAATATAAACTTACAATATGGATGCTGTCGACTAATCGTTCGTTAAGTTGATTTTTTTTGCTTCCTCCAACTTAAAATGAGTCTTGAAAAATTTCTTAAAAAGGGTCTTTTTAAATGTTTTTAAACTTAAGTAATACTTTTATTTTATCTGAAAAAAATACATTTGTTTTTTTTCAAGTACCTTTTCAATAGTTATTCTTTTCAAATTCATTTTGTGGTATTTGAACTGATTGTTGGGTATTGTGCTCAAGTCAAAATGTAATATGACTTACATTTTGAAAACAAAAATACATTAAAAAAAACATTTGCTAAAAAAACTGACAACAACTCTTTAAGAGTTTGTATTTCAAAACAATATAATACTGTTAAGCAAAATCGAGGTTAAAGTTCAATATGATTTGAAGTTAAACTTTTTGTTTTAAGTTAATTTCCATTCAATGTTTTTAGTTTTGAGTCAAATGTTTGAATGGTAATTTTAACTTTAATAATGAAAAAAAATATATATTTGTTTTAAAAAGTGTTTTTAACTAAAATGTGAAGGCTTTTAAAGAAACAAATAAATTTTTAAATTATTACAATTGCAGACAAATACAGGATAGTGGGATAGATCAATGCTCAGGGGCTCAAACCTTATAATTAATGGACAAAATTAGAAGCAATTTGGTAGATACATAAAGTACGTTAGGCTGATGAGTCATATAAAAATTAAATCTGTTTTTAAGAAAGAGCTGTAACTACACTTACATTTATGCTCTTAAGGATAATTAAATTACGTTTAAATTTTAAAGTTAAAATTTAATATTTGTGGCAGATTTTACAAATATGACGTGAAAGTTTATAATCACTTTTTTAAAAATATGAAAATTATGCACTTAAAATAATCACGTCAAGGTCATCGTTAGCTCACACTCACAGACTAATGCATCTTGATGTTGTTGACGCCCTGTCAAAAAATTGTGACAACAATGTTATGACAAATGACATCGATAAGACGAAAATTAATAGCATTCTAATGATAAATGTCATCAAAACCCAATAAAAAGAAAATTACAAAATAAATCAAAGAAAGGTCAACAATATTAAAAAACAAATAATAGTGGCATATTTTATGTATCATCTATGCTAGGACTCCAATGACATCAATTTTTTGTTACATGTTGTGTATTATTAACATGAAAAATTTTTATAAAGGAGAAAACTAAATAAAGGGTCCGCCATTTAACGTTTTTTTTCAACTAGTGCTTATTTCGTGAATGGTAACACTTAGCTCATGTCGGATTTGACAGATAATTAGTTTTATCCTTCCGCTGAACGAATATGGTTGTGTATACGCTTGAACAACGCTGGGAAATATTGCGACATTACTTTCAAAATAATGGTAATGTTGCAGAATGTGTGCGAAAATGGCAGATGAAGCTCATTTTGATCTTGGCGGGTATGTAAACAAGCAAAATTGTCGCATTTGGGGCACAGAAAACCCGCACGCATACATTGAAAAGCCGACGCACCCAAAACGAGTCACTGTTTGGAGACATAAGATGTAATTTGTCCACCTGCGGATTTTGGTCCAGAGGCATAATTGGGCCATTTTTCTTCGAAAATGAGCAAGGAGTGGCTGATGTCGTTTGGCCACCTCGGAGCTGCGATTTGACACCGTTGGACTATTATTTGTGGGATGCCGTCAAAGATAAGTGTTACGCCGACAAGCCAGAGACAATTGACGCTTTAAAGGACAATATTCGTGAAGCCATTGGTGAAATACAGCTGCACACAATCGATAATGTGCTTAAAAATTGGACCAATCGTGTAGGCTACTGCATGGTCAGTCGAGGCAGGCATTTGAATGAAATTATTTTTTATTATTAACCTTATAAAAAAGAAATAAAAAAAGAAATTTGGGAAAATATTCAGTAGTTTTTTTATAGCATTTTCAAAAAAAGTTATCTGGCGGACCCTTTAGTATTCTAATACTTATAATTTGTATTTTAATACAATTTACTTTCATAGTGTCGTACTACTGATAGTATTACCTGTACTACTGACCAGCTATATCTCAGACAATGTTTTATATTTTTGTTATTTAACACAGGCTTGCCATTGGAAATCCACCAGTAGAACTTATCACTAGTGACAAGGTAGGACTCTTAGGATCACATGGAGATATTCGCATGAAATATTTACTTGTACAGTTTAATGACTCTAGTCTACATAGCTGGTGCTTCTCAATCGATTCTCTATGTTGGTTTTATTATACTTTACATATATTTTTTATTAAAGAAAAGCTTAAATTACAGACTTTAAAGTAGAACCTTATATGACTAGAAATTATTTAAATCAGTATGTTTTTAATATTTAAGAGCTCATAATAAAAAAAACAGGCTAAAAAAAACACATTCCATGACAGTGTCACTAGAAATATACTAGATCTGTTATCTGTACCTAATTTCTACTATTGCGTAGAAGGAAAGTTACCGATAGTTTCTTTAGTGCAGTTGTCGCTGGAAAAAAGTGTTGACAAAGAGACACTTAGTACCAGGCTGACTGCAAGATATTTATAACGAAACATGTACTTATGTTTATATGGTCACATACATATGTATGTATATATTGTATATATCGTCATTGGTCCGACAAAATCAGTGAAAGTAAAAGAAAACCAACCAACCAACAAGCAGAAAACTTAGAAAAAAAATTTCATTAGAATTATGGCAGTATGTATTTATATAAAAAATATTTACTTATATAAGAAAACCAAACAAAAATCATTTCAGATTATAAAGTAGATGTACTATGAAAAAATTTACGAAGAACTATTGCTATAATATATCCGTTTCAAACCTGACGCTAAGCTACTGAGTGAGAGTATTTTCAAAATGTTTGGAATATATGGTATCTACACCGTATGAAAATATAATCGATGTTTATGTTTCATCATCTTTATATCCTTCAGGATTTTTGCATATAAGTTACCTTCGAGAATGATGTTGTCTAATCTATTTCTATATTTAGTTTTGTTGAGATTGACTGTTGAGAATATTCGTTTAATATTTTCTGAAAAAATGTGAAGACATATTAAGTTTTCAAAAAAGGCCGGAAAAGCTTAAATGTTGTCAGCACGAGTTAATTTTGGAACTTTTGACCGAAACTCTTTACTGCTAAGATTATCTATAGTTATAAAATAGTCATTGAATTTTATAAAACGGAACTCTCTAAATTCGTCATCTAAGTTTTGAATTTATTATTATGCCGATCAAGGAATAAACTTTTCTATTTATAATTTTCAAAGGGTTAGGACATAAGAGCTCTTTTAAAAACATGTCGTTAAAATTAAATTGTTTTAGTATTTGTTTACATAACTCAATGTAAAATGCCATACAATTTTTAACAAATTCATTTGCAGTCAGTTTTGAGCTAGAAATATTTTGCTTAATTAAAACCCCTAAATATCATAATTTGGGGAAAAAGCATCAAATCATATCATCAAAATAGTGTATTATCATTCAACGCTTGTGATGACATTTAGTTTTCATAAGCGGCATCAACAACAAAGAGATTAAGATCGAATAGAATAAAGTATAAAATAATACACACGAACATGTCATGCTTCATATATTGCTTACGTTGCTTAGGCTTCGTCGACTGGTTTCTAAGATTTAAGTTGCAGTCGGCTCAGTAAGAAATGATATTAAAATATATTCTTGTAACAGCCCAAGAGGGAAAAAACCTGTCACAAGACACGTCACGTAACTAGTTCTCAGGGACTAGTAACCGGTTCGAGTTCCGGAACTTTATATTAGATATACCGGTAACTTTTACATGGCGTTGTCATTGGATGAGGTCAGTTGACATAATTTAGATACCCGGTGACAGGTTTTATACCTAATATTTACGTAATTGTCCTGTGGTGCTATTCTTCGTACCCGTCCCAATAATGGTTTCTTAAAAACTGGTAATAGAAATATCCTAGATTAATCTGTCCAAGTCTAGTCCTCAATGAGCATGCCAAAGAATAGTTCCTTAAGGCCTGGTATAAAATGTAGTCCTTCGAATATCTTTCACCGAACGAGTCTAAAAGTTTGCATCAATATGCAGCAGCACGGTCAATAAATTGCGTTAAGAGACTCTTGACAAAAAATAATTGCAAGGTGATGGTTTCCGAACGCTAAGTTTCGGTTATTTCACAATAATATTAAGAAATAAATTGAATTAGATGCGATATCCTAAAAAAAAGTTTTTTAGAAGTTGTTCTCAATTTGCGTAAATTTTTAAGATAATGCCCACATTTTTCCCCGCAAATTTTTTGAAATAGCATGAATGATGTCTTGAAAGTTTATTCTATTAATATGAACCTGCACTCTGCGCTTTCTGTGAAATTGTTTGTTTTCCAGGAAAGCCATTTTTAAAAATGCTGACTATGAGTATGTGAAATATGGATAATGGAAGATTGCGAAAAAAGAAAGCAACTATTTATTTATGACATTTTCTTAGATAAAATTGGATATGAAAATATAACAGAAAAAATTTGAAAAATTTTATGGAAAAGGAGTTTGTCATCACCAATAGGTGATGAAACCACTCTACTTCTTCGTGCAGCAACTGCTCGTAAACGTGACAACAAAGACTTACAGACCAACCTAAATCAGCGCGAGAAGTGCTTTCTATCTGTCAAAAATTCACATGGTCATACAAAGAGTATGAAGCAAACCAAAATTGCGTAGCGTAAACGTTTTCCAATTGCAAATTTTGATTTTGACAGTGCTTAAAGTATTGAAGTTGGCTGTTAAAAAACTTGTTTTTCTGTTTCCTTTTGTTATTGATACAATTTACCTAATTTTAAATTAATGCAGCGGTTTTGTCTCCATTTACATTATTATTTTGAAGTTTTTATTAAATTGATTTTCATGACACAGCGTTGGCGCTCTTAGTTATTCAATTCAATTCAGCGTAAAAGTAACGCGCTGGAAGGCGCTAGGCTTGACACGCTGATTTAGCTTGGTCTGCTAGTTGCAAGAAAGAAATACAGTATCAATAAAAAGCCCACATCGCCCACAAGCCAACTTCTTTCAATAATATAATAAATCATTTTAATCCGTTGTATTGAAATATTTAAAAATAAAATTGTATTTTTTTTTAATTTTGAAGAAATTGTAGATATTTTCTTAGATTGAATTATTTTTTAGGGTCACACTCCCTCAGAAAGTTTTACAAATATTCACTTTCTTACTCAGTCTGACTTCTTTTATTATATTTTAAAGTATTTCCTAGATTTCGACAATTGAGTTTTTCCACTAGGGAGTGGGGTTCATCCCACGCGGTAAATTTTTTTATAGGCAAACGTATATTACTTCAGAGTATATCTCCATAAAAATTTATGTATCTACCTACTTCCAATAAGAAGATTTTAAATGTTTCCAAAAAATAGGATAGCCGACCATTGTGCACCGTTATGACGATTTTTCCTTTATTTTAAATATTAAGTTTTAGCTACAATTATAGTCATAATGCAACAAGAGTAATAACTATCTCTAAAGTTGTGCTGTTATGCTTTGTCAGAAATTACAGCAAGAACATTCTTCAGTCCTGAAAATCCTTTTCGTTAAAGTTTCTATAAGATATTAAATATCGTAAAGATAGTAATAATAATCAACAATTGGCTTGATAGAGTCAATGCAATTAATTGTTCCGAAATTTAAGAAAGCCGCACAGCACAATAGGAAAAGGTATGAAAATAAGCTGCAGGCAACTATAGCCAAAAATTTTTATTTTGAAATATCTGAACAATTTCATGCACAACATGCTTTTCTTTTAGCATTCATGCAAGAAAATTAAAATTGCATGCAGATAAGAAAACGTTGGTTTTATTTATTATGCATTAAAAATTAAATTCACATATATTTTTTTATGACCATACACAAACCGCGAAGCCATTTTGGCTTATCTGCAGAAATACCCAGGGTCTAGGCAGGAGTCGAACCAGCGACCCCTCGACTAATAGTCTACACTGAACCAAAAATTTACCTAAATACTGCAAAATGAGGTGCATAATTGAAGATATGTATGTAGATACAGCCTACAAAATCCATATTCAAGTTTACGGACATTTTTAGTTAAAAGCAAAAAGGACGCTATCTACTAGTCTACGGAGCTCCCTATAGAGAGACAAAATCAGTTACTAACATGCTGTAAACTAGAGGTTTAATACACATAATTCTAATACACTAAAAAAACTCTTCTGAAGTAATTTTAATTTTTTATGGATTAGGGTAGTCTAT
Organism: Gymnocheta viridis; assembly: GCA_956483585.1. Taxonomy (NCBI): domain Eukaryota; kingdom Metazoa; phylum Arthropoda; class Insecta; order Diptera; family Tachinidae; genus Gymnocheta; species Gymnocheta viridis. The sequence continues at coordinate 104,401,468 of OY101441.1, read as the reverse complement.
ATGCGTGTATTTCATTGGTTATAGCTAAAAAAAAAGATTCGTTATAAGTTGACCTAGTCGATGTGTATGCCTTTATTTCTTTGAATATATATTTTTTATATGAAGCACCAATGGAAGCAGGTAAACTAAATTCAACCCACAATGAAGGAAAATTTATTCAAATTAAATTAACTAGAATATTTCAAACAATAAATTTGCTGAAAAAAGGTATGTCCAATTCACAACATTGAAAAAAGGCTGGACAAAAATATCTACTCGATTCATCATATTTATGAAAAAAATTAATTGTAAATAATTTTTGGCTCGGTGTATTTCTAGTAAAATGTTTGCATTTATGAAAGCTCTATAACACTAATTTCATAATCTTATCGGTTTCATAAACCTTTAACAAATTAAAATAATTGCTATGAATGAACCGGATTATCTTTTGAAATAAATTATAATAAAATTATTTTTAAGCTCTTCTGTCTATTGCCATTGTTTTTGCTAATACTCTTCAAAAACAATTTGTAAAAAAAATGTTTATTTAAAACATTAAAATATTAGAATATATAACAAAATCATATAACCAAAAATTATGCTGGTCATATTTATTTCTGAAACAAAACCAAAAAAAATTTTTGAACCATGATTGTTTAAAAGGGTGAATATTTTTGTATGGTGGTACCTGGCCTAAAAACTACCCAACAGATCAGGGGTATTAAAATTGTTTACCTAACTGCTAAATAGAAAGGAGATGAGGTATAAAATGTATAGACTTAGAATGCAATTGAAATCGTTATTAAGCACATACCTGCCTCAGGGCTTCTTTACACAAATTCCCTATTTATGTGGATCCCTTTTAATAACATTGCTTGCCATTAATGAGAATCGGCGGGTACAACAATTCACATTCATTTATGCACTCGCACACAATACATTTATTTACAGTTACAAATAAATCCTTATGTTTGTCTGTACATACATACATACATACATAAATCTAATTAGTAAATTATTTGAAGCGTGAAATTGAAAAATATGTATTTCTCTCACAATTTTCACATTAACGTGAAAGATAAAAATTGCCGAAACCACTTTATACCATTTATAACAAACACTTTCAGATGCACACTCTTGCACACACGCAAAAGTAAAACTGACCATTAAATATATTTCATATTAATTTTTTTTGTGCCCCAATTTCAAATGCATTGAGGTGTAAGTTTTGGGAATAAAAAAAACTATTAAATAATACAAAAAAATTTAAAATTCATAAAATAACTTATACATTGCAAACCTATTGTTTCAAAAATTTCAGCAAGTTTTTAACAAATATTTTTGTTAAAAATTAGAAAAACTTACTTTGATATATCATATAAAAAAAAGATGAAATTTAAAATATCGTACAGAGGCCTTAATCTTGGCCATAATAAATACCCAACAAAATTTATTTAAAAAAAAACATACTATACATACATACTTTATTGCAACGTAGTTATATTAAAAAAAATGATTTTTAAGTTTATATTGAAAAGAATTGTTTGGCTTGATTTTTTTTAAATTTGAGAAATTTCTTGGATAAATTCTTTATTTTATTAAGAGAGTGCTATTTGGAATAATTTCTTGTTCATCAGACTAGCAGAGCTATTCAGTACTGGTTTCGAGGTCGCTTCACCATCGCATCAGCGTTGTTTGTTTGATTTTAGCACTTTTCACGGAAGATACTAGTGACTAGGAATATCAACTATTTAACCGTAGAGTAAGTTCGGGTAATATGGTATACATATTTTTTAGTTGACTTTAATGTTTTGAAGCTTCATTCGATTAGGTGAGATCTTACACTTACATTTAGGAAAGTGAAAGGGTCGTTCGAGCCCAACTTTCAGAAATATTTGAGAGAAAGTGAAAAAACCCATGAACAAGCGATTGAAAAAATTGGCGGTTAATGTGGTACATAGAGTGCATGACGAATGGTGATTTTTAATGGAAATATAATTGTAACATGTGATCTTCGGCAGTATTGTCACCTACACTCTACTCCTTATATACGTGTGATGTTGAGGTGCATAGAATTCAGGAAGCAGCGTTTTATACTGATCACAGTGCTTTTATATGCAGTGGAAAACTTTCAAATGCAATAATCTGGAGAATGCAAGAGAGCCTTAGCACAAGCCAGAAATATTTTAATAAATGGAAAATAAAAGTAAATGATAAGAAAATGCAGGCCATAATATTTCCATATAACAAATCACCAAAACGTATTCCTACTAAAATTCTGATGATGATATTAAATATTTAGGTATCACTTTAAATAAAAAACTTAAATTCAAACAACTTGCAAATTACATTTGTGATACAGCTATAAAGTGCGGACGTGTTCTTTACCCCATACTTAAGAGAAGCTCAACCTTAAAAATAAGTTATTGTTGTATAATATGTGTATTCGACCGATAATGACTTACGGCTGTCCTGCCTGTCCTCCCCCTAGATTCCCCACGGACTTACTACACAATAGATTTAAATATAAAAAGATAAACACTTTCGCCAACGATTTGACGCTGTCATTTAATGAAAAATGCAGATTCTCTAATTTTGAAACAAAAAGAAATTTACTAAACAGTCGCTGAGAATCTTTTGTTAAAAAGAATCTTACCAGCTATTGTTTTACCAAATTTCTTTATAACATTTTGAAAGTTTGTAAAACGGTAGTATTAATAGTTTCCTTATTCAATTATTAGATTTAATTGCTGTACGAGTAATAGGTAAGTTAAATCTCATAACATTGTACCTTATTTATTAAAGAAAATGCAAATTTAACTCGTCTGTTGGTTACCTTTTAAAAATTATAAAAAAATCAATTTAAAAATTAATATTTTTAGTAATTTTTCTATATTTGTATGGACTTTCTCGTATTAAACTCCAGGTGTAGCCTCCCATCAGATTTTTGTTGTACTGCCGTGGGTAACATCGCTCAAAATCCATCACATATTGACGAGAACGCTCACCTTGCTCTTCAGAGTAGGCACCCATATTATCTTTAAATTGGTCCAGATGAGCATGTAGCATATGAAGTTTATGGGGCATTCGGCATCCTATGATTTGAAAGCTTTCAAGCATAGTTTCAATTAAATCTTAATAATTATCTCCTCTGTTGTTTCACAAAAAACCACTTACTACTGCTTTAAGACTATACCAGGCTTGTTTTTCGGTATTAGTAAGTAATTGTGTAAATTTATCACTTATTAAATAAAACAAAATGAATCAACGTGTTGTTTACATTGTCTTGACGCCATTTTCAAAATCTGTAATGCAGGAGAACCGTTGTCGCAGCTGTGATAGATTAGTAAACACACTCTACTGTGCTCCATGCTACCAACTGGTGATCGTAAAATACATATATAAAATATTAAAAAATTCTTTATCGATGTAAAACAGACAAAAACAAACTTTAAAAAGTAAGAGTCGATATTTAGATATTTTTCGATGCACCAGGATCGATGCATTAAAATAGAAACACAAGAAATTTTTTTAGATTTGCCGATCGGTGTTATTAATGTTATCATGTCAAAAAAATACTAGCGATTAAACTAAAAGTGCTATTTTTGACATCGACCTGCATCTTGAGGGTTGCGACATTGGAACTTCTGACAAGGCAGGAATTGCGGCTTTAATAACAATTATGAAAAATGTGAATATGAATTTATTTAAAAAGTTAAAGGTGTATAAAGAAGAGGTATAATTTTTGATAAAGAGCTATATTTTATGAACCATAACAGACATTGGAAATTCTCAGAAGATTTGTATTACTTTTTCTGTTTTAACAATACAAAATATAGACAGCAAGAGTTAATTTTTACAGATCTGTAACTTGTGAAACATACAGACAGGACTTTGTAAATTCCCACAGAGTATGTATTGCCGCTTTAACCTTCGCATTCATAGGTTCTACCGAGGTAGATATTTTGATCTTCAGTTGTTAATTAATTATACAGTTTTTATCAATTTTCAAATTGCTTTCAGCTCAGTTATCAACATTTGGCGAATTTTTAGAAAATAAACATATAAAACATATTTTTTTAAGTTTATTTTGATTTAAGTTTATAGAAGTTTTTTTTATATATTTTGTTTTTGTGTGCATGGGCTTGTAAATATATACTTTTAAGTTAATTTATATTGGTTATTTTACTTAACCAGCAAATTTTTAGCGTAAGCCGTATTTTTCCGAACTTGAGTCCTTACAGCAGTTTTGGCACTTCGCTTGTGTAACGCAATGCACAGCACATATTGGCTTTTTACGTTTGATGCATTCTTGGCGAGTAGCTTTCTTCCTTTTAGACTCTCTGTAGCACATGTAGCAACCACGCTTTTGCTTGATGCGCCCTGTAGCATCCCGTCATGGATCTTCGTTTGCTTCAAATTCATCTTCATGGCTGTGTGTAGGATGGGTTCACCTAAAATATTTTATTAGTTTATACTATCATCAAAAATTGTTATAAAGCTTACTTAAAATACATTCCATTGCTGTCTTGATAAGAAACTTATAAACTCCCATCGGGTTTTTGGCTCGAGATTTTATTTGTGCGATGCAAAGATTTGTAACCAAGGAGTTTAAAATAATCTACGTCCAGATCTTTTTGCTGAGTATTGAGACAACATTTTGTCCATTGTGTCAACGCCTCCTTTAGTTTTATTGTAAAATTTAATGATTTCAGGCTTCTGTTTTATATCCATAATAGTTGAATAGCGATGCATAGATGATAGTAAAAATATTGCTTTTATTTTTCTGGCACATATGAAGTCATGGTTACATTCGAGCCAAATTCAAATTCACTAGAAAATACTTCACGATTTTTGGAGGCTTTGAAATCTTCGGTTATATATCGTTTGTTTTTCCTCATAGTGCCAACAATAGTCATATTCTATTTTATAAGTTCTTCAGGCAACGACAACAAAGTAAAAAAAATATCTGCCGTCGGGTTTCTTCCAGCATGTTTGTAAGGAGCAATTAAATCTTTTACGAAGTGTTCACCTTGGTTCGCCTCTCTACAATTAATCTCTTTTCCGATGTATATTTGTGCCATTTAGGTAATACGAAATTAATGAATCGCAATCCCACCAAATTTTTATACCATACTTTGCGGGCTTTGACGGTATATATTGAGTGAACGTTGTGTGACATCGATATCCATATATCTGCTCATCTACAGTTATGCATTCATAAGGTCGAAAATTAGTTTTCAAAGGGAAAGAGCATTTGCTTTCCAGAGCTCAATGTTCGTCGGTTCGTTGTTTTGTTGTTTCTTAAATTCTCTAAAGATTCTAAAATTTCAAAACAACGTGATATCAGTTTAAAGTTTATTTTCAAATAAAAAAAATATTTAAATCAATGTATTTTTAAAAAAATATAAGTTTGTTTTGCATATTTTTTCGATACTTTTCTAATGCAAACATACGTTTTATAAAAACACGAGGCTTGAGGCGTTAATGATACCATAACTGTGTAAAACATAAATATAATTGTAACATGTGATCTTCGGCAGTATTGTCACCTACACTCTACTCCTTATATACGTGTGATGTTGAGGTGCATAGAAATCAGGAAGCAGCGTTTTATACTGATCACAGTGCTTTTATATGCAGTGGAAAACTTTCAAATGCAATAATCTGGAGAATGCAAGAGAGCCTTACCACAAGCCAGAAATATTTTAATAAATGGAAAATAAAAGTAAATGATAATAAAATGCAGACCATAATATATCCATATAACAAATCACCAAAACGTATTCCTACTAAAATTCTGATGATGATATTAAATATTTAGGTATCACTTTAGATAAAAAACTTAAATTCAAACAACTTGCAAATTACATTTGTGATACACCTATAAAGTGCAGACGTGTTCTTTACCCCATACTTAAGAGAAGCTCAACCTAAAAAATAGTTATTGTTGTATAATATGTGTATTCGACCGATAATGACTTACGGCTGTCCTGCCTGTCCTCCCCCTAGATTCCCCACGGACTTACTACACAATAGATTTAAATATAAAAAGATAAACACTTTCGCCAACGATTTGACGCTGTCATTTAATGAAAAATGCAGATTGTCTAATTTTGAAACAATAAGAAATTTACTAAACAGTCGCTGAGAATCTTTTGTTAAAAAGAATCTTACCAGCTATTGTTTTACCAAATTTCTTTATAACATTTTGAAAGTTTGTAAAACGGTAGTATTAATAGTTTCCTTATTCAATTATTAGATTTAATTGCTGTACGAGTAATAGGTAAGTTAAATCTCATAACATTGTACCTTATTTATTAAAGAAAATGCAAATTTAACTCGTCCTAAAAAATAAGAATTTACATCAAAATGTACATTTTCAAACCCCACTTTGGAATAAAAATTTTCACCCATAACTGTGTAAAACAATTTTTTTTGCAGCCTTTTTAAACGATAAAAATCATATATGAAATTTTGCAATCGCCATAATTAATTTCCCTATCTATGGGTTAACATTATTTTCTTTCATTCAGCGAATTCGAAAATTTTTCGAGGCCTGACAAAGCAAAATTTTTCGAAGATCAAAAAAATTAACTTCTGTTTCTGCCAAAACATTTCTTGAAACTGAAACAAAAAACAAGAATATAATAACGAGAGTTAAATTAGGAGAATGTTTTTTTAGGCATAACCCGCCACCCTGACGGTTGAGTACATGGATTAAGTACATGGATCGAAGACTGCACAGAGTATGTAAAGTCAAAAGTATTTAAAAAATAAGTAACAATAGAATCAATGTGTCCTTCTTCAGGTGGTCTAACGTAAAATATTAACTCTACATTAATTGTTTTTACCATTTTCCAGTATATCAAAAGCCTCGTTGAAAAATAAATTTTTGTCTGACGACATTATCTGCTCAGGTTTAGTTTTATTATTTTAAATTCATTCATACTTTATATATTATTTACATTTTATTCCATTATAAAAATGGTAGCCAAAACTATTAAATAATATCTGGCCACCATAAATTTGTTTCATAGAAGTACAATTGTTATTTGCCATGAATTATAATAAAATATTAGACAACTAAAATAATATAAATATCATAAGAAAAGAGAACGGCATATAAAAAGCCACTCAAATATAAATAAATTAAAAATTTATGTTGACAAAATGTTTTCGCAACAATTGCACAGATATTTTGGTTGTACTCTAAATAAGTGGTTTGATGGTTGATGTAAATTTTTGGTTATTTAAAGGGATGAATTAAAAACTAATTTTTTCTAAAGAAGATAAGACATTCAAGTATTATTTATGATTAAATTGTTTACAATATTTATATCAATAAATGTTTAAAGCGGCTGTAGCACTTGGTATGACACATAGTGGACCAGAAAGACAAGTTAGTGTTTTTAAAATTCGAGTATATCAGTTTTGAGGTGCTAGTAGGATCTACTCAAATATGAAACATCAGCATTGGAGGAGTTACAACTTTGACCTATTAAGGGGGAAGATGTTGAGTTTGCTTAAAATGACGCTGCAAGCCGCGAAGGTATTTATGTTCTTAAAGCAAGGGTTTTCAAGCGAGAGTCTGGTGACCCCTGTACGTCTTCCACACTACTTTAGAGAGTCTCTAAAACTGTCTGGAAAGATGGATCATAAGATGATTAATTATACTAGTTTGCAATGTTGGTTATAAGTCACTTATAAATAAATAGTTGATTTTGCAGAGGGCTGCCGAAAAACAATTTCACAAGAGATTCATGAGCTAAACCTGAGTAAGAACTCATAATTTTTTCCAATAAAACGTAATATATCACTGACCTGATTTATTTTCTGTATTATATTCTTGTGTGGTATATATTTGCTGCTTCATAAAAATTTCTCCTTAAACAAGTTAAAGATCACGACCTTTCTACTACAAAATTCATATTTTAATATTTTGTTTCTATTGTTTGTTGGATTCTCCCTTTACATTAACTTAAATGTGTTACAAGTTCTACATTAGTTTGTTTGCCACAAATATTTGTTAGAGAAGCTTTAACTATTTAGTTGATTTGGTAGCAAATATCAATAAAAATTTAACTTTTATTAAGGCAACATCAGCGGCAGCCCAACTATGATTGTTATTGAACAGTAATCGTACATAACAACTTACGAACATACAAACAAATGTAGAAATAATTTTAAATAATAAAAAAAGAACAATGTAAAAATGTCATCATGACCATTTAAAAGTAAAGCGCTACATGACACGACTGCAACTTATTGTTAGCAATTTTTTTTCTCCAGATTTCTGGGGTTTATAAAGCAACAACATACAACCCACTAACCGCTTTTAACCCATTATTGTCTGATTACAGATTCTGCTGTTATCTTATTAAAAAAAGCCTTGATCGAAAATTGTCTCTTCGAGTTCCTGTGAAAGAAATTATGACCATTGCCATGTCGAACAGTCATCCATGTAAATAAAATTCTTTTAATTTTTTTATATTTTCCACAGTCGTTTTTGTTCAGTTTTGTTTTTACTTAATTAAATTGCTAAAACTTGAACCCATATATTCCTTCAAGTCATGACGCTAACATTTTTGTTGGAATTAGTCTTTTTTCTCTATTTGTTTCAGAAGGAAGTTTGCTAATTTTTGTAATTTTTTTCTCCCACACGAAGCTCGTGGGTTAAGCAGTTCTATATGCAACATGTACTCTAAGGTACATAATTATATGCCAAAATGAATGAAAGTTTAGTTTTCCGTTGCAAAAGCAAGAGAAAAAAATTTCCTTCTTTTAAGTTGTAGCATTTAGAAGGAAGACAAAATTAAACTAACCAACGGAAAACAAAGAAAAGTTCAAGACCTCATTCATATAAAAAATTAAACATAAACAAATTAGGGGAACTTTTTTTTATAATGTTTTTTGTCGAAAACCTTTTGTTTGCTAAAAATTACAAGAAGTCATAATATTTTTATACAAGTTTTTCTTTTCTCGATTAACAACAGCAGTTGTGTCCTCGTTATTAAAAGTTTCAAGTTTTTTATTTTTATGATTTGAATTTGGATAGTTTTCTTGGGATGGAAAATAACCTTTTGTCATTTGAAAATTTTAAGTTTTAATGTGGTTTAAATGAAATTTAATATTAATTTATTCTACTTCTGTTTTACGTTCATATATGATGATTTAATTAGGAGAACAAAAAATGTACTTGATGCTGCTCAGATAAGAAGAGAAGTTTAGATCTCTTCAGATGAAGCGGATCGGTGACTTATTAAATCATCTGCAGGATTAATCAAAAGTGAAAAGTATCAATTTGTAAGGGCTTTCGCTACGTGAGGTCAACCTTTGTCTTGCATATATGATCAATATTAATGTGAGCACTTAACATAGCTGGCTTAAATCACGATACACTCGTCGCCGATTGAAAGAATGCATCCACAGGTAGCTATTCTTAAATTTGACTGATAGTGAATCACGCTCAAATCACATGAAACGGAGCTGGAGCTAACTGATTTCAGACTTTAATATAGATAACTCTAACTTAGAGTCATTTTCCCCAATAAACAATCTAATGCAAAATTTCTGAGAGCATACTGCCTACGGATCTAGCCTAAACATGGTACTCTGTTCATCATTTCGTGCGAACCGCTGTCAAAATTGCATATAAAAAAGTCATGCGAAATAATAGCAAAATAATATGGCAGAAGTTGTATTCTATCTATCTTATCTCTATTCATCTTGTGAAATCATACGAAATGTTTCTGGAAACACATTTTGGAACTGCGAAATAGTGTAAGCACCACTTATTTCGTACGGAATTGCAAAGAATAGCTTATCAGATATTTCTTGGCTTTGTGGTTTTAATTTTAAATTTGTTACCCAGAAATAATGGAAAATAATGTAAACATAATATAAAATGAAGGTAAGCGCTTTTTGCAGAACGCGGGTCTTCAAAGAGCTCCTCTGCAGCAGCTACAATTTCTATTAATTGATCCGTTGCATTACAAGCACCTAATATTATTTTGTTGTCCATTTGTTTTAATTTTTTTTTTAATAAAGTTATTTTGTTATTTTCATAAGAAAAAAATGTTGCTCATTTCAAGGCAATAAAACCGATACATTTTTTCTAATTCCTATTATTTTTGCTATTGGCTAGTTGTCAAAATTTTCAAACGAAATAACCAAGGCAAATTTATAACAGGTAGACTCGCCCCAAATTCGCTTTGAAAAATACCTGCTTTCTTTGTCAAAATCAACGTCAAAAACGTCAAACAAAAAAATTTTGACAAACAAAACAGATCAAAATGCAAGGCGATGCAAGGAGCAAAAAATAATCAGCTGTCGTGACCATCTGTTATGAATTCGCCTTGCGAAATAACTAATGTTGCTCAACATTTTTCTAGAATTATTAAAGAATATTCACTTCTCTTTCTTATTTACCTTTTAATTATATGCATATAATTTAGAAGTCATTGCCTCTCCCTCTTTCTCACTTTTAGGTCATAATGTAATCACTATGGAGTTTGACTTGGACCACCATCATTTGCTGACTATAAGCCTACGATTTTAAACTATTTTGATTATCTGGAGCAAGAATTACGTTTGTTAAATAATTCTGTAAATGATTTATCAGTTGGAGAATTGCCACGAAAGACTTCAACAATCCTGCGATAAGCTAAAGCTGAGTGATACTTGTTATGAAAATTACGATCCTTCTTCCCCTAAAACTTCATTCTAATTCTTTGAGAAAGTGGGGCTTTGTGCGGTTCTCCATGTTCTTAACGCAAAAATATCAGCTACTGAAAGAGCTGCAAGTTGGCCAATGTTTGTATGAACGGGTAACTAATTATTTACTAGAATAGCAGTCTACATCTCAGTTCTAGTAGGGAAACAAACAAGTATGCTTCGTGATGAAGGCCTTGCGATTCTGAGTGTTCATCGATTCAAAGATTCCTTTTTTTTATTGGGTTCTAGTAGTCAGGGGATGACCCCTGTATATAAAATATATAATATAATAATATATAATAAAATAGCTTGTGGGAAGGAGGATGAAGGGAATAGAATTTAAAATTGCTTAATAAAACATTATCTTTTACAAACATTAAACGGTCAGTCCTGTGTTTTTCTTGGAACAACTCAACAGACAGGCACACAGGCGGTTTACTTACTTTACATGCGAACTGTGCGACTAAAAATGAATGTTTTGTACGATTCACTGGTCAATCGACCACAAATAGATGGGGTCACAATGAAAAACGTGTGATACGCAAAAAAGTTCGGGTACCGGGAACAAGTTTCCTGATTTCATTAGAGCACATCCCATTATAGTAACGATAAAACACCGAAATACACCCCACATTGCGACGATGTTCCAGAGAATCAATAAAGTTGGCTATACTTTTGTTACAGATCAGCTTGTTCGCCCTCTCCTGTATGAGGTCGTGTAATTATCAAAACAGACTCCGACGTACCGGCCCATAGATGAGACTGGTATTCCGTTTTGGTCGGATACAGGTGGTATGAATATTAAGGACATCAGATGGTGTAAATTATCACTTACAGCGTGAGGCCTTTAAATGCTTCTTTTGAGACCTGATAGGTGTGGTCTGCCCATCGAACATTACACTGGATCTTAATGCCAAAATAGTCAAGAGCATTGGATTCCTTAATGACCATACCACTCATAATTGCGGGTGCATAAGCATGCAACACTGGAGCTCACGAGCGTTAAAATCTACCCTATTCGCATGACCCCAAAGAAAATTTCACAAGATTGTGATTGAGTATATCACTCATGTTCTCCTATTATACTCCAACCTTCAAGGCTGAACCTGCGATTGAATGAATATGAATGGCAAATACTGCTATCATCTTCAAAATAATAGATAGGGTTTGAAGTTTGTCAGAAGGTCATTTAGAAATATAAGGGGAAAGAACGGAGCGGTACCCCAGTATTAATCTTAAAATTGTTTAACGAAATCTTATCTATAACAAATCGCACCAAAAGCAATAAGTTTTGAGAGAAGTGCATCATGCCAGACTTTCTCAAACGCCTTGGAATCATCTAGAGCCCCAATTTTACTTTCGTCGCAATGGTGAATTGAATCACACAATTTTTCTGACAGGAATGCAAGCAGATCCCCAGTAGATCGACCTCTGCGGAAACCATACTGGCGGTCGCTAAGTAAGCTTTTGGAGTGCAGATACCTCACAAGATAAAAATTTACCATACTTTCCATAACATTGTAAAGTGCAGGACATCTTTGGGTATTAGATGCACAGCACCTGGGTGTATTGGGTGTGGAAAAAATTTTTGGAACAGCTGATATATTGTAGCTAAAAAGCAATGAATTCAATGTGATACATTACAAAATTTAAACAAAACAAATTTATTCTTTATTAATTAAAATACTTGCACGTTATTATTTTGCAACTGTCGTAACCAAAATGAAAATAGCTATTCTTGGAAGCTGCATGAAAAAAGGGCATGCATCCTGCTGGACTGCTGTCATGTGCAGTGATTCGAATTCGAAGCTTTTGGAACAATTTGTATTATTTTAACTTATTTTATTCACTATTTTTTAAATTTATTAATCGAGATTGCCTGGATATCTATTTTCAAAGATTTTCAAAAACTTTTGTTTTTTGAGGTTTTTTTTATTTTATTCTTTTTTGTTTGGTTTTAATTAAATTTTTTAAGAACTATTTCATTTAGAGTTAATTCAGTCCGCCCCTTTTGGCATTGTAGATTTGGAATCTGCATGCTAAGCCAAATCACCCTGCATCGATTAGAATACAAATTGCAAGCAGAAAGTTGAAGACAGAACAGTAACCCATCTTTGCTGGTAGGGGTTAGTACTGCAGAACTAACGATTACAATTATTTCAGGAGCCTCTCTAAATTATCAAACGTGGACCGTCAAACAATAATTTATTTTATTAGGAGCAGCAAGGCATGATCACAATTGATACAAATTAATTTTTTCGTCTGTCTTATCTGTGAGGAGTATTTCGTAACTGTAAGTTTTCCTGCTTGTTACAAATTTTTATTCACAGTTAAGTGAACAAGTATGAGCATTGGTCATAAACAAGGTCATGCAGGAGTGTGCATGAGTAACTTTTTATCCCCGTTAGAAAACTTGATCTTAAGTGAAAAGTTACTCACGATCACAATCACTAATACGTGCTTTTTGAGATCACACTTTGAACATATAGGAAAAACAAATTGAATGGCAAACATATGCCTCTAACACTTATTGCGAAGCAAAAAATAGCAACAGTGTTTCTTGCCTGCTTAAAAAAGCTAATTAAGAAAAATAAAGTTTTGCTAAATGATGACTTTGACATCAACGTGAGTTTAAATACAATAGAAAATACAAATACAATAGAAAATTTAAATTAAATTCAATTTAATTTAAACTGCATTAAATTCATTCAAATGCAAAGTATTTTTTCCCGAGTCAAACAAAGTCCTTGTTAATCATCTCATTAATTGTTCGTAGTTAGTCTTTTTTTCAAAGTACCAACAATTTTTTGGTAATTTATTTCAATTTTTTAAACTTAGTGTTTATTTAAATTGAAACCTTTAATTCTAGTTTTTTTTGCTCTTTTTGCTTTTTTGACAATTAAACAAATGTTACAATACTATTAAGGCTTATTTTGTGGCAGGCCAATCCTTGAAAATGAATTAATCTTCTCCTTATTTTAAGACTAGACAAAATAAAAACCAATCATGCCTCATGAAAAATACTAAAACTACTTTGCAACATCGATGATGATAATAATGACGATGACGATGTTAATGATGACGTCTACGTCTACTTTGGCGATCCCTATTTATATTGAATTTCTTTTGCAAGTTGCCACAGACAAAACATTTGTTTGTAAGTGATCTTTTTGTTGCAGCAGCATTTGTTGCTGTTATTGATGTTGTTGTCGTTCATTTCCTTTATGCTTAAAATAGAATTATAACTTAAATCAGAATTTAGTTCACAACTCAAATGAAAACCTTAAATCTCTAAATCTAATTGTAAGTGTGTACGTTGGTTGTTACGAGGGTGGTTGCAGAAAAACGTGTACTGGTTTGTAAAAAAGAAAACTTGAGGACGGAAATGTAAATAATTTTCTTTTAAATTAAAATAAAACTTCAGAGCGTAAAAAAATTTATCCGGTTGTTGTCTTTTTCAGGTATTGTAATTCTGCTAGGGCTCTCGTATGCATTTTTTATATATATTTCTTTCTTCAAATGTTTTGTATTATTTTGTTTATTGTGGCAGCCAGACTCTGTACCTTTTTCTGTGGTTAAACAATTGAATGCGAACGTTAAAGACCAAATAATTTAGATCACGAATTTCTTGTCGTATGCAAATTAATCAAAAACGAAACTCTGTTGACTAAACGAAAAACTCTTTAAACCTTAAATAAATTTCATCTCTATAGTGAACAACAAGAAAAAAAACCAACTTGCAATGAAAATGAAATGTATCCACTAAATTCCCCATTGTAGGAATATTAAGATGGATGCATGTGGGGACAGACAGACAGACAAAATTCGTTTTTTGTTTTTGGTTCTGTTTTCGTTTTTTTTTGATAAAAATTAAATTAAAATTGATTTTTTGTTTGTTTTGCAGTGTGGCATTTTTTTCAATTACCTTAAAAGATCAATTTTATATTTGTTGCTTAACAACAGTTAATACAATGTTGCATTAAATAGTTTGGGATTTATTTATGACATGCCCTGAAAAGATTTGAGAAATTCAAAATTCCTGCAAATTAGTATAATTCTTTAAGCTTAATAAACTTGGCAAATAATTAATAAATTATGTTGTGTTTATATTTTTTAGTGCAAATGCTGAAATTTATTTTGAAAATTTTTAATTTTTATTTTAAAAAAAGTGTTAAGAAATATGTAGTTATTTATTTATAATAAATTTCTTATTTCTAGGAAATTAACTGCCTGGCCCTCGATGTCGAACGATATTGTTTTTTTTTAAATTGCATTTAAAAAAAATCAATTTCTAAAATTTTGCTTATGTTTTAAATGTGAATGCACAAAAGAACGATATCGTTCGGCAGTAAATTCAATATTTTGTGTTTTGTTTTTTTTTAATATTAGTTTCCGTTTAACCAAAATTCATTTTTCCCAGCAATTAAACAATTTTTAAATAATCAAACGCTTAATCATAACAACTTTTTTTCAAATACTTTCGAATTTAAAATTATTTCCTGCCAAATAAGTCAATTTTCTTTCTGAAGCCACTTGCAGGGTGGTCTTTTTCGTTGTCATGGAAATTGCTCAGCCGTTTGTTTTTTTATTCGCTTTAATTAAAATCCTTAGCGTCATCTTGAAATATAATGTCTTTACAACCAGCTTAACACAACAAACATTATCTATCATCTAAAAAAATGCAGAAACAGACAAAACAAAAATTAAAAGATTTTTTCCTCAATATACATTAAAATTTTTTCATTTTATTTCTTCTAATTGATGCTTGTAACAAACAATCAATACTTCAAAACTTCATTACACAAAGACTTTAGGTTTCTCCCAAGCCAAGATATGAGTATTTTAAGCCCGCTAAGCCATGATTTGAAAAAGCGCTGATGACTTTTAAGTCATCTTTAAATGTGCAGGAATATTGATGGAATCAGTTTTGTTGGTAACCAAATCCAAACCAAAGCAACATTTTAAGCATTTTCAATATGTTTAAATGTTAAACAAAAAATACAAAATAAACGAATCTGCAATCGCAAATGTCATTGAAAAATATTTGAAAGAAACAAACTCAATGTCATGCCAAATCTTCAAATAACTATTTCTGAAAGTATTGCTTCTTGTTGCTATTTTGTTTATTTCGTTTGATCTTTTATCAATCAAAAACAATAGAAGAATAGAGAGATCCTGAAAGTTAATGTTACGTTAAATCAATGCAACCACTTTTGGCTAAAAATACCGTTTTAATTACCCTACATTGAAGCTTGTTAAATATATTTATATTATTTCTAACGCAATTATATAAATATATTCACAAAATAACTGAAATAACTAATATAATTATTGATAATTAACACTAGGATGAATAGTTTCTTTTAATTGCCCTAAGAATAGTAGCGAAGCCACCGATAATATTCCAATGTGCAGATATTTTATTATAAAGAAAAATCAAAAATTTTTCATATATACTAACATGTAATAAGAACAAAAACTATCGATGTGAAGTAATCGATATATTTTTTGCTAGCCCCTCTTATAAATTAGAAATGAATGTATCCGATAAGAATCTCGGGAATGACTTCAACAAGAAAAGACAAAAATAAAGTGAACAAAAAATGGAAAATTGCTTAATCTCAGTGCCAATGATTCTGTAAAAAGCGAAGAGAGTATGGAATATTTGGAATAATTAATCATCAGAGATAGAATTTCGTACTAAGCGAAATTGATTTAACTTGTAAGAAATGAATAAGTGGTACTTGTCGTATTCTAATTTATTATATAATACAGTTAAATAGTTGAACCCTAATCACTAATATTCACCGTCAAAAGTGGTAAAATCGAACAAGGAACGCTGATGAGATGGTGTAGCGACCGCGAAGTCAGTACTGATCCGTTCTGCTAGTCTGATGAATAAATTGCTTCAAATAAAAAGTACTCTCTTAATAAAAAAAATAATTTATCCAAAAATAATTTCTTATAAATTAAAAAGAAATGGGTAAACTTAGATTTGAACTCAAGCCATAAATTTCATTTCAATATAAACCTTAAACAGTTCAACAATTACGTATAAATATTAATTGTACAGTAAAAATTTGTAAAAACTTTTTGGTACTCGAACGCACTTAATATTTTTCGTTTGATTTGTTTTTATTTAAAATGTGATTTATTATTTTTGCACAGCGTAGTATTTTTTAGTATAATTTGGAAACAAAACATAGTTGCATCACTAAGTACTACTAGATTTCGAGTTGAATGGTTTTTTGTATGGGAAATCTAGTATAGATTTTGCGATGCAGTGCGACGGACTAAAAGTCAAGTGACTTTTCTATTTATAACTGTAACGTTATAGATAACTTTCCAATATTCATAAGTGTAGTAACCTAACACCCTCAGCAGTAATCTCGCCGTCTGAGGGTGTAATCTTGTGGACACATCTGGGCTGTCCAGCAGCTACATACAATCATACCAATTTTAAAACATTAAAAAAATTTAAAAAATTTTAAAAATTTCAAAAGCGGCATAATAAATTGGAGTCCAAAGCAGTAAAAATCTCCATCACACATCACTATTTATTACACCACTATTTTAACGCTAGGATTAATAGCAATAACAGTAGCAATTTGCTGTCTGTCGTCACTTACTCTCTTCTCTTAAACCCATAGCAAACATATCCAACAATAGCATTTATGCCGCCAAAGTTCGTAACATCAACATCAGAAGGTCAACCGACAACAACTAATATGGATTCCTAGTCACTGTGGTATATGTTGTAACGAGTTTGCCATTAAAGCAGATAAGTTCGCGTTAAAATCTCCGCTTATTGCTACTGAAAATCATATCGTCAAAGATGCATCTTATTAATAGATAAAATTACTACAAAAATAAATATAAATCTCTGCCTCAAGTTATCTTTTTGGTATACAAAAGTGAACACCATTTATCCTCAAATACCAGGTAACAAAAACAGTATCAAAAGCGAAAGAAATCATTGTTTCAACAGAAGAATCCAAATGATTTACTTAGGGCCGTTAACAATAAACAAATTAACTTGAAGTTAACACTAAATCCGAAACTTGAACTATGGTTAGTGAAAATTCATTAACAAGAAGCTCTGTTAAGTGTTAATTTTTAATTAAAATTAACTGAAATATTTTCAGAGTTTAAATTTTTAACTTGAAAAAAAAAATGATTTAAGGGAAAATATATATATTTTTTTTTTAAAATATTTTTAATAAATTCTTAAAAAAAAAATGTGATTTATTATCTGAGAAATGCACGGTTTTATGCATAAATCGTGCACAGATGTGCTTGGATGCTGGTTTTATATTATTTTTTTTATTGGCATTTCCCAAAACTAAATTCCTGGTCTGATTTACAATAGTTGATAACTGTAAATTAATTAAATTTTTTTTTGTTAATGAAAATTTTTAACTTCCAATTAACTGATGAAAGTTAGTAAACTTTCAAATTAAATCAGCATAACTGAAATTCTTGTTAATGGGGGTTAGTAATCTAACAGATGTAAACGATTGTATTTTAGTATTTAAATGCCTCTAAATTATATAATTCTTCTCTCCGTGATATATACTCTAGTTTGGCTTGTTCTAATGTTTGCATCACCTGCACGAACTTTACTTTCCTTTAGTTACCGCCAAAAAAATTTTTTTTGCCACACAATTTTCATGTGGGTTGATAACTTTGTAGTAACATAAATAAGCAGAGCACTACCTTCGTTTTTACAAAATATATTGGCAAATCCTGCATGACGAACGCTACATTTGTACACGTTTTCACATTAATTGGTCTTTAAAAAGAGGTACCTTCAACTTACGCATGGTGCTTAGTGCGATATAAGTGTACTTTCAAATGACATACGAAATAATTTTTTACCAGGCATTTGTTGCGAAACAACGGAAGCAACTTTGAAAAATAAAGCGAGTTTTCGTAATTTTGAGCGAATTTTACATAATAAATCAGACAAAATCTAGTCCCTAAAAGAAAAATTAAGATAAGAGAATTCTAAAATAATTTTTTTTGCAGCCAAAAAATTTTGTCGTTTCTTATCAAAAGATGTGAGCCCATTGTGACGCTCGATACATGACGCACGTTACATTTTTGCTATTCCTTTTTCTATTCTGAAATTTCATACCTAAATTCAATATTTCCAAATTAGTAAACACACATTTTTTAAATAAAATTGAAGTGAATTCAATGTATAAAAATATAGCTTTCGATCGGACCATTTTCATTAACATTAAAGTAATGATAGGAATATCAAAAAATTATTAATTTCTGGTATGAAATTAGAAAATCTGAGGCAGGTTAGGAGGCATTAATGATCATCGAAATACATTTATTTTATTTACAAAATTATATATCTAGTCTAACATTAAAAAAAAAGATAAAATATAAGTTGGATTAATTTAAAATAAATTTTGGTTTGTTAACTGTTTTTGGGATTCTATATATAAAAATTGAACCTAGTGTTTACAAAATGCTACTAGTAACTCTTACCTTTTTATCAGATAATCTCTGAGATAAATCTCATACTGTGCATGGTACAACTTATATTTTGTAAATATTAAAAATTAATGTAACAGTTCATAATATTTATGTTAAAACTTATTTTTTATAAGAATTTTGGTTAGTTAATTACACAGGGCAACAAGAAAAACCAGCTTCAACAATTCCAATGGAAAATTAAAGTAGACCATTAAGTAAATAGAACTGCCAAAGGGTTTTGAAAAGTTAGCTCGACATTTTTTTCAATTTTCACTAATAGGGCAAAAAATGGTCAGAAATGGCCAAATTTCAAGAGGCCATAAAAATTAAATTCGAGCTAACTCTTCAGACACTTTGGCAGTTTTGCTAAGTTAATGGTGAACTTTCATTTTCCATTATAGTTGCTAAGGCTGGAGGCAATGACCCGAAATTTGTTGCACAGTGTTATTAAATTTGTTCCCTGTTTTGATTAGTTTGATACCAAAAATAAACTAAAACTTAAATGATGCTTACTTTCAGATTGCAGCCATAAGAGTGTTTGAAAATATCCGATTCACAGAAGTTTTCTTAATATTTTTCAACTCTTGTGTGTTGTGGTCATTCAATACAAATATGTGTGTAGTTTGTAAGATCAAAAGTCTATTATCTCTTAAGCATGAGTAGGGTACGTAAATATACTCTGCTATTAATACTTTATCTTTATGGAATCTTAAAAAAATATATAATTAATTGAAATTCATAGAATAAAACAAAAAAAAAAGAAAATAAAATAGTTCTACAGAGAACTGATTTATCAACAAGCATGCATGTGTGCAAATGTGTTTCCCCAATCATGCTCAATGATAACATATTTGACTTATTTTTCTTACAAATACTTGAGAGTATTCGTATTGATTTTCAAATTTGTGTGGTCATGTTCTATCTGTTTGGTTTAGTTTTCCTTAAGTATTTGATGCCTTACTGATAATTGGTAATTAATTATAATGTTTTCATTGATTTATAATTCTAAAATACAAAATCTTTGTTAAAAGAAGTGATGAAATAATTGCTGTTTAGCATTAAAAGTTTTGAAGAAGATTATAAAATCATTAGAGATTTTTTTAACACTACAATTATCAAAGTGTGCGTTCCAATTTCTCAAGACTTAAAAGAAATGATTTAAAATAAAGCAGACGTATGAAAAAAAAACACAGATCGTGAGAACTTAATTATTTGTTACAAAGTATGTATTTGTTTAAATACTGTGCAACAATTTCGTGTAATTAAAATATGTCGTAACAAAATCTGCCTACGTAGTCGATTATGATGCTGATGAGATGTGTTGTGATACCGAAAATGAACGCAGGTTCTCCCAGCAAGTCGATAAATATATATTTTTTTTTGATGATCTATGTTAATAATAGGCAAACACGTTTATTTAGATCCCGTTTACGTCTTAATCTTAATTGTATTAAATCGGTGCGATATTTAGGGAAGTACAAGCGTTTAAATTTGCTACTAACTCATGCACACTTACTACACATACATGTATCAGCTTTAACTTGAAAAATATATAAAATGTGCATTTGTGTTTCTCCAATTTGCTTTTGCATAGAAACGAGATAGAGTTTTAAGTTGTTTATTTAGAATTTTTTTGTTTTGAATTTTATCGTATGTAGTTCTGTGAATGTTTAATATTAATTTCAAGAATGCGGTCGATTGAGTCGACCGTTAGATACACTAGTTAAAATAAGTATATGTGAGTTTTAACTAGACGGCCCTAACTTTCAAAATAACATATTAAAACGTCAGTCACTATGAAAACTTCATTCATTTTATAATAAAAATCTGTATGAGCTTTAATAAGCTACTACGCCTCTTCCAATAAGAGATTTCATTATGATATGTAAAAAAAAGATTTATGAGTTTAACCGAAAATATAGAATGTTTTTTAAATAAAAAACGAAAAATAATATCAATCAAATTTCCTACACCGTCACTGTTGCAGAACTATATTTTTTTCGAAAATATAAAGGTGTTAAATCAAAAAAATATATAGTTGACCTTTTGTAAACTACTATCGGTCTTCCTAAAAGAGATTTCATTGCGATATTTAAATAAAAAACGAAAAACAAAATCAGCCCAATGTCCGCCACCGCTACTGTTGCAGGACAATATTCTTTTCATGAAAGATTCCATTACCAATTTGCACATTTGCAGCGGTATGTCCTTGATAATTTCACAAATCCAATTTTTGAGATTTTGAATCGAGTGTGGTTCACAGGTATAGATTTTGCCTTTCATATGCCTCCAAAGAAAAATAATCTAAAGGTGTTAGTTAAATCAAAAGATCTGGGTTGCAACTTGTGATCGCCACTTCGAGAAATCACGTAGTCAGAATTTCAAGGACCCAATAAGAAACAAATGAATGTTTTTCAGATTGAAGTTTTTATGTAAAGTATGTACTAATTTCGTTAGTAAGATGCCGAATTTCAAAGATCGGCGAGAAATGGTCCTTGGCTTTTTCCAACACTATGGGCTGCAACAGAAATATTCTCAGTTGTTTTTGAGCAACCTGCTCGAGTGCGATTAGTCACATCACAAGCTTTGACAACAGCTCAAATTCTTCCACCAGTTTTCCACTTCCAAATTCGCTGGCAAATAAAAGCCTTCCGAAAAATGCAAAATTTTTGCAATTTTTGTAGCGAATTTTGCTGCTAGGCCCACGATGTCGGCTGTATTCTTTCTTTCGTACAATTACATATAAAACAAAAATAAAATTTTTGAATTTGTTTTAAACGTAATTATGCAAAAGAAAGAATGCGTTCGATATCATGGCAGGGGTGCTAAACCTGTTGATTTTACGTCATTTTGACGATTTTTTATAGCGAATTTTACAAAATGACGTTTGACGATTTTTGCTTAGTGTCCTTTATACTTTGGCGATTTTTTGACTTTGCTACTTTTTGCTCAACATAACTTCTACGTATGTCTAAATGTCAAGCTTTAATAATGTATTTTTTTTGCGACCAATATCGATGATATTGATACTGCTAAAGAAATATTTAAAAATTTTAATGACATTAACGAGCTTTTACTTTTGTTTTTTAAAATATGTGCTTAATTTGATGAATAATCTGAACAAAATTGAAATAATTCAAATTCAGAACATGCACTATAGAATAACGAAACTTTTTTAAATGTTTCAATAAATTTTTTAGTAGATGATGGTATAAAAAATATGCCTCTAAATCAAATTGATTTCCACAACGGTAAATTTTTTTTTTTAAAAGAAAGAAGTTTATATTATTGTGTATATAAAAGATGTTAAAAATTTCAGCGAATTTATTGATAATTCTGAGTCATTTTACGTTTAATTTTGTTACCGAATACAAAAAAAAATTTGATTTCGATGACAAAATTATAAAAACTTTTAATTTAATTTCACCATCTGTGATTTTGAAAAAAATATATCCGCAATTCTTCCTTTATTAAAAGGTTTTCCTAATCTAGTCTCTAAAGAAAAATCTCAAGATATTGAGCATTAAATAAGAGAACTAAGATTTTTAGTTTTTGGAGACAGCGTATTGAATACATATTTTGGAAAAGAGGAATGTCAATTAATCTACTAAAAAATAAACCTGATTTTCCAAATTTATGTGAATTTGTAAATAACTTAATGACTTTGCCAAGCTCTTCAGCTAATGTTGAAAGAATATTTAGCAAAATTTATCTTCATAAAACCAAGAAAAGAAATTCATCGGAAACAGGAACCCTTGAGGGCAGTAGTTACAGGTATAGTCATAACAAATCGCGAACTGTTGAAAATTAAACGTCTTATTGGAACATCCTGTTTTAACTATGTAAAATATTTTACTGAATATGTTTTATATTAATTTTACGAAATATTGTTATTAAAAGTTTAAGAAACACTTCAAAGTTTTTGCTAAGAATACCAACAAAAATTAAAATTAGGGGGTATATGTTGCCGCCTTAATAAGAATTTTGAAGGAATATAATTCCCTTAAGAACTACATAAACATACAAAAAACTTAACTGTGCGTGCCAAAGTCTCGTTTATTAGTTACAAAAATTAAAAGAAGAAATATAAATTTTCCTGTTTTTTTATATTTATATGAAAAACTTTTAACTTTAAAACTTGGCAACGAGAAAAAAGTTAAAAAATTTTGGAGAATTTCGCTGTAGTACTTTTGGGGAACTTGGTACAATATTTTTTTCTATCGATTTGATTTTACCTATTTAGTGTATGGATTTGATATCAAGCTGATAATGACATAAAACCACAATATTCATCGTTTAAAGCAGGGTACTCTGTTCATCATTTCGTGCGAACTGCTGTCAAAATTCCATATAAAAAAATGCATGCGAAATAATTGCAAAATAAGATGGCCGAAGTTGTACTCTGTTCATCTTGTGGAAACATACGAAATGTTTCTGGCAGCATTATTTTTTCAACCACAAAATGTTTCTGGCAACATATTTTCCAACTGCGAAATAATGTAAGCACCACTTATTTCGTACGGAATTTCAAACAACAGCTGAATAAATTAGGAAATTACACTTACATCTGAAGCAAACCTTCCTTTTTATTATTTCCATCCTGAAGGTAGGGACTTTTTGCAGAGCTTGTTTCTTCAAAGAGCTCCTCCATAGATGCTGCTATTTGCATTCATTGACACGTTGCAGCGCAAGCTCCTAATATTATTTTGTTGTAAATTTTCCAATTTTTTTTAAATTAATCAATTCAAATATAAACATGGTTTTTGTTTACATAAGAACAACAATGGTTCTAACTTCAAGGCAATAAAACCGATAAATTTGTTGTAAATCGTGGTATTGTCATCACTGATCAGTTGTCAAACGAAATAATCAATGTTGCTCAACATTTTTCGTAAATTCAAATAGAGTACTAAGAATGAATTGATATCCAACAGATCTTTTTCAACAAATATGGAATTTTCGTTTTTCGGAACATATTTTAATATTTACTCCTCTATTTCATTTACTTGCACTGTTAAAGCAAACTCGAAATAAGGTTTTAAATTTGCGGAGACATATTTAAAAAAAATGCTGCGTGTCACGAACTACTGTATACAAAATATTTTATTTTGAAAATCTATTTGCAACAGTATTAGATTTTAGCATGAGAGTTTTTGTACGGTAACAATATATGTTATGGCTATTTTGTGCATCAGTTGTTATTTTATAGCCATAATTGAGTAAAGGCTCACAGAACTTTTATAAACTTTCTAAATATCTTCAATATTTTTATATATTTTTGTTCGTAGAAAAGAAACCTACTTAATTTTTGCAGAAAATTGAAATCATAAATAGATATAAACAACAAATAACAAAAAATGCAACATGAACAACTAAAAAAAGTTGAAAAAAATTCAGTTACATGCATAAATCGAAAATATAAATGTACAGTAAAAGTGCCACCCACAGACAGCACCAATTAGTGGATATTTCTTTTACGTAGACATATTTTATCTTGCCTAACTAAAAGGGATAAACTCATTTATTGAAATAATAATCGAAAAAATGTTCATGTTCGCAAATTGTCTGCCTACACAAGCTTTCACTGTACTGAAAGTCCTTCAAATGGGTTTGAACAGGCCGAAAAAAAGAGACATGGAATATTTTTAAAATCTTCTGTTGATATCAACATTAATAAGAAATATTCACAAAACTTTGGGACAAAGCAAATTTATAATAATAATAATAAACTCAAGACTACTTCCTCATATCTGACGCGAGTAAATTTTTTGGTAAATTAAATAAAGTTTTTAATGCAAAATGTAAAATAAAATATGTTTTCAGAAGAATTAAAACCATTTTTATTTGGTATTAAATTTTTCCTGATATTTAAATATTCTTGTAAAATTTTAATTCTAAAGAGAAGAAAAGTAAATGTTTATTGATTAATTTTATGGAAACAGACACTTAAATCAATATGACTTAACTCCAATCGGCAAAAAAACAAACAATGATCAGAAGAAATATTTTAATTATATATAAGAGAGTACGACTAGTGGTCGAAATTCGACCGCCAGTTTAAACGTATACCTATTTTAGTTGCATCAATTTAAAAGAGAAAAAACTGACTACTTCCTCATTCCCTTCCTCATGCATACAATCACGCACATTTTATATTGTTAATTTTTTGCTCGAAGCTAACACATCCATACGTAATGAACAGGTACATCCATATTGAATTCTCATCTCTTTCACTTTCAATCTCTTTTTCACTCATTTGAAGCAACAAATTTTGTTACTCCCATATAAAAACTCTCATTGCATTGTGTATGTTTTTAAGTGAACGATTACTTATATAAGTTAATTTACGTGAGTATTTTTAGCATTTGCTATGGTTTTAATTTTAGGAGTCTTTTACTACTTTAATGCTGAACCCATTTAAATAATATATAGTCGGGCCACTAAAGATCAACAATGTCTACCATTTGGTAAGATAATGAAAAAAATCGGTTGGCAAACACAGAAGAAAAAGGGATCAAAGCCAGCAGAAACTGATGTCATTAGCAAGAAAAACTTGTTGATTGTGTCAAGAGTTTTGTATAAATATGTTGGATGCTAATGTTCCACTGGTTATATAGTAATATAGTCTAACCTAAGTTTCAGTCCTGGGTCTACAACTAGAAATTGTTACCGCTTAATTTTCTTATAACGCTGAAGGGGGGTTTCAAAAGTTTTATGTGCTCTGTTCTGTCTTTGCTTTAATGTTTGCCATATTTTCTGCTTAATTCGCCAGTTTGACAAATGTTGTACTGACTTGCTACAATTTAAGTTGATAATGCGATACAATAACAGAACTGCTAAAGTATCGTAGATTTTTTTGGGTTTTAGTAAAATGACTGTGTACAAAGTGGCAGAAAAGTACTCTGCACATCCTGCATAACGACTGCTACTTTCGTACGCGTTTTCATATTAATATATAAATTTTTTTGTTTTTCAAAAGAGATACCTTAAATTATGCCTGGTGCTTAGTACGATATAAGTGTACTTTGGAATGACATACAAAATAATTTCTTAGCAGGTATTTGTTGCGAAATAATTGATCACAAAGTTTTGTGCCGCAAAACGGAAGTAACTTTGAAAGTTAAAGCAAGTTTTCGTAATTTTTAGCGAATTTTTGCAAAATAAAGCACACAAAATCTAGTCCCTAAAAGAAAGAGTAATATAAGAGAATGTATTTGTAGCCAAGAAATTTTGTTGTTTTTTATAAAAAGACGAGAACCCTTTGTGGTGGACGGTACGTGACTCATGTTACATTTTTGCTATTCTATTTTATATTCTGTTTCATACCTAATTTGAGTGTTTCCAAATTAGTAAACACATATTTTTTGAACCAAATTCAATGTGTAAAAATATAGCTTTCGATCGGACCATCTAAAGTAATAATATGAATATCTAAAAATTGTAAATTTCTGGTATTCAATTAGAAAATTTGCGGTAGGGTAGGATTTGATATAATTTTTACATTAATTATAATCGAAAGACATTTATTTTATTTACAAAATTATATATCTATTCTAATATTCCTTAAAAAAAAAGATAATATATAAGTTGGATAAATTAGAAAAAAATTCGTTCTGTGGACTGTTTCTGGGACTTGTCCATTTACCGAATATCTTGATTCGAACCCCATATACATTTAAATTTGAGGTTTCTGCTACATGTACTTTGCATTTCAGCAAGAAAATGTACCTTTTCATGTGGTCTTTAATAGACTTCCTAATTCTTTATAAGTTTTTTAAACTTCGTCAAAGATAATTTTATGCTCCATCTTATTTATTCCAAATACACACGTACATTAAAGTTATTGTGATATCTGAGCAAAAGCTATACTCAGGTTTTCAGGTAAAAGTATCACTTGCATTTTATTTTTTTTTTAGCTGTCTGTGTTTTTCAATACATTTTACAATCTTCTTTTTATATCCAGTTTGAGGAGCTGAAATTTCGATATTTATTTTTTATTTATATAACTTGGATAAATGCTCTTATGGATATTTATAAACACTTTTTGTTTCATTTCTGTTGTGACGTCGTATCGTCACGATTGTAACTTTTATTTGTTTAATTATTTCATGATTTTTGCTTTCTTGGTGTAGAAATTTTCGACTTAAAGTCAAAAAGAGGAAAATTTTGAATTTAAATTACACAAAAAAAAAATCCGGAAAGAAATGGTAGGAAAGTATAGTCAAATAGGTAAAGCAAGCACAATAGTGGGAATACTTTAACCAGCACAATAATAACTATTTAAGAAAAAGCAATTTATATAAAACTTATTTTGGGGTAATAGGCAACTTTTTCGATCGATCGGGAAAAAAACACATGCTTGATATAAATTACATTTCAATGCAATTGAATGTCTTGTGTATCACTTGGCTCACAAATACAGTAAATTTCATTATCTAATATGTCCAAAACACCATTTGACTAGTTTTAACTGCAAAACTATTCTATCCAAAAATTCAAATTGCGTCCTTTTCCTGGCAATGCTGAATTCAAGCAGATTTCACCGCGAAATCCTTGGTGCGTTTACGCCAGTAGTAGGGTTTCAAAATGCAAAAATGCAAAATGCAAAAAATGTTTTGTAAGTACGAGTATTTCTTAATATTGTTGCTACATTTGCTCTTGTTTACAACCAGCATTTATAAAATGTTTTGCATGCAAAGCAAGGATCTAAATGAATCACAATTTCTTTTATATCAACTTCACACTACATGCACATATAAACGAGCAGTTGAGTAATTTTGCCTGCTGCAGTTAAGAAGATGCTGCAAAAACAAAGAAACACGTTTTCGCAGGTAAATGGGTGTTTATTTGTTCAAAAAATAAAATAAACTATACAAATAAATAAAGGATCAAAATTGCTATGTAATGACTTAAAAAAGAAACGTAACAAGAAATGCATATTTGATGCTGTAAAATAAACAGAAAACAAGAATTGTGAATATTATAAATATTTGTTAACTTCTTTTCAATACCATTTTCTTGACCTACTAAACCATTTTGTAATCAATATTTGTTTTGTATAGTAATTTTCTTCTTTTTGTACTTCTATCTACAATTTGTAATTTAGTTTATACGAATTTTTCCTATTGTTTTTGTTAAATTACAAGTATTGAATATTGAACAAAAAATTGAATCTTGTATTATTTGCAAACAACTGTAATAATAGTTGTACAAAAAGAAAAAAATCTTTTAAACAATTTTTATACAACCACAAGTTCAACTGTCATAATGACACTGCCACTTTTCTCTCAATCTAATGAGGGGATTTCAGCCTCTGTTAAGTGTGCCACTAGTTTATTTGTTGCCATTTTAAACGAAATTATAGTTTTACTAAAAATTATGGTGAATACAAACTGTAACTGATGGTTGCTTGTTAGCTGGTGGTGCTGTTAGGTGGCAGTAAGTTAGTAATATTTGATCGGAAATCAATAATTTCTTTCACTTTTTATGAATATTATATAGTGACATCAAATGCGGAATAAAAATTAAGTTGTATTAGTTTTTATATACAACTAATGAAAATGAAGCTGGGGTAGCGCATTTTCAAAATTTTCTTTAGCCAGAGCTAACATTTGTGGAATATTTGCTGATGATCCATTAAATGAACTTAAGATACTCGTGTGAATGGCCCAGTGAAAGTAAGGGTCGTATAGATTATGCAGCGGTATCACTATTATATTGATTGGAGCCATCAGGGTATATTATACCAGTGATGTTCCCTGGTGCTTCTTGTCACTATTGATATATCTTCCCGGGCTTTAACCAATCCAATCCCACAAAACGGTTTTGATTCGACCATGTCTGCGTTTTCGTTTCCTGCCATTCCGGCGTGTTCAAGAACACAGCAAAGTGTGACGTTATTCATCCTGCTTGAAAATTTCTCCGATTCCCTTCTGTTGGCCAGTATAGTTTCAAAACTTTTGTTGAACTCGTGCACTTTGTTCATCGTATCGGATGGCTGCGCCAGTAGGGGAAATTGTCTTGCCAGGGATGATTTCTCTGATTGGCTAATTAGACAGTCTCTGTCTTTACTTTTCCCGCAATGCTGATTACTTTTTATCTGTCAGCAGTGTCTCTATCAGAATCTTCAGAGGAGTGAGTTCAAGGAGGACTTCCATAGCCGCCATAGGACACGTCCTAATAGCCCTATTTATACAGAGGCATGCTAGCCTCTGCAGTTTCTTTAGACGGTTCCTGGTCGTAGCCAGCCTAACCCTGTTTGAACCATCAACAGGGCCGTAAGTGATGACAGGCCTCACTATCATGGTGTATATCCATCTAAAGATTTTGGGTATACACCCCAATGTTTTACCTGCGGCAGATCTACAAACCATTAGCGCTTTTGCTGCCTTGTCAACAGTAGCCTCTAAATGTTGTCTCAATAACAGTTTGGAGTCGAAAGTCATTCCCAGATACTCGGCCACCGAAGATCTTTCCATTACGAACGTATGATGCACGAATAACTTGTTAAATTTGCCTTATATTTAGTATAGAGCTTTATTAGTCCTTAAATTATTTGCTAAAGAAACCATCACTGACTTCAAATGCTCTAGGATGAGAGCTTTATCTATGTTTGTAGTTAAACTTGACTTTATTTTAATTTGCTCTTGAAAGTGTTCATTATTTCCTCAGTAGGTATATTGCAAAAAATTTTCCAAAACAAAGAAATCAATTAAAGGTATTTAAATAGTTCAATAAAACTTTTACTTTTTTTTTGTTGTTGTTGCTGCAAACAGCCTGCAACTGTATTTTGTGAGTTAAAGTGAAATTTTAAGTGAATTTTTTCCTATTTTCTTTCAAACAATTCAAAATCAAGCTGCGCAAAAAAAAAATAAAAAATAACAAGGTGTAGCATTTGAGTAAATTTGGTTGGAAAACATCATGCAGCATGTTGGCTCAAATACAACTGAGATTTGATTAGTTAGTTAGTTAACGAAACTAACTAAACAAACAATACAAGCAGATATACCAATTCTGTTAGCACTCAGAGAAACAAATATTTCAATATTTACCAAAACTATTCAAAAGCATAAACCAAATATCTGCCGCAATGATCAAGAAATGATAGACGAATAAGTCAATAGAAATTGTTTATTGGGTATTTTGTTGCTGCAACAACAATAAAAAAAAATTAAAAAAAATAGTGCAATAAGTAAAGTGCATGTGGATCTTTTTGAAGCAACTTTTAGATGGATGTTTAAATTGTATGGATGAACATTTGCTAGTGGTTATGATAGTATTTTGATAGTTTTTTTTTTAATTTCTCTCGCTAAAGTATATTTAGCCTGTTTTAAATTTTGGCGATTCTTTTTTTCAATTCTAGTTAATATTTATTTTGATTGGTAACAGATTTATAAACCAAGACAGGTGAAAGGCTAAATTGTCAATTTGCAACTACAAGCACAAAAAGCAAACTTAACAAACCATCTACCAAAGCCAACAATTTCATTTAACCAATTTACCAAAAGTGGGTCAACCAAAGACGTTATTTTACCTCCAATTTATTTTTGTATGTTTTTCTATTTTCTGTTGCAGCTTACAGGCAGGAAACTACAGTACTAACTATTTGTATGCTTTAAAGACAGTGATTCCATTTTTTTTTTTTTGCCTGGCTTAGGCAAATTATTACATTGTTTTACTAAAACAGGTTAGTAGTAAATTTTTATGTGGTACGAGTGAAAAACTTACCAACAGACTTTTCAATATAAAAGAATTTTTGTCTGCATTTAAAAAATGAAAACCTTGAAAAGTTAGTTATTTTTCTTTTTAATGTTTTAGTTATGCTACCATTATAATGTAGTAACAAACAGTTAACCAATAATTATGTTAAAATTATAGCATTTTGAGTAGTTTCTCAGTTGGGGCTGTTAGAGATTTAAGTTTTTGTTCTTAAAGATATTTTCAATACAAATTGAAATTAAATCAATTTCTAAATTTTAGTGAAGGGGAAATAAATAATTTCGAGATTATAAATATAGAATTAAGAGGTGGAAGACGTCTCTTTGACTTCAAAAAAAAAATTGTAAAGGGGACTTTATTTTTATAAAGTTTTAATTTTTATTTATTTATATTTGATTCTTATCAAACAGCGAGTTGACTTAAGAATGACCATGTAAAGTTTAAGATGGGTTTTTCAAAGACCTCACATAACTCGGAAAACTGTTTGCTCTATGTATATTAAATAAAAAGAGTTTTGTTAAATATACATACTGAAAGCTATTAAATTTGTTTTATAAATGGCAGGGATGTGAACAAAACCTCTTATATTACATTTACTCAATTGTTGAATTTTTCTCATGTTGATGTTTGAGCTTAGGACCGGGTATCTTGTGTAGTAAAAAAAAACGTTAATACAAACTATGCTTTCATAAGATTTCCAGAAATTGCACTTAGAATATCATGTTTAATTTTAACTACAGGCAGTTTAATATGAAATTAGATCATTGATGCGCAAAATTCAAAATTTGATGGTGCTGTTGCTTATTATTATTAATGGAGCAATCGAGTCTTCTCGGCAAACACAAAACCAAACGTTTGTAATATTATATTTCCCTAGGTAATACTTTAAGCCTTCAAACTAAAAGAAGACTCTTCATATTATAAAAATTACAGAAAAAAGAAAATTTTTCTCGAAACCACACTTATTTTTACAGAAATTAAAAGGCTGGTTGCTTGAAGTTGAAATTTATAAAGAGCAGTCTGGAAACCAGATAGCAGGCCTTGTAAGTTTATATATTATTAGGAAAAGTAAATATTTTTTAATGGAGTGTTTATTAAAAATATACTCCGCAACACTATGAAAGGCTTTTTTCCATTTTTGCCTTTCTAAAATATCTTCCCTCTTATTTTTAAATGTTTTATAAAATATTAGATATTTCTAATCACATAATTCTAATATTATTGAATATATGAAATGAAGGCTGGATAAGTATTATTTAATAATATATTTAAAAAATCTGTAAGCATTCGCTGAATGTACAAATTAACGAAACAGACTTGTTGAATATTTTTTTTACTAAGTGTATGGAATTTTTATTGAATTTGTTAATTGTTACTAAGTCGATTTTGTTTTATTAATATTTTGCGTAGCAATGGCTTAAAAATATAAAAAACAACATTAAAAAAATGCTCTTTAAAGAAAGAACTAGAATTTAGACTGTTGTGGTTATTCTTTTTTAAATTAATATTTTGCATAGCAATAACTCTTTTGTTGTTTTCTTATTATTCATTCATTAATCAATTTGTAACCTTAACTCATTCATAAAAAGAAATACGATGTCATAAATAAGCTTGATCTTGGCTAACACGGATTTGCAGAAATTATTTTTATAAAACTTTATAGAAAATGTAAATATTGTATCCTGAAAGGATAAAAAATAAAAATCATTTTTATATATTGAAACGATTAATTTTGGCTCAAGTTCAAACCCGAATTTACCCATTTATTTATACTAATTTTTTATTTTTAATTTTTATTAGAAAATTTTTTGGATAAATTCATTATTATTTTTTTTATTAAGAGAGTACTATATATAGAACAATTTTTATTATTCATCATACTAGCAGAACGGATCAGTACTGATTTCGAGGTCGCTACACCATCTCATCAGCGTTCTTTGTTCAATTTTACCACTTTTGACGGTGGATACTAGTGATCAGGAATATCAACTATTTAACCGTATTATTTAACAAATTAGGATACGAAAAGTACAAACTTATTCATTTTCACATGTCAAATCAATTTCGGTTAGTACGAAATCCCATCTATGATGAATAACTACTCTATATATTTTAGTCTCTCTTGCTTATTCAGCGCCATTGGCTGCTGAGAAATAAGCGGTACTTAATCATGTTGTTAGGTTTCTGTCATTTGTAGTTGAATTTCTTTTTTAGTATTCAACCAACTATGACCAAGTAAACATGTAGATTTTTGACGCGTGCCATCGTTATTTATAATTAATGTTTATAAGTAATTAGTCGAACTTTTATTAATATTTTTATATATTGAAACGATTAATTTTGGCTCAAGTTCAAACCCGAATTTACCCATTTATTTATACTAATTTTTTATTTTTAATTTTTATTAGAAAATTTTTTGGATAAATTCATTATTATTTTTTTTATTAAGAGAGTACTATATATAGAACAATTTTTATTATTCATCATACTAGCAGAACGGATCAGTACTGATTTCGAGGTCGCTACACCATCTCATCAGCGTTCTTTGTTCAATTTTACCACTTTTGACGGTGGATACTAGTGATCAGGAATATCAACTATTTAACCGTATTATTTAACAAATTAGGATACGAAAAGTACAAACTTATTCATTTTCACATGTCAAATCAAAAAATGAAATCAAAAATGATTTTTGTATATTAATTTAAAAATTTAAAAAGGATTTTGTGAGAAAAATTAAAAACAAAGCAAAGAAATTTTACAAAAAAGTAAAAACAGTTTTTATAAAACTAATTAAAAATTTTATCCTGAATGGATCAAAAATTAAAAAAGGTTTTTTGTAAATTTAATTAAAAAATTTAAAAGGATTTTTGTAAAGTAAATTCAAATAAAGCAAAAAGAATTTTGTGTGAAAAATTAAAAATAAAACAAAGAGGTTTTAGAAAAATATCACAACGGTTTTTATAAAACTTTAATAAGAAATAAAATGTTGTATCCTTAAAGGATAGTAAAATTAAAAAAAGATTTTTGTAAATTAAATTTTGAACTAAATTTAGTTTGAGTATAGTTGAAAATTAAAAGTAAAATTTTTAAAGAAACAAAATAAAACGATTTAAAATCGAATTTCGGAAAACTTATTATTTGGTGAAAAAATAAATTAAATAAAATAAATATACAAATAAATTAATTGACACTCCTCGCTTTATCATTGATGACTAAATAAAGAGCAAATGCGAAATTATGTCTGCGTCACCTCTTTTCGGCACTGATACACTAGTAAAATTAGCGTTACTCTTTAGGACCACTTAAAAGATGACAGGCTAAGTCTTGGAGAATATGTAAGCAAATTTTTTACGCCTTTCAAACAAGCAAAAGATGAATATGTGTAAATTAAGTAAATGCTCTAATTATAATGCACAATTAAAAAATATTGAATAACATAAAAACCTTATGTTACCAAATGAATGGTTTATAATAAAATTTTTTTCGCATATCATCAATTTAAAATGAAACGCGAGTGTTTGCTGGATAACTATTAATAAAAAAAATATGTATAAGCATCAGCCACGTGCGCATTCGTTGCTGAATGATTGACGACTAAATAAAACCCATAAGAATCTGTGTTAGGAATGTGTGTGAGATAACCTCCACAATTGTGGCATGGGCTACGCATCAATGATTTAAGCTCGTTATCAGGCAACCAAGATCTTAAACATACATACTATGATTGAGTTGATCAACATAACTATAAAATTTTACTATATTATAATTTAGCATAAATATAATGTGGCAAAGTGTGATCATAAAATAGTTCAACAATTTTCTTTACATATGGTATAATATAGTAAAAAAAAACTTGGTTGCAGTACAGCTTTTTTGCCACCACCATATCTTTCCTGCTGCAACCACGACGCGACGATAGATTTTCTCTGTTCGTAAGTTTGGAAATATTTTTGATGCGTTCATAATCGAAGAAAAAAATTTAACGATTGAATCTTAAGTTTGTATTCAAAGCACATTACTCAGTAAATAATAATATTTTACGGTATAAACCACAAAATTATAATAAAACATTAACATAATGTAGTCATGCTAGATCTTAATGTGATCGCAATTTTTTTATTATAATCATCAGGAATACCATCAAATAGCTCCCAAGTGAAACAATTTTCAACCGAAATGAAAAAAACCCAACCAAAACAAAAATTAAATAACGCAAAAAGTAAAATATGAAATAACATCAAATAATTGTGGGAAAAAAAATTTAAAAAAAAAAATAATAAACTTTTAATGCACAAATCTCAAGAGAAATGAACAAACTCCAAATGAAATAAGTTTCAATGAAATCTAAAAAATTCCAACAGCAATGAAATAATTGCCAATGAAATTCAACCCAACATAAATTAAATAATATTCCATTTACAATATATTATTATTATATTTGCCACAGTGTTCTTGAAAATATACATATAAAAAATAGTCTGCTCTTATTATAACTATTCCGCAATTGCGGTCTTTGATTGGTCGCAAGGATTTTCTTGTCTGAGTTATGACCACAACTGACTTCGGTTACTTAAGGTTTTCTGCATTTCCAGCTTTTTTGTAGAGCAATGTGATAGAGTGGGGTGTCCCTTACATCCAAAAAATAATAATACTCGTATGATCATAGTAATTATAATAATATCTTATAGTTTTTATTTGCAGTAATTGCAAATTTATTAAAAATTTTCTTATCTTGAGAGGCAAAAAATCCTGTTTGATCGATTAAATTATTTCAACAGCTGCCAACATTTTAAAAAAACTTTTACAAACGTAAATTAAATTTTCTATTTCTTTTCATTGAAGATTTGCAACTAACCATCTTTCGTAATTACGAATTTACAGCAAAAATACTAAATCGGGAAATTTAGTGAATTTTTTGGGAAAGGAAAAGATTGTTAGCAATTATCAACACCCTTTTTGGGCTAAAGGCGATATGTCATTTGATTTGTATTAATTTTAGCTATATTCTAACGTTTGTGTACAAGAATTATTTTAGAAGTTACAGAAAAAATACAAAATCGGGAGTTTTCGTGAATTTTTTATAATTAAATCAAATAGAAAATATTCAGTAAATGCATGAATTCCCCTGCTTTACCACACACTTAATTTGAAAAAAGACTTTAATTTAAAATTTCCACCACATGTGTGGTAACATAACAAAATGCCACGAAATTTTTTCAATTCCATTGAAAATCAATTTTAACCCGAAAACACCTACATCAATTTTAACCTGCTTTAACAATACTCAGTAAAATATCTGCCAAGCATTTGTTAACAACAACGAAAAAAATAGATAAAATTAAGTTCTTCTTTTCATGTAATATTTTTATGATTTTGCATCTTCCCCTTAACAAAATTAGAAGTAGTTAAAGTTTTCAAAAGAAGTACAAAATTAACAGATTTTCTTTTCAAAACTTTCTACGAAGTGATGAAAATGAATGATGTAAACCAACGTTGCAGCATCGAATGTGCGAATAGAAGAGTAGAAAAAGGAGAAATTCAATTATAGTTTATTACCTTTGTGGAGTATGAGTATGGAATTCTAAGTTCTAGGTAAGACAAACTAACAACATATTGACTTTGGCTCTCGTGTTTGTATGTTGTGTGTTCTGTGTTGTAAAAATAAGATAAATGTTTGTTCAACAACCATTCACATCATGTGATGTGGTTTCTTGCCATTGATGCTGCAGATGATGATGATAATGATGATGTTTATTTTCTTCATTTAGATGTTCGTATGTGAAAATAACCCTCAGGAAGCGGTTGCTTGTAATTTTTAGATTTTTGCATAAAAATTATTACAGATCAAATTGTATTTATGGTGTCTTAAAAGAAGATTTAATTAAAATTAATGAGCAACCAGGGAGTTCGTAAAGATGTAAAAGGATGAAAATTTAGAAATATTGGGAAAGTAAGAAATTTGCATGCGGTGCTATTACAATAACAAGAAAAATTAAAAAAAATATTTAACGTTCTATATTCAATATAGGGTAATCTTTCTATGTGTCAAAAAATTTTGAGGTAGACAATAACACTCAAGGCACAATGAAATTAGAAGAAGGGATGTTGCGTTAATAGTTTAATGTCTATAATTTATGTGCTGGCTCAGAATTAAGGCGATAGGAAATTAACTAGTGAACAGTTGAGCAAGTGAAGCTTTGAAATTAACTAAGAAAAAATAAACCATGTGAATGCTTGAAGTTTAATCTAAAAACTTGACTACCAATGAAAAAGTAATTATAACAGAATTACTTGGTAGTATACCAAAGAGTACAGACCAAATGCTTGCTGAAATTAAGCAATCCGAGTTAAGTAAAATAAAGTATAATTTGATATGATACGCAACCTTACAAGAACATCTGCTCTAAATATAACTTGCAAAAGTACTTGCACCCCCGTGTGAGGTGGCTTTCCCACCAGAATAGATAAAACATTAATAATTTTTGTTTATATTATTATCTTAATTGAATTAAATATCAATTGAGAATATCTGCCTTATTTAAAACAAAATCCAAGGAGCTCATTCAAGATTTAAAATTTTGCTGCAATTCTATTGAATCTAAATTTGCTATTTTGTACTATTTTAAAGAGTTCAAATTACACAGTGCAACAAGAAAAACCAGCTTTAACAATTTCAATGGGAAATGAAAGTAGATCATTAAGTAAACAGAACTGCCAAAGGGTTTTGAAAAATTCTTTTTTTCAGTTTTCACTGATAGTGCAAAAAATGGTCAAAAATGGCCCAACTTCAAGAGGGCATAAAAATTAAATTCGAGCTAAGTTTTCAAAATCCTTTGGCAGTTTTGTTAAGTTAATGGTAAACTTTCATATCCTTTTCGATTTGTTGAGGCTGGCGACGGTGACTCGAAATTTGTTGCACTTTGTTATTAGTCGATTTAAAATATATAAGAAGGTATTTTTTATTTTATTATTTTTATATAATAGCGTTTACTACCGGCTCAATCTGATAAGAAAATTTTTTTTATTTTGGTTCGCATTTTCCCATTTTCCGGTGACCATGTAATTATAGCGATTTACGGTAGTCTTATTAATAAAATGCCGTTAAAGTGTTTCATTAATTAGTTTTCTGGGCATTCTATATAAAAATATGTACATATAAATTTTTTCCTAGGGTTTCATGTTGGATGGCCACTTTGGTTTCATTAATAAAAGGTGCTTATGATAAATAATCCTGACGTTCTAATTAGTAAGCGCCCAAGGTCAAATAAAATGTTTCGCCCTTGTATACATATTTTTATAAAAATGTTATTTTATTTTTTAAAATATTCTTTTATTCAAAACTTAAATATTTATTTAAAAAACAAAAGTTATTCAAAATGTTTTATAAACATGTGTAAATTAAATTTCTAATAACTTAACTTTAACTAAATAATGTGTGTATGACTCTTATATTTAAAAAAATAAATAAAATTTGTTTGTAATAAAAATTAATTTATTCCTGTTCGAGACCAAAATAATAATTTGATAAAATAAGAATTTTTAAAAACTCAGTTTTTCTTTATGAAATTATTCTCCAAGTAAATAAATATTTCACAGAGTTTTACAGAACAAATTGACCATAGATATTCCAGTCCAGATTATGTTTTCCTTCCTTAACATATTTACGAAAACAATTTTTTAACATAAGTAGTGATACGACACTATTTGAGCGCTAAGCGATACCACACACAAACAATGATTATAAAAAATATTAAATATGTACATAAAAACAATGTTATTTTGAGATAATGTGCTTTACGCGTTTTTAAAATTTAATTTTGTTTGTATTTATAAAATAACAATACTTAAAACCAATACGGTATTATAAAATACAAAAAGCGACTTTGCAAAAAGTAATTGAAATTGCATTATTTTGGTTTTTTGGCGCTTCATTTTGGTTGTTTGGTGCCCTCGGATCGTTGGCGTCCTTGGGCGCATACTCGGAATTTGTAAAAACTCGAAAGACTCCCCGAGGCACTCTTCTTGAAATCGTGGCAGCTACTACATGTATCTATAGAATGTATCACTTTGGCTACCTGTGATGCTTCCGATAACACTCAGCATGCTTCCCTGAAGCGGATATTATACCATAAAAAGAACACAATACATGGTATTTTATCCACATTTTATAACTTTACCAAAGTCATCTTCAACTCCCCAAAGGGTACTATGCAAATAGATCTACCCAAACACACTTAAAAACATACTTAAGACTTTATTAGTATTTTTTTTCAAACACTTTCACTACAGTAATTTTACGCTCCTGAAACTCTGGGGCATGTAGCGTTATCACATGATAGTTGGGTGTTTTTAAGTTTCCCGATTGTTATTATAGCGTGATGGTCCAGCTACACTAAAAAATAAAAGCTAGAAAAGAACTGATTCACTTCATCGCAGCAATTCGTTAATAATACTAGTCAATTCTCAGCTAAGACTGCATTTGAAAGACCCTTAAAGCTTTGCTTTTCGAGCCGGTTTTCGCGAAACTGAGTACTTGCAGGATAAATTACATGTCCTTGGTCATGCAAATAGTATTTTCTCTTTTTATATGATTTAACTTAATTTTACAATGTATTTGAAAATGTTTAAAATTATTATCTTCTTATCTTGTCACTACTTTGAATGACTGTGTGCCATTAAGATTATATCTATTGGCCTATTTGTACTGAGTATAACTATAAATTGCCTCTTCGAAAACTATAACAACATATCAAACGCAATATGGTTAAGAAGAAAAAAATTAATAAATGCATAAAATTACTGACCTCTGCAACTATAAATTGTCTTCGCATAATCTAATAGTCGAACAAATTTCCACAATAAACTTAAGTTATTGCACTTGTGTTACTCTTTCTTTACAAAAATGGCAGCAGAAATAAAAATAAAGAATATATAAACATTTTTTTTAAATAAAAATATTATAATCATAATGGCACTTATTGTACTCGCTCGTACAAGTAGTAGGAGTATTTGACTTTTGAAATGGCTCGTTTAATTTTAACGCTCAATTTAAAATAATATATGCATACTAATGCAATTTGCACAACGAACACACACGCACACACAAATAAATGGATCACATTGCCAACTACAGACAAAGGATGTAAAACTGCATGCGGAATGTGTTTGACTGAGTGTTTGTGTTAAGGACTTCACTGCATATAACTAAGCCAACGTAGACAGTAAATTTATATACTTTGTCATGTTAGCAGGATAATAAACAACATGCAAAACCAACATTCAAGGATATTTTATTTTAATATTTTTATTTTTAGTTTCTTTAAATTTAAAGAAAATATGATATTTTCACAAGGCATTAAATTTATATTTAAATAAGCATGTAAATATTATGTTTTGTTTTCTCTTTAAGAGTGTTTCATCTGATCCTTGCATATTTAAAGTAACATTTTCTCATCGTTATGATTTTCCATTAGGAATTTTGAGTAAAATAATAGCAGGTGTGTTAGTTTAACTAAAGTTTGTTTAAGATTTTTGCATAGTTTACGCATGATAAGGCTTCAGATATGAATACTCTACAGTTGGTGGAATATCGCATATCTAACAGTATGAAAAAAGT
Organism: Gymnocheta viridis; assembly: GCA_956483585.1. Lineage (NCBI taxonomy): Eukaryota > Metazoa > Arthropoda > Insecta > Diptera > Tachinidae > Gymnocheta > Gymnocheta viridis. Next base: position 104,360,946 of record OY101441.1, on the reverse strand, counting down.
AACTGTGACTGCTTAACACTTAGTATACAGGCCATGAGTCTAGAACAAAGAAAATATAGAATAGTATAGATATATCTTAGAACAGGTTTTTAAGAACAATCCAATTGGAGAAAAGGGACTTTAGGGCCTAACTATTTTTTTCACCCTTTAAAAAATATTCCTTTAAAATAATATTTAATATTTAATCCCACGAATTTAGTTAAAAATGTGGAAACGTGCGTTTTTGAAGTGTTTGTGTGGCCCCTCTTTACATGCCTGAGTACAAAATTGATAAACAAAAATGATCTTGTGTTTGAAAGGTTCTCTTCTTAAGTCTTTCGTTTTATATGAATTCCCATAAATAAATTGCCACTTTCGAGCAATGCATTTTGAATATTTTATTTACTGCACTTGTTGTATAAATAAGTTTGATTTTTTTTGCAAAGTTTCGTTATAAACTTTCAAACAAAATTAATCCGTAAGCTAGTTGCCCACTTTTTTGTTCTGTTTTCAAATTAGCGCTTCAATTTTAGTTTAAAATAAATTTCAATATTAGGTTCGAAATTTCGGGTGTATTTAAGAATCAAAAATTATGTTTTTTTATAATTATAAGTTTTGTTTTATTTTTTAAACATAATTGTGAGGTTATTTGTGCTTACCAACGAGTAGGCGTCTTACCTTCTCTGGAAAAAGGATAGTGAGAGAGGATAGATAATGAAAATGGTCAAGTAGGTGCATTTATTTGTCTAAGCTTTATCTATAGCCAATTTTATTAATTATCTTGCATATCTGACGGTTCTGCTACAATGCCGATGGTGGAGGGCGCTGGGATTTATATTGGCATAGATCAATATTAATGGCTGCCATTACTGTACAGTGACCAATGCTTTGCCTTTGTCAATATTACAGTCCAACAACAAATAACACAATAGCATGATTTTGATGACTTGCCAGACACTGAACTTGCCCCACATTTTTTTATGGTCATTATTTGCTTTGGAGTCAACGCGCTAACCACTTTGATCAACAGCACCTTCAAATAATTCAAAAACTTTTTCACTATGTAACGAAACGTTTCCGCTGATTGCTGGGGTAGAGCTCGTTGTCATCCAGGGTCGTTATATATCTTTGAGATTTTTTTTTATTTGCCGACTGGTGTCATAAAAGCAAACATAATAGAGGTTTATTCATTAAAATTTTATTAATTTTATTTCGTTATTATTGAAGAAATTCAAAACTATAATAATATTTAAAAGTACTTTCCATCACTGCTCTTAAGATTAGTTGTAACACCGAGTTGGAGATCCTATTATGCGGATGTTGGCAAGCTAACGCTTGTGGCACTGGTTTTATTCAAGTGAGTTTGGATTATATTACTGCCGGTGGTTATCCCTACAGGAATTTATTCAGTAGTGGCCACTAATAATGGGTAGTAATTATGCGCAGAATATACTAAATTATGCGCGGAGCGAATAAACTATTTGTAGTCAGCATAATTGCGTCGGGACATGAGCAAGAGAGTCACCAGGAAGCAGTCGACATTCAGTTAGGTAGTGCCTCAAGGTAATAGCCCGCACTAGCAATTTACAGACTAACAATCGAGAGTGGCTGTGATACTAGCAAGAGTTCAACCTTCAGGTAGATAGCACAAACTCTTAGAGCGGCCGCCTTACTATTTACACTAACGTATGCGTGGAGCGAATAAATTATGTGTAGTCACTATAATTTCATCTAAATATAAGGCTATGTGAGCCAAAAACGAGTTCCGGTACTTTTGGTCGTTATAGCTACTTCCTGCAGAAGTTTCCCCCTCCAAAAACATGTATTTGTTTTTAAGTAGCTTTTTCATCAGTCAAGACGATCTAAATTTTTTTTAGAATTCTGATGTGTTTTGTAAGTATGTTATAAACTTTACAGATTTGAGAAAATGTTGTATGATACATTTTGTAGGGAATTAAATGCTCTCTCCTTTGTAAAATATATATATAATATGGAGATATTCTCAATAGTGAATTATTATTTTGTCACGCCAAAATTAAACTAAAAATTTCAAATTAAAGAATTCGATATCGAACGAAATCCTACAAAAATTTTTGAATTAGTATGAAAATTTCTTTCGATATCAAATGCCGTAATTTGCCCCCTGACTTTTTTCTTCTTTTCTTAAAAAATGTAATATGTAAAAAATGTTGGGATTTTTGAATAAGTTTCAAAGCCTACTATGCTTATTTAGACTTTTGTAATTTTTTAAATTCTCATTGGTTTTTTAAAAGTTTTTGTATGAGATAAGAGTCTGAAACATTTCAAAAATATGGTTTAAGGTCTACCGATGATTTGGCATTAGCATCAATGAATGGCATGTATATAAAAAAACAAACAAAAGTTTTTTAAAATCTTTGAAAAAGGATATCGAGGCAATCTCGATTAATAAATTAAAAAAATACTTAATTCTTTAAGAAGTGCTTAGAACTTTCAAATTATCAATATTCCAAAATACATAAATTTAAACTTTCGGTCGTATTGACTGATTCGATAGATATTTGTTCTTTTTGAACATAACAAATTGTTGATGTTTTTTATTAAAAACTCTAATATTGAGTTTTGAAAATTTCAAAGTTTCTTAACATTTTATAATTCTTTGTTTTAGTATTTTAGTTTGCAATAGTATAAGTTTTAAAAATTTCGAAACTTCTAAATATTTTATTTTTATTTATAAATTATCGTCAAAATAAATTCACCCGGCAAAATAGTTTATCGACAACAAACAAAATTTTTTTAAAAAATTGTTTTAAAAACTTGTTTTAAGTTGAAGCAAAGTAACACGATTTATTAGACAATGAAAACGTCAGATGCTTTATGTGATTATTTTATTGCAAATTTTTTGCAGTTGCGAATTGTATAAGTTTTATTTAATTTTAATGTAAGTCAGTAAGTCTTGAATATCTTTGGAGAAATTTTAGAGAAGCCAAATGAGAGCCTATGATAAATTTCCGTTATGGTATTACCAACTAAAACCTGCAAGTCTGTATAGTGGTGCATTAGAGGTCTGAGGCGACTTTTGATGGTATGCCAATAGTGTTCTATAGGATATAAATCTGGTAAATATACTGAAAGGTACAACAAATGACAGCCAAAAGACTCTATTAATGACTTTGTCTCAGGAGTCTTATGAAATGTAGCATCATCCATAACCACGTTTCAACTGTGGCAGTGATATCTCACGCATTAAATACTTTTTTTCCAGAGGGAGAAGAAATGTTCAGAAAAGCACCATTTATGAATTTTGTTATAGTACGAAAAATTGTATTTTGCTTTTCTTTGTCAAGGAAATTGGTAAAACAACACATGAAAATTTGACAATAATTATTATTAAATATGATTATTCCATTTATGCTTTTCTTTAAAAATTTTAATATAAAATTTAATTTTCAAATACACTAAAAGTTCCCTGATTCTTTTTATAAAATTGTATTGTTTGCCAGATATATAAACAAAGCTCGGATATAAATTGTTTTAAAAATTATTAGTTTTTTTTGTGAAAATAATCATGTTTTCAATCACCACATTTATATTTACACATATTTCACTTAAGTTCAATAATTAAAAATTCACAATTAAGTTCGAAACTAAAAACAATTTCGCCAAGGTGAACTCGTAACAGGTAGTCATTCGCAATAGAGTTCGCCTTGGTAAATAACTTTCTCCGATGCCAAAATATACTCTTCTAGATGACACTAAGACTATAAAATGTAATAAAACACACGTTGACTATAAGGACTGACAAAACACACATTGCGTTAGCTGAACTATCTAGTCCACCTGGTAGGCATTTGCCTTTGTTTTGCTGTACATAAAATTTTCTTAAAACGCCTAGAATTCGGTGATATAAAAATTATGAAAATATGTTTACGTATAAAATGGTCAGTCTCATTAAAAATTAGTAAAGTTTTATTTCTTGATCAATATTTTTTTGTTGATTTGCAGCGAGTTTTCAATTTCGTTGTCTATCAACTTTATTTTGTCTTTTCACATATGAATTTATTTTTGAAATTTCCTAAAATAACCTCTACCAAATATGCTCAAACTGAAAGGTTTTGTCTATATTTTATTATTGGAAAGTCAAAAAAGGTAATTCAAGATTTTTGTCAAAGATTTTTTGTTGCAATACATATTCTCTTCGCTATAAATGTGACACTTGATATTTTTCGAAAATCTTTAAGCAATTTTACCTGCCTTAAATTAAAACAAACAAATATACACGAACATATGTACATATGTATATTATCTGTATGACAAAAATAAATTTGACAATTTTTTCAGTTTCTTTTGGTTTTGTTTCTTTATGAGCGTCCTTTGCTTTAAGTGTCTTCATTTTTTTGTTTTGCCTTAAATGGTATTTTTTTAGTTTAAATATGTGGGAAATAACGTTTATATGTCAAATTATTTTGAAGTGTTTAGACAGTTTGCAATTTTGATTTTTTAAATATGATATCTTTTTTATATCAGCTTCATTTTTCTTAATGTTTATTATTTGTTGTCTGTCCTGTAGCACCCTTTTGAAGTTTTTTTCAAAGGCGTTAACGTTCGTATTGATTGTAATAAAAATGTGTTGGATTATACGATTTTTTTATTGCATATTAAAATTGATTTATTTAAGATATCGAATTATTATGTCACAAAATAAACGGAAATGAATTTGTATGGTTTAACTAAAGACTACAGGAATTATCGTTTGCTTGCAGCTGCTGTAAACAAATTATACGAAAAAAATATATATATACATAGAAAAAATTTAATAAATTTAGATAAAATTCAATGCAAACAAATCAAATAAATGAAATAACACAAATTAAAATAAAATAAAACGAAATAAAATAAAATCTGATATGACTGAGATTAAATTAATGTGTTATCTTATGTTGGGTAGTGGTAGTATAACTCCAACATTTTCTGTTTAGTGCACAATTTTCATCAGAAATATTGAATATAATTTCAACAAATCGTGTAATATGCAAAGATAACTATATATTTGTTACTGCAGAGCTATGTTTTGTAGAGAGGATTTAGAACAAACTCCTCAAAATCTCATTCCTGACAGTTCCAGTCATAACACATTTAATCATCGACTATCCGTTGCGTTACTCGCCCATTCTTAAGGCAGCTTTACACCTACCAAATCTGACATTCCCGAACCCTGTTAATATCTAAATAAAAAACAAAACTTTTTTTTTGCTAGTGGCACTAATATTCAATATAGGTGATTATAAATAGCAAAAACAAAAAATTACGAAGCATTTGCTTCTTCCTAATTGAAATTTATATCAAATAGATCTCATGGGAATTTTTCTTTTTTTCCTTTCTTCATAATACAATTCTCTTAGTATGGAGTTACCTCAAAAACTCAAGCATTTAAAATGTTCTTAAAAATATGACAGCAATTATTTTAAACAAAATGCTTTATCCATTTTCTTCCCACAACAAAAAAGTATTTAATCCAACAAAACTTTTTCTTCCTCATACAAACAAACCACTACAATAGTTGGCTTCCCAGTTATCTTAACCTCTATTTGCGTTGACCAAATTTAGTAAAATTATACAATTAATGTAACAAAAATTCTTAAATGTAAAAACTAACTAGTTGTTTCTCTCTGCTACTCATGCAGATAAAGTCACCCACCATCATATTTAGTTTGTACAAAAAAAAATAACTATAACTTACTTATTTTAAATCTCATAAGATAAACCTTGAACACATTTCAATGGCTGGCAAGTTCTTGTACTCGTACAATTTTATATACTTACGTTTTCTTTAGAGGTTTTGGTATAAAAACTTACCTGCTGCATATAAACTTGTAAATCATATCTTGCGTAAAATTATAATTAAACATTTTTTTTATATTTAGATTCATAACCACAGACTATAAAAAAACTGCAAAGAACGTATATTACGTTAGAAATAATATATTTATTAAACTATTGGTTAGGGGAACTAGTTTATTTCCAGTTTAATTTACCTGATAGAGAGAGATTATTTATTTAAGAGAACTTACATTAATTGTATAAAGTTATATTATGGGTGTATGCTAATCGAAAGCAGAGTACTATGGTGAAAAAATATTTGCTTGTGGGGAAAAGATCATGTACTAAATGACACATTTTTTGACAACATAAAATTTTGACGTCTGAGAAAACCATTAAATTAAATTCTATGTTGTAGCAAAAAATTGTTTAATGTGATGTACAATTGTAATCGCAAATTATAATTAACAATGCATTTTTTAGTCTAACTATATTTAAGAGAAGTAAAAATTTAATGCATTGGGCGACGGCTCCAATTTTCAAAAACGACGGAGGTGGTTTACTTTGTTTTGAGCCGCCATGCTTCTAATTTGCTGCTTGCCAAGAATTTACTAGTTCTGTAAAAAATTCTACTAGCCTCCTACAGGGCTAGTGAAATTTTATTCACCTCAGCAGTGTCAAAAATTTACATAACAGAGTATTTTGCTACCGATTGGCACACACCCTATAAACACAACTGAAACGAAAAATTTGTCGTAACGAATATTTATCGTAGAAAATAAAATAGGCTTACGAGCAATAAAGCAAACTAAAATAATGATTAAAAGTAGCTAAATCTTTAAAAGGAACAACACTCTAATATTATCTCAAAATAATATGTATCAGTGGAATTAGCCCCAAAAAAAATGTATCTTAATTTAATTTAGATTTTATTGAGACTTTAAAAATTATATCACAAAGCAGATGTACAAAAATAACAGAAATCATCATAAACTTAAAACTATACAGTATTATTTGAATAAATATTTAAGACATTATTAGTTCTGAAGGACGCTACATGTTTAGTTAAGTTTGACTAAGATATGAGATTTTACTTCAATAGATAAACATATAAATCATATTTCCCAAATGTATAATAAAAATTTAAAAGGGCTGATTGATAGTAAAAATGAAATCTTATGGTAAAATTTACAGTTAACACTAAAACTATAATAACATATTTACAGGAAAAAGTAAACTAAAAACAACTTCTATCCCCTATTCGAACCCGGGATAGAATGAGAATAATATCCTGGTAAAGAGCAATTACTTCAGATAAGTAAGGAATTGATTTCTTCTTTTAGAATTCCGACTCGAGAAATATATAATCTGTAAGAAAGTGTACTTGGTATAACATTGTATCCAAAAACTATAAAAATATCTAAAGAAAACTGAGATTTGGGAAATAATTGCGTATCGTTAAATTTCGCTTGTATTTTACTCGACGAATTTACGCAATGAATTCTTGCCGACGAACTCATCAGCTGTACAAAGTTCGTCGTTTGTCCCATTTGTGCTTAAACTCGTACAATAAATCTTGATTTTAAAGCCGTTTTATAATAACGTTTTTACTTTGCAGGAAAAATGCATCAGTAATCAGTATGCTATTCTTTGAGATAGTAGCCGACAACTCGATGGCTGAAGATCACGTCTGTACAAATCTTCTGCTGTAAGCTGCTAACATTGAGGAGTTCGTTAACACAACAATTTTCAAAATTCACATGAAAATCTTTGGCAATTATAATATATCTTAAACTTTATCATTAAAACCTCCAACGAATATACCTTCCATACAACAAAATTCCTTTTACTGATACTTAACAATTTTGTACTTTTCAAGAAATTCTTAAAAAACATATAAGATGTACTTTAAATTTCTTTCATTAGTTGTACTACACTTTCCCACAGTACATGTTACACTAGGACTGGGTAATATAAAATTTAAACTAAGTATTATATGAAGTAGAGCTGTGCTATCAGTTTTTTTAGGTTCCGATTTCCTTTTTAAGGGACTTTAAAGTTTTTAATGACAAAATATCTTGTTTTAATATAATTTCTTGTCCTACATTGTTAATATTTGTGTTTCATGTAAAATATAGGATAACCAATAATATTGTGTAAATTTTGTTTTTTGTTTTTCAGTAAGAAAAAATTTTAATAATACTTTTATAAAGCCGTATCCATTCAAAACATACTGAAGTTTAATGTATCTTACTTTAGGAGAATAGAAGCTTGTGAAAAAATCCAATAATTTTTTTAAATAAAGTTTTCTTTTTTTGACTAAAACTTAAGTGTATATTCAGAATAAAAAGCTGTATTAATGGAATTTCATTATTTCATTATCCTATTCATACATTTTTTTAGAATAATATTTGTTGAAATTTTCACATGATAATGAAAGATAAGTTTTCGAATTTGGATTACCGACATACTTTTTTGCTAAGGATGTTGTGAAATTTGCATTAAGAACCACTTTTAAAGGAGATTAGAATTAAGTTGCAGTTTCTTAATTGTTTAATAATTTGGTTCAGTAGTTGAAATTTCTAGTCATTAGTATTCACCGTCAAAAGTGGTAAAGTTGAATAAAGAACGCAATGTTATTGTGTAGCGACTACAAAATCAGAACTGATATGTTCAGCTAGTCTGATAAACAAATTGATCCACTATTATTGTTTTAATAAAAACAATTTGAAATTAAAACGAAACATTTCTTAAATTAAATAGAAATTGGTAAAATCAGAATCGAACATGAGCCAAACAATACATTCAACTTTTGCCGTTTTCTTTCCCTAAAAATAACATTTCTTTTGCTTTTTATAAAAAAAAAATTTGCTATTCAAAATTTTCTTAAGACAAACATTTTGCCTGGTAAGTGATAATACAATAATTTCTAGAAAAGAAAAGACCATTAATAATAATTTAGGATAAAAAATAGTTGGAAAATTACCAAGCTTTTCATCATAAATAGTGTTTATTTATTTATTTATTTATTTATTTATTTATTTATTTATTTATTTATTTATTTATTTATTTATTTATTTATTTATTTATTTATTTATTTATTTATTTATTTATTTATTTATTTATTTATTTATTTATTTATTTATTTATTTATTTATTTATTTATTTATTTATTTATTTATTTATTTATTTATTTATTTATTTATTTATTTATTTATTTATTTATTTATTTATTTATTTATTTATTTATTTATTTATTTATTTATTTATTTATTTATTTATTTATTTATTTATTTATTTATTTATTTATTTATTTATTTATTTATTTATTTATTTATTTATTTATTTATTTATTTATTTATTTATTTATTTATTTATTTATTTATTTATTTATTTATTTATTTATTTATTTATTTATTTATTTATTTATTTATTTATTTATTTATTTATTTATTTATTTATTTATTTATTTATTTATTTATTTATTTATTTATTTATTTATTTTGTCTATAGATATAATATCCTTAGATACAGTTAAACAATATAATTACATATAGTAAATATTAATAAAATACAATTGTTGATCATTTAACTTAACGGTAATTATAAGTTTAATAACATTTACATTTAAAGAAAAATCTATATTTTTTTTAATTTATTAAATTGACTATATCCTCTTCTAAATGGATCAGCATTTGCATAATTTGATCTGAAGAATTTAATTTCAAGCAATTCAAAGTGTCGAGATGGATGATAAGGAACATTAAACGAAATGTTATCGAGCAGGAAATTAGAACAAATATCACAACATATGTATATAAACAACACATTCAACATAGTTTTTCGGCTTTTTAAGAGTTGGATGTTTGATTAGAGCAAGACGGCTAATGGGTTCCACTGTAGACCACGGAGGCAGAATAACAAACTCTGCTTTTGTACAGATCCAATGTAGTTGTTGTAACTCATGTATATAGGAGCCCAAACTATACAATATATATTTATGAAAATTATCAACACCATCTTTAAAACTTACAAGTCCTACAATATGTTGTGAATTTGACAAGTATCTAAATAATTTTTCTCTTTTAATTTTGTCCTTATAAGCTTTGAAGGTCTGTAATTCGTAATCTCAAATAGTATAAATTTACTGGGTTTACTGGTTTAGATATTTATTATATGATTTAACTGCAACCAGATTAATTTGTCGAACGGTGTTATATATGCAAGTATTATTTATTTTATTAGGATTTTTACTTCTGTCTACAACTACTAAATTCATAAGAAGATAATAAAAATATTGTATAAATGCATGGAACATATTACAAGAAAAAAGAACTCTACTCATATCGACTTTTCTGCATTTTGGCACGAGTTAAGATTAAAAATGGGGAGAAAAGGCAAATAAAAATAAAAATGTGAATAATTCTCGCACAAGAAGGATATGTGAACTTTTTTCCTTTAGCTTTTATTAACCTTCAGTATATGCTGCAATTGTAAAACGTTGTTGTATGCTAGAATTGCCACAAAATGTCACATACTAATTGACGTGTATTTTCTACCACATAACGTTTGATAGTAAGAAATACTGATCTTTTAATATGAAAATTATATGTTTTTTTTCAAGGTATGTAACATATTGAATATTTTTATAAGAGTACTAAATACACGTAGTCTCAGAGTGGAAATACCATATTTGTTTTGTTCTATTTGCTTAGACAGTTTTAATTTACAGTGTAACATTAAAAAAACACTTGGTGTGAAATACGGGGAAATACTACAAATGCTTAAACTAGTCTAGTATTCCAAGTTTTGAAAAAATTTATTTTGAAATTTCGCAATGAACTACTTACTAATTAGCTTACTTCATTCGGACTTTCTACCAGAGGAAGATGGTAAGAAATAATTGCTTAATGATTCAAGGTCCTAAAGCAGAAATAAACTAAAGCCCTAAATTTTTTTGTCGAACCCAAGAAGAATTTTTTTTTGGAATTTTTGATTTCTTTTTTAGGTTTATTTTTTGATTTAAAAAAAATATATGGCAAACTTATGAGAAAATTCAATCCCCAAATGTATATTTGGATTTTTGCCTAGTGATCCTTTGGGCGTGGTAAAAAGTTTTATTCTCCTTCGTATCTAATAGAAGCATTGCTAGTATTATCTTTTCTGTGAAGCTCTAATTTAACGAAAATAAAAACGATGCAATAATAGCAATCGAAATTTGAAGTCACTATTCGATAAACAGAGATGGAAAAACCGGCCAAATGCTGGATACAGAAAAAATATATACTCAGCAAAATCACTACTCGATATAAAAAGAGTAAAAGAAACACTTTTGAGGAAACATCTTCCTCATGAAGACATCATTCGATAAACAGGGTGGAGAAAATACTTAAGCCCTTCTAAAGGAACTTAGTTTATGATGAACTAACTCTCCCAAATTAAAAAACGAACGAAGCATAGTCCCCAAAAGTATTAAATAAGAAAATTTTTTATTCGGTTTTTGGTCGCTATTTGAGTGTAACATTAATTTTTGTTATTTATTTTTATTTAAGGCATTCGTTCTTTGTTTAGGGACTTAATTCATTTTAAAAGTTGGGATAAACTAAGTTCCCCAAATGTGGGAATTTAGTTTGTTGGGGACTTAGTTCCTACCAACTGAAGACGTTAAGAACTAAGTCCTTAATGTATCCTGTCATCTAAACAGAAATTAATTGAGTTCCAAAATATTTACGGCGAACAACAACAACGATTTTTGGGAGATAGTTACCTGTTAGTTAAGTTTTTGGGGCTTAATTCTTAGTTTTTATATTTCGGGACTTAATTCATTCCGATTTTGGGGACTTATTTCCTACAGCTATTTTTTAAGCTAATTTCAATTACATTTGGCTAGAATTTTCGGCATAGAATTAGATCCGTCTTAAACAAAAATGGGTTTGCTTTTAGTCCACAGCTGGACTAAATTTCGCCAGAACCGGTATATTCTTCAAATATATTTGATCTCACATGGCTTCTGTTTTTTCATTATGTTTGTGTGAAATTAACATTTTTATATAGGTAAGTTCATGATTTACTGATGGATTTCGGTACATATAGTAAATATGTATATGTATATGTACATCTGTATGGAGACTTTAAAGTTGGTGTTGTTGCAGCAGCATATGTTCATGCTTTCTTTGTTAAATGCGTTGGTCTTGGATTTTCCAACTCTTTAGTTTCAGTGCCTGACCAGCTCAATTTTTTTGCGGTGTATGTTGGATTATATTAACAAGGAAAATGATTTCTTAACATGTTATCACCAACACTTTAACAGCAGCAGCACCAGCAGCCATACATTAAGATTTGTACTGAAGTTTTTCAAAAAACTGTTGATATCTTACAGCTGTGTATGTATGAAGTTGTCTTAACACACTGTATTAGTAGCGAAGCGGTTGTTTAATAAATGTTGAACATAAAATTCTGAAGTTAGTTTTGGTTTTTGTGGCATCATTTGTTGAAACATATATTTTGTGTTGTTTTTTACTTCTTCATAAGATTTTTTTCTTTTCCATTCTTCAGCTAGTTTTCCGAACTTTATTTTAGTTGCTTTTAGTAATTTTTCAAGTTAATGTTGCCTTGCACCATGAGCTTGACCTGAATTATATAGAGCAGCAAAATAGCAAATTAAATGTGTAGCACAAATTTATTGCAGCAGGTATTTTTGCATATTTATGCATAGATGTTACCTATTACATTAAATTATAGAATTTTCTTTAATTATCTTGTTTGGATTAGTTGTAGTAAATGTAGTTCATAAAGAAATTAGTTTTATTAGAAACTTTTTTATTTTTAATTTAATTCAATTATAATTTTTTTTACAATGTTATTTTTATATTTCAAAGAAAATATACACATAAGTGTATAGATAATTGAGAACCAGCTCATGATGGCATTCAATATGGTCAGAAGAAGCACACAGAGGTGATAAAAAGGTAGAACTACATATGCGCTTTTTGCGACTCGCTCTATAGGCACAATTAAGAAAAGAGATATGAAAAAAATTATTTGTATTCACCTTGCTTTTTTTTTGCGTACATTTGAAAAGTATGTAATATTTTCAATTAAATATGATAAAATACCAACACACAACCGCAGTATACATTTATGAATGACTTCTTAGTTCAGTAAAAATTAAAAAATCCAATTTTTCTTGAATATACGTGGACAAATTTTATATATGTGTTTTGTTTACATCCCTTTATGCGTAGCATTTTCTATTCTATAGTAATTCTACGCTATCCAGTGATTGTATTGATTTGGACCATTTGCTACTGTTTCTTACATGTCTGTTATTTTTTGTGGTTCATATCGTGAAAACGTTTTTAAAAAATGCTTGCATTAACTTTAAATAAATAGCAATGTGATCGGAACACTATAAAACATTGAAATTATTAACTATATGCATAAAAATGAAGACATTATACAATTAAGACCTAATCAATGATGTTACTCCTTGTAGGGCAAACATTGTCCGAATAATTGCAGTGAAATTGGAAAGTAATTGAATTAAATGTTGCTGTATAAAGTCAAAATGGAAAAGCCGGTACAGCTAATGTTTGTAGCTTACATACATACATATATTTTGTGTTATTACTGTCCACAATGTTGACATAATAAAATTGATTTTATTTTCTGGCGTTCCCTGACAAGCTCCACATTTTGAGTTAAATTATTGCAAGATAACAAAAATTCTTTAAGACAAAGAAAGAATGGCAGTGGAAGAAGTAGCAAATATTTAAAAGAAACAGCTTGGTTTTAGTATTTTAAATTTTTTGGTTTTAACTTATCGCCCGGTGCGGTGATACCATTGAACGAATGGGCAAAAAATACATAAAATTGTCCTAGATAAATTAAATTTAATGCTGACAATTTGTAGGCGACTAAATCGACCGCATTATAAAAATTGAAACTAAACTTAAATATATACAATAAAATACAAAAATAAAAAACATTCTAAATAAACAACTTAAAGTGTATTCACACTTTTTTATTTTTGAAGTCGAAGCTGATGATACATGCACGTGTAATAAAAAGTGTGCTAATGTGTTAATAGCAAGTTTAAACGTTAATAGCTCCCTAAATATCGAACCGATTCAAATAAAATTACATTTGCGCACATGTATGTAAAAATCTTTCCACAATCTGTTCAGTATTACGGCCGTAAAAAGGATCTAAAATAACGTGTTTGTCTAATAATAACATAGATATATTCAAAGTTATAATTAAATGGTTTAAGATTTTTTTCTTGGGATTTTATTTACAATAAATTCATGTAAACGAAAGCTAGAATTAAGCCCAGTTTTTAAGAAAATTATTTACATTGAAAAAAGTCGATATTTTCGCTAAAAATTTATACTTTGCCGTAAATAGGTTGACCTCAGCAACCTCATGGGTACACAAAGAAAATTAAATGAAAAACTTCAAGTACATAATATTTATTTCTTGCAACGCAGTGATATTTCAAAACGATCGCTCTTTAGAAGCGAATAACAAAAAAATATTCTACCAAAAGAGATGAGTAAACAAGATATTTGTATGCATTTTTCACACACGATAAAGAGTAATACGATGAACTATTTTACATTCCTAACTCCAAAAAATTGCCATCTTTCAAAAATTTATATCATCACTATTTAAGCTAGCTGAATTTATTAAAATTTTTATGTATGAAACGATGGTACTGCTTAGATAAAATTATGAAACAGATCACGAATAGCTTTCTGAGAGAAAGAAAGGCCGTAGTACAAACGATGATTGTTACGACGAAGCGTTCATTAATTAAAAAATATTAAGTTAGAGCATTTTATTTTTAAATTTCGTTACTAAAATCCTGAAATTTTATTTAGCAAAAAATTTAAAGTTTTATAAAAAAAAGCATCGGTATCTCTTTTGTGAGAGTTAAGGTCGAGGCCTTACGTTACTTTTTTCAACTGACAACTAAGTTAAAATACAGCATTGTCCCATTCCGCACGTCTCCGTCAACGCAGAGCACTAAAGTTGGGCAACTTCAAGCTGATTTAATGTCTGTTAACAAAGTCCTCATTGTGTCAACCTCCTCCGCCGATACATTAATGGCAGTTAAAAAAAGCAACGTATAACGTACGTCGGATACTATCTGCCTCGGTCTTTAAAGCTTCAAAATAAAAATACAAGAAAATTCGTTCACAAAATAAAATAAAATCTATTTTATTTGACGTAGTCCAAATGTCAGTTTGTGGGAAAATTATATTGCGGCAGAGTTCATAAAATTTGCCAATAGCGCAAATGGGAGTACTTTGAAACTAACCACTTTTTCATTTGTCAAAATTTTGAGAATTATCTGAAAATAATTTGAAAAATATAAACATAATATAATTTGAAGGTTTGACGGTTTCCTTATCAATTTAAAAATTCGTCTTATGTATTAAGGGAAGCGTCTGTTAGAGACAATGCCTTACTAATCGATTCACAACTACAAAAGTTCTCAAATTATACAACAATTGTCCAGAATGAGGTAAACAAAACGCAAAGTTAAAGTTTTCATTTTTCTTTAAAAAATTGGTTTTAAAATAAATAAAACAAACTGAAGTGAGAAACTTATTTATTAAATTAAAAAAAAAATTATAAAAACCAGATTTTTAATATTTTGTGTAGCAACAATAAATTTCAAAATCCTTGATAGCCTTAAGCACAATAATAAATTAAAATAAAACGTTTATAAATTTACCAGCGCATTTAAATTTTTTACACCCAAATGAAGAAATTTATATGATCGTTTACGTTTATTAATTATCCCTTACGTATCCTTAACCATGTAATTTAACTTATCCTGTTAAAATAATGAATTAAAATGGCACCACATAAATACTCTCGCAACCTTTCAGAAACAATACAAAGCCACACAAACACACAGTGTAGAACACACTTAAACAAGTATCTATTAATTATTACACTTTTTACACTTTTACACTTTTTGTTTTATGTTTCCTACATGCAGGTACCACCGTTTTTTTTAATTTTTTAAGTCTTTGTTTTAATATTCATACCAGTTTGTGTTTTTTTAATTTTCTTTTTTGCATACAACACACATCGTAAAAAACACCTGCTTTTAATTTTTATGTAAAAGTTAGTGTGTGTGAATAAGTCCTTTTTGTGTATCTATGAGTTGGCTTTTAATAAATATTCAAAGGTTTGGCGAGAATTGCGTTTTCGGTGCTTGTAGCTTTTAAGCGAAATGGAAGTTTTACTTTAGCTTTAAAATAATAATAACAGTCAGTCAGACCCTTTTTTATTGCTGCTTAGCCTCTGACTAGTGGCAGAATAAATGCAATTGGCTGAAATAGTAGTAGATTGGGTTTACTTTTTGCATAGCTAAGTAGGCCAATAGTCAGTTTAATGGTTTTTAAAGCTTAACCTGTTCGAGGTTGCAAAGTAGAATGGATATAAGCTCGAACAAATAAAAAACAATTACTTTATAAAATAGTAGTTATAATAAAACTATAACTACTTCTTGTTCTAACTACATTTGAAACTACTGCATACTACCGCACCATTAATACCACAACTGCTATTAACTTATGAGAATACATACATACTTCTGCTCCACTACTACTGCTGATATGCAAACTTTTTAGAATGGCTCCCCTATTTTCTATTGCTTTTGGCCCATTGGTCATAATCCTGACAGCTACTTGGCTCTTTGCGAGCAGGACCAGTTAAATAATTTCAGCACACTGCATTTATTCCATTTTCTGATACGTTGGGAAATCTTGTGTATGTTTGTATATATACTCGTTTTTTATATATACTGTACGTATACTCGTATGTGTTTGAGTATTTCATGAATACAGCAATAACTTCACGGTTAGATTTGAGCTTCCCAGTGTGGTTATGGGTGGCTACAATGTTAAGGTTCAAAGCTGCTCTACAGCCTAGTATTTAAAAATTGACAAATGGTATAATTAAGTGTTAAGACAATACTTAATATTCAAATAAATAGTTATAGCAACTAAAAAAAAAACAAAATTATCAAACTAAGCAAAATACAACAGAACGTGAATGTAGGAGTAAATTTTCTTGTTATTAAACTTGAATTGTCAAGAAGGCTGTAAATTCTTAAGAAATATAATTGCTTTGACTTTACTAAATTATAGGATTTGCTGTTCAAGACACTAAACTAATTTTTTTTAAACCTTATCTTAAGTTAAAAATTTACATAAAAATAACATAATATTAATTCCAGAAGTGTTTTAGTTAGCTTTTTGGGAAATATGAAAATACAACAGTAAAAAGAATAATATTTCACAGCATTTTCTTCTCAGCAGAACACATTTAAAGTGGTTGCAAATGCTTATCATTTTAGAATTATATCAAGTACAAGTCGATAAATTTATATTATAAAAATGTCAGCAAAATAATATATGGAAAATTCTAAATCCTCTAAGAGTGAGCTCATTGCATCACATTCCCCTCCGACAGCTACGTGCTTAATATTTATCCTCCACCAGATATCAAACTAATTAGAGCAGGGACCGTAAATAACAGATATCGAAAAAATTTAAACTTAAAAACTCCCTGTGTTAGAGTCAACGGAGGCATATACTGTCATAAACCAATAGATTCGTATTGGCGAGCTCTTTCAGAATCTAAAAGAAGCTTAAAAAACGATTTCATCTCCACAGTTAAGAGTTATTTTTCTACAGAAAAATAAAAGATTATATCAAACTCTTGAAAAGAGAGTTTAATATTTCCGTCATAAAAAAATAAAACTCATTTTGTTTATCTTTTTTGAGGAGTTTTATTTTTTCCGTCTAAAATAAAAATTATTTTATTTATTTTCTTATCTTTTGCTGTCTCTTTTTTATTATGTCTCTCTATTATTTATTTATTTAATTATTTAGTTATTTAATTTCACGTACATAACTTTTTAAAAATTTTTTGTTGAAATATTTGAACGAAGGTAACTCAACAACAATTTAAAGGCTCAGAATACTCTTTTCACGATTACCCTGGTTGCAGGAACACACTTCCTGATTGTTGCCAATGGATAGAAGTACGGATAATGTATTTTTTCCCTCCCAGAATTCAAAAAGAGGTTTATTAATCTCAAATGTCCTTGGACAAAAAATATTAATTTCAAAGAAAGCTCTTTTTTCATCCTCTTTATCATTTTCTTCGCTTTCTTGTTCCCTATCTGCATTTATGGAATCAAGATATGTATGTATAAGATTAACATGCATCGCAAAAATCCTTTTATAAATTAATTTCAATTGCAATGCAATGTGATTATATTGGCAGTCAATTTACATAAACTGAGTTTTATTTTCGGACGTGAAAAATTAAACTTTTCAAATGAGTTTTATTTTATGACGGTGAATAAAACACTTTTATTAAGAGTTTCATCAGACCTTTTATTTTTACGGTAAAAATATATCTTTTTTTAATTCACAAAATAAGTATTATAAAATAATTTTTTGATATCGATGCGGTCCCTGAATTAGAAAGTTCCATTCATTGATGATTTTACAAATTATAAGTATATTTTTGCTAAGTTGTTAATTGCAAATGTCTAAAAGTACGAAATTTATCTTATACAGGCGGTTCCAATGAGATGTTTCAGTTTCAATACCCCGCCACTACTTGACAGATTACAAGTAAAATGTATGCCAACTAATAGAAAATCGAACACTATACATTTCAACAAGGCATTAAAATAATTAAAATTTGGTAACAAATATTAAGAAAAGCATTTTTAGCATGTCATTAAGCATTTCTTGACCAGAAAATCTGCTAGTGGAGGAAACATTTTAGCTATTGGGTCAAACGATTGATATGAAGAAACGGACTAGCGCACAAAAATAACTGAATATAGGCTTGAGGAAAACCGAAGTTTGTCTATTGCTCGTCGATCTTTGGAATTGAGTTTTTCACAAACGACAGTACACCGTTATGTGGAGGATTTTTATTTTTAACAAGGCGGTACTATGTGCCATAGAAATAACGATACAATAGCCCTGTTGCGTGAAACGATTAATAACCGTATGATTTTTCGAATACGCAATTACCACTGGCCACCGAGATCTTGTGGTTTAACACCTTTAGATTTTTTTCTTTGGGGCTAAGTGAAAGGTAAAGTCTATGCCAATGGCAAATAATTAATTAGGGCCTCAAAGATGGAATTCGTGAAGTTATCGAGAACGTTCCTCCGCAGATGTACAAATTGGTGATGGAAAATTTTATAGGTCCTGCAAGCGTAGCCATGGCATGCCATCCTATTCATAATTAAATAAACATCAGATAATCCGATTCAATGATTCAAAATGAAAACACACCGGAAGAGTGTGTAGTTAGTACCAACAAAAGTTTTTTAAGAACTTCAAGTTTTATAAATAGGGTACCTGAACATTTCTTCACGACACGTACATATATATTCTTTTGACTTTTGGAGTAGGCGTACAAAAAGTAAAAACGAAAGCATTCACATTTATACAAATGGGCTTAAAATGCTTGGGCTTAACTTGTATCGTATACTCAAGATATTTATTTCCAAAACGTTGTGGCGTTCTTCAAATATAAATATTAGCAATTAAACTGGTTGTGGATTTCTTACAAGAAAATTTCATATCAACTCTTCCCATAAACTCTGGTAGCAGTACCGTTTCTTTTCTCTTATGAGTAGTAACAGCCCCTTCATTTCACTCCTACTTAATAATATGGGTGATTATTTAAACATGCGCCCTGGTAACAGTAGAGATCAGGACTGTCCCGCATGATCTTGCGACTCGCAGGGCTGATGTAGAGCTATTTAAACTTTTGTTTTTGTAGAACGAATCATTAAGAAATTTTCAGACTTGTACGTACTCGTATGTTACGTCTAATACGTTTAAAAAATATTCTGAAATACTGTCAAAAGAAAATCAAGTCATATCTACTCAAATCGATTTCGTTAAGTACGAATTTTCTTGAGCAGAGTACGGAATATCTGATTCATGAACTGATACGATTTTGGCACAAATTTCTTCTTTTAGCATTTATGCGGAATGAGTTGATTTTAATACAAAATATAAATAGCACTCTATATTTAAAAATAGTCGGCGGATCATATTCGTTAGCACGGATTCAGTGGCAAGTGGAAAATCATGAAATATCTGCAAAATATACGTACAGTAGTTTTTCGGTTTAACGAACCAGTACTTCGTCAGGCCTGTTCGTTAAACCGAAAACTTCATTATAGCCGTTTATGGATAAATAAATATAACAAGAATTGTATTTTTTGTCCTTTATTTTGTTTAAAATAATTTTTGAGATCAGTATAATAAAAAAATTAAATAAAAGGGCACAATTCATAACATTAGTAGAAAACATAAATCATAAAAATTATTGTAATAAAAAACTAGCATAAATTAATTTTAAATTTCCTTGAAAAAACTTTATTTAAAAAAGTTATCGAGTAATTTTTGTTTTTTTATAGCATCTTCTTGCACTTCTTCTAAAATTATCAATGTTGAGAAATAAACTTTATTTTCTTGAGCCCATTGAACACAAATTTCGAAGCTTTTGATAGCATCTACGTGTTTTATTTTTTACTACAATTTCCTTCATTATCGACTTCTTCAACATTATGGCTATCATCTTCATCTTCGTCTGCTTTCGGCGGATTGTTTTCTATCCATTCGTTTAAGTCATTGGATGATAGTTCTCCTAAAAAATTTTAATTTTTAAATTTTATCATAGTTGTTATTGTCATACAAATTCAGATAAATCTTTTGAACAGAAGAAATGAAATGTGACTAACATTTGGAAAAATTTAATTCAATCTACCAACTCCAATTTGAATTGCCACTATATCTTCGTTTTGAATATCATCTTTCTCATCGTAGCAACTAAAACAAAGGTGTTTTCTCCATTGTAGAAAATTCACCTTGTTTCATGACATCTTTTTTTGGCATCCAAAGTTTATACTTTCTGCATTTTTTATTAGTATATTTTCACAATCAAAACAAAAATACTGCGCAAACAGAACCTAAAATAGCAATACTTTACTTTTGGTTATATCTGTGTAAGAAATTTATCAAGATTATTTTTTTTACTAAAATTATGAATCTTTTTTGTTCGCTATATAAGGTACTCAATGTAGCAAAATGACCTGTTCGTTAAAAACGATGTTCGCAGAATCAAATGTTCGTTAAACCGAAAAACTACTGTATATATTTTAGTGATTTAATTACTGCTCTCTTACTTCCATGTCATGGAAAAATTTAGTATATGTTGGAATCAAAAATCGTTCTTGTGTACTTTTTCTTCAGATGATTTGCATCTATAAATAAATATATTTTATGTACAATCAACACCCAATTAAAGAGTTGTGACAAATAAAATAATCATAGATAGTGACAATGTAGGCTTGGCATTCTCCTAAAACTAGATTTTGGTAGGGATTAACTTCTCTTTAATTCCTACTGCTTCATGTCCCATAATAACTTAAGAAGTACATCGGCTTACAAAATACTGTAAGTACAGATTGGATCGTGAATAACATTTCACTCACGATCATGCAAGCTCACGGTGACAAATTTTAATCATGCACGCTCATGAACGACCTTATATTTTTGCCTCACGTTCATGCACGCTCACGTGAGTGAACAAAAAGTTAGTCACAATCACGAAAACTCACGCTTACGAAAAAACTATAAAAAAACTATAAAACAGTTAAAAGAAATTAAATGAAAAAATGCAATAAAACAAATAAAATCACACAGTAATCACGCTAAAAATCTACTTATGCACGCTCACTCAAGGTAAATTGTTCTGTGTTCACGTTCATGCACGCTCACATGACTGTAATAAAAAACTAAACTTGATCATGCATGATTTACGATAATCACATGAGTGGTGCCCATCTCTATTTGGGACTCTGACCATCATCTTCCCAATGTTTAAGTAAAATGTAGCCATTTGAATTCAACGACTCGATAATTACACTTTAAAATACTCTATATCTACGACTTATAGGTCTAGCAAATTAAAAATGGACAATTGTTGTTTATGCTCTTAAAAATGCGTTAAATTATTAGAATTATGAATTAATTTTTAAAATAATTAAAATAAAAAATTATATATGAAAAGATTTTATATATTTTATTTAGAATATGTGAAGTTATTAAAGCTGCAAAGTAGTTCTAAAATACATTAAAATTTTTAAATTCATTATCCTGTAACACAACCATATTTTATTTCCTACAAGTAGAGGTTAAAGCACTTTTGTATCGCCAAAATTTCTTGTTTTTTCAAATACATGCTGTTGATCAAATTTCATTATATTGATTCTGTTTTTTGCTCTTGGAGCAACGCACTGTCGTACCCTCGATTATGAAACCCTTAAACATTTTCTTAGTTTCTCTTTGCACACTTTTTATTTTAGTTGAATTCGCAATTTAAAATTTGCGTATACTTATTTTTATTTCATTATACCAACATAACATCATTAATAACTTTCATATCATCTGTCATAATGTAGTTGAATTCTTAATTTTTTTCACTATATATAAAATTTTATAATTCTGATGTGTGATGTTTTATTTGTTAAAACAAGTATTCATTTTGCTCACCATAACCTGCCCCATGCTTTTGACTTGTAAAACACTTATAAAACACAAATATTTCATAAAATAATATTAGGCGCGTAAAACTAAGTTGGTCTTCTGATAATTTAAATTATAATAAACATTTTCTTTTAGTCTCAGGTTAAATCAGAAAATTAAAGAACAAACTATTTAAATAAGCACTTCCCTATTTTAATTCCCCTACACTTCGTATTATATGATTATGTGTCTGTTACAAGTCTGCCTCATTTGTTGTACATATGTCCGTCCAGCTGTCCACCAGTATGAATATGTGTTTGCCTGTTTCGTCGTCCGTTCATATATCTGTCCATCTGTCTATCTATTCATTCATTATTCCTTCCGTCTGATGATGTGTACTTATGTTGCGCTGTGTTGCCTTCATGTGCGTGTTTTTAATAGTTTTCATGTTTAATACATCAAATTGTTGAAGCTATTGTTGTTGCAGTTGCACATTGTAAGTTTAATGTTAAAGTTTAACCATGCGTTGGCCGTCTGTCTGTCTGTCCATTTTAGTGATCATCAATTACACATGCTAATGCTTTTACATGTTTTAACATAATTTATATAACATTTTACTTTTTGTTTTTTTGTTACAACAAAAAAAATATTGTTGTGCAAAAATTAAATAAATTATAATTATGCAATTATGTATTTAAAATCCGGCTTACGTGTGCATTTATTTCATTAATGAAGTTCTAAAAGTCAAACTTAAACAAATAGCTTAAGTCAGTTTAAAAACTAGTTTTTACTCCCTAGATAGGATTAGTTTATTAACTTTAATCAGGAAGTTAGGCTTCGTGAATTTTAGATTGATACACAATTATGAATTAAAACAAATGCGTTCTAAGGCATAATATGCAATGAACAAGATTTCTAACCTTCCTTTTTAAGTCTTTTGAAATTCACTTAACAAGAATTTTAAATAAATTGTTTTTCATCACATATTTTCCTAGAAAATAAGATTGCACACTTTTAGTATTTTTACTGAGTGATAACGTGAGTTCCAAAGTCATTTTTAGAATGCATGGAAATGCTGAACTCCGTCGTTTAAAATTATTCCTTTAGAATGAATGGACTATTTTAAGCGAACTTGTAATAATTATTGATTTACGAATTGTGGCACATTCACGGTCTTCTTGATACACTTCATAAACTAAGACGGATTCGCGTTGGCTTTTTTCACATCTCTTCCATCAAAATATTTTTTTTGACATATAGCTATACAGCTCCTTCGATATAGAGCACTTCGAAACTCATGTGTATAGAGGACAATTTATTGCTTGTAGGAAAGTTGTTCCATATTAAAAGAAATTAATACTTCTAATTGTCCAAAACCCACTATTTATTCAAATTCCATTGAAAATTTTTTAAAATATGCGTTCTCTTTAAACTTAAAATTTTATTATATTATATTATAGGCTTCGATTACTTCAAAAAGGAAAAAAAAATCGTATATAATAAAGTTTTAATATGCTTTTAAATTTTTACTTTTATAACATATTAAAAAATATTTAAGTGTTGGTTGCGATAACTTTATTACAACAACAGCAGCAAAACAACAATAATCGATAATAAAACACAAACAACAGTATCAGCAGCAACAATACAGTAAGCATCACGTGCTGTGCAAACGAATAACCTACTGCTACAGTCTACTCTCGATAATGGGATACAGGCTAAGATAAGTTTTTCTGTCATTGAAGTTGATAATGAAGAGGAATAAACCGTACACGAAACACCGCTGCACCTAGTTCACTTAATTTAGCTAAGCGGGGATATCTTAATCCTGCGGCTCACAGAACGATTTCAGAATGCAATCAATTGAAAGCTTTTTAGCTTTGACCACCAGCAACAATTTTTTCATCAATGCACCGTAGGTAATGTGACTCAAAATCTTGGCCCAAAAGAACTTTTTGCACTAACAACAATAATGTTTTTGTCACTGATGTTCTAGATATTTCTTTAACTGCTTTATAGGCACTAATTGTCCCAAATATTATTTAAAAATACATTGAAATTGATTATGGAGGGGAAACTGGATATTTGGATTTTGAAAAAAAAACACTTGATGTATGGGCAGTCGATTTTGAAATTTGCGAGCAACATTCTTATTGCTGCATAACAAATGTAATATTGATATAAATGAAATCCTTTTTTTAAGTTATTAAGCAAAAAGACGGAAATCGTGCATAATATGGAGAAGAGAGAAGATAGTAATTGATTTAAAAAAACTGGACGTTTTTCTTTTGTTAACAAAACGTGTAATTCTAACTTAACATCAAGTAAATTACTTTTTCCATAAACATAAACTTCGCATAAGCTTTTGATAATCTTGGCCGTGGACTGCCATCTTTTTCCTTGTTGAAAAGTATTAAGAAACGAATTCTGAATTAATTTATTCGTTTCGGTTTTTGATTTAAAGCGTTTTCTTTTAAAAATTCTCAGCTTGAAATTTATTGAAATTTTTTATCTTTGGATTTGTGTAAAGAATAAAAATAAAATAAAGACTAAAGACTAAAGATATTATTTACTTTGCCAGTGCAGAAGTTAACAACAAACAAATTAATTGTTAAGTATATTTTTATTTTTTTTATTTTATCAATTTGTAAGCGTCAGCATAATTCGTGGGAGATTATTGACTGCAAATTTATGTTGACTGGAATTAATTTTAGTTTATAAGCCAGTAATTTATTTAAAAAGAATCAGAATAAATTAGACTAACAAGAAGTTTGCTATCTTTGGACTTATTTTTATTTCTCAAACAAAAGTGGACATTTTGATGCTCTTTTGGAAAGGATAAAGAGCTCAGACAATACTTACCTAATGGCGATCCTGCTGCTTACAGTATCAGTGAAATCAATTTAAATAAGGTTTCAAAACAAGCAAAGATTTGTGGGCAAAAAGCGCACGGAAAAATTAATTTTATTTATTTAAGATTTTGTGTACAGTCTCTACATTATACGCCATTTTGTTATTTAGTTGTTTTTTAATTTTTTTCATATCGTGGCAACCCTAAATTTTTTTTCAATTTTTGTACAATAACATCAGCAAAATTTAGGTTTCAAGCTTTTTAAGCACTTCTTACAATATACAAATAGCAGTGAGATATATCTTGATATCTGAGTTGAACTTTTGTTTTGGCTTGTTTAGCATTATTGAGAGGCGACTGTATATTCATGTATGCAATGTAAATTAAACACACTGTGTAGGGTTTGCGAAACGGAAATACCAAACGGGAAATTCGGGGAATACGCACACTCATACAGGAAATAAAAAGTGTATATTATTGTATAAATTTAGGGACTTTACCTCATATATCTCTTTCAAGTATTTCATTGAACTTAAATAAAATTTTAGCAGCCATTACAAAAAGTGAAGATGATATAAATGTTAATGAAGTTTCTTCTGGTTGACATGAAATTATTAATAATTTATCGAGTCTTGATTATTTTTATGGTAATGACATTATAAAAGTGAGCCAGACAAAATTTAAATATCCACCTAAAATTTTTTGTACCGAAGAATACATGAAAGGAGAAATTCTAAAAATATCGTTTGATTCAGGAAACAGAACTAGCTACTACACTATATTTTAGATAATGAACTTTAATAGTTTTTGAAATTTCAAACAACTGCGGAAAATTTAATAAGGTTTTAAAGTCTATTAAAGGAGCAGTAGACAAGAGTAGTCAGCAATCACATTTGTCTTTAAACTTTGTGCAGTCTTTGGGACAAATTGTCCCAATTTTAGTAGTTTTTTTTTAATCCAAAGTGATTATTATTTTGGCTAAAGTTCGTAACATTTTTAGTCAGAAAGAATTGTACATGAGACAATATTCCAAAGCAACAAGGGAAATTTTTAACGCCAATTAATTTCAACTTACACGGCAGAACAGAAACAACGTTGTTTTTCGGGAGCGGCTACACTCCCATCATCAGTGTTCATGTGTTTTTTCATGTAGTTTTTGTTAATGATGTTGTATCAAATTTATATTTTAATTTATCTTAAACAGAGTCAGCGGTAACCTTTTTGCAGTAAACATATGTTACATTTTTCTTTTGTTTTTTATCTGCATAAAAATACATTTTTTATACTCAATTGCTGTCTTTTCGTCACTTTGACTCAAACTAATCTTTTGAACTTTAAATGATGATGGCTTACATATTATATAAATAATAAAAAATGTAGTAGAAGAGATTACCACTCTAAAAGGAATTAGGTTTTATGGAAATATCTGTTAAAATATAGACATAATAGAGCTTAAAGAATATTTTTCGGGTTGCAGATAATGGCTGGTATACTGAAATCTTATGCTGAAAGTTTGACTAGCTGGTGGAAAGAAAAAAATGGTAGATAAATTTTTCGAGCAACTGAGACTTTTTAAAGTATATCGAGATATATGAGGATTGAAATGCCTGAGGACAGAGAAGAAAGGCGATTGTGCTATAAACTTGCTCCTACGCACAGAAAAAATCATTGTAAAATCAACTAAAACAAGGTTGATGCAATAAGTTTGCTTCATAAGCATTTCATGTTAATTTAACATGATATCAAAGTAAAATAAAAGTTATAGTTATCCACTTTAAAATAACTAGAAATCATGTTGAATTGGCATTGTACGCAAATTGAATCAAAGAGACTGTCATGTCAAAATAACGTTAAGATCCTTATTGAAACAATATTAAAAAAATTTATAACAACATGAATTTCATGTTGAATAAAAATAAATTTAATGTCGAATCAACTGTTAAGCGATTTAGTATTAATGTTACAGCCATATTGAAATAACATGAAAAGGTATTAACATTACTGGAAATTCCATGTTAATTTAACATGGTACCTATATTGAACTAACATTTATGCAATGTTGTTTTACAATGGGACAGGCAGTTAGTAAAAAGCAGTTAATTAATTTTTTTATTTAGGTTTACAAATATTTGTTTCTTAAATATCTTTTATCATTATTAATTAATTATTCAAGAGTTCGTCTATTTGGGATGCATGTGTCGTATTTTGAATAACTGAAATGTTTTCTATAATATTTCCGCCTTCGTAACTAATAAGATTAATATGTTCTTATTCGGCTGATAAACTCTCCATAAACTTTGTTAAATTCATAAAATTTAAAGATTTTAATTCACTTAAAATTTATAAAAATGCGCTTCTTATATGTAGTAAAGCTGCGATAGACTAAAACTTGCTGTTTCTTTAATGCTGTAAAGTAGCAGCACTTTTTGAATTTTTTCTCTTTTATCATGAAATAATTTAATTTCAACATATTTCACGTTGTTTCAACATGTTTTATATTTTTGTAATATTTATTTAATATATTTAACATGCTAGTTTAGCATAAGCCAACGTTTGTTAATATTTAAAATTGATAAATGTGTTTTCAAAGTATTCCAATGTTATTTTTAATGTTTATAACAATGTTGATTTTAAAATAGTTAATCTTGTTTTAACTTTATGCAATGTTAATTTTACATGAAAAACTGTAGTCATAGCTACAAAAACGGAATTTACAAATTTAAGCATTGATTAATGTTATTTTAACTCTGTAAAAGGTAAAATTTAAAATGTTTAATGTTATTTCAATGTGATTAATTTTAAATCAACATATTTTAATAATAAATGACCAATTTTAACCATTGATTTAACTTAAAACAATGCTAAAAGTAAATTCAATGGGTTTATATCCCCATATTAACAATGACTTGACATCAACATTTCTTCATGTTGATTTTACATTGGGTTTTATTTTCTGTGTGTAATAAATATGTAAAACAGCCAGCTCAAGGTTTTTCATAATACACATGAAAACGTAACTGTGGATGAACAACTGGTTCCATTTCGTGAGCTTTTCAGACTTAGGTAATACATTGCATCAAATTCTGCCAAGTATGTCATAAAAATTTGGGTTCCTTGTGACTCAAAGAGCAAATATGCATGGAATTCTGAAGTTTATGCATGACGATCGAGAAACACTCGCCCAGAAAAATATCAGGGTAAAACTTTCAACTTATGTATAACATTTTTTTACATGTTTTATTATTTAGGTGAGTGGGTGGTGCTTACTTTATCAGATCGTCTATCAAGAGGACGTACAATCTCCCTCAAAAACTCCTTTGCAAAAATATAACACTAGAAAGCACCGTCAGAAAGAATAAAACTTTTTTAAACAAAAAAGAACCCAATTTCAGAATTCTTATTCACAAACGATATAACTATTGTATCGTATATGCCAAAAAGAGTATAAATTTGTTAATCTATTGAGTTCTTTTCACCATTCTATTGCTGCTAGAGACGGTGAAACTAAAACACCAGAAATTATACCAAGCTAAAGCCGGATTTGATGCTATGGATCAGCTATTTGCCAATTATACTTGTAAATGTGTGAAAAGACGTTGGCCTGTTGCATTCTTTTTTCACTTAGTATTGATGTTTCCGGATGCAACTCGTGTGTTATTTAGACTGAAATGAATCCTAATTGGAACTGTAATTGTAATAAGAAATCGAAACGTCGGCTTTATCTGGCAGAACTAGCTGAGCAAATGATCAATCAACATATTTTGCGGAGAACAACAAAGCCATGCGGATTGCAACCAAGGAATTTAGTTCGACGCATCTTCGTTTATGAAAAATTATAAGCCAAATAAAAGACAACGTTGTTTTTTTGCAGATACAACACAAACTCGACCAAATAGTCGAACAGATGTGATTTGTGTAAGAAATTCTTAAATTTATATTAATCGAGATTGCCTCGATAGCTTTTTTCAAAGATTTAAAAAACTTTTGTTTGTTGAGGGTTTTTAGCTATTTCAAAAACAAAAGTTTTTTAAATCTTTGTAATAATAATTCTTAATATTAATAATCCTTGTTTTTATTCATATTTTTATTAATGGGTCACATTGATCCAAAGGATCTCAAGAAGGAAATAATGCTGGGAAATACTCAAGGGTTATAGGAAATTAATAATTAAGCCCGGTAAGAATAAGGAAAAATGTATTAAAAAGTACAAACAGAGCAATTGGGACAAAACTTACATTGCATTGTTATTTGGACGTCCTTAAAATAAAATTTATAATTATATATTTTTTGAAAAACTTTTCAACTATTCTTCATACAATCTCTTAATTTTTCATAGTTTAACCCTCCATTTACAGAATTTTATTAAAAAGACTTAACATTTTTAATTGCTATTATATTATTTGCTATTTAAAAAGAATGTTTATTTTCATGAAACAATGAATTGTTCGCTAATTTTCTCATGTTGTTTCTCTTGTAAATTAGTTTGATTTAGAAAAATCATATTTAGTGGGATTGCGGAAAATTCCTGGTAAATCCCAAAGCCCTTATACTAAGTGTGTGCAGCGAACAAATTGTCTTAAGTTAAGTTAAAATGCGGCATTCAACCAATATACCTCTGATGTTCATTCGAAATTATGAATAAACGCATAAACGCATTTGCCAGTAAGACCGTACATTAAACAATTACAACAATAATGGCAGCCTTCATAATTTTCGTTGCGTAAATGTTATTGTTTTTACATTTCACTGCAACAAAATATAACAACAAAATATAAACTCAAATGAGTGCAAAGTAAATTCCTCCCCTACTGGGCAAATATGTTCTATACATTGTTGAAGTTAAAGTTTTTTAAAACACAGGAATGGGAAAATATTAAAACTTTATGTAAGTGTGTTTTTGGGGGCATTTTAGATACATAAATATATTTATTAAGTAGCGAGCAGTTCTGAAGGTGACATAGTAATGCTTTTTGTTGGTTTATTTTGGTAATTGGGATTTCGTCATTTACCTTTAATAATATTTTTTAATACAAATTGAAGTCAATTAAAACAATTCGTTTTGCTGTTGCTCCTTGACCATAAACCCATTTAATACTTTGTTGTTGATTTTAAATTATTTAATATTTAATTTATTTTTAGTGTACAATTTTGATTGAACGTTATTGATAAAACAGGCTGAAATTGGGGTCTTGTAATTGTTAATTTAAATTTAAAATTTTTTTAAATATATCTTGATTAAGAAAATAAAACGAACGTCTTATGCATTTCATCTCATTGAAGTAGTGTTCTGTTTAAATTAGCTAACAAATAAATATAATTATGATTGGATCAGCACTTGACAGCGTAACTTAAAATTGTATACATAATTATTTTGTGAGATTACAAGTTTAATCTTATTTACAGGCATGTAAATTGATGCTAATAAAATCTAATATCTCCAAAGAATTCTTTGAAGTTGTCACACGTTTACGTTTATGGTCAATTGAGAGCAACGACGCAGCCATCTTGCAGACAATTTTCTTAAACCCAGCTGATCACCTAAAATCGAAGCCACACTGCCACATGAAATGCCTATAGCATCAACAATCTCAGGTTTTTTTACGCTTCCATCGGCCAACACCATATCATGGATTTTATCGACATTTCCGGGTGTAATGACCGCAACTGGCAATCCAGAACGTTCAGCGTAATTTTTACTTGTGTGATCACAACGAAAGTCAATAAACCACTTTTTTACAATTGAAATCGATGGTGCAGAATCCCCACAGTATTTATCGAGCTTTTCCTTGGTTTGATTGACGTTTTTTTTTCGGAAAAAATAATGTGTAATGAACACTCGAAATTCACTTTTTACCATTTTTAGAAAAAATACATGAGGTTGTATGTTTTGGTACGTGATGGCAACAGTGTTGCACTTCATATAACTACGAGGGAAGTTCGAAAAGTTACGGACTTATTGATTCGGCCTCGCATATTCCGAATTTCATTTTTCTTTTTGCCAAACAGGACAGCGCTACACGTTACATAGCGAAGGCTAATGTGAATATTCCCCCTTAAAGATTTGATGATATAATTAATGTTTGTAATAATATAATAACTTGGACCGTACTATTTTATTCCGATAAATCTTTTATCGAAAGTCTTTCTGAAGTGGTAGATATAACAAATCGCGCTCAATCATTGTTCTCAAAATGCACAGAGATCATACCATAGATCTTTCCAATTCAGCTGGATCTATGAAACGGGGTGAATAAATATTGACTGCGATCTCCGATCTGTGTTCACATAAGAAATAATTTCTTCAAGCACTCGTTTGTCTGAAACTTTTATGATGTTTATTTTTATTTTGTTTTTGCTTTAATAAAGTCTTTCTTTACGTTTATAAATAAAAAATAAAAAGTGTTCATTGGAATTTATTTTTTTCTTAACAATTTTAGAATTGATTATAAAAATTTTGTCTATAAAAATAAAACATTGAAAGAAGCAGAAAAAAGCCAACGATAGCTTCTTTTTCATATAATATTTTATTTGGCTTTAAAAAATTTCTTTGTTTACATTTTTTTCAATAACAATAATAATTTCAATATTTAACGCTTGCAGTATTTATATCTACTGTTTTGGAACATTTTTTATGTGTTCTTATTATAATCAAAGATGTGGTAGTTAAAAATATGTAGTTAAAAAAGTTTCGCCAATTTACGCTGCCTAATGTTGTACCGTCATTATAAAGTCGACACACTCATATATTTTTAAGGCCGAGGCACATATAATCTGTTGTTATGTTATACGTTGTTTTTTTAACGGACATTAAAGTAACGGCAAAGGAGGTTGCTACAATGAGTCTTTGTTGATGGATATTAAATCAGCTTTTTTGTTTCATCACATGGCTTTGCTACCAAATTTGATTATTAATTATTTGTCATTTTTATTTAATTTTATTTAGCTACCACACAACACAAAAAATACTGATAGCTGTCAAGAGTTGCCCAACTTTAGTACCTTGCGTCGACGTAAACAAACGGAAACGTGTATATGAACTTAGTTGTCAGTTGAAAAAAGCAACGTATAACGTATGACGGATTCCAGGTGCTGCGGCCTTTAACTCCTAAGCGTTGGCCTAAATTAAATATATTTATTAGTTTATTTTATTTAACACCATTTCTTTTCAGATCTTCTGACGACATTTATTTTTTTATTAATTTTTAAAAATTTCTTAAACGTTTAGTATTTTTACATTCATACATTTTAATATATTAATTTAAAAAGATTTAAACCAATAATTGATGTCAAATATGTTACAAGTACGAGTAAGCAGGACCAACTGAAATGTTTAACAGACAACAAAACTATGTTTGCGCAAGTGTTTTGCACACAACATCAGCAACAGCAACGTGTGCAAATACTAACATACACACAGCTTCACAACCGTGTCCAATATAACATCGTGTGTAACTTGCAACGCGTCAATTTTGTTGTTCAAGTTCATGTTTTCAATTTATTTAAGTTTTTTTCGTTGTTTAATTTTATATTTATTTATTAGTAAGCAACAAATTTCTGCTTTTTCACCATGAGTAAATTATTTTATGTGGCTGCTGCACGCATGCATTCGCAGTCAACAACATTTTTGGTGCGTATTTTCGAGCACTTTTAAGTCAGGTATTCTGTTCCTTTCTTTTTTTTTTTTGCTTGGTGGTAAATATAAATTATTGTTTTTTTGTAGTTATTAATTTTTTTGGCAGAGGACTCTAGTCAACTTGTTAAAGCTCCTTTATATGCATATTTTTGTTTTGGCCTGTAAAATCCAAACATACTGTAAATATTTATATTACAGTAAATTTGCTTTACTTGATTTATTTTTGATTTTATGAAAAATGTAGCAACACAGACAGACAGACAGATGGACGGACCTAAAATGCTCCACATAGTGAATTATTGAAAACATGTTTAGCTACAACTACTGTCTTCAATGGAATGGTTTTTATAGTTTTTTTATTCTTAAAAGCAATAAATTGAATTTATAACTACTAAATTATGTTTAAGTGATCTTTGTCACCAAAATATTCTAAAGACTGAAATAATTAATAAAAGCCGGAATTGGAAGTAAGCAGCGATTGGAAAAATGAAATTTAATTGTAAATAAATAACATAAGAAAAACAAATTAGAAAAATTTAATATTTATTAACATCCGAAACTAAAATTAAACTCAAAAATAAATAAATTTGAATAATATTTAGGTTTGAACGGAATGAATAGTAGATGCCACAAAGAAAGCTGACGAAGTTTGTAGCAGCACCGAAAGCACACTTAACTACGCTGTTTATCTGAGAATGACAAGCTCAGTAAGAGTGATGCCAGTTTATATTTTTCGAGTCTAGAATTTATATTTTTTGTCTTTTACTCGCGAAATTTTCGTTTCTTTTTCGTGGCTTTTTAAGGATTTTTTATGCTTTTCTAAGCTTTTTATTTTTAATTTAGCCTTAAAAGCAAGCCAAATTTTTCCTAAAAATTTTGTTTTGTGCTGCACTTATAAATTTATTGAAACGTATTAAAAAATTATATAATTCATTATACAGACGTAAGTACACTAACGACAATATTAAACTGAGCTTTGACGATATGTTGAATGAGAATGTATGCCGTCACTCACATGGTTGAAAATAATAAAAAATTATGTCTGCATATCTCAGCAAATGAAATGCCAACATAAGAGTTATCATACGATTTTTGTGTATATACGATGTATTAAATTTTATGTGGTACTACATATGCTGAGTCGTATAAACGTTTGTTTGTAAAATTAGTGAGTTTGACTGAACCTATTAATTATTATTCAATTATGTACTTACACTTATAATTTTTGCAATAAAATTTATTAATATAATTAAAAATAAACATAAATGATGTCGTCGGAGGAAATATCACTAGCTATTTCAAAACTTACCAAGTACAAAATCGAGATAAATTAAGATATAAACACATTCACGAGAGCAGGCTACACGGGTACATGGCTACAAATTTCTCTGGCCTTTTAAAAAATTTGCAACTTTTTGTGAAATTCCGCGTTTTTTGCAATGTGGGTAACTTTTTCTATTTTTTATTGTTTAATAGACTTTTAAATGATACCAAACATTTTAATTGATTGGTCTTAGGCACGAGGCGCATATGCAAACAAATTTGGCATATCGTCGTGGTGAATGCAATAGGCTGTATGTCAAAAAAAATTGAATTTGGTGTTATTGTAGCGTTGTAACCAAAATTGGGGCTCCTACAACTTGCATTTATCTCGTGCCGTTCAGGCAATCAGAAGAGAGCTTTTGCGCACTTCTTTTGGTTACTGCAAAAGGACGTATGTCAATCGCACGCTTGATTTGACAGTGGCGTGGAGTATTCTTTCGAGATAAAACCTATAAATTGTGTCATTCTGCATTGGATACTAACATTGGATACAGTGTGAATCGTGGCGATTTATTATTATATTCTAGCCAGCGAAACTAAAACAAACAATTTTTCTCAGAAATATTCAGTTTTTGTCTTTCCTGCAAAAGTATGATTTAGTGACATACAGCATATTGCATTCACCACGACGATATGGTGAATAGCTTGCATACGTCTTTCAACAAAAACCATTAATGTCACCATACACAGGAAATTTGTTAAGCACTAATAATATGCTGTTTACACGATATACTTAAATTACTAACATACGTTTGTAGGTATTGTTAACAAAGTTTTAAATGCAAATGCTGTTAAATATGCGTATGCTGAAAAAATTTTGCGTTTACACGATATGCAAGCACATGTAACTAATTTTTCAGCATAAATATGCTGGTTCAACAGAATGTCTAAACTTAGCTTTACATTGTTTTTAAATTCAATGGCGAATACTTCTAATATAAAACTAGACAATTTAAGAATGCACTACAAGAAAATTTCTATATTTGATTTATCTAGTATTAAGTTGTATAATATATAGCCTCTTAGTATTTAGCTATGTGGTCTTTGGCTATGTAGCGCTACCTTTCTATAGCGCTGCAGTTGAAATGTTTTATCAATCGAAATCGTATTAGAATTAGAATGCTTAAGTTTTTACTATATATTCGATGTTACAGAAATACTCCCATGACTTCGAAAATACCGATGATTTGATAAAATTATTAGACTCTCGTGATATATTGACAAGTATCAGAAACAATGCAATAACCAAAATTTGTTGAAATTTATACAACTTATTTTTAATTATTTTTTAAGGAATATTAGACTAGATATATAATTTTGTAAATAAAATAAATGTATTTGGATAATCATTAGTGCAACATGTGTCACGTAGCGTGCGTCACAAAGGTTTCACGTCTTTTGATAAAAAGCGACAAAATTTATTAGCTGCAAATAAGTTATTTTAGAATTCTCCTATATTCATCTTTCTATTTATAA
Organism: Gymnocheta viridis; assembly: GCA_956483585.1. Classification (NCBI taxonomy): domain Eukaryota; kingdom Metazoa; phylum Arthropoda; class Insecta; order Diptera; family Tachinidae; genus Gymnocheta; species Gymnocheta viridis. Next base: position 104,325,290 of record OY101441.1, on the reverse strand, counting down.
GAGACTAGATTTTGTGTGCTGTCTTATGAAAAATTCGCTAAAAAGTACGAAAACACACTTTAACTTTCAAAGTTACTTTCGTTTTTTATAGCTTGCATCACAAACTTTTGCGCAACTTTTATAAAAAAAACGGTGTCGACAAGCCAAACTTTTTCTGTTTTGTTAAATTTTAGGCAAGTTTGTCTGCATTTATATTCAGCTAAGAAATTCAGGTTGCACTAAAAAAACCAACCCGTAAAACGTTTTCCACACGTTAATATTGATCATTTTTAACCGACTCGAAAGAAAGAGGAGGTTGTCAATCTCTATCGTCTCTATTTTTTTAATGTGTTAACAGGCATTACTCGTCTGTAAAAGAATTTTAAAAATTCGATTTTAGTTTGAAAGAGCATAATTTCCACAGGTTCCGTAAGTTTGTTTTTTTGCTCCGACGGAGAATTTGTCTGCCGGAAAAAATTATTATTACACATCCATTAAAGTACTTTTCCATTAGCCATCAACTTTGTATGAACATCATGTCCAACATCGCATATGTCTAATATAAACCGTACATGTCCATGTTTCATCCATGCCCTGATATCGATACCCCGGCATATGGCTGAGCAACTATGTTAGACATCAAATATAATTTTGAAAGGAGAGTGAAAGAGACATCACAAGAAAAATGAAATTTTATCTCTATTGCACAACCTGACAATTATATGGTTAGTCAGAATATAAACATCTATACGTATTTCCTACTTAGAATAACAAGAACACATTAATACCGTTGCTCTGCCGGCGTCATGTTCAAAAAATGTATGTGGTATTCCAGGGGAAACATTGATTATCGTACAACTCCGCCATTTATGGACGAATTATGCAAAATTATCGTATAACTCATCCATGTATGGACCGTGTTTAAAAAAAATTTTTTTTTTAAGATCTTTAAAATCGGTTTCTTGTAACATATTTATTATTTATTGACAGCAGCTTAATGTAGAATGCGCAATAGTAAATAACAATTCTTGTGAAAAATTTGTTATTAAAAAAGTGTGCCAAAATATTAAAACGTCTACCGTTCGTTCACACAAAGATTTCATGTATAAATCATCAATTTTTATTAGTTTTTTTATAAATTAGTTTTGCGTATTAACATAATAAAAATTACTGAAGTTAAGTTAAGTACTAGTGTGTTATTTTATTAAGTTTTTAATCGCTTTTTTTTTTGTTTATATACTTGAAGTGCAATTTTGTTTAATAACTTTTAACATGTTTTATGAATTTCTTATTAATAACAATTAACACGTTGAATAATAAATAACAATGTTATAGGTATGTTAATAACAATAAAAATGTTTAAATCCGATTTAGCTTCTTTTTTCTTCACCGCCTTGCTGCACTTATCAGGTAATTAATATTGTTCTCTGGTTTAAGGTCCTCTAAGCCAGATTGTTACTGCCAGCAGCGGTTATGCTGCATTATTAGCATTTATCACAGTCCGTAAAGTTTTAAATACTCGTGCTGGTGAGCTTAATATATATTTTAAAAAGCTAACAATTTGCATATCGGGATAGAAAATTAAGGTCAAAATTCTGTGAAAAACTTTATTTCATTTAATAAAAAATATTAATTTCTATTATTTTATTTATATCGTATTAAGCTATAAACACATTCACGATAACAGGCTACACGGCTACCTGACTACAAATGTCGTGGCTACAAAAGCCGCCCTGTAGCCAGCTACTGAAAAATTTTGAGAACGACAGCTTTATAGAAAGCAGCTGATTCATTTGTATTACAGAGGTGCTGCTTTAGATTTTTTTCTTTTTTAAGGTTACGTCTTTTCAAAAAGTACTTCTACAATTCTAAACTGTTCAATTTTACTTTGAAGAAAATGTTTTTTACATTTTTGAGAACAGGAAGAGCTTAAAAATTAATTAAGATCCCTAAATAAAATAAGTTGCTTGCAAAAATTTCGGAAAATTCGCAAAAATTAGCACAATAGAGAAAATTCGTAATATCTTAAAAAATGAAATGAACAAGGAATGTTAAAATTAATTAGAAACTTACGAAAATTAGAACATTTAACACCTTTTAACTTGCAACTTTTTGCGGAATTTCGCGTTTTTTGCAATGTCAGTGACTTTTTAAATTTTTTTGTTTCATCGATTTTTAAATGACATAAAAAATTTTAATTTTATCTATGATTGAAAGTTATTGCGAATTTTTGTAATTTTTGCAGTTTTTTGCGAGTTCTTCACATTTCTTGCATTTGTAGCACGTTTTAGAAGATTTTACGGCTTCTTCTAAATTTTCGAAACTATTGAAATTCATTGATTTTTTAAGTTTCAGGAAAAATAACTAACATAGAATATTAATAAAATATGTAGGAATTTGCTTTTATAAAAAAAATTATTTTTACACAAAAAGTTAATACCAAAAGAAGAACTGCGATTTTTGCATGTTATTTTACATTACAAAAATTATATGTAAGCACTAATTTCCATTACATATTTACCTATATTGTCAACTCTTTTTTTGTTCCGGAACCAAAAAAAAGGTTAATTTGACTACACGACAAAAGCATGAACAGCATCCTGCAGCCATGTAGCTATTTAGTCGTGAAAATAGTAATTTTCATATACACACATGTAGTCTATTTATGACAAGTCTTATTCCGTAGCCTGTTGTCGTGATTGTGTTTAGAGTTTTAAGATTCCCCAACATTTATTACCTATTAAAAAATGCCGAAATGTCTGCTTAATTTTAAAATACTTAAGTGCTTTTGTTTGTGTCTAGTTTAGTAATTAAACAAGTTTAAGAAAAACTAAATTAGAAAACTTAATTTCACACATCATCAGCACCTCATTTTACACAGAAGACCTAAATCAATCTTTCTAATGATCTTCAAATTAAAGCGTCTCATATTGAACTGTTCTAAAACTCTCCTCCGATTTGACTAATGATTGTGCTTGCACATATTTCAATCGGAATTGTAAAAAAAAACATTAGGTGTTTTAATTATGTTTTGTTTAGATCTCAAGAATTACACCCCAAAACTTATTGTTATTTCAACACAAAATTGCTGCTCTATCCACAACATGCGGTCTAAATATCCTTTTGATCATACAACAGGATCGCTTCTTTTTTTCTTTTTTAAATATATATATATTTCAAATACAGCTGCTTAATGATGTGGCATCATATGCCCAGTGTGATAAGTGTAAAAAATCACACTTGCTTTACTTGTTTTTTAATTTTTCTTCTAAACTCCTTATGAAGCCCTCTTCATCATCATCAGCATAATCCCCGTAACGATCATTAATCAATTTTGAGAATTCGAAAAAAAACACAAACACAACAAAATATCATAAAACTGTATAGTACGAGTATTAAAAGTAATAAATGATACTTTGTTGTTTGTTGTTTGCTATGGATGTTATTAAAAATTCATTAACTTTGATCGTTGTGCCATGAGAATTTTTATTTTTCATTTAACGCTGTTGAATCCTATATAATGATCAATATTTTCAATATTTCTCCTTTTACGAGCAATAATCCTTAATTTAAATCATTTTTTTATTAGTGTTTTTATGTTAATTATTTTAAGTGTAGATTACAATTAAGAAGAAGTCCGGGTGAATATTGAGAAGCTCTTGAATATATATGTAATGCCGCGAGGAACAACTTATGGTGTCCTGGTAAAAAAAAATAACTTCGAAAAAAGTGGTTAACATCATAAAATTGTCATCCTAAAGTAGAAACAATTCGATTAATTCTAATGACTTTTAAAATACCTTGACATTGTAGGAAGTTCTTTTCTTTGATGCCTTTTCACTGGATATGAAGTCAGTCCAGTTTAAGATGTTGGAAATATTTCTATTTTTTATTTGCTCTTTTGATGGGAATAGATAAAATTTATTTTTTTCTAAATTTTATAATTGCACATTTTCCCAAAATTCAGTCAACTATCAAATGTGTTATTAAAAACAATTTGAAATTGATTATTAAAGGTTTTAAGTATAATCAATTTCAATATGTATTTGTTAGTTTTTTATGTTTACAATAAAACTATTTTCTATGGAGTTACGAAAATTCGCTTTTTGTAAATACTCCTGGTTGACAATATGATGAATTTAGTTCTCTTATCACTTTATGAATTTAAATCAATGAGTGCTTTTTTATGGGAATCGCAAAATTTTAGTATTTTAAATTTGTATAATTGGTGCTAGTAGTAATGGTAAAGTAAGCATTAGCAACAGTGAAATGCGCATAGGAATAAGCTATACCCCTCAATAATAAATTGCCATTTGTTTTAAACAAAATTGTTAATGTTTTACTGAATAAGTAAAATATTAATATTGGGAAAAAGTGCGAATAAAAATTTAAAATACTTAAATCAATGAGTTTTTTCTTTCATAAAAATTTATTTATATCAAGCAACATCGAAAGTATTTGCAAAAACTAATAATGAAGTAGAACTGTGAAGGAGTAAAATAAATTTTATATTAATTATGTGGAAGTTTTTAATAATAGCTAGCAACGCCAGCCTTGACTTATTTAGTCTTTTAGCCTCGAAGCTTACGTTTTAGCTTCGCGGCTTTTATTATCCTTTTTTATTTTAAATTTAGCCTCGAAAAGCCTAAATTTTTGCAAAATTATTTATTTTCTGCTGAACCCATAACATTACTTTAAAACATATTACAAAATTAATTTAATGCAAAAACGGTAGTGTACTGAATAGATAATGATATTGATTGAAATCCAGTGGTGAAAACTTTAACGTTATAGCTGGGCAAATGTTGAGTCAACAGTTGAGAACTAATTTTAAAAAATCAAGTTTTGTGTGAAAGAGTATACTTGAATTTCGATTCCATAATATGTTTTTTAATTGGACGTGTAATTTGCCTGCCCGCAATATTGATTATTAGTTAACAATGTTAAAATCTCAAAATTTCAGAAAACGTACAAATTGAAAAAGCACAAAACTCAAAATTAATCATGCCAATAAAGCCCAAAACATTTCCATAGATTGTGCAACAAAAAATTACATTTCTGATGAAAAAATTATAGAAGCAGAGGTTACCGGAAAAATTAATAGTCCTAAATTCAAAACAATTTTTCAACATTCTTCTTAATCATGAAAAAATTAATTTTTTAGTTTTGTTTAATATATTAATTTTTTATTTCAAAATAGTGGTGTATCTTTATATTAAGTTTTTAATGATAGGTTATTGCAACATTTCGGTGAAAGCAACAGGCCCAATTTTCTTTCGATTGCGCAAATCGAGCTCGAATCGATTTTTTTATTGAATCCTATTCTACACATTGAAATCTATATTACCTTAATTATAAAGCATTTCAAGACTCAATAACTTCATTGCAATTCAAAATCAAATATAATGGTTCAGAGCAAAATGCAATAACAACACATCTTTGCTATAAATCGCTACAAGAAATTTTAAAAAAGTCAACTTTATAAACAATTACGCTGGTGATAAATCTTAGATAACTATAAAACATAAGGAATATTTTTTAGTTAATACCTTTTGCTTTTGATAAGTTAATTGTGAATAAAGTAATTTATTAATTTAAATATTTAAAAATAAAAAAAAATAGTTGAACATATTTATGGAAGAAGCAACAGTATTGGGTATTAACGTCGGGAAAAGAAATCGTGGACGTGTAGAGAAAACGAATAAAAGACGAGAAAACTGTAATGAAAAGTAATTGTTTTAAAGTTTATTTTATATATTTTTATCTAAACTCTCCTTAAGTAAACAGAAGCAGTGTAGTCAAAACTTTTGAAACTTACAAAGTTGAAGGAAACAAAAAGTTTATCAGGTATCTTAAACGGGACAAAATATCCTCCTCTTGGTGTTGCAATCAGTTTGGAAAAAAAGCAGACGTTCTAAAACTACTAGAAAAACATTAAGGCCACAGCTGGTCACAAATTTCGGAGTTAGAGCATTATGATAATATATTTTCAAATCAGCAATGTTGAAGTGAAAGTGTAACATAATAATAATTTCTTGTATTTTCTTATTGAATTGTATGAATTTGGATTAAATAAATTTAATTTAATTTAATAAACGCGTTTAACACAAAAAAGAGTTTTAATTTTTTAAACAAGTGGTTGCAATTTAAATCAAAATGATATAATACAAATCTATTCAAAGCAAAAAGCAGAAATTCCAGCCCAAGTTCAGATCAAAACGCAATATTTTCATACAATTCATAGCAAAATTAAATAAAAACTAGATTCGGACCAAAACGCAATAATTCTAAATTTGTTATCTAAATAACTTTAAAACAAACTGTCAAATATAATAATTAATTTGTAAATTATATTATTTTTTATGCCTCAATAATTGTTTTTTAAAAAAATTATGTGCTACTTACTTAATTACATTTTGTCGTTTATAAAAAAAACATGTTTTGGTATAATTATTGCGTTTTGTAATGAACCTCCTCAATTATTGTATCATGCCTAAGTACAAATATTTTGTTTTATTTTCTATCCAAATTGATTTGAACTCAAAAGAAATATCCATTTTTATGTTATATATTTATTTATGTGTATTCAAAAATATGAAGCTTTTTATTTGTTAGTATTTTTGTTATTATTTTTGTATATACTAGTAGTTTATTTTTGTTTAATAACTTTTAACACCTTTAATGCATTTTTTATTAATTATAATTATAACGTTGATTTATGAATACAATTTTTATCGTTTTTTAGCTTTCTTTATTAGGCGATATAGCTTTTTCAGGCCTTTTTTCTCCAGCTCCTGACAACACTGACAATAAATTTCTGAGATCCATAAATACAATCTAATTGATATTTTGAAAGCGAAGGAAAAGCAATTATTCGAATATGACTTAACATTTTTTCACTTCTTCCCTGATGTTTATTAATAATAAAAAATATTTCTAGGTTGCTTAGAACTTAGTATAAAGAATTCTCAATCAGCAAATATAATCTCCAAAGAAATAATTATAGCTAAACCGTAATTTTGAAAGATAAATTTGGTGTAATTAACACACAATATATTTTGAATTAAAATAGAGTTCTTTTGTTATTTAAATAATCGTTCTTTGTTTGCAATTTTAAAAGTAAAATTTTAATTTAAAATTTTAATATTTTTAATTTTTGTAAAAAGAGAACTTCAACAACAACATATTGTAAGAATTCAAACTTTTTCTAGATGCAGAATTTTTGTAAATAGTGCAAATTTTTATAAAAAAATTCCATCTTTAGGAAATGATGGCCTTGAAAACGGTGCAAATTTTCGCAGCAAAGTTTTAAAGCCGAACTTTGTAAAAGCTGTATATTTCTGAATTTATGACAATTTCTTGTAAAAAGTTTAGAATTGCTTATTTTTTTGGAACAGTTATGATTTCACAAAAAAAATATTCAAGCTTAAGTTTATTAATCTAGTTTTTATTCAATTTTCAGTATATCATTCGAAAAAAAAATAATGTGAATTTTCATTTAACAGACTGCCAAAACTGTCTTCCTTCATACTGTCTTTTAATCCCTTTTCCAGTTACATACATTTTTAATACTATTTTATTGGTTAAAAAATCAATCAGTTTTGCCATAAATATTATTATTACTACCACTTTGTAGACAACTTTTGTCTCTGTTGTTTTTTCTTTTTCCATTATACAATAATAAAATCATGTAAAATTTTATGATTTCTTGTAATAACACAGACCGTAACTTTATTTGCATTCAGCTTCATAACAGCTTCAAGGTAAGACTGTTTTATTTGCACCTTCTTTTCAGGATTATGGGGGCATAAATTTTCATTAACATGACTTTTGGTCAGTTTTAGGGAGAATTTTTATTTTTATGATTTTATTTCCTGGCATATTGTGTTTGCAGTAGCCATAATTCTGCCATAATAATGAGAAAGAAGTAAAAGGGTTAGTTAGTAGTTCTGTAGAAAAACAATCAAATGCGGGCTTTAATTAAGTCTTTGTATAACAAAATGTTAAATAAACTTTTGAATAGTTTATTGGATTACAATTTCTAACAAAGTTTTCGCAAGCTAGTACTTTTTTATGAATATAAAACTTTTTCATACAAAGAAACAAAAATTAATGAAACAATATCTGAAGTTCCATAATTTTACTAAAACAAATTTGCTGTAAGCTTCTGGCTGCTAACTAAGAAGCCAATTTGTTTGCTTATTTAAAAAGCCATAAATTTGGCGCAATATTCACTACAATAATATTGCTAAAATATGCTGATTTAAAAACTCAGAAAAGGATAAATATGTTAAAAAAAAACTATTATAATTTAAATTATTTCAGGTCGTGTTGTTTCCATTGTATTTAATGTAAATGATCAGGTATTATAATTATGAAAACCTTTTAAATAAGATTGTAAGCAAATTGATTAAATCATTAGTATCAGTGTGGCAGAAAAGCCAACAAAAAAACTCTTCATCATGAAGTCAATTTAAAGCATTTTTTTGTTAATAATTAAGAGTAAATATTTTTACTAACACTACTACTTAAATACAAAGAAAATTTAACGGGGTTTTTTAGCGTCAAAATGCACCGAGTTTTCATGTCTCCTACACTACAAAGGACAAAGACATATTAAAATTTTCTGAATATTGTGGATAGAAAAAAGTTGAGCAAAATTGACTAAAAGATTTTTCGAAACATATTGTAAAGAGATTAAAAATTATTATTAATAATATAAATTTATGATATATAATTAAAAACTAACATTTTAATTGAAACTTACGTAAAAAGCGTGGCTTTTTGCGAAAAAGTTAAACTTTTTTTTAAAAAGTCAAACTTTTTGAAAAAAACTGCTACAAAAAATTTATTATTTTGGGGGTTGAGTTAGTCTTTATATGTACATGCATTTCATTGGATCTTTTTTTATTTTTAAAGATCTTTTCAAAGTTTTTAAGCTATACTGGTGATTTGGCATAAACCCCAATGAATTGGGTGTATATTAGGGTGGTCCTTATTTTTCAACTTTGTTGTTTCCACCGTAACTCCCCCTTAAAATGTTCTTTATAGTATAAAAATACGGTGTGCCCAACCGTGAGGCGAAGCTTAGACGTGGCGCATCGCTCTTCATATTTGGATCCAAAAAGGTAGATATAAAATTCTGTTGGTTTTAAAAATATATTTATTTATTAATATTAAATATATATATTTGACTGTAAATATGTATGTATGTCTATGGATACTGTATATAGAATAGTTCAACTCTCCAGAAGTAAAACTTTTTGAAATGAAATTGGAAGAATATCTCGAATAAAAAATTTACTTAATTGAAAAACTCTTATTTTAGTAAAAAACTAAGGGTGAGCATGTTAAAAAATGCATACATTTTTAATAGAGAGTTTAAGTTCATAATAAAAAATAGATATTAGACAATTAATATTCATATAATCAGCTCTACAGAATCTTATATACCCGCTACCAAAGTAGGAGTAAGGAATGTATGTACTGACCAAGGAATTTTATAGTATGAAGACGAGAATAGATGTTTGAATAAAATACTTTAAACAGTTTGTTTTAAAATAAATCATAAAAAGTGTATATCCTTCATATGTGGACCAAATGCCTTGATTTTTATAACAACAATCTTCAAAGAAATTTAACAGATCAGTAATACAGAAATAAAATGTTTTCGCAAAAGATAGCATTAGTATCACATTGAGTTCATTTTAACCACAATCCTGATTTTAGTAATGTAACAGATTTGAATACGGAAAACAACAACTAACGACTTTTAATTGAATTGATTCTTGACCACATACTTCATAAACTGGATTGAAAGATTTTCATTCAATTGTCAAATTTGTATGCTTTTTACAATTGCAAATTTAAAAATTAAAACCTTCTAACGCAATCGCTGAAAAAATAAAAATAATTGCAATAATGGTTATTGCAGAAAAAATTCATGATGAAAAAAATAGCGACAAAGAATTTGGTCAAAAGAATGCATCAATGTTTGTCACCAACGTAATTTTTATGTTTTTTTTATATTTAAAATTTGATGAAATTTAAGAAATAGTAAGATTTTGCTTTACAAAAGAAAACTATAAATTATGACAGCTGATCAAGAGACGCACAAAGCACAATCGCATTGAAATGTTTAAGTTACGGTCACATTGGAGAAACATTTGACAAAAAACTAGAAAAATTTTATTGCTGTAGTGTGACCATAAAATATTTTTGAGGGACCAACAGAAAAATAGCTAGCCAACTTGAAAAAATTACAATCTTTAATTTTTCTTCAACCAACTCGACAACTGCCAAACAAATCAACTGACAAAGCCATACACGCCATGATTTGACCACTAACCGACTCAGTTGGCAATTGCATTGAAACGTGTATGGGGTGCTTTGAGATGTATAAATTTTTAAAAACTTTTGTTTGTTGAAATTAGATAGAGAGGCAATCTCGATTAATAAATTAAAAAAAACGATGTTACAAATTATTAATGTTCCAGTAAACAAGAGAAATAATTTTAAACCAGATACAGCTAGTGTTGCTCATGCATTAATATATTTATTATATAAAAACGGGACCGGAAATTGAATGTTTAGAAATTATAATATTTTATGTTTGTGTACATACGTATTTTTTTTTGAGTTGTTAATTTTTTGATATTTTCATTTTGACAATTTTTAGTATTTCGATTATTTAATTAACACACAATATATTTTGAATTAAAATAGAGTTCTTTTGTTATTTAAATAATCGTTCTTTGTTTGCAATTTTAAAAGTAAAATTTTAATTTAAAATTTTAATATTTTTAATTTTTGTAAAAAGAGAACTTCAACAACAACATATTGTAAGAATTCAAACTTTTTCTAGATGCAGAATTTTTGTAAATAGTGCAAATTTTTATAAAAAAATTCCATCTTTAGGAAATGATGGCCTTGAAAACGGTGCAAATTTTCGCAGCAAAGTTTTAAAGCCGAACTTTGTAAAAGCTGTATATTTCTGAATTTATGACAATTTCTTGTAAAAAGTTTAGAATTGCTTATTTTTTTGGAACAGTTATGATTTCACAAAAAAAATATTCAAGCTTAAGTTTATTAATCTAGTTTTTATTCAATTTTCAGTATATCATTCGAAAAAAAAATAATGTGAATTTTCATTTAACAGACTGCCAAAACTGTCTTCCTTCATACTGTCTTTTAATCCCTTTTCCAGTTACATACATTTTTAATACTATTTTATTGGTTAAAAAATCAATCAGTTTTGCCATAAATATTATTATTACTACCACTTTGTAGACAACTTTTGTCTCTGTTGTTTTTTCTTTTTCCATTATACAATAATAAAATCATGTAAAATTTTATGATTTCTTGTAATAACACAGACCGTAACTTTATTTGCATTCAGCTTCATAACAGCTTCAAGGTAAGACTGTTTTATTTGCACCTTCTTTTCAGGATTATGGGGGCATAAATTTTCATTAACATGACTTTTGGTCAGTTTTAGGGAGAATTTTTATTTTTATGATTTTATTTCCTGGCATATTGTGTTTGCAGTAGCCATAATTCTGCCATAATAATGAGAAAGAAGTAAAAGGGTTAGTTAGTAGTTCTGTAGAAAAACAATCAAATGCGGGCTTTAATTAAGTCTTTGTATAACAAAATGTTAAATAAACTTTTGAATAGTTTATTGGATTACAATTTCTAACAAAGTTTTCGCAAGCTAGTACTTTTTTATGAATATAAAACTTTTTCATACAAAGAAACAAAAATTAATGAAACAATATCTGAAGTTCCATAATTTTACTAAAACAAATTTGCTGTAAGCTTCTGGCTGCTAACTAAGAAGCCAATTTGTTTGCTTATTTAAAAAGCCATAAATTTGGCGCAATATTCACTACAATAATATTGCTAAAATATGCTGATTTAAAAACTCAGAAAAGGATAAATATGTTAAAAAAAAACTATTATAATTTAAATTATTTCAGGTCGTGTTGTTTCCATTGTATTTAATGTAAATGATCAGGTATTATAATTATGAAAACCTTTTAAATAAGATTGTAAGCAAATTGATTAAATCATTAGTATCAGTGTGGCAGAAAAGCCAACAAAAAAACTCTTCATCATGAAGTCAATTTAAAGCATTTTTTTGTTAATAATTAAGAGTAAATATTTTTACTAACACTACTACTTAAATACAAAGAAAATTTAACGGGGTTTTTTAGCGTCAAAATGCACCGAGTTTTCATGTCTCCTACACTACAAAGGACAAAGACATATTAAAATTTTCTGAATATTGTGGATAGAAAAAAGTTGAGCAAAATTGACTAAAAGATTTTTCGAAACATATTGTAAAGAGATTAAAAATTATTATTAATAATATAAATTTATGATATATAATTAAAAACTAACATTTTAATTGAAACTTACGTAAAAAGCGTGGCTTTTTGCGAAAAAGTTAAACTTTTTTTTAAAAAGTCAAACTTTTTGAAAAAAACTGCTACAAAAAATTTATTATTTTGGGGGTTGAGTTAGTCTTTATATGTACATGCATTTCATTGGATCTTTTTTTATTTTTAAAGATCTTTTCAAAGTTTTTAAGCTATACTGGTGATTTGGCATAAACCCCAATGAATTGGGTGTATATTAGGGTGGTCCTTATTTTTCAACTTTGTTGTTTCCACCGTAACTCCCCCTTAAAATGTTCTTTATAGTATAAAAATACGGTGTGCCCAACCGTGAGGCGAAGCTTAGACGTGGCGCATCGCTCTTCATATTTGGATCCAAAAAGGTAGATATAAAATTCTGTTGGTTTTAAAAATATATTTATTTATTAATATTAAATATATATATTTGACTGTAAATATGTATGTATGTCTATGGATACTGTATATAGAATAGTTCAACTCTCCAGAAGTAAAACTTTTTGAAATGAAATTGGAAGAATATCTCGAATAAAAAATTTACTTAATTGAAAAACTCTTATTTTAGTAAAAAACTAAGGGTGAGCATGTTAAAAAATGCATACATTTTTAATAGAGAGTTTAAGTTCATAATAAAAAATAGATATTAGACAATTAATATTCATATAATCAGCTCTACAGAATCTTATATACCCGCTACCAAAGTAGGAGTAAGGAATGTATGTACTGACCAAGGAATTTTATAGTATGAAGACGAGAATAGATGTTTGAATAAAATACTTTAAACAGTTTGTTTTAAAATAAATCATAAAAAGTGTATATCCTTCATATGTGGACCAAATGCCTTGATTTTTATAACAACAATCTTCAAAGAAATTTAACAGATCAGTAATACAGAAATAAAATGTTTTCGCAAAAGATAGCATTAGTATCACATTGAGTTCATTTTAACCACAATCCTGATTTTAGTAATGTAACAGATTTGAATACGGAAAACAACAACTAACGACTTTTAATTGAATTGATTCTTGACCACATACTTCATAAACTGGATTGAAAGATTTTCATTCAATTGTCAAATTTGTATGCTTTTTACAATTGCAAATTTAAAAATTAAAACCTTCTAACGCAATCGCTGAAAAAATAAAAATAATTGCAATAATGGTTATTGCAGAAAAAATTCATGATGAAAAAAATAGCGACAAAGAATTTGGTCAAAAGAATGCATCAATGTTTGTCACCAACGTAATTTTTATGTTTTTTTTATATTTAAAATTTGATGAAATTTAAGAAATAGTAAGATTTTGCTTTACAAAAGAAAACTATAAATTATGACAGCTGATCAAGAGACGCACAAAGCACAATCGCATTGAAATGTTTAAGTTACGGTCACATTGGAGAAACATTTGACAAAAAACTAGAAAAATTTTATTGCTGTAGTGTGACCATAAAATATTTTTGAGGGACCAACAGAAAAATAGCTAGCCAACTTGAAAAAATTACAATCTTTAATTTTTCTTCAACCAACTCGACAACTGCCAAACAAATCAACTGACAAAGCCATACACGCCATGATTTGACCACTAACCGACTCAGTTGGCAATTGCATTGAAACGTGTATGGGGTGCTTTGAGATGTATAAATTTTTAAAAACTTTTGTTTGTTGAAATTAGATAGAGAGGCAATCTCGATTAATAAATTAAAAAAAACGATGTTACAAATTATTAATGTTCCAGTAAACAAGAGAAATAATTTTAAACCAGATACAGCTAGTGTTGCTCATGCATTAATATATTTATTATATAAAAACGGGACCGGAAATTGAATGTTTAGAAATTATAATATTTTATGTTTGTGTACATACGTATTTTTTTTTGAGTTGTTAATTTTTTGATATTTTCATTTTGACAATTTTTAGTATTTCGATTATTGTTAAACAATTTTTTATGTACACAATTTTATATATCCCTGAGGAAGGCACACACAGAAGTGGCGAAATATCGAAGTTATACTAAAAAAATTGTGTTGACGTTTGTTAAAAATTGTCCTAGAGTTTGAATAATTTAGGACTGTAAGTTGTCTTAGGCCTTCTCAAATCTTATTTCAATATTAGACAGACGGACAGTTAAATATCGTTAAATCAACTTTTGATATACTACATTATGGCGCCGGAAATTAATTTTTTAGTAATTACAAACGGAACCACAAATCTATATATCCTCTTTCCACTTTTTTTTGTGGGGAAGGAAGGGCATAAAAGAGTTTTACTCTTTTATAGACAATGCAACATCTTTGAAATGGTGCAACTTATCGGATATTTTTAGAAGGAGTGCAAATTTTTATAAATTTCTTACAAAAATCTTAGATATTGAGAAAAAGTGATACTGTCTTGTATATAAGTGCGGGCAACTGTTTTTGGGCAAAACTCCGACATAAATTTTAAAATAAGTAAACGTGCACTTTTAGAAATAAAACTGAAACAAAACATTTACTGCCAGGCCCACTATGTCACAAGTGTGTGTTCTTTCGTACAAAGCCATTTAAACAAAAACAAAATTTTACAATATGTTTTTTTTAATGTAATTATGCGAAAGAAAGAATTCGATCGACATAGTGGGTGTGGCAGTTAAATTTTTAAGATAAACAGTCGTTCTAGGAAAACGTAATAAGTATTAAAGAGTGGAAAATTTGATTAAATAGTCTTGACCAAAAGAACGTTATATTAAACAACAATTATATTTCATATGTTTTATAAATAATATTTAAATAAATATTATAAATTAAATAAATATACTTAAAAAAAATTATTCAGGTTTATGTGGATGAAAGAAGTCCTATTTTATAAAAACAACTCTTGTTGAAAAAGTGCAGCAAATCGATTCATATATTTTAAAGTAGGGTGCTTGCAAGATAAATTTTATTAAAAAATAAAAAGATGAAGCAAAATTATATTTATGACTTTAGCTAAAATGAAAGGCGCCGCAAGGTGCAGACACTTTAACAATGAATTTACATTTAAAAATATAAAGCAGGCACAAACACAGTCGATATAAATTAAAAAAAAAACCGTTCTTTATATAAAGAATGAAACTGTGAAATTACCAACAACCAATCAATAATAGGTATCAATATAAAACTTTCAATTATTAATAACAAAAGGAAACTATATGCATCAAAAAATACAGTCTTCATAATTCAATGTTTCACTCTGTTTTAGATACTTCAACTCCCACTCTATTTTGTTAAATAAAAAAACAAAAACTTTCAAAACAAAGAAGGAACAACTAAATACATATCAATAACTGGCTGGAAGAGAAAAAATAATTTTACCAAAAAACAACAAAGATCAATATTAAAAATTATAGTTAAATTGAGTGCTGTATTGTAACAGTATCCCATGTCTTGAAAACTCTCAAGATACACAAGCACTTAAAAACTACTGACTTGAACTAAAATAATACCAAAAGCTGAGAGTCTGGCGGAAAAACGCACTTATCTATTAGCTATTGATTTTTTTCTTTAATACGTCTCCCTAATACAAAAAAGTATGCATGTATAACAAACACTTTAAATATCATAATTTGACACTTTTTGTTTTTAAAGACCTGACACTGAAATGTTAGACGCCAATTTTTTTAAATATGGGTTTTATCTTATTTTTTAAAGTTTGGATTATATTCTTTGGTTTTCTCATCCAAATTTTTTTTCTTGGTCATTTTTTTTTCATTTCGTCTAAAAGTCTCTAAATGTTATTGGTTTTATTATATTTTTTAAACTTTTGTTTTGTTTTGTTGTTTTAAATTTGATATCATAATGTCTGTAGACCATTAAGATATCAGTGTGATGTTTTTCATTTTTAGTGCTTTCAACTTTTTCTCGTAGTCTGTATTTTTTTATGCATCCTACTACGGGTCACACGGGTGCCTAATGCGGCAGGTAACAGTTTTTATTTTTAGTTTGGATCTTTTTTAAATAAAATTGAAAGCATATTGAAAACTGATTCGGAAAGCATTTAAATTCTTAATACATTTTCTTAATAATATAGTAGTGAATTTCCAATATAGAGACTTTTTTCATTTGAAATTTTTGTGTTTAAAAGTAATTATTAACATAGAACATTGTACGATAATATTCTATTGTTAAAGTTATTAAAAATGTGTCATTGTTTCAAATTATATATTTCAGTTAAACAAAGTAGATAGTATCATATCATTTGCGAACGATATAATTATATATCATTCTAATGACAAAATGAAAGAACTAAAGCAGAATCTGCAAAACATCTAGTAAGAAATTATATAGTAATACTAACATAATAAGAATAGAAAATTCTATAATAAACCTAATAAGAAATAATATATTAAGTAGTAGGTAATGTATAAAAAATAATGCGATAATGGTTCTTACAAAACGGATAGGTCCCACCTGAGGCTTTTGTTTACCTTGATAACAAAAAAACCATTCAAAACAAAAATGGCATCCCGTTCTTTCACCATGACTGTAGGCGTGTCAGTTAATTGTAATTCAGACCTTTTAAATGTGAGGTATTGCACTAGCACATTAACTAGAGATTTAAAATTTAAACAAAAATCTAATTCGGTGTTCATACCTTTATTGAGATTATCGCAATAAATACCAATAATGGTATTTATTGCTCAATATTCCATAGAAAATTTTAATTTAATTATTGTTCAATAAGTTCGAAATTGCTATAACATTGAGTAAAACTTGAATTGCAACACTGTTCACAAGTATGTTTAGTGAGCAAAACTATCTACAATGCCAAATGCTAAGAAAATATTGAAAAAATACGTTAAAAGTATGGCGAGTAAAGTTGAAGGTAAGTTTATTAAATCTATGATTTATAATATAAAAACAAATAAACCAATTTTTTTTTTAAATAAATAGGTGTCAAAATTAAGAAGAAGAGAATGTGCTGAAATGAATGAGGCCAGTGAGGCAGCACGTTTAGATATTTGCCCAAGCGAAATATATGGGCTTCGTGCACACAAGAAAAATTGCCACATCTACGCAGAGATGGCTCATGAGCTCATTCAGCAGGGTTAATTTTGTAGTCCACGGCATACACAAGTGAAGTTGCAGAACTTTACATACCGGTACAGATATTCAGTATGTTCATATGTACATAAAAAAAACGTTGTAAAACATGCTTCAAAATGAACATTTTTGCAGAAAAGAAAAGGCGGTAATGGGAGTATCTAGTGTATTACCTTTTAAATGGCCACAATATGGGTTTGTCACCCAAATTATTGCTGAGTTGGTACTAGACAGCATAGAATTTTAAAAGTTACCAATATATAGCTAGAAGCACGATAATTTTCTTTTTAAAAGAATTAATCAAATTCGAGTCTTTTTGTGAATCTTATTCCAACCAGTTGAAGGAATCATTTTCAAAAGAAGAAAAGCCTTTTTTCCGTTTTTCATTTTTGATTTTTATTTATTCACAGTGTTCTTTCTTTTTTAAATAGGAAGTTACGAGTATTTCCATGTTTCTAATTTTCAAAACAAATTTCAGCGACCAAAATAAAAACAATTTTATTTTCTAACTTCCGAATGATTATTGGGTAAGCAAAATTTAGTATATCTGAACACTTAAATAATTTGGTCAATAAACCGAATATTGACTCAATTAAGAATGCATATCTGAACACAATATAATACCAAAAAGTTTCGGTGGTTCTCTGAATAAACAATATAATTTTCCTTTATTATCCCTTGACACTACCCTCTCTATACCTACTCGTTAATATATATACAATGTTTTTAAACTAATTTTCGTTGCGAAACACTGGAAACAAATATGTATTTATTGCAAACATAATTTTAAAAAAATTATTACCAATTTGTAAAAACCAAATCATTATAATATTAATAATAATTGAGTAATTTTTTGTAGCAGGTTTGTCAGTGTCATTTCAGAGATTTTTCTGATATAAAACATTTTGCATAATGAAAACTTTTCAAAGGAAATTCTCTATAAAATAAATCTCGACGTTATGAAAGAAAATTCTTAACATAAATTATTATCTATAAAAAACAATTTTTATACATAAAAAGCATCTCGATATTTTTGAAACAATTTTTTTATAGAAAGGTTTTCAGTCTTATCGAAACAAAAATTTTCTATATAAAAACAAAATTGTTTAAAATTTAATTTTATACAAGTTAACGCACTCTTTTGTTGTTATAATTTCTTATTATTATTATTATTAAATATTGATTTCTTTACCTTATTGAAATCCTTATTTAAAGGAGTTACTCTTTTATTTGAGTTTTAAATTTCAGTCTCGTAGGAACTATTGTAAAAAGCGACCCTCATAGTGTCAAAGCAAAGGAAAAAAAGAATAATTAAAATAAAAATAATGTAAATTCAAATTAAGCAACAAAGAAATATAAAAAATAATGAAATTAAATTAACAGAACAAAAGTTATTTTGACTCAACAATTAATGAAATATGAATAAGAATAAAGTTAATGAAATTAAAAAGAATTATAATTTGAGTAAAAATATTGTAAAAAAAGAAATAAATTGAACTAAATATAAATCCTAAGAATTGTGACCTATGTTTGCACGAGTTTTAACTTATACAAAAACTTTTGGAACGAAATTTTGCATTCATGAATTATCTATCTATCTTATTTAAATGTTTTTTTTTTACATAAACCTTTTATCAATGTCAATGAAATATTTTTAATATAATCAAAGCCATGATTTTACATAAATTTTTCCATTTAATGGGGTTTTTATGTAGAAAGATTTTTGATACGCTGCTATTAGATATTTTCCCGGTTACAACTACAACCGAGCACATTAATTTTTCTTTTTCTGAAAATGTCGATAACAATGACAACTGGCTTGGATTTTTATGTCGAGTAGCGCCTACCAAGCTCGACCAACTTTTTTTTATACTGGCATAATTGTTTTGTTTCACAACCAGTTCGTTTTAAATGAACCATCATACAAACTTATGCAAGTAAGAACAAGTGTGTACGTTACTTTTAAGCTGGAGACACATTTATTAATATTTTTTCTTCGTTACTGATATTTATTGGAATGTCTTAATCGTTTTAGGTGGCTGACTAAAAAAATTCAAAAATCCATATTTATTTTGTCCGGGTGTTCTAGTGTCTGTCTGTCCATAAAGTGAAATTTCATTGATCAAAACAATATATTTCGAGTGTTAAAATATTTTAGTTTTTGTTTTAAGACCATAAAATATGAAAATAAACCACTTGTTTCTTTAGTAAATGACAAAATAATAAAACAGATCTTTTTCTTTGTGTGTTCATTAATCTATTGTTGTTTTTTAACCAATTCAAATAATATTTACAGGTTTATAAGTTAATTATTTTATTGACTATTCAAAAAAATTATTAAATTATATTAGCTCTAGTGAAGTTAAAAGCAAACTATACCAGCAAAATATCTGTAATGTGTTGCACCTTCCAAATAACATACGGCTCAATGATATACCAAATACCATCTGCATTAATTGTAACTAGTTAAGTAATGACTGACGTATCGTCAGATACATAAGTAATTATTTTCGAAGAAAAAATTTAGACTAATGTTAGTTGTATCAAACAAATCTAAAAATCTTCTGCTCTGGTTCATAGTTTAGAGACCATTATTTTAGAATCAAGCTCAAAAATCGGCGTATTTGATTTTATTTGAAAGAAAAAGTACTGAAGCGTGCGTATTTAAACTAATTTATTTGTAAAAAAAATTTATATTCTTTAAGCGATATTATTTAATGTTTATTTAATTATGAGGAGTAGGATATGCCATTAATAACGGACAGCAATATCAACCAAATTACCTCCATGGTTATGCTGGCAGTTCTATATTTTTTTATAAAAACTTCTATCACTAATCAGCAATAGCTTCACGAATTTCATCTTTGATGTCTTAAATTGATTTTGGGAAATTGGAATAGACGTAATATTTCACGTAGCCAAAAAAAGAGTCTAAAGGTGTTAAATTCAAATATTTCGCTGGATAAATATGATCACCTCTTCGAAAAATCGCACGGTCAGGTTACTTTTCACTCCAAAACAGCGATGGTATCGTTGCTTGTTTCGAACATAGCGCCGTCTTTTTGAAAATAAACGTCGTCCACATCAAGTCTTATACAAGATAGACGAGAAATTAGCATTCCCGGGTTTTTTTAATACTGTGGAGCTACAGCAACAATATTCTCAAATATTTTTGAGCAACGTATGCGTCGCAACAGCTTTAATTTGTCCACCTCTTTAACGATTGCTGGCCCAGAAGGTTTTCACGATTATCTAAAAATGCTTTTGCTTTATGAATTTTGACCGCCGAACTTTGACAATTTTTGTAGTGAATTTCAATAGGTTCTACAAAAAATTTAAATAAAAAAAAACCGAGACAGGTATTATAAAAACTAAAGAAGAAAATAATAAAGCTTAGTACCAATAGAACTAAGAGAAATAGTTAATTTGGAAATCATTAAAAGGTAAAAATTAAACAAAAAATCGTGGGATTAAGTTTGCAAAGAAATTTTTCTTAATTGTAATTGATTTAAGCTGGATATTATCTACTTGGCATAAAATACCGTGAGACTTATGAAAGCAAATAGCACAAGAACAGTGTTAGCTTATCTCGAAACAGCATGATGTCAGTTCGAATCCTCGTTAAGCTGATATATGTTTTATCTTTTCAATTTCAATAAAGTACCTTATTATAAAAATTAAATTAATTTGATTTTATATCAGCAAAGTTTTTTAGAGTTCGACTAAAACTCAGTACTTACAGACTTTTTATGCACGTGTTTTATATGAATTGAGTAGACATAAGGTAAGGTACAAAAGTATCATGGAGTATACGCTTTTTTGACACGAGTGTCCACAAGTCGATGTCTCTTATACAAAATATATAACAAAATTATTTTTGAAAAATATATATAATTGAATCAGCAATATTGTTAACATCGCTTTCGATAATTCAGCATTTTTTTAGCTTTGAAACCACTCACGATACATTATTTGACTTAGTGATAGCGCTATCTCAACTACTCCAGTCAGTACCAATAACACTTAATAATCAGTATCACAACAGTTTGGTATTTTAATATTTATAATGAAAAAAACCAGACTTCAAGCTGTCTACATGGATGTTAATTAACAAATTGCTAACATTTTTTACAACTTACTAATTTCATATTAATTTCAATTTTCAATTCTGTTGCACTTCGGTTATTTATTTATTTATTTTTTATCAAATTAACAGAAGTGCATTTAAAAATAACTTTAATGAACATTCTTTAATAACTTTGCTACAAATCTGATAATCTTGAAATTCTTGGGAAATACAATAATAATAAAAACGTTATAAGTATTTTTTTCAAATTTATTTTAAAAACAACGTAAAAATAAAAACACTGAATTCTACTTCTCTTTAAGTGTAACTTGCTTATTCCTTTTTCGTATTTTTCTTATTAACTTGAAAATTTATATTAATGTGTTTTTAACACAAAAAAATTCTGTAGATAACAAAAAAAATTAGTTTACCTTCTTAAATTAAATCTTTTTGTTTTCGCCAGTTTTAATTTTAAACGACAGTCTCTCACACACACAATGAAAAAAAGATCAAACGTTGCGGCTTCGAGATTTTTTCTCTTACAAACGATTTTGATGCAAAAAGGTGCGGTTTTCAAACACATGACTGTCAGTTTTGTATAAAATCAAAGTGTAAAAAAATATTTTGTAAATTATGACACCTTCGCAATCAGACAAATACAGTAAGGAACATAAATTAAAAAGTCTTAATGCCTTCTTTGGCAGAAGCTTTATTAGTTTTCAGAAACAGATAAATAATTTAGAATTATGTGAAAAACTTCATGCCTTAGCTGTCATAAGGTCGTTTAAATATAAATCATATTTAAAACAAATAAATTGTTTGAGCTGAACTCGGATCCATACATCAATTTTAGCAAAATATTTTCCGTTGAGATTTTTGATGATTTAAATACAAAGATAATCTCTAACCATTGTTCCTTCAATCAAACTGTTTATTTTTTTATAAGACCCAATCTGTAGTTTTGGAAATTAATTTAATTTTCTGATAAAGAAAATTATTCATGCGGTTTTAATTCGATTTCTGTTTAGCAAATATTTCAATGGTATCGAAATCAATTTTCTAAATTGAAACAATTTCTAAATTATTAACCAGAAACATTTCCTATGGTGTTAAAATAGAGAAAACTTTTCGATGGTATCAAAATAATATTTCTTATTCATATATATTATTCACATTCTTTGTGTGACTTTCTAAGGGATATATAAAATTTTGTACATATATATTATTTAACAATAATTTTAGCACAATTTTATATGTCCCTAAGGAAGCCAAAAAGGAAGTGGCGAAATATTCTAATTTGAATAAAAAAATTTTATTAACGTTTTTTTTTTAATTTACTTAGAACTTGAATAAATTCGATATACATATAACATTTCTTTTTAGAACTCAAGGGTACAGTAACGGATCCATGTTTCATCCACAGTTACAAAACCATGCAAAAACTTATTCATCATGGACTTATTGAACCTATTTATAGCATTGTCAGCTTCTTATTTAAAATTTATTTTCATAAAAACTGGACTACACGACACAGATATGAATAATAAATCAATAAATAAAAAAAATAAATAAAAATTGGTATATCACAACACAAAATCTAATAGTTAACTTAATACTAGTATCACATTATCTTATTGCAACTGAATACTGGAGCTTTATATTGTCCTTGTCCTCTTTTGTGTTCATTGTCCTATGGATTTTCTTTTCAATTTGTAGACTTTCTCTAGTGAAACGTTTGTTTCCTAATTTTGGTCTGTTTAATATTTTCAATTAGTTAATAATTTCAATTCTTCAGCATTCGAAGCAAGCCCTGTCGATTTTTTCCTTTTAATGGTTGGTTGGTTGGTTTACGTGGCTGCCCACTACACGTAGGCATTCAAGTAGAATCTATATGATTCCTTTTTGAAAGGACCACTACACTCGTCGGTGTCAAACTATGTGGAACCGTATCTAACTACTCGGATACAGTGGTTGATACTAGATCCAACCCGTCGCATTGAGATATCTAATAAGATCGCTCAGTCCTATCTTTGATAAATCTGAAAGGTCCTCTAGTACATGACTGCCTAAAAACTTGTGTCTCGAGATATGCAAAGCCGGACATTCGCAAAGAAAGTGAAAGATTGTCTCCTCTTTGCCCTCCTCTCGACAACTACGGCAGAACTCGTTGTAGGACAGACCTATCCTACTAGCATGTCTGCCAACCGTCCAGTGCCCCGTCACAACTGCGACGACCCTCGAGATGTCCTTGCGGTTTCTGCGTGTTAGTTGTATTGAGCGCTTATAATTATAGCAAGGCCACAATTTCTTTTTATTAATATCAGATTCATCCTCTTTAATTCGTGAACCTAACATTGTCTTTGTTGATCCAATATATATTGATTTATTGAGAAGTATAGTATGGCTCAAGTTTCTATCTGAATTTACAGATTTATTTTAGTTTAACAATTTTGTATTTCTTTACATTATTTTTATTAAGAAACTAATATTGGAAGATTTTTAAGCATTAGACTAGCAGAACGCGACAGTAAAAGAAATTGCTAAGGTCAGATCTGAACTTGAGGCAATTTATACTTTTCAACTTAAGCCCAAACATTTATAAGAAATTGCACATAAATATTTTTATTTGGTCTTGTTTGTTACTATCGATGATATCAGATGTTGATATTAGAGAATTTCATTCATTAAGAAACAAAATACATATACGAAATTTATTTTTACACATCTCTTAACCAATTGTTAAATAAATCTGTAATATTTAAAAAAAAAAACAAGCAGCGACACAAATTTACTCTGTCATAAAATGCCCCAAAACACTGCCTCCATAGTTGCATATAGAAAAAAATTTTCCCAAAAGAATAAACAAAAAAATATATAACAGATGTTTATATATGCAATCTTTCAAATGTTCCAAATAATTCAATGGCTGGAATGAAATCATCGCGCTCCACATAGTGGAAGGCCTGATGTTGTTAACCTTGCATATTTGTTGCATAAGCCCAAAGTAAATTGAATTTATTAGTGATATTTGTAAAAACAATTTTATATGCTATTTTTGCTATATTTTTGTTTCGTTTTCTTCTTTCCACTCATTGGACATTGGTTACAGGGCAACGTTTTATTGAACCGTTTTTGTATGTAAATATTTGAGTTCGGTTTTAAGCAAATACTAAAAATAACAAAATCACAGAAAAACTCATTTTTTGTATTTAATAATTCAGTTAAAATATGCCAAATTTTTTGCTGCTGCTTGTAGTTTTTGTAAAAAGTTTTTTTTCATTTGCTCCATTTACTGGCTTCTGTAAAAATATTGTTTTATGCGACATATACACGTTCATGCAAATCATAAACATACAAAGATGCACTCTGATGTTAGATGTACAAATTTTTTTTTTTCGTGTTAAAAATGTTAATTTGTATGTTTTGATTTTTTCTTGTTTTTTAAAAAAAAAGTTAGATTGTCACTGTTTTGATTGATTGATTGCCATTGTTCTTTTTATGCAAATGATGTAGTTTTTGTTATTCTTCTTATTTTGTGCAGACAAAGAAATTTATTTATGACATAATTTAAACTAAACAACATTATAAGGACAAACAGTACGAATGAATAGAACAGAGTAAAAATTCTCAAAACCTTTTCAGTACCAAATTTAACAATAAATAATTCAATAGAAAAGTTTTCTTCATGTAAAATTTTCCTCGGTTTTAATCAATAGGTGCGCTAATCGAAACAAAGGTAGCGCTAAAAAGCAATCGAATGCTATTTAGAAAAGCTTATAATAATTTAACTATTATATTATGCGAGACAGGTCTGGGTATTTTTTTCAAAGAATTACAACACCTTTTGAAATAATAATTTAACTTTTTTTTAATATACAAAATTATTGGAAACTAAACTTTTTTTTTTAAGTTATTGAGAAGTTCAGTTTTAAAAAGAAAATTTAAACTTAACAGTAATTTGTATGATAAAGTTGTCGATACATTTTTTCTGCAGTAAAAGTTTTTAATTTTTTGTAAGAATAACAACTTTGTCATCTTTTTAAATTTAAAAAGGATCAAAATCAAGAAAAAGCGAGTGTTTTTCAAAATAAAGAACTAAAATGATAAAACGGCTTTTGAAAAGCTTAAATATTTAATATTTTAAGCAAAAACGTTTACGATTTCTATAACTCGAAACGAACGTTAAACGCTTTTTGTTTTTCATGCAAATTATAGAAGTTTCGAAGGCAAATATCTGAATTTATAGACGCTTGGTCGGTGATGTAATTTGTTAAAAAATAATTTTTTAAAGTTTTGTTTAAATTAAACCTTGATTTTTGGAAAAATAACTCTCTTAAGGTAGAGTTTTTTCGTTACTTAAATTAAGTCATTACTTTAAAGAAAGAATCGTTGAATCGTCATTTTGCTAATCAAATATTTTTAACAAATTGTGCAAGTTATTTTTTAGTAGAATCAAATTCCTGACAGCCGTCCGTAAAATGAATTTTTTCATAAAAAATATTCAATGAGAAAAATAACTGAGAAACTTTTGGATATTTAAATGAAACACACATATTTTATGTACAAAATCAGAAAATATTCGACTGACCAGATAGTTTTCTTTTCGAGAAAAACCTAGACTCTTTTTTTGAAAAACCGACATTCGTATCAAAATATTAGAAAAATGTTCTAGTCACATTAAAGTTCACATTTGCAAACATTTTGTGCTGTTTTTTTTTTCAAATGTATTTGATTTCAAATCAAGACATGATGACACCGTAAATATAAAAATTAAAGGCACAGAGCGCAATCTGAGAAATTTTCCGCGTCGATAATTCTAATAAGCGCTAAACCTGTGCTAAAAGCACAACATTGACAACGCTGAAGGATTTTTCCGATCACTTAACTTTACCATAGAAAAGTAATTGAAAACTAAAATTTTCTCTAAAAAGTTTATTAAAAAATTGTGTTCCTTGTGGATTAAAGCTGGGGTTTATGTTAGATCATTAGTAGACGTTCAATCATATTTTTGAAAAAACGTTTGAAATCATTAATATTTATATAAAAGCTCTGTAGAAATAATTAAGAATTATATCACTTACAAACAATAAAAATTAAATGTTTTTACAACGAACAACTTAAATTTGATAAGCCTTTTTGGTCGATACCTTAAATAATTTTTTAGAAAAGTAATCAATCGATAACTTTATATCTCTTCAGAGATTCTACCAAAAACAACTTTGATATAATGCAGGAAATTTTTTTTCATCAATTACTTAAATTATTGTGTAGAAAAATTATCGATAAGTTTATTTCACTTCATATATTTCTGGAAATTTTACTTTACTTTTGAATTGTTGTTGCTATCGTTGTCTTTATCTTTTCATAGAAAATTTATCAACTAAGTTATTGGATTCTTTACTTTTTATAAGAATGGTCATCGACAACAATTTTTTATATAAAAAGTTACAGATAATTATTCTTTACAGTAGAGAAGTCATTGTTTATTTTATTTCATTGTTTATAATATTTCTTCATAGAAAAGCTATCAGTTACTTTGATTTTGTATAGAAAAGTTAATTTTAACTTAAAATTTGTTATCGAAGATCTAAATATATCTGTAAGCTATCAGTATTTATCGATAGTATTATTTCCAATATAGAAATTGAAAAACAAGTTACTTTTCTAGAAAATTATTTATATAACCGACGCCCGCTATTAGTCATATGAGGGCGCCAATCACTTGCCTTGACGTTCCAAGTATGGTAAGCACTCAAAACTTATCAGTAGTCCGGGCCCACCCAGAAATCTTCTGAGACTAACCACTCGGCACCAGTGATTGCTCGTGACTACCATGACCACTGCTCCCTATATCTACAGAAATTTCCACTATCCGCAACCTGTGGACGCGGACAGTAGCATTGCTGTACTTCCTTAGGTCGTGGAATGAGCTCACTTGAACATGATCATAAACATTATTTTCGTGCATTGCTGAATACACTCCCGACGGTGGGACTAGAAAAGTTACCGCAGCCTAAACATTTTCTAACAAAAAGTGCATGATAAATTCGTTTTATTCTAGTCAAATTTATTATTTTATTGAAGTAATATAAAAGTAAAAATAAAAAAAAATATTAATAATCTTGCTTAAGAAAATCCTGAAAAAAAAATTCTTATTAAAATTATCTATAAAAATTTTCTATATGAAGTTTTTTTTTAATTTAAAGACTTCCGTTACAATTAATCATATTTTACCGATTAGATTCGTATTTTCTTTTACACCATACTACCTGCTACCATCATCTCACTGACTAATTCTACGTACGTATTTTTTCAACTACTTCTTTTGTTATAATATTTCCCTGCCAAGACTCCCTACAGATTTTTCGATAATTAACACTCAATATATAAAGCTCCAACAACGACAATTAAATAAATGAACAACTTGGTAAAAGGGAACATGTATTGACCACAGAAATTATTTGTTCGATAACAATTTATTTGAAAACAGTTGAATGATTCAATTGTATTGAAATCTCTGCAAATACATATCACATTAAAACTGTAAATAATTGTGTACAAAAGCAGCAGGAGCTCTTTTTGATCGTTTATTGTTCGAAACATTATGTTTGAATATACACAAACATAAATTTTCGTTGTTAGTTTCAGTACCAATTGCATATGTTGCTCATGTTCAAACATTATTTTCAATAGCAATCATAATACGATTTTCTGTGATTTCATAAATTTCGCTGTTTTTATAAATTTCATTTTATATAGTTAAGGCTTTGCAGAGTGTTTTGACTAAAAAAAACTATTAAATACATAAGAAATATCGTTCAGTTATTGCACTATATGAAATCAAAATGTTTAATGCAAATTATGTTGTTGATGTTAAGTCTGCAACTGCTTGGTAATCGATAATTAAAAATTTACAATGCATTTTAGTTTAGTCAGAATCTCAAAGGCACATAATTACAGTTCGAGTAAAGAAAGTTCGACGTGGTTAATTGTGGCTAAAAGGTGTTACAGCATGGTCCAATGCCTTGCATTTTTGTTGTTATACAATAAGTTCTGTAACAAATAATCTGCTTGTTGTTGGTCATACATCAATGTCATGGATTAGTTTTTGGTTTAGTCTGGTGTAAGATAATGATACTACTACTAAAGATAATACTACAAACCTAGAATACCGGTAAATGGGCCAGGTTTATTGTTTGCATTTGGGTTGTTTTTTTCGGTCCGCTAAAGAGTACTTTTTGTTTGAGTCTTAAAGGAGATAAACTTTTGCAATTTGCAATACTATTTATTTAGATACTTAATGTTTTACCATAAATAAATTGAACGTGTAAATGTTTGTCAAATACTGCAATTTTTTGTAATACATATTAAACTTTGGTATCACTTTGGTATTACAATTCGAAAGGAGTGTTGAGTATTTGATACTGATTTTATGAAATTCATTGTCCATCAAAGAACCAGCAGAAACAATTTTTGTAACAGCCATCGATTGGATTTTCTCATGGAATGAGGCCCACTAATTATGAAAGAAGACACCTTAAGGAACAAAATGACCTTTCGTGCTAAAACCGTGTGGCCAGTTCCTGAGAAAATTGAGCTCCTCCTTAAGTCAGCAACTATTGTGTCTGACCACATATTTTCCTCCACATGAAATTCCCATAATCTTTCATCAGTTTTTGAGATCCCATAATCGACGCTATTTCGTCGACGCTAGCTTGAGCGGTGAGAGAACATTTCGGTATTCTGGTTTGCAATTAAGTGTGGCATTCGTAGAGTGAAAATATATACTACTTAGGTGTTGCTTATTTATATAATAGTAGCAAGAGCATAACTTTGTATAACTTTGTAAAAATATGCTACACCACTTTGAAAATGCTACGAGGCAAGACCATTTGCACAAGATTGTAAACTGGACTATTATTTTTTCGCAGCTGAGTGTGAACATTGTGTTTTGCAAAAATTTATTGCAAACTAAACCTACACTGCCATTCACAATTGATGGAAAATGTTTACAATTGTAAAAATGTGCAATCTTAAATGCTCTAGATTATA
This sequence comes from Gymnocheta viridis, assembly GCA_956483585.1. Taxonomy (NCBI): domain Eukaryota; kingdom Metazoa; phylum Arthropoda; class Insecta; order Diptera; family Tachinidae; genus Gymnocheta; species Gymnocheta viridis. The sequence goes on along the minus strand of OY101441.1, from coordinate 104,295,722 downwards.
AATAGAGCTAATATCTTCAAATTAGAGATGGGATCGTAAATAAATTTTCACTCACGCTAATGCAAGCTCACAATGAATAATTTTCCTCATGCACGCTAATGCACGACTTTATATTTTTGGCTCGCGTTCATGCACGCTCACGTGAGTGTAAAAAAATACTCACAATCAGAAATACTGATGCTCACGAAATACTCACAAAAAAAAACTTAAAATAATTAAAAAAAGGACTGCTCCGTTCTGCTAGTCTGATGAATAAATTGTTCAAAAAATATTACTCTCTTAATAAAATAACGAATTTATCTAAAAACAATTTCTTAAAAATTAAGAAGAAATGGGTAACTTCAGATTTAAATTAAAGCCAAAAATTAATTTCAATAAAAACCTAAACAGTTCAGTAAATTATGTATAAGAATTAATAATTAAACCTGAGGAATAAATTGTTCCAATAGTACATTATTAAAAAAATTATTTCCAAAAGACTTCTTAACTAAAACAGAAATGCGTAAAATCAGATTTGAGCTTAAGCCAAAAAATTCCTATCAATATCAACCAAAAGGAGTACAAACAATAAATATTAAAAACGATTGTTCCCGCAAAACTCCATGTTTACGTTCTCACAGTTAGTTGAACTACTAAGAATTAGAATACATAAATGGAAAACAGCTTGATCTTGACTGCCAATGGTGCTGGAAGAAGTGCGAGAGAAATAATATCTGGAATAATTATAATTATCATCAGCGATGAGAATTTCGTACTAACCGAAATTGATTGAACTTGTAAGAAATAAATAAACTGAACTTTTCATATTCTAGTTCGTTAAATAATACGGTTACTAGTATCCACCATTAAAAGTGGTAAATTCGAACTAATAACGCGAGATAAGGTGGTGTAGCGACCACGAAATTAGTACTGATCCGTTTTGCTAGTCTGATGGATAATTGTTTCAACATTACTTTCTTATTAAAAATAATTTTAGTTTATCAAAAATTTCTGAAATTTAAAAAGAAATGAAAGTTTTCACCTTGACCCAAACAATTTCTTTCAGCATAAGCCCAAAACAGATTAAGGGTGTCCTTAAGCAGATCATACTTTATTTTGAACAAATTGTCTCACTAAAAAGTCAACTTCCAACATCTTTGCTATTCCGCTTAGCATGATCTCACTGAAATTTTCCTTTTTAATGAATGAAATATAAAGGGTTCTTGTTGTCCTGTCGAATTTTTATAAATTTTTTTTATTTATTTTTAGTTTATGTTTGATTATATTCGTATTTTCATGACTTTACTAACTTTGTTTAAAGTCCGTCTTCTTGAAATGATTTGCAAACAAAACGTTTTTGTTTCCGATATTTAACTTTTTTTTTTTAATTTAAGGACCAAAAACAACCCCAACATTTCTGCCGTAAAAGAAATCGATTTATGAATGTTCATAAGTTTTTACGTGTATTTTTGTTTTATTTAAATGAATGTATTTTTGTATCGATGTTTTTACAAGAACATTTTTTAAAACAGCAAAAAATAGGAGAAAAAGAAAATGTAGTATTGTATTGGCCAACCATTATTTACAAGTTTATTTGTGGTTATTGTCGAGGCCTGCATCTGTTGTTATTTTTGTGTCATCAATAAAGTTATGTTAACAATGAATATTTTGTTGCAAACGGTTGTTTTTCGAACCAGGGTAACTTTATACTTACTACGTCCCTAGGACTACATAAGTTTCTTTTGTGTGTTTGCAGCTTGATGTTGCAATACTCTGTTTCATGTTTGTTGTTGTTAATATGCATACTTTCATTTACATACAATAACAACAACAACAATACCAATAAGTATGTAAAAGGCGGGTTGCCTGCTTCACTCAATGTGCCGACTATAGTTGCAACATCCCTTTTTGTTTGTTTGAATAATATTACAGAAAACAACTAAAACTACAAACAAGGATTATTGTTGCTACTGCAGCAACTGCTTACAATTTGCTATTGCTACTGCTCTTGACAACATTTTTATACTTGTACTCATAGCTTTACTGTCGCTTATAAATTCAATAGTACAATGCTAGTGAAATTTACATGAAATACATCACATCACAATTGTTAACAGCAGTCAGCAACAATAACAAGAGTAACAACAACAATAATAACAACAACAATAAAAACAATAACAAGAACCAAGAGTTAGGAAAAACTTATGTCAACAGAATATGCCATGAACAACAGCAAAATGATACACAACTTAAAATCTATAGTTGAGAGTGGGCCGAGAAGACTTCAGACACTTTTTTAAGAATTATTTGGTTTTAAGTTTGTCTCAAAATTATATAACTGTCGAAAACATGACCAAGTTTTAACGACAATTACTATTTAACTATTTAAGGGCTACAAAGCTAAACTCTTACAAAGTCCACAGAATAAGGCAATAACAATTGCAATATTGGTAACGTTATAGTTAAACGTAAATTTAAAATTGAACAATGTTGGAAAGAAAGAAATCGTCAAATGCCGGCTTGAAACATGATATTCAAATGTAGACGTCCTCTGAGGTCTCCCGCAAGGTATCCAAAAATTTTGGCCGTAAAAAGTACTGAGATCAACATAAAGACCAAGTTCTTGATAGGCACAATACTTTTTCTAGGCAGCTTGGAAAAATATTGCCAATCGTACAGGCATAGTTGTGCAAAATACATGGTTTGCGGTATTTAAAATGCAAAATACAAAGTACTTGCTGGTCATTTATTTAAAATACAAAATACTTCCATTTATTGTACGTATTTCAAATACATGACTGGTATGTATTGAAAATACAAAATACATAATTTTTATTCAAACCAAAAAATACATTAGATAAAACTAATTAACAAAACGATTGTTTCCTTTCATAAATGTAAGAGATTTGAATGTAGCATCAGAAAAACTGTTTTTTGTTGGAGAATAAATAAAAGCTGCTGAAGAAAATAATCTTTCTACAAGTCCTGATGAGCACAAACTTGTATTAAATTCTATGAATACTCTTTCAAGAGTCAAGAGTGATAATGCTCTTGTCACTGCGGTAACTGACAAATTTTAACTCCAAAATACTTGCACGTCATGTATTTGATATATAAATACAAAATACGTGTTTGTATTTTCAATACGTATTTCAAATACATGTATATCAAATACTGCCCAGCCTTGCTTACAGGTTGCCCAAAAATGAAATGGTATTGTATCTATCAAGAACTTGGTCTTTATTTTGATCTTAGTACTATGTTTGTGTGCGGATCTCAATTCTTTTTTCTAACTTAATTTTCTATAAATATTTATATTTGTTTTTATATAAATTTTTTTTAATTTAGTCTTATTGCTCACCAGGACCTACCTACGTACCAAATTCCGCTCTCTAGCTATAGTGGAAGTGCCCAATAGTATTGATGAGCCAGTGAGTCAGTGAGTGAGTGACTGAGTAAATATATACTTAAATATGAACTTTGTACACCTTAATATCTCGGGAAGATTTTACTTTAGAACTTCACCTATGAGGTTACCTCAGTAAGAAGACCTTATGTTTCAAGTTTCATTATTTTATGATAAAGTGGAGCAAAGTTATGAGAAGAGTAAAAACAGCTCGAATGGTTTCATGTAATAATATGCACCGTGTGGTCGGAACTTGGCCTGGCGCACTACCGTGCGCCTAGATGGTCTCGAGTATTTGCCCATTTGTTGATGCCACGTAAATCGTAGGTAAATCGTTTGCCATTGACAAATATAATACTACAACGTGTTATACGAATATTTAAACTACATATGGATTGTTTCACATTCTGCTATACGAGTAAGGCCAACATTTTTTTTGTGCTACAACTTTTTTGTTGCATAAATACTAAGTTGTTCTTAAAATAGTGGACATGAAAAGAATATGTACTGCATGGTCTTTGTATGTTTAAAATATTAAACAAATATATAAAATCTCTTATAAAGAAATAATAAAAACCATTGAACAACTAAGCAAACAATGCTAGTGAAAGAAATACAGTAGCAAAACAGGAAGGGAAATTGTTGCATGCAATATGTAACAAGGACACATTGGGAGCTTTTTTTGAGAAAATAACATTGATAATTTTTGCAAGTACAAGCTGCTTACAAATGGAAAAAACTTCGTTAGATACATAAATTTAACACATCGTGACCTTTTCACTTTCAATCTTTCTTCCAAATAAGGAAAAAATTCTACAAATCGTTCTATAAGTGAAGGCTTTCGAAAGCAACAGACTTAAAAAACACAAAGAAGGTTTAATAAACTTTTTTTCGAAGACGGTCAAGAATAGAATACAAAATTTAAGGGTATATTGTTTCATCAAAATATTGCACTTTTCTTGTACCCATGCCCATTGTGCAATAGCCAATATACCTGGAATTACATGTACATATGTATGTATATGCCTGAGCATGCAATAATCCCAAGTAGAAAAAGTGTAAATATGTGCACAAGTTTTGCATATGTTTCCTCAATGTTATTTCAACAACGGAGTACTTCACTGTGGCACTACAAAACACACTTGTAATTGTAATGCTAAAGTACAAAGACAGTAAATCATCCATCTAAAGGTTCTGAAAATGAAAATACATAACTTTAATGTATAATATAATTCTAAATTGTCATAGTTTTCTTGAGAGCCAAACAGAAGTATTCCTTTCATTCCAGCCTTCACTGTCTCATGCAGTACCTGCTTAAGCAAATTCTGCATAAAAAGAATTTATAAGTTCATAAGATTTTTCTTGAGTAACAAATGTAAAGTAGTAATGAAATATAAATATATATATATATATGAAAAATAATAAAATAAAAAGAAAGAGGAAAAAATGAATGTAAAAACATTAACCCTCGCAAGATTTACGGGTGTGTCAACTAAAGAAAAATGGCTTACTTGGAGTATGTTAATGGGTTTGCCGTATGACTGTGCATGTGCAAGAGCATATTAGAAAAGGAATAAGAAAACACGGAGTCTCAATTCATATTTCATCAAATGATTTTGACTTAAAACTAGTAAAGATACTTGACGATATACATAAAGGTAAATGGCTTGAGTTTTGAATTAAAACATATAATGTAAAAATTAAAATCACTAAAAAATTGAAAGAGTACTTTTTTGCATTAAATGGTACTATTGTAAAAAAATATATATTTATAAAAATTAATTAAACGAAAAATGGTTTATTTGTATTCATTTTTGTATGTCAAGTTATTACAATATTTATAGTTATAATAAAGCCAGCTATATATATATATATATATATTTAAATAAACTTTGTTATACATAAACAAAAGGTATATTTATAGTTTTCAGTTTATAAAAAAATTCTTTTATTTAGTTTATACAATGGTTAATACAAGATATAAAAAACTATAAATTTAATTCAGTTCTTACTTAAGTTTGAAAGTATTTATATTTAAAAATTAGTTTTTTTTAAGATAAAGCTGATTTACTTTATGAGATCATAATACATATTATAATTAAAACAGCAACTGTCATTTGATTTTAATAGATCTTTAGCTTTGATTAAACTTGTAACAGTTTCTACATGGCGATTTCTTTCTTTGCTTTTTACAGCATTTTGTGTTAAAAATATACGTTCAACTGCTGCTGACGATTGCGATATTGATAATGTAAAATATGTTTTGAAAATGTCTTGTTGGTTCCGAGATATTTTTGAAATGAAAAAGTACTGAAAAAATTTTTAAAGTACTAAATTTTTCATCACTGTTAACAAACGACACTTTACTAGCAGTAGTGGTTTTAAAAGGTGTTGGTCAGGCTTTAACGTACTTTAAATAGACGACAAAAAGTATAGAAAATACTTTTTACCTTTTTAGGATGCGTTAACGTTCATGAGCATTATACTTTCAATATTCAATAGCACAACACTCAGCGCCGAAAAACTGCAAGAATGATCTAAGTTTTGCGTTTGTGGATGGACAGCTCCACTCAATAGCCCACGCATTGAAGTCATCTGCTATTATTACAGCATTTGTATTAGATGCATCGCACACTATGTTGTTGATTATAATATGAGAATCCTCTATAGAATATCTAGGGCGAATATAGCAGCTGAATAAGCAGATGCCAGAGACAGCCGCTTGGGTATACCCACATTGTGGTGTTAGTGTATCTCGTTTAGTTAATATTCTAGAGATCAAGATCGCTGAGTTACCCGTACCCAGTTTGCAGATCTTATTCTCCTATATGGGTCAGTCAGCACATCATCTACGTTCAATTACTGAACATTTTGTTTAAGCAGCTCTTACGCATTTTGATGCTTTAAGTTTCGCTTTAAACCTTAAGTTTCTGTACCATTCTTTTGTAGTGCGGACAAACTGCACATCCGACGACATGGTCACTAATAGTCACCGGATGTGCAGAATTAGAATTTTGTCTGTAGACCGTGCCTTTCTGACTGTTACGTTTCTGGATGATACTAAAATTATCAAGAAAAAATATTCAATTTCATTAGATCATGTTATTACAACCGCATTATCACTACTTGGGTCTTTTGCAATGTTGTTTTCATTCACGTCATCGCCAACATAATTTTCGCATTTAAATTTGCAATGAATATATTTGTTTATATATATTACTACTCCGACTGATTAGAGCTATAAAGACAATAACCTTTTACATCATAAAAACTATCATGGACATCAACGTGAAACCAGTCATGCTATGAGAAAACCGGAGATAAACTTAGCTCACTGTGTCAGACTTATATCATCTGATTCAAGTGAAAGGGATTTTTTTTAAATACGTCGGACGTGGTGATCCCTATTCATTAAAAAATTATATAAAAAATATTTATTTTGCATACATAATTATTGGCAACCTTTTATGAACGCTTAACATGAATTCAAAATCATCAATTTTTAATTTTCTTTCGTCAACCTTACCGTTATTTCCGTCACGAATTTGTAACTAATAAAACAAATGTCATTTTTAATTTAACACGCGCCAAATTCGCCATACAGAAAATGAAAAACAACTGAGAACGTAAAATTGTACTCATGCTATACAATTTTGAAGTTTTTCGCTTCTTTTCTTCAGTTTTTCACAAACAACCTGCACTACAATCGTAGCAACAGCAAGTCTACAATCATAATGATTAACAATATTTTTTTCTGTCTAACAATTTTTGCTATTTTTTGTTAACAACTTTGCTGTGGTGTTTTATCATTTTTTCGCTCGTTGCAATAATTTGTGCTCCATGCAATATTTCTTTCGGGCTGTGTGCCGGGTGTTTGTTTGTTTTTCGTTGTTGTTTCTCATTAATGTTGGAGCTTCTGCTGAAATGTTACAGCCACACATGATCTGTACACAAAAAACAGCATCTACAAACGAGGCTTATGTTGTTGCACATGCAACAGCAGCAGCAAATGGAATTCATACTTTCGAACAACATTATGACGATGATAAGTGAGTAGTATTTAACAGAAAGACAAACGCAAAGACAGATAAAGAGACAGACTACGAACGTTTAGATATTAAAGTGATTTTATATACGACTGTATTTACAGTCAAACCTAGAATTAGCTTTGGCTTGGAGTCTCTACTAAATCCAGGAATAAATAGTTTAGTGCTAAAAGAGAGAGAGAGACTTAAATGTATTGAATCGTATTAATGAAAGAACATTATTGTTCATACATTCTGAAAACTCACATTTGTACTAAGATAATTTATAAAATAGGGAATAAAAAAAATCATCCAAGAGCGAGGCCGAGTCGCACGTGTAGCCTTCCGAAGATGCTTGCACTTAAGCTTATCAACACTTCCAAATTCCACAATTCCGGAACTTTATATGAGATGTACCGGTAACTTTTACATGGCTTTGTCATTGAAGATGGTCAACTGACATAATTAGGATACTCGATGACAGGTTCTAGACCTAACATTTACGTAATTGTGGTGGTATTCTTCATATCAGTCCCAGTTATGGTCTCTTAAAAACTGTTAATAGAACTATCCTGGAGTAGTCTGTCCAAGTCTAGTACTCAATGGACATGCCACGGCATAGTTCCTTAATGCCTGATATAAAATCTAGTCGTTGATGACCTTTCACCGAATGAGTCTAAAAGTTTCATAACAATAAATCTATATGTAAAAAATGTATTAAAAAAATAAAAATTTTAATATATTTCTTATTATTTTATAGGGTTTAATCGTGAGTGCAATAAATTTTTGCAACCGGTCTGCAAAATATTACAGCAATAAATAAAATGCTGCCGTAGTTGCACCAATATGTAGCATCACTGTCAATAATTTGCCTCCGGAGACTTTTGAGCAAATAAATTATTGTTTTAATTAGATAATATCTTCATTAATGCAATCTATAACAATAATTAAAAACAAATAGATAATATGGTTTTATTATTAATCAAGCTCTATGTCATTAATAAAAAATTAATTTGATTAATAAAAAAACCATATTTACAACTAAGGTGGAATAAACCAAGAAATTCTTATTTAAAAAATAGAAAATGTATTTAAAACTTTTTGCTCCCGAAAAACTTAAAAAATAAAATGTAAATCTTCAGATTTACCGTACCGACGTGCAGGCATCTTAGCGATAACACTTTTACACTTTGTTTAGGAAATCCTAAAACACCAATTTTTACGCTGTTATTTGAAAGAGGATGTTTCCAAAAAGTATTTATTTTTTTCCAACGACCTGTCTTAAAAAGAATTTTTTGAGAGATAATATTTTAAATGTAGATTTTAAAAAAGGTAGATTCTCAAAAAAAAAAATAATTCTTGTAAAAGGAAGCCCTTTTTAAAGAACTTTTTTATGTATTCGAATAAGGTTTATTGAAAAAAGTACTACCAGATTTTTTTACCAAATGAACATATCTACAGTGAGTCCAACTTCATGTAGACTCCATTGAAGAAATAAATTTTTTAAATGTTTTTGTATGGCTAGAAAGAAATGAATATAAAATATGCAAGACACCTCGAACTACAGCCCACCAAAAATTAATTAACTATATTTATATAGTTCGATTAAAATAATAATTATTATTATAATGTGATATTGATTTCGAACTAAATTTTGTTTTTTATCCAAAAAATGTTTTAGGCTAAAGTTCGTGGCATTTTTACTTAGCAATAATTGCACATGACACAAGAGTTCAATATAAAAAAGAGAAACAATGTTACAATTAGATAAAATCCCGACAATTTTAAATTTATATTTCAATCTACTTTGGCAGAACCGAACAGAACAGAACTTTGCTTTTGGTGGATGCAACACAGCTAGCATTTAAAAGATTATTTGATGAGAGCGATTATTTCGCGACTCCTTTCTTAATCGTCCAGACGATTGTTGAAGTTAAACTACTTTTTAATATCCCAAATGATGCTCTTGCGAGTCATTCTGAGAATTGTTGGGTAAGTTAATCGTCGTTTACGCATTTTGGCAATGATTTTGATGATCGTTGATAGAGTGTTTTTTATGTTATTCCACAATCGTCGTTTAAGTATTCTGACGATCATTGAACAATTGTTATTTCATCGTAATCGTATATTACTTTTGCAAATGATGTTTTACGAGTTTTTTATTGTTTATGTAACTTTGAATTCGCCGTATACGCATTCTGGTGATAGTTGGCGTGGAGAGTGATAATAAAAAGTGTTCGTGTGATTAAAGTGTTTTCTTTCAAACTGAAGTGGTTTTTTTTTAATTAATTAATAATAAATTATTATTTATTTTAAAAAAATGTAAAGAAACAAAAAAATACATGATCGGTTAAGGATCGTTTCAAGTAAGAAAAAAAAGAGTCTTACACAATTCTATTAGGAGAATCGTTGCTGACTCATATGGAAGAGTCGCCGTCTTGACACAGTTTCTCCCGATGTACTGAATTTGCGCTATCGGAATACGACATCGCGGTCGATTAATTTAATCGCCCGTTCTGATCGCGTAAGATTCTTCTACGATCGAAAATGCTAGCTGAGAATACCTCAATAATCAGTATTCATGTGTGTTTTATGAGCTTCAACAATTGTAAGTAAGTGCTGTTTGTCAAACTCTATCTAGATAAAAATGCTACGAATTATAGTTACATCCAACACTATAAGGAAAGCCAAGAATTATAACAGCATAACTTGAAGATAATTTACTCCTTCAAATAGTTTTGAAATTTTAATTGATTAAATTGAACGGCTACTTCTAGGGTACATCAAAAAAGCATTTTACAGGAATTGAACCTCCCAATACTAAAAAAGGTTATTTTTGTTGGATTGTGTAATTACGTTTTAACTTATTAATCCATCAAAAATTGGACGAGTGAATTTCAAGTTATTTATAAATTAGTAGAATATGGATATGGGCTATTTGGTTCGAGTTCATTTGTCTCTTTACTAGTATTTTTCTGTGGTTTTCATAATCATTATTTTGAAAAACTAATGAAATAGTAGTGCTTCTGTCTGTAACAAGTGACTAAATACTTTCCACGATTTATAAGCTAAAAAAATAAAAAAAGTAATTTGAAATATTTAGGTTGTTCACGGTAGGCTGGTTGGTTATGAGGCGTATGTGATTACACCGACAACAATAAAATATAGAACATTTTAAAGTAATTATTTTTCGAACAAATTGGTTGTTAGTAGTTTTTAATCCAAAATGATTATTATTTTTTGGCTAATGTTCGTAACATTTTTAGCCAGAAAGAATTTGACATGAGACAATATTCCAAAGGGACAAGGAAAATTTTTTTTTAACACTAATTAATTTCAACTTACACCGCAGAAACGAAACAACATTGTTTTTCGGGAGCCGCTACACTCCCATCATCCGTGTTCATGTGTGTTTCCATGTATCCGCCATTGTTTAGGTGGATCGGCTGAATGTGATTTAAAATTTGTATTTATACAAATAATGTCTAGAAAAAAATAAGAGAGTTATTTGTATTATTAGTTGTTTTTACAGTAAACACTACTTTATCACTATCAATTTTTTTTTTCAAAGAGTTTTATTGTTATAGATATAATCACACATGCAGATAACGAGATAAGCAGCAAACCAACTTATTGTTTAATTAAGTGTCAATATTATTATTTTTAGCTGATATGTTTTGTATTCTGAAGAAGATACGTAAAGGAGTAGCAAAATATCTATAAAAATAATTTTCTTTGAAATTTTTTTGACACAAAAGTTCTCGTCAAGCTAATTATTTAAGTTTGAGAATTGTCTATTAAGAAAAGGTCGAGAAATTATCTTTAATAACACATAAGTTATTAAATAAATATATTAAAGATTTTGTTTCATACAAGTACTCGTACTGTGTGGTATTCTGCCATTTTCTTACTTGGATTCCTTTAATTGCACCGAAGTGGTAAAAAAATCGCCCAAGAAACGGTAGATATAAAAAAATCTCTTTATTGACATGAATTTTTTTTCGTTGAAAGCATCTGTACAAAGTTTAATAAATTTTTCACAGCGGCTTGGGTCTGGTTTTATATGGATTATATAATAGTCTTCGGGCTAAAGATACATACGAGGGCGGATTGATATTGAAGCTACCTAGCGCTAGATGGCAGCACAAACACATTTTCTTTGAAATTGCTATCTGTCAAACGTCAGGTGTTAAAATTTCACAAAAATACATCGATTAGTTTATTTGTTGTAGTCGTTTGAAGTAAGCAACTTTTGTGTTTCTTGAAAAATGGAAAAAGTGAGTTTCGTGCAGTGATTAAACACTATTATTTGAAAGGGAAAACGGCGAAAGAGACAAAAGAAAAGCTCGATAAACATTACGGTGAGTCTGCTACGTCAGATTACATGGTTAAATATTGGATCGATATCGTTATGAATGATCGCCGAGTCAATTTACGTGAGATTGTTGAAATGGGAAACATATCATATGAACGTGTATTCAACATTTTGTATGAACATTTGCATATGAAAAAGCTATCGGCAAGATGGGTACCGCGTTTGCTCTCAATTGACCATAAACGTAAACGTGTGACGGGTGCAGTCTCAATGGCAAAGCTCTGTGAATTGGGCTACGCCATATTCTCCGGATTAAGCCCCTAGTGACTACTTCCTATTTCCAAACCTAAAGAAATGGCTCGGTGGAAAGAGATTTAGCTCCAAAGATTAAATTATTGACCAAACAAATGCCCATATTAAGGACCTCGAAAAATCATATTTTTTGGCAGGGATACAAAAACAGAAACGTTGGACTAAGTGTATTAAGCTAAAAGTTTAGAAGTAAATGGTTTTTTTAAAAAAATGTTTTTTTCTACTTAGGTAGCTTCAATGTCAATCCGCCCTCGTATATGAAGAAAGTATACAAAACGTAATATAAATTTTCTTTTTAATACATTATTGGTCTGACATTATTTGTAGCAATATTGTTCACATATTCAGGGGAAAAAATAATTTTTATTAATATCGGCTTATCGCGAGGTCATCAAGTTGAACGAAGAAGTTTATTTCATCAAGCAGGAATTGAAAATCGATAGTACTCAAACTAATGACAGTAGGAACAATATACAAACAATAAAAATACAGTAAAAGTTTCCGCATGCCGACATCGGGCGCCGTGGTGATTTGGTCCGTTCACGGTATATGTCCGCCCACAAAATCGCTTTATTAAGTTATAAGAAAAGTATGGGACTGCGAAATTTGCCCGTCTATGTGAGCTATCCGGCCAGGGGAGCTGTCCGTTCGTAGAACTTTCACTATACTCAGCATTACTCAAGGACTGCTTAAAGTTTCTAACTTAACAACTGAAGTTTATAAACGATATTTTTGTAATTGCTCATACGGTGTTACACGATATACATAAAAAACATCTTATGTTATGTCTACACTGGCAGCTAAAATATACCTCAACATAACAAACAAAAATACAGTTGTCACCAAACCATTTTTAGCTTGAAAATAACATTTCTTTAAATATCTGGTTGAAATTGTAAATTTTGAACCACAAGAAAACAAATGTTCAAGTGTATTTTCTACAAAAATTAAGTAGTTTTATTGGTGGGGATACTGCTGACTGACTACACATTTGATGCCGATGATGAGAATGCTGACTACACAACAATAACAACTATAATGATGACTATGACGACGATGTGAATGATGCTGCCGCTCTGACTGTTGCTGTTGATGCGATTTGATGTTGTCGTTAGTAGCTTTGACAACTGTAAATGTTGATGACTTAATCTAAGTAGTTAAAATACCACTGCTGCTTCATACAGACAGCAAACATATGCCGTAAAATTACTGTCTCAGCAACTCTTCACTCCTCACCAATTTATTTGGTTGCTTTGGCTGATGTTGATTAAATAAAAAGAGTTGAGGCTCAAGCAGATTTTTGAGTGAGTTTTAGTTTGTTAAAATAAATTAATAAAATACAAAGCCAAAAAATAATCAAAGAATAACTTGTTAACTAGTTGTTTGTTCATAATGTTGTTCTTAAATAAAAATGAGAAAAAAAAACATATGGGATCATTATTTTTTGCAGCAAACTCTCACAGAATATTTTTGTGTTTTTCTTATTTATTTTATTCCACAATTCATGCTAACAAACTAACAAGACATCATCTCTATTCATCCATTTAACCGAAACATCCATCTATAGGCTTGATAGTAAACATTATAGTTAGAAAATTGTTTTTATATTGTTGTGGCAAACAACTGCAATATTCATGTGTTGCTGTGTTGCCCGTTCAAAAACGTTTGATTATTTTTATTTTTTAAATTATTTCTTTAATTTTTTAAAGTGATTTCTCTAACGAGTCAACAGTTAATCTTCAATTTTATTATAATTTGATTTTTTTAATGCCACAAACGTTAACATTCACCATAAACAGCCAACCAACCGCACAATTACCATCAAACGACAAAGTATTTTGCTACATGCATGTTGCTCAAAATAGCTGAGGTAATTTTTCAGTTTTTTTCTGATTAGGTTTTTTTATTCTTTATTTTTTCCATCCTAAAGTTGTTAACAATGCCTTTCTACATCTTATTGGCAGATATGTTGTTACTAGGATTCAGTTGTATGTTTGTTAGCAAGAAAATTTCTTGTTATTAAATTAAATTTTATTAAATAAAAAGTGCACAGATATTAAATGACATTTATTGTGACAAAATCAAGGCTTCACACCTCTAATGTTTATCGTTTATTTCGCAAAATTAAAAATTAATTTTTTGACATTTATTATATATAATTTTAAATATTTATATCAATAGTTCATGTCAAAATTTAAGATTTAATGCACATTCTACGACATAAATAAAAAACAACCTTAAGGTGTCAAAATCAGCTATATCGACAGAAGAATATCTTCCATCAAATGCAAAAATATATTTATATTTTCAGGGTTATAGATATTTTAGTTCTTAAGCTATAAACACATACACGACAGCAAGCTACCGACTACAAACTGTCAATAATAGAAAACATGCGTATATATGAAAATGATTATTTTCACGAGAACACGGCTAAACGGCTGCAGGTTCGTGTATACAAGTTAAACTAATTTCTATTTTTGTTGGCTACGAAACCAAAAAAGTGTTGACAATATAACAAAATATGTAGAGAAAAAATATGTTTTATTGTTAAATAAAAAAGAAAATTACAAAATTTAAATGTTAAAATATAAAAGCATCAAGAGTTTTTAAATAAATAAATTTATGTGTTTTATTATTATATACATGTAATAAAAACTTGCAATTATATTTTTATAATATTAAGTGAAGTTTATACCTCGAATCGTATATGCTATTCGGTTTAAGAACTAATCATACTCAAAGTTTCATCATTGAAGAATATTTACTTAAATTCTAATGACAAAATTGGTTGTATTGCTTGTTGGCCACATCGAAAGCTGCTCGCTCTACATTTCTGCACCTTTCATATTTTTACGGACTGGATTTTAAAATCGGAAAATTAAAAAAAATATATAATTTTCGAAAAATAATTTCATAATTTTAAATTAAACCGCTAAATTTTGAGTGCAATAGCAAATTCTGTTTACTTGAGTTTTGTGCTATTTTTTTTTATTTAATACCTGGGGCCCATTTCTCAAAACTGCAAGATACAAATCTATAAAATAAAATGCATACACGCAAATATAAGTTCCCTATATTTTTGCCTACTCTAAAAATTTATTGATTATAGGAAAAATAACGTTTTATTATTATGTTTTTAAAATTTAGTACATACGAGTATATATCGCCAGACAAAAAATTAAATAATAAAAATAAATAAAATAAATTGGTAATTTTAAAAACCTCCAATATCTGCCTTTGTGCCACTATATAGTTTTCATACGACTGTACTAATTACAATTCTTCAAAAATTATTTAATTTTTAGAAGAAGTCTTTGGATTAACTTTTAAAAGCTGCTGCACCATTTTTTTTAAAGTCTTCGCATTTATTGCTAATATAGATTTCGTAAATTTTTTAAATAAGGATGTAGAGAGATTCTATGAGGTAATCAAAATCTTAATACTGAATTCTTAATAAAGTTAAAAAAGTGACCCGGAATGGTAAGAATGAAAGTTTTATTTGTTTCTAAGAGCGCATTTGAGAACATTTACAATTTTTTTTTATTTTTCATACAAATTCTACTTCCAAGAAAATTTGGACATTTTTTTGCCTTTCGTTGTTTTGATGTATTATTTACCAAAATATGTTTTCTGTCTGTATGAAATATCTCGCGTAATACTGTAACAAAATTGAAAATTTCGATGTTGATATGTATTATCACTTTTGTGTGGTGTTTTACGCAATTTAACCGCAATATAGAAGGAAGAAAAACAAAATTGTAAAAATTCACTACGAATTCCCTACAAAAAGGGAAAATTCCTTACTATTGGTATTACTGACACTGATTTTAATGAAAGTTATTACCAACAACAATTATTTTTAAATAAATGATTTTAAATTTTTGCAATCAAAATTTTACAAAGTTAATGCTTTATATATTTTTAAAAACCAGCTGCTTATAACGAGTGTCCGAAGCGCGGTTGCTAGATGAAAGTTTCATCTGTAGTTTTTGAGTTTTTAGTTATACAAACATTTACTTTTCTTATATAGAAATACGATTTTACTGGTATTCATCATATGCCTTTATTTTCTGAGCTCTTTGTAACGAAATTGTAAAATATTTTATTTCTTAAAAAGATTTATGTTAAAATTGTGTTAATTACGAAATTACATTAAACAAAAATATTCTGTAAATTAATAAAATGAAAAAATGTGAAATGTGTATATTAAAAATACCAGGCATAATTTTTAATTTTTCCATATTCAGAGATAAGACCCCTACGGAAACATGTGTTAAATGCAGGAGATTATCACAACAAAAGTACATGGCTGCATGAATGAGTGAATGAATGAATGGATGTACAAATGAATGAATTAATATTTTTCTGTTAAATTTTTTCCCCGTTTCTGATGCTGCATGTAAATTCATACAAATCGATGTGAGTCAATAATTACAAGCAAATTACAACGCGTTGTAAATGTTAAAGCACACTTACAAGACGAATATTTCGTAAGAGTGCTGGCAAGAGGCATAAAAACACATCGGCATATTTAAAAAAACACAACACACAAAGTTCAAAATCATTTAGTGTATAAATAAATAAAGTAATTATAATGATTTAAAAAAATATTTTACTTTCTTAAATTAATATTTAAAAAAAGCAACAAATGAGAAAGAAAAAACTTTGGTATAAATTTAAAAATGGCAAAATGAGAACAATTGTTGAGAATAGTTGGTGGTGATGGTGTTGGTATTTTCCATAAATATTCAATATTGAAAAAAATTATTTATTGATTACAATTTCCGTTTGGTGTTTTAAATTTTTTGCCTTTGTTATCGTTCATATTGGAAACTGTTTTGTTAAGAAACAGAGTTTTGTATTTATTTAAATGGCCATATAAATTAGTTTGAATTTCTGTCTGTTTTTTTTGTTTTGTTGTTTTTGTCTGGAACTGTTGTGCTGATAACAAATGACACCATTAATGAATATTACAACAACAAAAATAAGATGCTACATTTACATATTTATTTTTTACTTTTTACAGAAATTTCACTCTTTAATTTACTCCGAAAGTAATACAAAGTGTTTTAAGTGTTTTTCAAGTTTCTTTCAGCCTCTGCTTTAATTTAGTTTCAAATGACTTGCTGTGCCGTATAAATTCTTGAAACAAGTGTGAGACAATCTTGAATATTTATGATTTGAAAGTGTTACAAGTGTCAACGTAATCAACACTTTTTAGTAATGATGATGGCGACAATAACTACCAATCTGGAGGAGGCAGCTTAATTGGAGACCAACAGTGGGCACAAATTGTATTTGTTTATTTTTTTTCAATCAGCTAATAAAAGCTTTGGATATTAGGAAGAAACCTTTTACTATATCATTAACTTTAATATGTCTCTCAGTCATAGCGTTTGTTTTTTGTTTTTTTAGCTTCGCACCATACGTTTTAGCTTAATTGCTTTTTTTAGCCTTTTTTTCATTTTAAATATAGTTTCAAAAATGCTAAATTTTTTCAAATTATCGGTTTTCTGATAATCAAAAATTAAAATGCTTAATTCTTTAGTATACATTCTATGATTTTTAAAAAGTCTACAGAAATGTTGCCATGATTACCCAATTTACGACAATTTAATAAAATTATTAGGCTTCCGAGTTTTTTGAGTTTTTTGAGTTGTGAGTTGTACTTGCAGGCAATCGAGCAATATTTGTGGGTCTATGATTATCATTGTTTATAAATTCACGTACTATAGCGTTTTAAGGACAAAAATTTGGATCAACAATATGATCAAATAAATCAAAAGGCACCACGACCTTAAATGAAGCGATACTTCGCTGATAAGAATATTTAAGTTTGTAAGGGAAAAGTTTCATAGGCAAAACGTGAGATAAATATTGACTTTTTAGGAGGTATAACTATTAAAGGACGAGGTATATCATTATTACTTGTAACATTGTAATTTGTAGATGCTGGTTGAGTAACCACGGATAACCGACAGGTATTAACGGGTGATGGAGAGATGGTATTATCAGCACTAAACTGGGTTCGGCCTGAATATTGTGTTGGAGTAGGTGATGCGTAGTTAAACTGGTTGTCAAAGAGTACATCAATTATATAAACAGAGCGAGCTCGATTTGTGCAGACTGGTTAGAGGAACAGGTAATTTTCCTACATTCCATTCTTCAAGTAAAATTTTTTTTAAAAACCGTTTTGATAAGAGAAACTTTTGCTGTTTTAATTAATTTAAGTAATTTTCCCTCTGCATTTATGTATGTTTTAACAATTACTTATGGTTTCACCAAGAAACATATCATTAAAATGTTTATCATTCGTTAGTGTTGATAAATTTAACTGACCCATTGTTCTAAGACTAGCTATACACCTCAATTATCAACTTCAATTTGTTTTTAATAAAAGTCTTAATATTTTACTACATACGTATTTAAAATATAAATTATGGGAAATAGTGCGATTAAATATTTAAAATACTAAAATTTTAGCAATTTCCATAAAAAGTACCAGTTGAAATAAGAGGAGTTTATCAATTCATCTATATTTATTTTCGAACGCATAATATTTTTGCAAACTTATTTTCAAAAGTCTATTTTTTTAAGGCTTAAAGATAATGACAATAAATCTCTAAACATTTCCATAAAATGGACAACAGCAAATAACATTTCTTATAAAAAATTAATTGTTATTAAACAAAATGTGAAAGCTGCAGTTTCCCAAAAAAACTAAAAAGTCTAAAATTCAAATCAAAACTTCAGAATTTTTCTTAATCATGCATAAAGCATTAATATAAAATTATTTTTCTATCTTAAAATTACGGCGCACTTTTATAATAATGGCCTTATTCACAAACGATTAATAAAGTTAATGTGTGCATTAAAACCGGTTTTACCATATAAAAATCTAACATTAAACCTAGTATAACTTTATTAATCGTTTGTGAGTAAGGTCATAAGTTTTTAATGGTCTTTGAAGCTTTTCGGTGACCAACCCCGATTTCCTTTCGGTTGCGGCAATCGAGTTCGCACTGTATATACATTTTTCAACACTATATGGATGTGCTTCTTGAATATAATTAAATAATGCTACAGTAAGTCTGTGGTCAATTTTTTGAGTTAGGAATATAAAATAGTTCATCGTATTATTCTTTATCGTGTGTAAAAAATGCATACAAATATCTTGTTTACTCATCTCTTTTGTTAGAATATTTTTTTGCTATTCGGTTTCTAAAGAACGAGCGTTTTTGAGATATCACTGCGTTGCAAGAAAGAAACATTATGTACTTGAAGTTTTCATTTAGTTTTCTTTGTGTGCCCATGAGGTTGCTGAGGTCCATCTGTTTACAATTTCACATTTTCAATAGAATTAGAGGATATTATGTTTTTTTTAAATTTATTTTTGTCTCCACACAACACCAAAAGCTTAATAAAAACAAAGCAAAAAAAATTATAGTTGTCAAAGTACTCAACGTGCGTTAAAAGTTAAAAGGTGCCCAACTTTAGTAATTTGCGTTGACGGAGACGTACGGAATGTAACAAAGATCATAAGAAAACATGTATTTTAACTTCATTGTCAGTTGAAAAAAGCAACGCATAACGTACGACGGATTCTATGTGCCCGGGCCTTTAAGGTTTTATTGTGACCACATAATTATTATATCTTGCCCAAACAAAAATATTCTGATGTGTTATTGACCCAATTCTGAATTGAATACTCAGAATAAATACCTGCTTTTTATGTTTTATATGAATTTTTGAATTTAAAAATATGAAGATTTATATTTGTTTTTATTTTTGTTTATGCACTAAACTGCATTTTTCTTTAGGACCTTTTAACGTGTTTTATGCATTTTTTATTAATAATAAATAAAACGTTGAATTTCGAATAAGAAATGTTTATTCTCTTTTTTTAGCTTTTTTTGGCGATTTAGCTATTTCTGGCTTTTTTAGAAAGGAAATTTCGCATCTGCCTCTTTATCCAGCTCTTGACAATACTAGTACGTTATTTATGTTAGTTCTTAATTTATCTGAAGATTTTTTATACTGAAAATTTTACTCTCGCAATTTATGCCCCTTTTTTCACATCACGTCACATATTACCGTGCCGAAGTTATATTCACGTATCTCCAAAAAATTTTTCTTTGGGTAATTGAGTCTAAAGTTTCAACATTATAAGCCAAAAAATTTACCTGAAAAAAGTGGTGCAATATTTTTTTTAGACATAACGTTTGAAGTTTTTTAAAACCGCTTGTTTTATCTCCAGAATTATCTTCACGTATATTACAATTAGTAAGGTCTATATGGGGTTGTAAGCAACTTTTTAATCACGTAGATGCGCGTTAACGATACCAAAAAACTAAGAATTTTAAACTGACGTACTTGCAGTTGCGTTAACACGGAAATTACGTGAGAGGAGCCCCATCTATAAGCACTTAAACAAACTTGCTTTATTCAGTCTTCTTTATGCAATTTTGTACGGTTTTCGATATTTCTTGTTTATTTTCTTTTGAATTTTGCGAGTAATTAATGCTATTAATTTTATTTTGCGAAGTCAGTTTTCGCTCCCATCAGCTGCTTCCTATGTCATACGGTATTACAACGTGTTAAATTTTTATCATAAGTAGACAACCAATAAAATGTCTCCGTAATATCTAAAAACGCATAGTACATGGCACTGATCGATAGATATATAAATTTTTTCACGGAATGCGGTCTTATCTCATTTTTTTGGGGGATTTTCTGATTAACGTGAGTATAACTTTGGGACGACGATATATGTAGTCATTGTATTCTAGTTGAAGATCGCTATTCAACCCCTTTTGAAATTTTAAAATAACATTTGTATGATTATTTTAAGTAGTCCTTTTAAACGTGATACTACGAAAAAGATCAATTTAATTTATGGAACAAAGCTATGAGTTCGATGGCTTGAAAATGTATCCACTGTTCACATTCAGTAACGTTATTTTATCTATAATTTTATATTATATTTTGATTTTTTTTTTAATTTTCTAACCACTGTTATTTGTTTAGCTTGATTTTATGTCTCACTATGTGTTAATTGTGTGTGAACATATTCCATATTATATAGTAAACTTCTTTATCTTTTAGCCAGTTTTCACCTGATGGTGATATATTAAAGCACAATTTGTTAATTTCGAAATTATTAAAACACATTCTACAACGATTTTTATTTAAGTCAAACATAATGGACCATGTTAAAAGTTGTTTGCCATTACTTTTATAAAAATTGTGGTATTCATTTTATTTTAACGTCTTTATTGTATAGTGGATAATAGTGGATAAATGGAATCATATTTATAACATCTTAATGTTAAAGAAAATAATATGAATTCAAAAATTGTTCATGGATATTTTACTCAAATAAGTACAACATGGGGCAAATTACGGTATTAGATATCGACC
Source organism: Gymnocheta viridis (assembly GCA_956483585.1). Lineage (NCBI taxonomy): Eukaryota > Metazoa > Arthropoda > Insecta > Diptera > Tachinidae > Gymnocheta > Gymnocheta viridis. The sequence goes on along the minus strand of OY101441.1, from coordinate 104,274,262 downwards.
AAAATCCCATACAAAATTTTTTGAACTTGCATGGAAATTTCATTCCGTAATTTGCCCCCAGAACTGAAAAACAATTTATCAAACACTCCTTTCCCTTAAATTTTTTCCGTGGCTTATTATCATTATTTTTTTGTTTTAAATTATAAAACAGCATTAAAAAGTGTTCTATTGGATTTACATTTAAATTTGAACTGTTTAGGTTTATATTGAAATGAATTGGTTGGCTGGAGTTCAAATCAAAGTTTACCCATTTTTTCTTATTTTTTAAGAAATTGTTTGGATAAACTCTTTGTTTTTATAAGAGAGTACTTTTCGAGGTCGCCACAACATGTCATAATCATTCTTTGCTCGTTTTCACCACTTTTGACTGCGGATACTAGTGACTTTTTAAATAAAAATAATTTGAATTTATAAAAAAATTTCTTAAATGATTTCCAGATTTCAACTTGAGCTAAACAATTTCTTTTAAGTTAAATCTAAAACTGTTCAACTTATTGCATACACACATTTATTAGAGCAAAAAAATGCTGAAAGAGCAAGAAAAAAGCTAACGACACCTGCGTTTTTTATTTAATATTTTGCTTAATTCTATAAATACATTTGTTTAAAATTTGTTTTACATCTTAGTCCACGATGTTGAACGATATCGTTATTTTTTGTAAAATTACATTTAAAACAAAATCCAAATTTTAGAAATTTTTTGTGTTTTAAATGTAATTTCACAAAAGAAAGATATCGTCGGTCAGGCAGTTAATAAGAATAATTTCAGTATTTAATACTTGCAGTATTCAAATAACTATTTCTGTGACTGTACCTATTTCAGTTAAACTCCATATGCATTTTTGTATTTTCTTTCACTTAGCATTAACAATTTATTTTTTAAACCAAATTGTTTTAAAATTACTTAAAAAAAATATTTAGCTATTAACTTAATATTTTATAACAACATTATGAAATTCTAAGTAAAATATTTAATTTATTTGACCTCAAGCCGAACAAATAATTCTTTAACTCATAATTTATAAAAGGTCTACAACACTAAACATTCATATTTAGTTGTTGTTAAAAAGGTGCTTCTTTCCTCGCACTTTAAAAAATCTTAAGTAATAGCGATTCATAAAAAAGGGAAAAGATCCCAAACTTCCCACCAGCTGATGGCCACTAAGCATCGTAAGTATACTGGAAAAGATCTTTGAAAATATAAATTATAAAAACTTAAGGTACGGTCATATCTGACAAACATTTGACCAAAAAAACGTAGCCACTACTTTTTCTTAGGGTTAGTGTAAATTTTTTTATATCACAAAATTAAGTACATTATGCCGCAAAAAAGTAAATGCGAACCCATATTTAAAAAAATATTGGAATTAAAGAAAATTTAGCTTGCGTGTTGGTTACGTTTTTGCGGCCAATGTTTGTCAGATGTGACCGTACCTTAAGAAGCTTTTCCCGAACAAAATAATATTACTAACTACCAACAGCTTGGATTTCGTAAGGAACACTCTACTGTATACGAGTATTGAATTATATCGAAAGGGACAAGAGAAAGTTGAAGCAGGTACATACATGTGTAATAAGTGTGCATGGGCTTAAACGCTTATAGCTCCTTAAATATCAAACCGATTTAAATAAAATTAAGATTGTACACTTCTAAGTAAAACCCCGTTTAATAAAATATAAATCTTTCTTTCTTTAATAATATAGATAATATGTGTATTCGATCGGTACTGACTTACGGCTGTCCAGCCTGATTTCACAAAACTTGCTAAAACCCACACAAAAAAGCTCCAAGTTATTTCAAACAAAAACTGGCGTTTGCCAGTGATCCGATGCTGGCATTTAATACAAAATGCAGCTTGTGAAATTTTGATACAATAAGGTATTTACTAAACAGTCACTGAGAATCTTTTATTAAAATTACCAAATTTCTAAAATTAAGTTAATTTAAAAATTTTTAAAGTTTGTAAGAGGTTTTTGTGAAAAAATTTCCTCAAGGAAGTTGTATTAGTATTTCCCTTATTCAATTATTAGATTTGATTGTTGTAGAACGCTTAAGTAAAATATCATAACATTGTACCTTATTTATCTTATAAGATTTGATGAATAGAAATTTACTATTTAAAAAAGAAAGTTTATAAAAACAGTCATTTTGAAGGGCGCCTGTTGCAAATCTTAAAATATATTCAAATCATCCAACGAATAAAATTTGGCTGCAATTTAGAAATCATAACTTACATGTGCCACCACCCACCTGTTAAAATCCCCTTTCAGCTACAGTCTGAGGTGTTGCGAAAAAGTATGGGTAACCAATAAGAGGCCAGAAACAAATAAACTTGTCTGTTTGTCTACATTCTTAATCAGCTAAACATTCAATAGATTTAAAACCACAATACGCGGTTTGCAAAGTGTATTTGCTAATAAAAAGTAATTACTTGTTGTTCTAGGCTAAGTCTATTTAAAGGCAAATATTTGTAGGCAAGTAGATATACATATCTGAGATATACTCATATCTGAGTAGTTAGCAAATGTAAAACTTGTAAAGTTAATTTGAATAAAAGTTTAATCATAAACTCTTGAACATTTAGTTTTCTATTTTCTTTCCTATTCAATTACACATTAAATTTTTTAATAAAACACATTCGTAATTTAAGCAGTTGTTTAATCGCAAATAGAACTAGAAAGTATTTATTTATTTAAAGACCCAATAGAAAGTAATATTTAAGTCAGAAAATAATGCTGTTCAGTGTATACAGTTTTCGAGGAGCACAACCTTTCCGCATTAGCGTTTTAAGCTGTCTCTTAATTTTAGAAATACCGACTATTTAATGATAGAAATACCAGAATTAGTATTTCTTCATATTTATTTTTTTTTAGCTTCGTTTGTGTCATGAATAATCTCAAATACTTTCATAGATCTTATAAAAAATTAGTAAATATTTCGGCGCAGGACTTTTCATTCAGCGTAAATAATTGATTTTATTAACCATGCAGAGCCCCGCCAACAAGGTTTTCTACTGGGTCAGTGCACTTTTTACTCATTCTTACTCTCCACTCTCTTTTCAAATATTTAAAAATCATGTTCTTATCGGTTTAATAGCTTTCGATGATGTTCTTTTCATGCTGGCCATTAATAGAGAATGGTGTTAAGATATCGTTATTAAATAGATTTTTCAACTTTATGGGAATTTTTCGGCAGCAAAATTTGCCACATGTAAATTTAACTATTAAATCTTAACAACTAAGAAGTAAATAAATTGAAGCTAATAAATATTTATGGTTGCTCAAGAGCATACAAATCTCCAATTAAAATCTATAAACAACAGGATAAAAATAATAAAACTTAAAAGAAAACAGTGTAATCCATAAAAGCCAACAAATAATAATTGTTTTTATAAGAAGTTTTCAATTAATTTATATGGTAATTATTGAGGAAAATAAAAAGAAAAACAGCTTTAAGCCTTAAAGTCTTTTGTATAAAGATTAAGAAGCAAAACTTTGGCTATCCTAAGGGAAATTCATTGAATTTATTATGCGTAAAAAAAAGAAAACTTGTGCTTTATTTAAAGATATTTTTTGTTATTTACTGGAAAAACTATCTGTGTTAGAGGAATATTGTTCCTTAAGTGTTATATGATTTAATATTTTTTGTTGTTCTGAAAAGGCGTGTCCTTAGTGGTGTTTTTTTTTTATCAGATCTTTATCATGATTTTACCGCCAAGTGATTATTATAATGATAATGAGTCAACTTCATGGCTGGGGTTGCTTCATGTTCAGTGTTATTAAAGCTTTTTCATCGCCTGCTTTGAATTTTTTTCTTGCACTTTTATTAAAATAAGAAAACTAGAAAATATTCTGTTCTTCATTATTTCAAGTATTAAGTTGTATTGTTTAAAGGAATTTTTATACAGCCTTTCACTAGTGTCGGCATTGCAGATGCCAATAATGTTGCATTAAGTGATTTTCATCGCTGGCGTTAAAAAGTGTTTGAAACATATGTCTTCAAGCATAATTGTATGTAGAGGCATAAATTAACTTCAAAAAGGGGGGAATTTTTAAATGGAAAGAAAGACTGCAGTGGAGCACTACATTTTAAAGCAATATAAATTGAGATTGGGCCTAAAACAAGTTGTATTTTTATGTAGAACACAAAAGATGTTCCTTATAGCGCACCATAAGTTGTCTTATAGTTGTTTTATTGTATAGTTATCGACAATCATTCTCATGACTAGGTCCGTCGAAATTGCTGTAGTATCCTTTAATCTGAAGAATGACTGTTATTCTCTCTCATCTTCCAGAGCTGTCATTGTGAAATCTTGTTTTTTTCTTTTTACAAGTCTGTGATCTGGCTACTGAATCTATTAAAATATTTTGTCATCTTCCCCATTATTCTTACTATCCTTACGTTAATATTTCTTTCATTTCGTCGTAGACCATTTCGAACTGAATTGCATCTACTCCGACTGTGAAACTGTGAAAGAGCTTTTCATATTATCATTACACAATTACACAAAATGCGATTCCCGTTCTTTTAATGAAAAAGTGTTTCATTCTATTGTAGCCGTGAAACTTTTGTATTTATGTATGAAAGTTTTTTTCCATTTTCTAACAATTTTATTCCGATTTGTAAATTAAAAATATTTCGTATTACTAACAATTAGACTAACAATATACTTAGGCATATTTCATTAACTCTTTCGCGGACACACGAAATTTAGAAAATGTTAGCAGAATGACATATGCATTTATTTGGCTTATAAACAGATAATTAAATTCCGATTTCAGTTTTGGGTTTGGTTTATTGAAAATTAAATTTCTACTAAAAACAAAAAAATTGTAATATGTCGACATACACCGACGTGTATCCGACACGTCGGATATGCTCGACGTCGGACAGAGCCGACATGTCCTACTTCATGCAATATGATATTACCGTGGGACACGTCGTCATTATTTGACAATAAAAGTATATCTTTCTCATTGTGTAGTTAAGCTAAAATACAACAAATAATATGTAAGGATATTCAGTTTCATAGTATAAATGTTCATTTCTTTTAAGAAATTAAAAAATTCGATTTCACAGTCAATTCATTTGGCTTTTGTGTACATTTAAAAAATCAATGTTTATAAAAAAGCAGGTTATTTATCTTCAAATACTTATAATCTAAAAACTAATATATAAGAATAGAAAAAAAAGCAAACCCAAAAAACTTCTTCTAGATTTGACGATTGTTGTTAGTGCCAATCAGTAAAACAATTGCCGACACATTGTAGTCCAGGTTTAACTTCACAACCAGCACATCGAACACTGGTTTCCTTACGAACGCTATTCTTAGGACATTGACGATATATTGTTGTTTTGTATCCTTACGGAGTATGTTCTCCAAAACTGATCAATTTGAATCGAAACTGTCAATTTACGTTTGCGACTAGGTTTTTCTGGATGAAATTTTAATTTCGGCAAATCTATCATAGCATATATCAATTCTTCTCTAAAAGTTAAAAATTCCATTTTTGATTTAACATAAAATCTTTTTTGTACAACAAAAATTAATTGTATCCTGCTAAATCTAGCATTCTGAATATAACCTTTTTATACCACCGAATCGTCTTACGAGGACTACAATAATAAGTAGACATTTGATCAGTGCGATCTATACGACCCATAAATTCATTATATCTCACATTTTCAAGTGGTTTTGACTTTTCTACCCCAAATCGGTTCTTTGATATAACCATCTTCGGACTGTAGGCGGTGATAATACATAGGACATCTCTTTTATCGTACCATTTTGATACATACACCTTTCTTTGTATTTTCCAAATATACTGACCTATCTTTAAATTCTTTTTTGTCACTTCAGTAGGATTACCTTTTCGATTACTTCTTAACGTTCCAGTAGTGTAAGTTTTGAGCAGCATTAAATCATTAGATAAATTTATACTATTATAATAGTTGTCCAAAAATAGGTGACCCTTCCTAAAGTATGGAGTAGCAAGTCGATTAACAATTGCTTCGATTTTTGACTTGTTCGTTGGATCTGGTTGGTTACCTTTATAAATTTCAATATATTATGGATGAGTCGCATAGTTTCATTAATATAAAGTAAAAACCACCTAATCAACTAAAAATTTAAATAAAATAAGTATAAAAAATTTGTAAGTTAAATAGTTGTATTAAAAACAGGATAATTTACTAAAAGCTAACAAATAATTAAATCAATCTAGGACATTGAGCATACCAAAAATAAATAAAATCGTGGGACGAACGTAACCTCAATTGACTCTTGATACGAATTTCACGCACCCCATGATTTTATTTTTTTTTGTCTGTTCAATGCCCTAGATTGATTTAATTATTTTAATTATTTGTTAACGTTTAGCCCATTATCCTTTTTTCAATAAAACTGTTTAAAAGATTTTCAAAAACTTCTGTTTGTTAAGGGTTTTTTAGCTAGTCTATGTATGTATTGGTGCTAATGCCAAATTGAAACTGTTTAACTTAAAAATTTTTTAATATTTTTTGTATTCAAATTTTTAGATTTTATTTGTTGAATAAAATATTTGTTGCACAGTATTCTTCCAGTTAAGCCCTGTTATTTGATACCCATATTTAATAGGTCCTGAAAAAAAATGTAATCCGCCATATTTTTGGCGGCCATATTGGATTTGCATTTTATTTCAATTGATACTATTTAAACCCTTTTAATTATTAACTATAGTAAGGGAGTTGTGAAGAATTGTGTAACCCGCCATTTTGTGCAAATTTTATCTTTTTTTATATATTAATGTTATTAATTGTGTTAATTATTACTTATCGTTGGCAATGTCCAGTTTTTCCTCTAAGTAATTAATTAAAAATTCTTTTTGGTTCCCGCTTGCCAGTCGATGCTTTCAGCATTTTTTCGCCGTTACAACGAAAGTGTAAAAATATATGAGAAATTAAAAATTTTTGACACTTTTTTGCACTGTTACACATATCAAGAGTCATATTACTGCGAAATTGTGAAAGCAATTTGTTTGACTCCACTTTTTCTTTTCATATGAAAACATTTTAATGTATTTATAATTTTTCCACTAAACGAGAATCAGAAACTCTATGAAAATATGAAAAAACTTTTCACTTCATAGTTACACAGAACCAGAATCGACCCCCTGGAAACCTCCCGTGAAGGTCTTCGATCAAGCGCCGGGCTGTCGGAATAATCACTTCATATTTCGGGGTTGATATTTTCGGGAAACTCTAGAGATTTCGCCGTTGACAGTTTCTACTTTCCGCAATTTCTGAGTCAGCCACCGCTCATGGGACTGATATCACACATTTCCGTGTAGTACCTACAAATTATTATTGTGATACGATCCATCTCTGCTTTGAGTTAACTCAAAGACCTTGTCCTCGGCCTGTTAGTACATTCGATTGTTACGCCTATAACGACTGGATAACAATAACAAGAGTTATTCTAGAATAATAAATAGTCAAGATGGAACAGACTGACACTATTATAAAAAAGAATAGTTCAGAAAAATATGGAGCCATAAAAATCATTTCAATGACTCTCTTTTCTAATTTGTCTGCGCAAATAGATAAACAGTGAAATGTTGCAAAGCCCATTACAAACTAATAACACTTCATCCAAAATGATACCTAAATGTAATACAAACATACTTTATATTTTTGTTGATATTCTTGTTTATACTTCAAACAGCAGAGATGGGCAATTACATTCTATTAAATTTATTGAAATAATTTTAGAATAAATAAATATGATCGGGGATTAAATGTATTCCATTTTAATTTGCAAGTGCGTTCGCTTATAAAATATTACGTTATGGATTTACATAAATACGAGTACAATTTTCCAACCCTGTTCAACAAGTTTTAATCCGAAGTATTTTTATAATGTTATAGTTCTTTATATATTCTATGCCCTAGTATATTTACTTCTAAAAAGGAAGTAAATGATTTAAAATCAAGCCAAAGAGCCAACGAACCAACCATTTAAACTAAAGCAATGTGCTGCATCATTCTCTTACCAACAACTAAGTGGAGAAGGCTAAAATTGGTATTAATGATATGTAGATTAAAATATGATTTTAAACTTAAAACCAATCATTAAATTGTTTAAGTTGCTCTGATTGCATAGTTAAAGATTGAGCATTGAAAACGATGGATAGATGAATGAATGAATGGATGGCTGGATGGGTGGATGATAAAGGCGAAACTGCTTTGATGAGCGCTAGTCGTGGCGTTTAAAAGAAATATTTTATGATGGTGTTTTATTTAAAATAGTTTTGTAACACTTTTGTGATTAGAAAAATAGAAGATTATAGAAAACAATACAATAAATACATTTTGTAAAAAATCACAATTTCAAAGCAAAGAGTTGTTGTAATGAAATAAATATTTTTTAACACATTTTCTTCAAAGCTATTTGAGAGCGCATAAATTTAAAGAATACATATCGTCATCCCGAAGTTATCTTCACGTATTTCACAATATGAAAAAGTGACATAAGACCTCTTCTACTAAATACTTAAGATTTGACGAGTCAAACCTGAAGTGTGGGAATTGGGTCTAAGATTCTGAAGTTGTGCTCCGGGAGTAGTGCGAATTCGGATCATGTAATGATTTTTTTAAACTCAATTCCCCCAAAAAAAATTATTGGAGATACGTGAAGACAACTTCGGGATGACGATATATCAAAATTACATTTTAATATAATATATTATAGGATATTTCTTTCAATTAGTTATATGACAAATCAAACTCGCACATGTTGCTTAAGAACAACTGATAATTGTTGCACTTACGGTCGCTCTTTTGTGTGAAAAGTTTCCTAACCGTATAGCTTCTCAAAGAAGCGATCACAATTGGCCACCGATATATCTAGTTTTAGCACCTTCAGGTTTTTTTTTGTGGGTATGTGAAAGATAAGGTCCATGCGAATAACACACAATCCATTCAAGACCTCGAAGATGGAAGACATGCAGTTAACGTGGGTTATATATGAATTGATGATGCAGAATTTAAACAAAGACAATGGTCCTGCAAGTGTGTGCGTGCCAGCTAATTAACTGTTATCGATTTCTATTATTAATGGTATACCCTCCTCTTTACAATGAAGTAATCATCCGATGCTTTCGATTAAAATTACTAGTTTTATTTTATATATCAAAACAAAACCTGTTAATGGAAAATCCTCTATAAAACAAAGCAGGCAAATATTTAAAATTCAGACTTTTTACTGGTAGAGAAAGGAAAAAAACAAATTTTAAACACATGGCTACAAAGACAAGTACACAGAAAGAAAAAGGCCGTACTAAATTCAAGTAATTTCTACTTATTTTGAGTACGAGTCGTACTCAAAATTTTTAGTACAAATAACAATAAAATGTACTTTAATCAAGCTGAAAACGGGATTGCTTTACATAACCATTCCTGGAGTTTCTTAAAATGATTGCATAACTCTTTAATAACGTGAAAAATCTTAAATCAACTAAAAAATTTTTAAATTAAATTGTGCATTTAAATCCGTCCGTACTTAAATTAATCTGTTTGTAATTGATTTTAGTAAATCTGTGATTAACGTACTTTTAACACCGCTTGAGATTGATTTAAGTACGGATGTATTGATTTTTCTTTTAAGCGTAGAAAAGAACTCAACAAATGAAGTTGTCATTAATTCATTTGACAATCTCTTCTTAGTCCTGGCCGCTAATGACACAAACTGGTGGCTGTTGCTTTAAAAGACAAAAATAAAATGAACCAAAGAAGTTATAATTAAGTAATAAAAAGCAAATGGTACATTTTTTTCTCTGTGAGTAACTTGGAAAACAACATAAAACTTTTTCATATAAAAAGAAATACTCTAAGCCCCCACAAATATTTCTAAGCTGCAGAGATTAAAAAGAAACGGAAATAAAACCTCATACAAAATACTTACTCTATTACTGTTTGTCTGACAGTACAAAGTATTTTCTTGCTGCCTAAAAGTAAGAAAAAAAACAGGACCATTTTTACCCAAAAGAAATAAAAGCACAATTTATGTCTATACTTTTGACTTTAATTGCTGCACTCGCGCTTTGTAGCCTGTTGCTGCAGTGGTTGCCTTTTTTCTGAAGCTTATTTTCTTCGCAGTTCCCTTGAGTCCTTCAATAACCAAACAATTGTGGTGGCACATGTACATGTGTAGCAAGCGGCACAACCATGAAAAGTAATACCCATGAAGAAGTCTTAAAAAAAAAAAAGTTTTGTTAATGTTATTCATTGTACATTTTTTTCTTCTGTTGTTTAATATATGATTCTGTGTTTTTTTCATTCTGTTCATTTTTATACTGTTTATATAATTTTTTTTTATTAGGTGGCGCTTTTTATGGTATTTTTTTTAAATTATTTGTATGTAAAAGTGAACTATTTGTTTCGCTTTTTTTCATTTATATTCTCAACCTCCAACTATTAACGCCACTCATGTATGTATATTTTATATAACAAACAATGCGATGTTATGAAACAATTAAGAATAACAATATTTTTTATGTCTATTATAGAAAATAAATAATACCCTACAGTTAGTTATTCGTGTAGAGAAGACAAGTAAAGTTTATTATTTTTAAAGTCTGTTATTAAGGTTTGAAGATCGGGTTGTATTTTAGGAAAAACTTTCGGTCTCCAAATTTTGTGGAGGCAGAATATGAAATGCTACGCCGCTTTCATCTGACGATCTTGCAATAAATTGCAATAAATATACAAATTCCAAACTATTCTTTAAACTTATTTCATACTAGGAACATCTATAGAAGAAATATTAGGAATTTAAGAATATTTTCTGAGAAATTACCAAAAAATATTAAACATCAGTCACAAATATTATTTGTTGAGCACTGCCTGACAAAGTATATAAGACATTCTAGCTTCTTCAGAACTTTTCAGGACAAATTATGAAACTTGACAAGGATTATTTACCCTCTTTTGTCTCTTTTTACTGTTGTAATATTTTAGCTTTTACGATTGAATTTTACAAAATTTCTTTGTTTGTTTTTATGTAAAAATGTGATTAAAAATATTTAAACTCCATTGCTTTATTAATGTTTTAAGTGGTGTCTTTTTAATACTGTTTAATAAAACTCGAAGTAATGCATACCTTCAGTTTAGACAAACTTTCAACAGATTAAATAAAATTTTGTTTTATTTTAAGTATTTGAACGCACTTGTTGATGTGTTAATTTATTCTAACGAGATAAATCACATCAAGGTATTAAGAGCTTGGAAAAATAAAAAATAGCACTCAAATGGCGTAATGGAAGATTCTATTTTATTTTTATATTTACAAAAAATAAATAAAGGAATGTGAAATAAAATATTCTTTATTATGTATTGCTCTCGTTTTCTCGAACATCTAAGTGAAAGGATTTTCACTGAGTCAGGTATCCTTAAAAGTAAAAATAAAAATCTTTTCAAACCTAAACACTTTTGAGAAAGAATCTCACTTACTTTAATAAAAATTAAAAAATATTTATAAATTATTCTTCTGTCTGATTTATTTTAAGTGATGTTATGTTTGTTTTTTACTAATAAGATCCCAATATAAAATAAATAACAGATGCATTTTTATTTATTTAAGTTAACTAATCGGCTAACCGATAACTAATCGCTAAGCGATAAAGCGATTATAACAGAACCTTTATTCGAATATACCAAAGAAAGTATATTCTTTGATGTCTTTGTAAAATTAATTCTTATAATCGAGCAACGATTTTGGATTAATCAACTGCAGTGCGCTAAGGCTCAACTACATATAAATAAAGAGTGCTTAGTTAAGCCCGATGGAATTTTAAATTGCCAAAAACATCACAAAAAGTTAAATTTGCATCCAAACAATTTTTAATGGAGAGATCAATACATGCTATTAGTACTTAAAAATGAATGGATCAATTGTTGCTGGTTTATCTGCATAAATCAATGTCTTGGCGTGGCACCACAGAAAATACTCGAGCGTTGTCATACTGCACGACGTTGGTGGCCATTTGACAGTTCCATTTCTCGAAATTAACTTACCGCCAAATAATGATGTCAATAAGTCGGTGGTTGCACTCGTCGTATGTGACGTAGCGCTATTACTTTGAAAAACATCTTGCCCGGTTCAATGTCTCCCATATTTGCACTCAAAAATCATTTATCTCTATTGATACTCGTATAGCGATCTCTATTCATTGGAACTCGATATCTGTCTTAATTTTTGAAAAAAGAATGTTCAATGATGCCACCGAAATTTAAAATGCACCAAACGACGCATTTTTTTATATATAATGGTCTCTAGAGTATGTTATCGATTTGTTTCACACCATATGCGTTAAGTTTCTTTATTAAAAAACTCATTAAGCCAAAAATAAGCTTAATCGTTGAACAAAATTTTGCGATATAAAATCTCAGTAGTTTTCAACTCCTTTAAAACCCAATTGGCAAAAGAATGACGCATCTTAAACTGGCGTAAGCCAAGATTTTTGCGTAGAATCTATCACATACATAGCGGTACCGGCGACGAATCGATAAACTTGGATATTCTTTCACACTTTCGTTTAAAGTGGCGATATTCTCTTCAGTATGCACATTCCTTCGATGTGGTGGTGTTACACTTTCGTTTAAAGAGATTGTTGTGTGAACTCTATCCTCAGTGTGATGGATGGTTTGCGGAGATGAACGACTATTTACGACATAAAAATCACGAAGTCGTCTATAAGTTGCGCGAATTGATAACTGATTTTCAAAATAAATCTGGATAATTTGGTAGAGTTTATTAGCGTAAATCTATTCGTTATGATTTGCCAGACTATATTTATCATGAAAGCCAAAAAGTGAGCGCAGTATGACAGTCCGCTTGACAGTTAACTCTTTCGTGAGGTCTATAGGTCTTGTAAAATGCCCAATTCGTATTAGTTTGAAGTTAAAGATTACAAAAATTGCAAAAGAAATGACAAGCTCTTTGTCATTGAACATCAAGTGGCACTCAGAATTCAATTAAAGACATTGGAGTGTTAGATTTTATTAAAACTTTTACATATTATCTCGAGAAAATAAATGAAAAAATATATATATAAAATTAGAAAAAAAAGAAAGTATAAAATTTTACAGATTTAAAAAATGCCTGAGTTTCTTTAAGTACCGTGTTTAGTTTTACAATGCCAAAATAGATTTTGGCAATTGCTACTGTCGATAATCACATAGTAAAAGACTTCGATATTTTCGTCCTCAACTTTTATTATCTAGAAAAACGGTTGTCTTAATAGAACTGAAAATTGGCTGGATGTTTGTTAATGGGTGAAACTAACAGTGTCAAGGGCAAAATTTAATAGAATGAAACATTGATCTGTGTGCGGATGCTCTAAAGTCTGCTCGAAGTCAACTAAATGCCCCAAAAATTTATTTTATTGACATTTAAATTTACAGCTAACCGCCTTCAAAGAAAAACACCCATTATATTTTGCGATCGCTAACACTACATGCCTCTGTTTGATTGCTTATGCATCAATTAAGTTTTTTAAATTCTCTATAATCTAAACAAAACTTTAAAATAAATGTCACAAGCATTTTGACAAACATAATATTCCCTTAAGTTTTGCCACCAGTGGAGGTTATAAAAAGAAAAATAAAAGTACTCTGTCATCTCGGCAAGGCGCCTTCTTCTCCTTTTCAATTTTAGTTTTTGCGTTCATATTGAAAAATAGAAGGCAAAAAATAAAAATAAAACACGGACGGAACATGCACTTGTTGCTGTTTGTTTATGGGCCATAGATTGTTGTGGTGCTGTTGCTGCTGCTGTTTCTGTTGTCGTTGTATGCTGATGCTTAAGCTACTAGGAGTTTTTATGTTGCTGTTGCAACACAGCCACATACATCAGTTTCGTTTGTTTGCTTATAACAATAATGTTTCATTTAATGTGTGGCATGGCATAGTGTGTTAATAAATTTTTTTAGTTTTATACAACTTTTGTTTTCTTGTACCGATACATCGTTGTGTGTATTATTGATATTAAAATAATTTTACTTTCAAAACATAAACATCATAATATGGGTTTTTTTTCTTTTTCTTCCGTTACTAAAGCTTAGCAAGTTGCTATAAGAAAATATTTTAAAAATAAAGAGGGCAAAGTTTAATTTCTTAAAATAAATCCGGAAATTATAACTAAAAATTTACATTTTCCTTAATCACTGCTTGAAAGGCAATAAAATAATTGCATCTCGTTGGTATTCCGTGTGCTCAAACAAATGTTAAAGCAAAAAGTTTTAGAGAAGCTCATAAAATAATATTAATTCCCACCACAAATTGTTTAAACATTAAATAAACACCATAAAGAATTTTTTTGTTTACCTTGTTCCCAACTTCATGAACTTTTTCTCTTATATTACTTTATGATATTTTATTTAAATATGTTTTACTAAGTTAAACAGTGTTTTATTATAAACAAATAAAAAACACACGTGTTTTTTTTCTAAATAAATTCTTCCGCACCTTTAACATTTGATGAAGAGATTAAAACGGAAGAGGAAATAATGTGGTTGGTTGTGGTGGGCGGTGAGATATTGTTGATACATAAACTGCAATAACATTTTGTGATACGAGAAGTAATAAAAACAGACTTATGAAGTGAAAGTTATACATACATAATATGTATATAAAAAATATATGTTTTCTAAAATAGGTATCTGGAGACGTTTTTATTTTTACTATTTTATGCACTATATGCTGCATGCTTACTACGGTAAAGCGACATGGAAGCGTATTTAGAAGAGCAAGGAGAATGTTTTCATAAGAATGTTATAAGCTTCGAACAGTGTCATCAAGGCCAATAGAATGAAAACATAATCGAAGACTATATTTGGGGTTTATTGTAAAAAGTTCTTATGAACATAAAAGAAAAAGTAAAGCGTGCACTTTTAAACTATTTTCTACTTTTTTTAGGTTATTATAGAAGTAAAACTTAATAAAAATAATAAAAATATTCATTTGAATGATTTTGTGTTCAATTAAAACCCCAGATTTTAAATGATATCGTTCTATCGGTCTCCTGAATATAAAAGCAAACTTGTCCATATCATGTTTTTTTTTTAATCTATTTACGAACTGAAATATGGAAATTTTGTGCTTTAAAGTCAAAGTCAAATTTTGTGTTGACCAGTGTTATTAATCGTAATCATGAATTGCTAATCATAATATAAAATTAATTCTTTCTTTATATAATTTTCTTTATATTAATTATTGAATTTTATTGATATTTACTTCGAGTTTGCTTATGATTTTAGAACTCCTCATTGCGAGTTTTTGCAATTAATGTAACTTTTCCGATATGAATTCTTTGCAATATTTGCAAATTTAAATTAATTTTATAATTTGAGCATTTCTCGATTTCTAAAAATTTTAAAGATTTTCTTATATTTTAGCGAAATTTAACTTTTTCCTAATTCTTGTGTTTTAAAGTTTTATAAATTTTTAGCTAATGTTTGACTTTGATAGTTATTCAATGCTGGAGCATTTTAGAAAACTTTTTTTTCGGTTTCGGAGTTTTTATCAGTCCTTACAAATTTAGCGATGTTTATTTTTTTCACATTCGTGCAATTTTAGATTTTTCTTTCAATTAATTGAGTCTCCATGGTGGCAAACATTAAAGAAAAATATTCGGAGCTATTAGTCATAATTTCCGTTTTACTTGTATATAAATCTGCTTAAACAAATTAACCTTTAACAATTATGCATTTATTTTATTAAACATAATTAAGATTAACATATTAAACATGATTTTACCGTAATCTTGATTTTAGTGAATCTGATTGAATATTTATCAAATTAACTAATGGATTAGAAAATTAACTGATCAGTGCCAGTACTAGTTAAGAATATTAATTAGACATGCCAGTGAGTGTAAGCATGTCCTCACTCCGATATTGATCGCATTCAAAATTTTCATGTTTCTTATTTAAATTATCAGCATACAAAAATTTAAACAACTTAAATCCGGAGGGACCTCAAACAAGCATCAATCTGTAACTGCTGTTTATTTAATTTTTATTATGTTTTGCACATTCAGTGAATGCACATTCAATTCCTTATTTGTAGTCTGAGGCGGGAAGTAATTGCCTACATTGACATCGCTATAACGAGTAAAATGCCACATTAGAAATAGTGGAAGAAATTATGTACTTCATATTTTTGTTAACATTTTAAGTCATCACTTTGCCATCAGCGTTTTTGCTGGATCATTGTACAACATCATCTTTATTATTATAGAACAATTTTTGTTATCCTTACAACATATATACATATATTTTTTTCATTTATTTCACTTTCAAGTATTTTAATAACAAAAAAACATTAAAGCTTTTGTAAATGGAACATTTTTATGAACAGATAAATATTGCTTTTTGTCTAAAGTTTAAAACTACAAGCATTTCTGCAGCCTGTTTAATGTAATTCAAAACCTTTCCATTTAAATGTTGCAGTCACTAATGTTGTTGCTCTTGCTGTTGCTGTTGATTTTTTGCATTTTGAATACATTTAAGTAGATCCATCATTTTGACTTATCAAGATGTACGCGTTGCTTACGGTAATAAATACTATTTCATATTTCGCTTTTTAAGTCAAGGGTTTTTCTAAAGAACAACAGCCACAATAAGTTTATAAATGTTGTGTATGTTTTTTTTATAGACAGCTATTTTTATATTAAGCAAAAAAGGGGCAAAATATTTTTTTTGCAATTATCTACGTAGACGAGTTTTGTTCTCAGTCAGTCGGAATTTAATGATCATCTTTACGAATCGATCATAAAAGTCATGGAGAGGAATTTAATATAACTTTAGTGGAAATTGCTGTGATTTGACGTGCATTTTATAATTATTCGTTTCAAATAATATAAAATTGTAAGAAAAGCAGCATGTCCTTACAAAAAGTATATTAACTGCCAGGCCTACGATGTCACACGTATTTGTTCTTTCAATATTTTTGTTTTTCTTTTAAATGGAATTGCACGAAAGTACAAATACGTGTGATATCGTGGGCCTGGTAGTAAATAAACAGAATCTAATTTTTTAATTTTTTATGTGACGCTTTGTTTTCTAATATCTTCTATATTAAAATTTAGGAACCCCTTTCTTTTTTTTTAAATAAAGTTTTAAATAAAAAATATATATTTACACTGAGAGATCGCACGTGTTCCTCTAAAGAGATTCAAATCAAATGTAAAAATTTTCAGCAGAGGTAAAAGCAATTAAAACAATTTCTTATACTACTTTTATATAAAGAAGAGGTATACAAAATTATGTAAAATTTTTGCAATAGATATGACCACTGTGCATCGATTTCTTACAAAAAGTGATAATTGATAAATTTTGAGTAGACTTTCTGTAGTGGGACAACTGCGAAAAGTTTGTAGATAGATTTTTTCATTTGGTAGATATATATTTTTTAGGTGTGAGTACTGTTCAAGAATTTTTATGTCTTGAAAAAATAAGAAAGAAGGGCAGAGCACTTGCGTTTAAACGCAAAGAACGTGCGCACGTACCCGAGGTGGGTCATATCTTTCACAAATTTTGTATGTGTTTCGAACGCATTTCGTAGTCTGAAATAAGAAAATATTTTGCAGAATAGACGTTAGACTTCGTTTACACAAATACTCGTAGTGTTAAAAATATTTATTATATATAATTATATATTCTTGGCTTCGCAGAGTAAAGATTTTGTGCCTTGCAAGCATCTGCCCGGGCCGATAGTTTTCTTCTCTGTGTATGTCGAATATTGGTTTGGGGTCGCTGAGTATAATCTTACTTACTGACTCTTACGGGCTGAAGAAAATCTTCACTCAGGAAAGTATTTATTCGACATATCTAAAGAAAAAAATTCATAAGTGTGGTGGGGGCCTACACATTAGAAAGAACTGATGTCCGTGCACACTATACATAATTTTTGATGGGCTTTACTTTTATTTTGGAAAGGACGAAATTCTTTATTTTTCTATCAAAAATATAGTGTTTTAGAATTGGTTACATTATATAACAAAATTATTTCTGTTCTGCTGTGTAAGTTGATATTAATTAATGTTTAATTTTCCCTCGTTCCTTTGGTATATTGTCTCATGTCCAATTCTTTCTTACTAAAAATGTTACGACCTTTAGCCAAAATAATAATCACTTTGGATTAAAAACCACATACATCCAATTTGTTCGATAAATAATCACATTAAATATGTTATATAAAGTTTTCCAATAAGAGGCTTCATTTTAATATGCAAAAAAAACTAAGTCTGCACGATCATTTTTTCATGAAACTTTCCATCATCCAATACAAATCTTTGCTGGTGTATGTCCTTGATAACTTCACAAATTCCGTCATTGAGATCTTGACTCGATTATGAGCCAACGATATAGATCTTATTCTGCACGTAGCCCAAAAAATAGATTCATGACTTTGATTCTATACATCGCAAAATGTTGGTTCACTAACATAAATTTTACCTGATTAGTTTTTGATAACTTTTTTTTGAACTTGCAATCAGATTCACACACGAAAAGTTCGTTTCAATTATTTTTGTTTTTTTTTTCTTCTTCAAAACCAACGGCGTATAATATTACGGATAAACAACAAAAAGGAAAAAGTAAAACTTGACTGGTACGGGCAAGTCTGCACCTCCCTGCATTCTCTTTTCCACTCACTCTAATAAGCCCAAAACTTGTAGAGTCAAACTTGATGCGTATGAACCAACATTAACTTCTCCGAATTGCTCAAGGTTATCCATTAGTTTCACAGTTGCCGGCCGAGAATATGCTTCACAAAGACTCAAAAATGATGCAGTTTTGCAAACTGCGATCGCTAAAAGTTTAACCTTTTTGTAGTAAATTTTAACAATTTCAATGTGTTGTTGAATCGTTTATCGTTCCGTTTTTATTAATGGCGTAGTTTTTACTTGTTGCGGTAAAAATGGCGGTCTTTTGAAAATAAAATGTCTTATTGGAACATCCTATGATTTATTCAGTTTTCTGCTAAAATTGGGTATATTTATATTTAAAGGTTTTATTTCAATTTGCGATCCGATGAGATTTTACATTTTCTGTAGTATTGGAATTTCTTTTCGGATTCTTATTGTTTCAATGTGTTGATGAAGTTTCGGTTTCTAATTGTTTTGATGGTCGATATTTTGCATTTTGGAAATTATAAATGGAACTGTGTTAAAATAGTTAAAAGAAACCTGCATCTAAAACTTCTTTTCTACAGGCTGCAGGAGGAATAGCATTTAGATTTTAGAGTTCTTTGGACATATTTAAGCATTTTTTACTATGCACAATAATGGCCTTAACTGAAAGGGTTTAGTTTTTAGCATTAAAGAGAGTACCTGAATAAAATAATGTTTATAAAATAATATATAAAACTTTAAACGGAATACGAATACTAAGTACATTCTAACAAACAGATTAAAAAAAGAACTAGAATTCTATATGATTAAAAACAGTTGCTTATATGAAACACGGCATTCAACATTGGTTTGAGTTACAAAAAATTAAATTTTGAACCTTAAAAATTTCTAGTAATTTCAGGACTTAAACATTTCCTTTGTTTAGAAACATTTTTAAATTTGCAAAAAAAAAATCTTAATACTTCTGTTTGCCACAGTGCTGTGGTTAAGCAAATAGTACAACATACACATCTATGAATATAGACTAGTTTTCACTGTTCCAATTTTTTATTTGCCCCAATAAAATGACGTTGTTGCCGTTGCTACTAGCAACATTAATCTTTTTTTATGAGATTAAACTGATAAGCATTTAAATGAGTAAGCATCAACATTCCCAACAATATTGCAACAAAGAGTCCCCACAGCTTACTAATAAGTATCAGCAGCTACTACTCCTACTGCTTAATAACTTGTAGGAATTTCTATTCATATTAATACTTTTAAACAAGAGTAATAATTTTAGTTTTCAGTTTCATACTATTTCAATTTAAATGAAGGTTTTGTATTTACGGCTGTATGCCAGTATTGTATAATGTATTGTATGTTTATTTTTGTATTCTGAATAGTTGTATAAATAAATAGTTTAAGTAGTTTGTTTAGATATATTTACCAGTAGCAACACTTTTCCTTATAGAACTTTTAGTTATTCATGCCGACTACAATATGATATTAATGAATGCTTGGCAATGCAGATACAAATACCGAAGATGACGATAGTGCTGGAAATGTTGTATTGTACGATAAGAGAAGGCCAAGTTGTGTCTATAGGATGCTTTTTTAAATGTTGGTATTTAAAAAAGTACAAAAGCAGTGTAAGCTGGTAGGATTTGAATTAACAACATAGCAAATCCGTCGATCTCACCTGCGCCTCTCTAGAACTTTAAACAAACTCGTAGAGAGGTGTCGTCAAATTTGTTGTATAATTGTAAAAGCTCTTCAATAATTAAACAAATTTTTACAGAAACTTCATTATTTAAAAATACAAAAATCAATTATTGTATTGCATAATATGGTATTCAGTAGAATAGAAGGTATAAGATAAGTTGCAAACATATTGACATAAGAGATTACCGTAAAATATGATCAAAAATTTGGGTACACATTCATGAGAAAAATGGGGACTGCAACTGTGTGCAATCCTCATATAGGGAATCCTTAAAATTTGTAGACTTATAGTTGATTGTTCAAATTTGGTATACTGCAGTCTGAAAACACTGCTTAAAATATTTTAAAGTTTCAGAGAAATACTTACAGTATTCCGTGCTAATGAGGACTAAGAAACTCATTCTCACCAGCATGGTAGTGACTTACTGGAGAATTGACGAAATGAGGGGTGCGTTTTACTATTATATCGTCAGTAGAAGTGCATGTGCTCTGAAGAAATCAGGGTAACGTTCTATTTTAAAAGCGTATCTAATGGTGGTCGATATGCCATTGAATCGCAC
Source organism: Gymnocheta viridis (assembly GCA_956483585.1). Taxonomy (NCBI): domain Eukaryota; kingdom Metazoa; phylum Arthropoda; class Insecta; order Diptera; family Tachinidae; genus Gymnocheta; species Gymnocheta viridis. The sequence continues at coordinate 104,253,327 of OY101441.1, read as the reverse complement.
TACGCAAAACAGAGCGGGACTAAATTTTTAGCCGAACACCCTTTATTCATATCACTATCACTTTCATATCACTTTAATTGTTTACAAACACCATTCCCTCTATCGCTTTACTAATTTTTCTAGTTTCGGCTCAATGCTTTGCGTTTGTTGGCGTCCAAAAAATAGAATAAAAATTATCACAATGCATACAAAAATACTTTAGATAATTACATTTAAGTTGTACAGAGATTTTTTTGAATTGGTCAGTGTAAGGACAGTGTAATTTAAAATGTCTGAACTTTCATTATGATCACAATCAAGCTAAAACTGTATAATAAATTAAATTCCACTTGTTTGACACAAGTTAGAATTTCGTAAATGACATTCAAAACTAATAATTTTAACAAATTATTTTTTTTTATTTTTTTTATTATTATTTTTTTTCAACAAACAAAAGTTTTTGAAAATTATATTTTTTAATTATTTCAAGATTAATTTTGTTCAAAGATGATTAAAACGACGCTACTCAGTACATAAGCAGAACGGAATATTAATATTTTCGTTCCGTAAAAGTATTAAAAAAAAGTTATTGAAAAAATATTGGAACCAAACGCCTTGGGCAGGATTTTGACTGGATTTAACTAGCATCAATGCAGTGCAATTAAGTACATAAAAAAAACATTCGTCATACATCAAGAGTTAGTTGTAAATTGAAAATATAAATTGAGTTACCCAGACAAATAAAACTCGAAGACAAGTAAACGCACTTTAAGCTTCCCAACAGGAACTTTTTGAATTAAGAGAAAAAAAGATGATGCGATTTCGAACGAATCAATGTTCGTCAATCTTGTCTAACAATGAACATTAAGAAATATGCGTAATTCTCATATTCATTATCGCAACAACTTTCGGTTAAATAGTTGATATTCCCACATTTAAGTCCCACCTCACAAGTGAAAAAGCAACTACTTTGAGTTTTGTGCATCTTTTTCTACTTAAAATGGGTGTTTCCAAGGCGTATTAAAAAGGTGAAATTATTAGTACAACAATTACAACAATACAAGAACAACAGGCATTTTTTATATCGGTTCTGTAAAAAATTCCTACAGAAAACAAATACGAGAAAAATATAAAGGCACTCTTTTTGACATTCAATGTAGAAAGCATGAGGAAGAAAAAGAAGTCAGCTGCCGTAATCCTGCCACCTAGTTAATACGCCTTTGATGTACATTTGCTAATTTTTATTGCGTTACAATTTAGTAAATTAAAATAGAAGAAGCCACACAAAAGTATAGTGAAATATGGGACAAGAATTATATCAACCAATTTTTATATAAAAAGGAATATTATCATCATCATCATTGAAGGCGCCGCGATCCATATGAAATCTTGGCGTCAACAAAAATTTTGTTCAATTCATCTCTATCTTTGTCAATGGTTCGACAATTTCTACAGTTCAGTTTTAATGCACTTTCTTCTAAATTATTCACCCACCGTTGCTTGGGTCTTCCGATTTTATTTGGATTATCAGGGTTCATTCTTATAATGTGTCCGCCCCATTTTAGTTGATGTGTTTTATTTTTTCCTTAAAAATGAGATCATTTTATTCACGTATACACTCGTCATTACATATTAATTTTCATGAGCCATCTTCTTAATACTTTTCTTTCAAAAGCATACATTTTTCTTTGATCTGATTTTTTGACTGATTAAGTTTCAGCATCATACATAAAGATTGGTAAAATGAGCGTCTTATACAAATGGTTTTTTGTATTAATGTTTGAGCCAAAATATTTAAAATGTTCGACCGATTCAAAACAGCAGTTATCTAGTGTTATATTTGACTTGATTTAATGATTCTTTGCTGTATTTATATCCAAACAAACCATATTGGCCGAATTTTTTAAGTTATTGAAATTTCCTCCAAGATGTTATGTCAATATCATCGGCAAAATCAAGAATTTGTGATGATTTTATTTAAATCCACTGGTTTCAATTCCTGATTTTAGAATCTCGAACTGTAATGCAAAGTTAAGTAGAGTGGGTGCAAGCACATCACTTTCTTTAACACCAACTTAACCTTAAAGATATCTTGAAAGGTTTCCACTTATTTTTACACACAAGATAGTTCCGTTTGCTGCCATTTTTGTTATTGTTATCAATTTGTTGGAAGTGCAAAATTGCCTGAGAATTTTCCATAGCGTGTCTCATTTTACAAAGTCAACGGCCTGTTATAAATCTATGAAGAAGATGATGGATATCAATATTTCATTCAGTGCGTTTTTTAACTACTTCTCCAAAAACAAAAATTTGGTCCGTTGGGGAAAAATAAGTTCGAATTAAGTAATTTACGAAGGCGTACCAGTTTCATAGGTGGTGTTAATATTACAACAAACTCCGAATTGTTGTCACAAAATGTTAAAAACAGTAAAAGAAAATTTATTTAATATGTATTTTAGCAATTATCATCACAATCCAACAAAAGTATTTATCTCTTTAAAGCCTAGTACTCTGTTCAAATTTTTGAAAAATGTTGAGCAACATTGATTATTTCGTTTGAATTTTTTGATAATTAACCAGTGAAGTAAGCATCATTGTTTTCCTTGTGTAAACCATGTGCTTATTAAAAAAAACAAATAACTGAAAACAAATAGACAACAAAAGAAGGCCTTCACTTCAGAAAATAAATGATAATTATTTGTGCGCAACTAACTTAAAACTTAAGCCACAATGCTAATTCTGATCAGCTGTTGCTTACAATTCCGTACGAATTAAGTAATGCTTATTATACGAGTATTTTGCAGTTGAAAAAAATGCTGAAAGAAACATTTCGTACGTTTTCACAAAATTAACAGAGCACAATCTTAGCAACATTATTTTGCATTTATTTGACATAAATTTTTCTTACATGAACTATTGACAGCAGTTCGAACGAACAGAGTACCATGCTAAATCCAATATATTAGAATTTATATATAAGAATTTAAAAACACCAGGAAACACACATAAAAAATTTTCGGAACTCTATATCACCAAAGGAGAAACAGTCAGCTGTGCTTTCACCACCAACTGAAAATTAATTCGTAATATAGCAAAAAATATTTTTTTAGTTTATTAAATAAATGTTGAACTACATATTTCAAACATTTACAAAAATAGAAGTTTATCTAACAATTATATTTTTCTGAAACAGATCAAACCATTTTTTTCGATACATAAATTGCTCGAATTTAGCTCCGTCTCACAACGGAAATGGGAAATAAAATATCTATATTGTTTGAGCCTTGCAATCGTTTCTTATAAGAATTCTTTCTGGTGTCAGACAAAATACTTAGGTATCTCGGATCAGTAATACAAGATATTGTAGCATCATAATAACGACCTAAGACTACTAAAAGAATATTTTACCAGATACTTTTATAAAAGAGACCACAATTTTATTATTAATAACGCTGCAAATAATAGCTTGGTCTATCTGGCTGTAATGAATTGCGGAATCAATTTCTTTTGAAGGACTTTAATGACTACAAGGGGAATACATATTCAGCCTTATTCCAGTTGTCGACTTCGACGTTACGTCTACGCAATACCAAAAAAGTTGGGGCTTGTCTACCCGTTGTCGAAAACAACTGACTACTATTGACAGGCTTATGTTATTTTCTGGACTTTATAGAACAGAAATAGACTGTCAGTAGAACAAAATCTTTTTCGAGAGCGAGTAGACAGCTCTAGTTTTATGGTATTATGTTAACGTGGAATAAGGGTGACTGTATATGACCTATCAACGAATTCGATTTAATTCTATTGATAGAAGAACACTTAAGTGAAATTTAAATTATCGGAGAAGTTTCATAAACATGCCAAAACTGAAAGGGCATTCATAAGACGTAGCTGCTGAACTTAACTGTTGAAAGACTATTGTCAACTGTTGAGCCCAACAGTTACGTCTTAGAAACGTCTTAATGAATATCTGGATAACGAAGAGCGGATTAATGTTAACAATTGAAAATAAATAAAAGTGATGCAACAGAAATAATTTGAATGTGCTAAATTAATTAGATTGGCTTATAATAAAAAGTATGGACGACACAGAATTTACAATGGAGTTCTTTTTTTCTTGGCAGGAATTTTGCATTTTTATTTTAAAATCTGCACTACAAATTTAATATTCAAACATAAAAATGCACAGCAAAATACTCCAAAAAAAAATTATAAACGCTAAGCCGCCACTGTGTTCAAAAAATTTTTAAACCTTATATTGAACTAAATATTTAATTAAAATAAATAGACACCATAATAAAGCTACGTTTATTTAATGAAATTATTATATTAATTTTATTTCTTTATATAAAAGCGCATAACCCTCTTGATCCGCTGTGGAGGCTAAACACAACATGTTGACTAAATGTAGCGAAAAAAAATTATGAAGAAATGACAGCAAATGCTCAACTGTTGTGTGGATCGGAACTTCTGAACTCTGCGTTTCTAAAGCAACTCAACGGTTGCGCAGCAGTTACGTCTTTTGAACACGACCAATCTTTACAACGAGTACAGTGCCTAATCCATGACATTATCTTCTGTAAATGATGGCTTGGGCCGTGACAAATGACCTACTGGTTAGCAAAGAGGCATTAAGTAAAGAACATTAAAAGAGCTTACAAAACAAACAAAAAAACACACTATGGTGGGTAAGATTTTAAATGTTGAATAGTCTGTCTGCACTTTCTATTCATATTTAAATATTAGAATAGGGTCATATAATAATTGTACATTATTAATTTTCTGCAAAAACAAATGCCTGTTTTGTCCATGCAGCTGGTTGAGTTCCATAATTTAAATTTGTATTTTCCGTAAACGATTCCTTATTATTCTATATAAAACAAATTTTCATTTATTTTGTTTTGTCTTTTCCTCATCCTTGTGAGTGGTGTTAGTGTAGTTAAACAGGAATACGATTGTTAAGTCGTTACGGTTGTAAAAGCACAAATATATACATGTTATAATTGTAGCCGTCCCTACAATTACAATTGTATAGAAATAATCTAACACACAAACATATTTATATAGAGTAATATTAATTATAAAAGGATATCCTTGACATCAATTCATTGTTGCTCTAAAGGAAGTTAAGTACATTTGTATTTATTATGTAAATAAAAAATATTATAAATATAGAAAAATTGTTTTTCTTGCAAATGCAAAAAAACGCTAATAAAAGTTAAAGGAATAATGAAGTGGGATCAGTTTGATAAAAAAAGTTAAATGTTTAAATTAAAAGAAAATATTTATTTTCGGCAGGTTTTGCTTAAATATATTTTATCTTTAATAAAGAAAATACAATCTTTATGCCTTTCCATAGATTTCCCCTTTTAAGCAAGATTTTCTTGCAAAAAATAAAGTTTAAAAATATGTGCTTTAAGTGATTATTTAGTAATCATAAGTTTCTTTGCAAGAAATCCTTTATTGTAGGAAACCCTTTTTTCTAAGGATAATTAATTTTTTTTGCAGGTTTTAAGAAGAAATTCTTTTAAAAAAATGTACTTTTTATAAGAAATCATTTTGATTGTTTCTCAGGTAATTTTTAAACAAATTTTTTCATGAAAATATTAAAATTTTAGAAAGGTTTTTTTAAGTTCTAAATTTTGTTTAACTTTTTTCATTATAATCGAAAACTTTCGCTGTAAATTTTTGTCTAGAGATAAAGTCTTTTTCAAAGAAAATTAGCTTCTTCTAGCAGGTTAATATAATAGAACATCGTGATGAAATGTATCTTTAATTAAAAAACATTTTTACGAAATGTTTTATACCTTTATTACTTTGAAAAAATTTAACGTTATCGTATAAATTTATTAGGAAAATATTTTTCTTAGATTTAAAAATGTCTAAAGATTTTTTTGTTGAATAAATTCTTTCAGTTATTTGCCTGTGCAAATTTTTCTACTTGTGCACATTTAATTTGACAGTCAAACTTGAATGGACTTAGTGCATATGCCATCACATAACAACCCTGTATCTTCACCTAAATGTTCAGTCATAAACAAGCAAAATCTTAAAGACAAATCCAAAAAGAATCGAAATGAAAATGTTTTTAAGCGCCTGTACAAAATGAAAGCAAAAAAAATCGCCCAAAGGTGCCCAGATGCATACCGACTGATAAGAACCGCAGCATAATAAAACAAGAAAATCTTAAATATATTTTTTTAAGTTTATATGAATTTTCGCAGAGCTATACGATGGCCAAGAAAGCAACAGTCGCAATAACAGCACAGCACCAACAGCAACATATAACAGCAGCACAAAGTTGAAGTAAAGTTGTTGTAATGCACAGAAAAAAACCAAAAAAAAAGGTTTCAGACAACAAGTGGGGAGCCCTAAAAGTAGTGCAACTACTACAACTTAACAAGCAATCTTACAAACATTCAACAACAGACATAAAGTTGTATACAATATTTTGCCACTTGCTGCTTGTTGTAAATGGCCAATAAGTTTTGTAATGTTTCTGGAAGGCAAATGAATAAAGAAAAACAAAAACAGAATAAAATTGTTGTAGATTAAAGTTAAGACGATCGTTGGTTTGTCGTTGTTGGTTATTGTTGTTGTTGATGTTGCTGTTACTGCTATATGAGTAGTTGTTGATGTTGATCGGCGTATAGACGAGACGCCTGTTTCGCTTTATTTTCCAAGTGCCTCTCCACATTTAAAGCTTAAAATAAGCGCGTTATCGCTAAGCAACCGCATAAATAATAAGGCTTAAAGAGCAGGTTGACGCCTACAAAAATATAATATTTAAGAAACTGCTAATAACAACAACAATAACAGCATTAACAGATACATTTTCTTATTTGTTAAACAGGGTGTCACTGTAGTTGTCCAAGTGAAACATTTTCGCGTTTAAGACAAATTATTCCAGTGAACAGTTATTTTTGATTTGTGAACTCTTAATTAGAGGTTCATATTTTATTTGGTAATTTCGCGTGGTTTTGTTCCAAAGTGATTGCTCGCTAGCACAACTGAATAGAGGCTGCGAACCTCAGGCTCACTGCGCCTGATGTTATCATCTGTGTCTATTGCCCTGGTGATTCTGTTCTTCTCGAATTTGATGGATGCTCTGCCAAGCACCCCGTTCTCATGTTTCTTTTCGCTTTGTACTTCTGCCACTACAATGACTAATCAATCGTTCATTTATTGGTGCTCCTCATCAGTTAATACCTACTTTGTAGCCTTCCTTGCTTGACATCATAGCTCCCGGTAGACACATTAGCAAATAGTGTTCTCCTAACTTTGTTTACCTGCATCATCTGCAAACTGTTACCACTTAACAATGTCACCTCATACAGTGAAAATTTGTGGGCAAAGTTAGAGGAGCTATCGTGAAGTTTTGAAGTTTGGTACACATTTCAAGAAAAATACCAGTAATTTTTTATTTAAAAATTTTCTATGGAGCCTTTCCGAAACTGAGCGGTACTTTAAAGTAAAAACGGAAAAATGTTTATTGTAAAAGCTTGTTATTAATAGAGAATACTAATTTAAGATAACATGTTCAGAAACATTGATTTTTATTTGCGCTTTTCTATTTTTGTTTTTTAATATATTTTATAAGAAGAACAAACTTTGAAGTAAACAAAATTTTTTAGGTTTTTATTTTTTAATTATTTAAATAAACAGAATGATGTCGATGTCTTAGTTAATAGATTGTTATAATTTAAAGCAATAATTATATCGACCGGACAAGCATTTCTTAAAAAATCTAAATAGCCAGCGTTGCTGCGTGGCTTGTTCTTTTCTCTTTATTTATTCCTCGAGGAAACATAGAGCTTCAACAATATATTTCCAACTAATTTATGGTTCGCAAGTATTTTTGAGTCTTCCTAGGATTTATTAATATCTGCTAGTTCTTTCCTTACAGACCTTTGCCATGTATTTTTGGGTCTTCCTCTTTGTCTACTTCCATGTGGGTTCCACTCCAGCGGCATCCTGGTGTATCCTGTTTATTTCCATTTTCGGCGTTTTATTTGTATATGTATGGACCCTTCTTTGACCAAGCTCTAGAGGTCTTCAAATGGTATTGCTTTGGGTCAGTATATGTCAAATATGCTTTATTTATTTATTTATAAACGCTTGAAGCCGATGTCTGATCGATTTACTTGTCAGCCATGTTTCACTTTCGTATAAAAGAGTCGAATTGGCACATGTGTTGAAAATAAAGATCTTTGGTATTCTTCTGATTTGTAGTGCTCGCCATATATTTTTCGGTCTGCCAAATGGACTTCTTGCTTTATTGAGTCCATTCGTAAATGTCCTCGTTTACGCCCCCGTTTAGCGATCTATTGCTCCTTAAAGGCCGAGGCACATAGGATCCGTCGTACGTTATACGTTGTTTTTTTCAACTGACACTAAGTTATCGGTACAATGAGTACTTTGTTGACGGACATTAAATCAGCTTGATTTGATTAAAGTACACCTGGAATTCCAGGATATTCCGGGTGGTTATTATGTATGTCCATTCAAAACGGAAATTATTTGAATTTGTATAGGTTTTGCCTTGTATTTCGAAAATGTTTTCTTTCAAATCGAACTACAGAATAACCCTTCTGGAGTTTCTTTTAATTGTAATTTTTATGTAATTCTACTTAATTTAGTTTCGTCACTAGACAACGCAAAAAGCTAAATAAAAACGAAGCAAAAAAACTAATAGTCAAAGTGCTCAACGTACGTTAAAAGTTTCCCAACTTTAGTACTTTGTTTTGACGTAACGAACGTGACAAAGCTCAAAAGAAACTCTGTATTTCAACTTAGTTGTCAGTTGAAAAAACTGACGTATAAAGTACAACGGATTCTATGTGCCTCGGCCTTGAGTAGCAGAAGCAGTCAACGTATTCTAGCATTGCTGCTGTTATGTAAGCGCATTGCGTATGTCTTTTTTATATTTATTTCTGAGCCAACTTTTCTGGCTAACTTCACAAGATCGTTTGTTTTATCTTGCATATTCGATAGTTTACGTGAGAGACGGTAAATATCATTTGCATATTCTAAATCATCCAGTTGTCTTTTAAAAGTTCAACCAATAACCCTTTTCTTTTTCCACATTGAGGCCACTTTATATGTAGCACTGGGTTTGTTTCTGGTTTGTTGAAGCATTAGATCATGTTGTCCACCACGCTGTGCAGCCTTATAACGAACACTATTCGGCCCTTTACTATTACAGGACTTTGAGAGCGCTTGTGATTCTTACTTTGGTTGCTCTTTAGTATCGAATTCTATCATTTATATCCCATTATCCTGCGAATTTAACTAGAGTTGGTTTATTCCGTTTTCTTTTCCATCAACTAATTACGCAGTTTTGACCAATTGAATTAATATTTGCAATACTAGTTTTAATTTTATAAAAAATTAATTTAATATAAATTACTATTTCATCCTTTCCGGGACTTAATTAAAAAAAAATTATGAATTGAAAAGAAAATTCCATAAATTTTTTCTATTGGAAAACTGTATTTGATATCATTAATTTGAAAATGGCTTTTGAAAAACACAATACAATTTAATTTCATGATTATTCACATCATTAGATCCCATATGAGTTTTATAGTTTGTAAGAGGCATATTCAAAAGTTAAGAGTATTTTTACATTGATTTCTTATACCAAAAAATTTTGTCTCAATTCCAAAATCTTTTGCCCTTTTAATGAAAATTAGCAAAATGAATTTAAAAGAAATAATTATTGTATCATACACGAAAATAAATGTTTTCTTTAAAATAACAACGAATTGCAATATTTTCAATAAGAAGCTTAGCAAATTTTATGCTTCTCTTTCGCAAAGAAAACATATAGAGTTTTATAAGGAACGTTCACAAATTATTTAAGTTAAATTATAATTTTAAATCTTTGGCTCTGTATCATATCAAATTCAGCGCAAGCCCAGCAAAGTTCATTGATTTTATACAGTGTTAAAAATGTTCAACTTTTCGGAATCTATGTTTTTGTGTCAGACTTTTCGAGCACCCTAAAGAAACCATTTTTAAGAAAAGATTTTTGTTGATGCATCGAAATGTTGTCTGTTTGCAGAAACAAGACGAGAGTTTTCGCATAATGATAAAAGGCGACGACTACACAAAGCGCAATATTCTGTGGCTTTCACTATCATCCAAATTATATGTGAGATTATCAAATGTCTCTGAATTGTAAAATAAACTTTTGGATCATTTTACCTCACAAATACATGTACAAAAGCAGCAAAAATAATTGCTTGCTTAAAAGCAATTTTATTAGGGAGGCATTGTTGCAGTATCACTTACTGAAGCGCATCAATAAGCATGTGATTTTTTTTAGAATGCTTGTGTTCTGCTTCCAAGAAGCATTTTTAATAGCCTGCCCTCCCTTAATGTTGTCGTGCTATCACAATTTTTAACAAAATACACAAATTTGTTTTCTGCATTATGTTATTGCTTCTTAATATAATTTTTTAAGTTTCCTTCTAAATCTTGTATTTTATTTACTATTATTTTAAATATATTTTCTTGTTATTGCTGAGAAGATTTATTTTTCTTTACTTTTTCAATGTAGATAACAAACTTTTTATGACACATTTCTAGCATGAACTGACTTGAAACAGGCTTCTATTTCTCCGTGCTAAATATAAATACATTTCAAAGCTGGACACACAAAGGGAACTTAGCTTTTAGTTATCTCAGTGGATATTCTGTTTTGATTTTTTAATATTTTTCGTTTATCTTTTTCTTTGAGCTGCTAATTTCAGACAGGTTTAGGCAATTCAACACTTTAAGTGAAGTTATAAACAAGCTTTTAAAATGCTCAGCATATTGAAAATATAATAATAAGAAACTCTTCTGGCATGGTGGTAAGACGATGTGCTCAACATAGACGCGAGGGTTATAAGAGAAAATTAATCATGAATAAAAATCGGTATTGGAAATTCAGAAATTCAAAATGAAATACAAAATACCAAATTGTTTTTATTAAATGGATTTGATGTAAAATATAATAAAATACGTATTTTCTAAAAATGTATTTCCAAAATATTTCGTTGAAGTAATTGTTTTATTTATTTAGCACAACTTTCAATTAATTTTGCTCTTTCAAGATAATATTTCACCAGATATATAAAATCATAATTATAGAAATACACGTGTGATTATGAATTTCAAAATGCAATCATTATAATTAGCAAGAATTTTAAATAAATTTTGCGGCTTCCAATTTTGCAGTTTTATACGACTTCTCTCAATTTTTGCAATGGATGTGGTATTTTGCAAGTTCTTGAACTCTCTGTAGTTTTGCTACAGCTTTTCCATTGCCAGCATATCACAGAATTTTCGTCATATCACAGATAATTACCAAATTGTGTGTATTCTGTACAATCTAATAGAATTTTTGGGGATTATTTACAATATTGCAATTTTTATCGAGTTTTTGTTACATTTGCGGGGTTTTCAATGTTTAGTTTCTTAAAATATAAACGATATTTTGAAGGAAGTATTTCAAATATCTAATAAAAATAGATATTTTTTATTTGTTGTAATCAAACGCAACACTACGCAGTTAAAGATTATGCAAGAACCGGAAGTTTGTTTAACACATCTGGTCTGACTATTGCTTACGCAGATGACATTGCAATTATCACAAGGAACATCCGATATATGAAGGAAATATTTACAAATATTGCAAGGTCAACAAGAGAAGAGAGTGTTATAATGAAAGAACAAAAAATTAAATACCTAAAAATGTCTCTTAATGAAAATCGACGACATGATATTCACATAAGTGAATACCAATTCGAAGGTGTAACTAACTTTATCTAACTGGGTGCCCTTCTAGAAAACGAAAATAGTGTTCAAGACTATATAAGTGATCGACTATCGGCAGCCAATAGGGCGTACTTCAGGCAAAAGAAAATGTTTTCATCAAAGTTGATATCGAAGCAATGCAAACTTAGCATATACAAAACTATTATAGGGCCTACCGTCACACATGGATGTGAAACGTGATCCATGACAGTAAAATTATCCACAAGATATTTGGCTCAGTGCGAGATGAAAACGGCGAATATGTTCAAAGAAATAATGACGAACTGCTCGAGCTATGCGAAGGAGAAGATATAGTCAAATTTATAAAGGCTCAACGTGTGGGCTGGGCAGGTCCTGTTACACGCATACCGCAAAAGTCGCTGTTACACTATAATATCACAAACACGAGATGAAGAAGACGCCCATATAATTTAATAGCGATTTAAGGATAATGGGTATACGAAACTAGCAACAGAAAGCTGTACATAGAGAAAAATGGAAAAGAATTATCGAATAAGCTAAAGCTCACCCCGAGCTGTAACGCCATATGATGACGATGATTTCAAATAAATTTATTTCAAATAAATCACATGTCTGATTGAAATGAAGATAAATATTTACCTGGAAATATTTCTATCACACAAGAAATTTATTTTATTAATATTTTCTGGATGTGTCCATTGAATTTGAAGGGACAGGAAGGTCATTTATGAAATCTGTGTGCAAAAAAGAAAGGTAAAAGTTTCAGGACTAGTTTTACTGCCATCGAAACTGGGTCGAACGTTGGATTACCAACAACGCACTACAACTCTTCAGCCATTGTTATTTGTTATTTTCTGTAAAATCAAAGTATCGCTAACGAGCTTTTGCAAGTACATACATATATATACATATATATACATATATATATATATCTTAAGCCCCTATTTCATAATTTCGATTTTCTTGAAAATAAAACTATTATTATGCTTTTTATCACTGCCCTTGAGTACTCTTTACTCTTAAAGTGATAAAACTAGCAGAAAAACTTATAAACTTACAATTCGCTTAACTTTTTTTTTAAGCTAATACTTGGTTAAACGTACCAAAAAAAAAGAATCAATATTAAAACACATCTTCAACGCCATAAACTCGCATTTACGTTTCTGGTTATTAAGTACATTTTTTGTTTCATATATGCAGCAGGAAATGTCATTAAAAAAAGTAACAACGAACGCAATAAACTGACAGCTAGAAGTAGAATCAGTGCTTTCTGCCGTTGCTGACTCTCTTCTTATTGCCGCTGCAATAATACTTGTAACTTCAATTTTTTTTAATGTTAAAAAACAAATTTAAATTTATATTACTTTTTAGGCGTTGCAACAAGATATTAACGCGAGTATAAAATAAAAATAAAAATGTAATAAAAAAATATTATAAGTGTAAGTGGAAATTAAATTTGGTTATTAACTGAGGACTTAACGGAAAAAGCCTGAATTCATAACTGCAAGTCAAGGCATATGGAAATTTGTTGCATGCAATTTTTCGAACAATGAGTCATGGGAATTAAGTTAAATGTAGAAAAGGTGTTTTCATTTAATAAGAATATAGTAAAATGATACGTATCGTTGCATGTGAGAATATGAAATAAAAATTTGCTTAAAGAGGCACTATAATATTGTAATTAGCAATGGCAATCTTTTAATTTTATAAATTAATGCATTTATCAGTTTATTCAAAATTTAATTACTCAGTTTAGTAACTGCCCTAAAGCAGGATGTATTTAAATAAATAATTGGTACACAAAAAAGATACTGCTTGACAATATTTTAAGAAAATAAATGTCCATTTTCACAATGTTATAGTAAAAGTTGGCTAAATAATTTTTGGGCAAAAATTCCGCATTTTTTATGTATTATTTGATTTCGTGCTAACAGAAAGTTAAGTTATACTTTTTAAAAGTAATTATAACCTTGTTCACAAACGATAAAAATCCAACATTAAACCTACTATAGATTTATTAATCGTTTGTGAAAAAGGCCATTAATGATTTTTTAACTAATTAGTCGAGCTTGTATTTGATTTATATTGAAAGAAATTGTTTGGCTCAAATTTAAACCTCAGTTTACCCAATTCTGTTTTTAATTTTAAGAAATTTTTGATAAAATCATTATTTTTGAAAATACTAAAATGTTATTTCTTTTGTGCATTAGGCCTCCTCTGGTTACCTGTCCCACTGAAGATATCTGCAGATGCTTCTAAGCAAAGCTTGTTAAAAATCTCAAAGTACCTTAAAATTCAATATCCCTGTTTATATTATAGATTTCCGAAATTAGGAGAACTTTTTACGATGATCATTCTTTTGATTGAAGAAACGTATCGCTTTGAGTTAAGTCTTCAATGAAATAAATAAATCTCTAAAACATCAATACGGTAAGTCCTTAAACTTTTAAATGGTGGGCAACAGCTACATGTGCTGGGGGCTTAAATAATTTAAAATTTATGGACTTAGTTCATTGCGCATTACGTCCTCAAAAGTGTTTGTTCGAATTTTAGTTAACTTGTTTTTGCGAGTTTCGGTCCCTATTTATAAACAACTTTTTCATTGGAGATTTCGTTAATTTTTGTTTTGGGATTTAGTTTTTCCGTTGCGCAATTCATTAATTTTTTTGAGTTTACAACGAGCTTTAGATCAGTGTTTTTTTTGGAACTAATTAATTGGGAACTTTAACATTGGGAACTAATTTCTTACCGCCAAATATCGCAGAAAAAATTTGTCTACGCTTTTCTTATTTTTTCATTATATCCAAGACCCAATTGTTGTGTCATCCTAAAATATAGTGTCTGATTACAACAGATACCAATATTTATAATAATCTTCTATTTAATGAGAGATAAATGGTACTAAGAAGATAGATGTAGACTTTACTATACAGAGGAAATCTGAGGCGGTTTGGTAAAACAACGAAACGTGCAAAGTATCCAAAGTTATGTGGAAATTTTATGATCCAAAATCGACCAAACTTCTTCGATCGCTATCGAGAAGACTGTAGGCTTTTGATAGGTTTTGTAGCGGGTCACTGTTGGATGGCAGTCTACGCCAAAAGGGCAGGGCAACAGACCAGTGACAACTGGAGTTTCTGTGGGGTACCAGGAGAAAAAGAAACGGTCCAGAGCAAACTATCCGAGTGATCATTACCACCAAAGTCTCGCAGAAATATCGAGAATCGGACTAATGAGAATAGCAAAGAGAGTGTGCAGACCTCTTGATATCATCACATCGAACTAACTCTTTCATTTACGGTGTCGTATATAATGGTAACGCTAAGGACCGATTCGGTCTATGCGAGGTCTTTATGACCGGCCATCTTAACCTAACCTAACCTTATGGTTAGTAATATGACACTATTGTCAAGCAACATTGCAGCTGCTTTATATCAATCACCATTTGTTTTCTTTCACCACTATCTTTTCCCGAAATCTTATCGAGCATAAAAAACAGTAGCAGTTGAACGTAAATAAAATCTATTGGGTTTCAGAAGGCTGCACTATAAATATGAAGTTCTATTTTACTTAATTTTGTTAGTTGGTGCGAGGATTACGAGAGAAAATTTCGGCTCGACTAACAAATTAGATGATAATGGCAACCGTTGATATAAAATTCGCCATTATGTTTCTCATATTGAAAATTGGGTAAGCTCATGCACTGTGTACGTTGTTAGCTTTAAGAGGCACTTACTTTTGAGCTGAAGCTCACTCTGTTAAGGTAAGAAGTTGTGTTCTCTAAATAAAATACTTTTATATAATTAATACATGAGTTGTTTTTTCAATAAAAACAAACTTTATCAAAACAATTGGTAACATATTTAACTATTAGGATATCTGAATTGGTCACACGGCCGCATTGGTGTAAAGGAATTCAGGGCCTTCGAATACATTCCATAAGCCAAACTCCCTTCAGCTTTGAGGCCAAGTGCACAAAAGACTATACCTCTTCTTTTTCCAGTTACGTCGTTGTCCCATAAATCACAAAATAATATCCGGGATTCTACAGAGACTTTTCGAAATAAAAGAAGTTTTAATAATTTTTAACTCTTTCCAATCCACTGCAATCTATAACGTACACGTAAATTGCTTTTCAACAAAATATAGCTGCAATGGACAGAAGACGCCGTGGATGTAGTGGTTACAGCGGAGCAGTATACTGTTAGTAAATTCCTTTTGCATTTATGGCAGCCGCAGTTAGTAAATTCCTTTTGCATTTATGGCAGCCGCAGTTAGTTTTTTTTTTAGAAAAGACAACCAAGAGATGACTTTTGTCATTTGGTCTATTATAAGTTTTTGAAATTTCTGGCATAACTCTAATCTTGCTTGAAAATCTTGAAAAAATTATTTTAAAAACTTTAAAGTTGATTTTAAATGAAATTATGAAGTTATAGATGAGACTAGATAGAATCATAGGTGAGAATAAAGATTTCAATTTTGACCAGATTATAGACGGTACTAAATTCTTGACAATAGAAATGATTTTTGAACTAGACTATAGATGAGATATATAGAGATATATAGACGCTACTATACTAAACGAGATAATGCAAAACCACATGGGATACGATAGACAAGGCTACTTACCTTAAATTACACTTACCTAAATTGCAATTACACATACTTATCTTAATTCATACTTTCCTCATTTTATACTTACCGTAAATTCACTGTAATTGTTATCAAAATAATTTGTTGCCCTTACGGAAATGCAGTATATCAAATGGTCAAAGATTCTGCAAAACTTTGAGAAAAGGCCAACAGGCACTCAAGATTCACTGTTCGTGAGAACAACTACATTCCTAGCCAGTACTTACAATTTGTATTATTACTAAGTCAATGATAATAAATGAATCTAGATCATTTCTTGTGATTATTAATTCCTGAAGAAGGCAAACATCCTCCATTCAACAAAGTCAATCGCGGTTGGTATTCAACATACTCCGTGTGCAAAGACTATAGATAATAATATAAATGACTCTATAACTAGATTATTGAAGAGACTACTAATAAGCTTATGGACGAGAAATAAATAAATGGATTGGAAATTGTATGGATAGATTTTTAAGACTGCGATTGAGGCAACGATATAGATATTGAAAAAAATACGAATAAAATATCGGACTTAAAGTTAGGTTTACATAAGCCGACGTTTTAAATGTTGCACAAACAAATAATATTTATATATCAGCTACACTCAGTATTTTTGTTGGCAATCTGGAAGAATCTATAAGTAAGACTTTATATCAGACTAAATAGATTAAGCAATTGCTTTAAAAAAATATTTTAGACAACAAATAAAGGCGAATTCATAACAGGTGGACCTGATAGCTTTTTTTAGTTTTATTCAAATCGAATTATAGTTGGATGTCAAAATTTATTTAGTTATTTATTTTCAAGTTAAAAATTTTTATAATTAAAAAAATATCATTGTGAAATTAAATTGTTTAATTACGGCTTTTTATATCAAGTTGTTTTATTTTAATATGAAACTATTTTCTTATATCAGTATAAATTAGGGGTCAAGATATAAAGGTTCCATAAAAAAAACACACTGTATGAAGCTTAATAAATTGAAAAGACTGAATTCATATGTATGTACATATGTGCATTTAATAAATGTGTAATGATAAGATTTATTGACAATAGGTTTCAATCATAGGATATTTCTTAAATTGAATTACAGTGCAAACAAAAACTAATTTCCGATTCCATGGAATTGTAATCTGTACTTATATCCGTGAAAATTTTTTGGGTGGGTGGTGAAGCAAATCACCGCTTAAGAACGACGTTGAACGGCATTACGGATGGCAGGAGCCAACAATTCAGCAGCGGATCTTTCCATACAACAGATTTCTTCAACAAAATAATATTTGCTAAATATTTCAAGGGATTTAAAAAAACAACCCTTAAAAAAATATAATAATAGTAATAATTTTAAATATTTTATTTTTTCGCCTCAGTCAAATATTTTTGACAAGTACAATGATTTTACAAAATCAAAATGATTGTGGTTTTTGTAGTGTTGTAGTTGTTGTAATATTAAGTCCATCTGTTATGAATTAGCCTTGCAACAGATAGAATTTTTTGTGAAGCTAAATATTCAAGCCAAATTAATAACAGTTAGGATCGCCACAATTCGCTTAGAAAAGTACCTTCTTTGTTAAAATCAAACACTATATATAACTCAAACATAAACAAATTTTGACAAACAAAACAGATCAAAATGCAAGGAGATGCAAGGACCAAAAAAATCAGCTGAGCTGTCGAGACCAACTGTTATGAATTCGCATTGCTAAATATTGTTTATTTTTTTATGAACAAATTTCAAAAAGAATATATTCAATATATTTTCAAATATTTTGTTGCTTTCATTTTGGCAAAACTATGGCCAAAAACTGAGCCACATTTTTTACGGATTCTGTTTGATTTATTTACATTATTTAAGTAGATTAAGTGGTACTTCTTAAAATCAAGAGTAATTTAGTGGTAAATTTTTACTCGTTCGAGAGATATTTTTATTTTTCTCCATTCCAAGTATTAACTGGAGAAATTATTTTGTCTTGTAGTGACAAAAATTAAAATCTCGTCATGGTTCTATTTTTGCCTTTGGAATATGCTTAAAACTAAAAACAGTTTGTATATGAATTTTAAAGAAATGAAAATTAATTAAAATATGTATGTATGTATGTATTTTTTCAATAACTACATACATACATATGTATGTATGAATATCCAACTTACCTTGACCTTTTTTCATAGTTACAAAGAAAGGAAATTTAAAAACCCTGACCTGCACACAGCATGTACATTCCAATATGCAAATTTTTGTGCAACAAATTGAATAAAAAGTTTTAGTTTTACTTACCACATGAAGCAAGTTGCATGTAAAATCAAGCAGAGAGCGAGAGGAAAAAATAAACATTTTTTATTGACAATCAAATGTCAGACTACATTTACAAATACATGCAACTATGAGGACCAAAACAACTTGCTTGCTAAACGCACTATTGGCCAACAGAAACGTTCCAAAACCGAGCAACAGCAGCTACAACAACTTAATTAACAAAACCGAATAAGAAGTAGCAACAGAGACACATAAATTCTTAACAACACATTGTGATGCTCTTGCTGACAAATGTACATGAAGCCAGCAAAAAAAAGACAAACCTAACAATTTCTTGACAAAATACTGAAAACCCAAAAACAAAAAACTGCTATAACATAAAATGGACATCAATGAGATATTGAAGCAACAATAACAATAACGAAATATATTCAGAAATCAAGCAGACTCAAAAGCAAACGAAGATGAAGTAACACTAAAAATCAAAACGTGCCGAAAATATCACTTAATTAACATTTTTACGCTTGAAGCTTAAAAGGTAATTAACGCGTTCGCTTAATGCAAACACTATTGAACATTCTAGTAATTGGACAACATGCTGTCCACTATCCTTCACCAACACTAAACAAGTACTCCCAGTAAAACATGCATGTACAAACGATAGCTGAAAGGCACAAAAAGGGAAATGTCCATGAAATAAGAAAACAAGCCACACAACCTGAAGAATCCTGGCAAATGAAAAAATTTTTTTAACTTTTTTTTTTTTGCAACCAATACCACACTATTTAAAAGCGCCACATTCTGATGGTTTGCTTGAATTTTTGATGTTTTTTTCTTATTTTTTTTTTTCTTTTAGACCAAAATTAATGTTCAATCCGGGCCGTGTTTTGTTTTGTTACCTTTTTGGGTGGCCTGGTTTTGAAATAAAAAAGTATTTCAGTTAACTGTCGTTTTAGCTAAAAGACAAACAACATTTTCCAATCACCGAAAAACATCGTACTATGAAAGTAGTGTTCCTCCTCTTGCACCTTCTTAGCCTTTGCTAAATATCATCTTCTGCTGGAGATTTTTTTTCTCTGTGCTGCAGCCTACTCAAACTCATTACCATACTTTAGAATGTAATTTACGCATTGATGACTTAACAAAAGACTTTAACGAATTCGTCAAGAGCTCTACAATAGGTTTTGGGATTTTTCATAACTAAACTTTTATGGCTTATTTTACTAGAATTTTCGGCCTACTACCAATACAAACTCTTATAAATATAATATGACAAGTGGTATTGAATGAAAAGCTTTTTCACATAAAGTACATAACATTCAGATTACTTTACAGTAGTTATATAAGGAATGACCAGTAAATAATTAAAAAGAATTTCAGTGGCGCAATAGTAAAGCGAGCGTGATTGTGTGTATGTGAAAACAAGTTTTTCCTCTGTAATCAAATAGTTATGTAATCAACCAGTTATAAAAACACTTGACATCAAACACAACAAATCCTTTACAAGTGCAATACTGACAGCGGACATAACCTTTTTATTGCGTACTAAAAGACTTTTAAGTATGCACATTTTTAAGTCGTTATTTGTAAGCGAAGGTGTTGATTATTTGAGATGATCAGAAATTTGCAAAATTTGTTTGATTTTTCTATAATTTTATTTTAAATCAAAGGAAAGTACTCTTCGATTGCCCTTGCTGTGCTTGCCTAAAACCTACGTATTTGGCAGTAAGTTTTATAAAAATCTTAAAATGTTATTTTGGTTACTAGAATTAGTACATATTTATTTCTTAAGTTTTACCTTCAAGGCTTAAGCTGAAAATTTATACTACAAATATCGCTCCTTTATTGCAACGTAGTCATATCTCAAAAACGCATTTTTGGAGTTAAGCATACAGAAATATTCGTCTTATCGTTCTTCGTTTTGTGTAAAAAATTTTTACATATATCTTGTTTACTTTCCACGAACACTTTTTGTTTTTCCATTGATGCCTGTGTAAATTAAAAACTTTATATTCATATTCTGACGAACGAGTTTTTTTTTGAGATACGACTACGTTGCAATAAAGGAGCGATATATGAACCCTCTGATGCACTTTTTGAGAGTACATTTCTAATTCCCAACGGTAATTTTTTGCAAAGAGAAGTATTATAAAAAGATCCTGCGGACATCCACTTTAGTTTTGCTTTCTACTTGAACATAAATAAAAAGATTTTATGTTTCATATTTAACTTTTCATTCGGTTAAGTCGGTCGATTCGTTGTAAATTTTGTGAATAAATATGGGCCCAACTTTTTATGAAATTCAATTTTCAAATATCAAGTCAATTTTCTTCCAGTTACATTATTTAATAAGAACTGAAAGAAAATAAATAAAATGTGAAAACATTATTTAGATAATTTTTGGAGGCATCCATTCATCTGGTGTATGTATACAACATTTTGCCTGAACAGTGTTTTTATATTTTTATTATTTCGCTTTTTGGATTATATTGCAGAAGTATAATATGTTGTTTTCTTATATAAACAATTTTTTTGTTGTATTGCTTGACCCCAGCACACGTAGTTAGAAACAAAGTAAAACAAATAAAGCTCCGCTAACAAAAACAAAGTTTGCTGCATGAGAGTGTTGAGAATGCAGCAAAAATGTATAAGTGTTTGCAAACAAAAATCTGTTAAGCTTTTTGCTAAATTTTTTTATGCCCCTGCAAGGACTCGGTCTAACAAATACTGTCCTAGAATAATAAATTCTAAAAAGAAATATTTTAATAAATGTCTAGCAAAGTGTGTTTAGAAATCAATTAAAAATCAGCGCAAACTTGTATGAATTCGATGCACGACAGGTAATCCAAATAGTAGTTTTACATATTTTTTTTTTATTTTATATATCAAACATGTTCGCTAATGAAATCGTTAAAATCACATGATTTCCAATATCAGATGTTGTATGAACACCCCAGAGCGTTCAGTGCAATATCCTCCCTATATATCCTATTGTACCTTAACCAGTTAACTGCCCTTCTAATGGCCGATATTTCGGCTTGAGTTATATTACAATGATCTAATAGTTTGAAACGTATTCTCTGTTGAAATTGAGGAACATAAATGCCTCCTTCCACCTGATTTGGATACGTCAGTGTATACCTCAAGTACTCCCCCTCTTTGTCGAGGGTAATTAATTGGAGAGAGAGTGTCTGACACTGCGAATCTATTATCCGGCATAAGATAGGGAGAGGGGTAATCTATAAGTTCGGAAAGATTCTCAAACTGTATAATAATAGTCGCATGTCCAAATCCTACTGATTTTCAAGCTCCAGCAATAGGTAAGCTATTAAAACAATATTTTTTTTATGTGTGATTTGAAATGCTATGATTTATAAAACAGCCTTGAAAAATACAACTAATGTGAACTAACACATTTAATGCCATCGGGCATTATTTTTAGAACCAAGGCTCATTGAGACCAGGCAGGCAATCACATTTGCCAAAACTACTTTACTTTTGTAGTGAATACTTTGTATGAAAAGAAAAACTGGACATCAAGAAACAAATCGTTGTTATTTTTGTATTATTGTAGGGATGATAACATCTTCCCGAAAGAATCATACAGGGCAAAAATACTACATATTTGTATATCTACAGAAGATGATATGAGTATTTTCTCATTTTGTTCAACCTTACATTTTTCGTTAGTTCAAATGTCACCACTGAAAACAAATCGATTTTCTTTGTGTCATCACTAGCGAACTGACATTGCAAAAAACAAACAAACTTATATCTACTAAAAATTATTCTTCATCATCATCTTATTCCATTGGCAACATCGTTCAGCCAATGTAAATTCATGTTTCACATTTTCAAGTTTCATCTTCCATGCGTTTCGCAAAGATGTTGTTCAGTGTAAAAAGCCTATTAATAAAAATTTGTCTACCAGTAATTTAGGGTTTTTCTACTAAAACATCGATATTAAACCAGCATTTATTAAAAAGAACCAAAATTTTCAACTGATATTAACTTTTCCACCTCTTCAACATTAAAGTTTCATAGATTTAAAAAACTTTTGTTTGTTGAGGGTTTTAGCTAGTCTATATACATGCATTTCATTGGTGCTAAAGCCAAATCATCAGTAGACCTTCAACATAATTTTTAAATGTTTCAAACCTCTTTACTTATACAAAAACTTTTAAAAACTCAATGAGAGTTATAAAAATTACAATATTATAAACAAGCATAGTATGCTTTGAAACTTATTCAAAAATCCCAACAAACAAATTATTATATTCGATATGAATCTATTTTATTTTCTTTACAACCTTCTACTGATGATTTGGCTTTAGCACCAATGAAATGCATGTATATAGACTAGCTAAAAACCCTCAACAAACAAAAGTTTTTTAAATCTTTGAAAAAGAGATATCGAGGCAATCTCGATTAATATAAATTTAATAATTAAAGTTTCATTACAAAACTTAAAATTTATAGTTAATTAAATTTGTTCTTCCAAAATATACAACTTGTTTACGCTCGATTTATCGAACATTATGCTGTAATGGGTTCATCTGCATTGTCATTATTTGTGTTATTTTTATTATTTTCTACACTTTTGTTATTTAAATATTAAAAATACAGCAATTTGGTTATTGTATGCATTTTCAATTCGCTGGATTCGAAATGTCGTGATTGCCATTATTGATTTTACTTATTTTTTTTACTGAAATTCTTATTAAAAACTTTATCAAGTTCATAACATTTCTTATTTTTTTTAGAACAAAATTGCCTATTTTTGCCTGACCTGAGCTTTTGATTTGAAGATATTACGACCCA
Organism: Gymnocheta viridis; assembly: GCA_956483585.1. NCBI lineage: Eukaryota > Metazoa > Arthropoda > Insecta > Diptera > Tachinidae > Gymnocheta > Gymnocheta viridis. Next base: position 104,229,851 of record OY101441.1, on the reverse strand, counting down.
ATCAAAAAAACGGGTTGGTTCAACAGCGACCACAACATAAAATAGAAGAGAATTTATTTTTCACTATCCACATCGGATATCACAAAGGGACCTATTTTTTGGATCCAAGCGGGCCGGTTGCTTGAAATTGGAGACCTGTGCAACCTAACCTAAGCAGAGATCATAATGAATATAGGATTATTATTATTTAATAGAAGACTTTTTCCTAAATACATATGTATATTTTTATCTCCAAATATATTATTATTTAGGTAAACTCCATTGAAAACTTGGCATAAAATAAATAAAATGAATAAAGAAGTTTTGAATTCTTTTGTCATTTTGCATTTAAATCAACAGAAAAATTTATTTAATTTTTATTGCCTGCTAAAAATTTATTAAATTGAGTTCTGTAAAATTACCTGCTGCTTCTTGGTTCGTAGATTTTAATTCAATCTTTTTCGAAATTAAAAAATAAATAAAATAAAAGATAGCTGAAAATATTAAATGTAATAGAAAATGTGTGTATTTTCTCTGACATATTCAAACAACGTCATAACTGCACAAGAGTTGAAAAGTTGAAAGTGTTTACTTTACACACACCGCACCGTAAAAAATATAGTCTTCTCTAAAGAGTAGAGCGCACAAAGTAAGATGTGCAGGTTATTTCAATGAATATATTGTGTCCCAGATGACGACAATAATATCGCATTATTTCTTTAAAAATCAAGGTTTTTAGTTATGACGTTGTTTCAGCTGTTTTTCATATACAAATAAGCGAAGTGAAGTACAAGCAGATATTGGAAAAATATTTTGCGTCTCCAGATAGAGACTTTGAAAAATTTAACCTTCCATTTAAAACAAATTTTACCTCAACGGCTTATGTCCACTACGACCCATAATTATTACGGATTATAAATGTTCCAACTTATCAGAGGATGAATTTTAGGGCAGATACGGCAAATGTTGCGCAGAGTTATAGATATTTATTATATAAAAACGGAAACAGGAAATAAATTGTTTGGTTTTTGGTTTTTTTAAGTTTTTCATTTCTAATTTTGACAATTTTTGTTTTTTTTTTTTCAAATGTAAAATTTTAAAATAATGTAACTCAAAATGAAAAAAATTTTAATTTCCTGAAGAAGCGATATTGGCGAAATATTGATATTTAAAAAAATAAATAATATACATTTTTTTATATAAATTGACCTAAGGCTAGAAAAATCTTTTATAATTGAAAAGTTACTTGCAAATATTCTAAAAACAGCATGTAGTGTAGACTTGGGTTCAACTCGTTCAGTCCCTCGTTTTAGACAAGAACCTTTGATCAAATCCATCTAAATTACATGGTCTTGATCAAAGTTTTTTGTCTAAAACGAGCGACTGAACGAGTTGGATCCAAGTCTAATGTAGGGTGTTAAAATTTAGTGCAAAATGTTGGTAGCAAATGCTATTCAGAACAACGAAAACACATACAAATAACTTTGTATTCTTACAAGGAAAATTTTATGCGACACCATAGTTTAAGTCTTCAGGTATGGAGCAACAAAAAAAAAACAAAATTGAAACTATACAAAACTGCCGAATGAAGGCTTCTTCTTTATTTTTCAGCTTAATATAATGGCTCCAAAAACAAAGGAGACACCTAGAGAGAGGAAGGACAACAAACACAAGAGGCTTTTAAATGTAATTTAATTAATTTATTCACATTATTCAATGAAGCGCAATTCTGAATGCGTAATTACCAAATGTATGCGATAGCAGCAGAACCAACAACAATAGCAGCAGCCAACATATTTTCTGGCTAGCTGTCTGTCTGTCCGACTGTTTGGCTACCCTCGACATCGAAGCATAAACGCTGTTGCATTCATTAAAAGTAGCATCATTTTGGTATTGGAATTCTTGTCCTTTCATTCTTCCAACGGGCGATTTGGCAGGCAATGTGTACCTGGAACAGAAAAGAAGAACAAAATGTTCGAATGTTCACCTCTTTAAGCACGCGAGCATTTAAAATAATAAAAACTCACACATTTAATTTTTTTTCTTATTATTTTTTTTTTATTTTATAGTGTGTAGTATGTTAAAGAGTCACAAGACACATACAATGCAACACTACTTTTGTTGGGAAAATATTTTTAATTGAATTGAATGCGCGCACATACAACAAATAAAACAAAATTGCTTTGAAATTGTTTAACGCAAAGAAATTTTTAAGATACAATAAACATTGTATGCTTGTTTGGATTGTTTTAACGTTTTATCAATTGTTTAATTTGAACATTAAAAGCTTATAACTGTTTCTTTGGAAAGAACGATAAGATTATATTGGCCGCTAACATTGTCAATATGGTAGAGACGGATGTAGATAAAATGAGAAATCTATAGGTTTTGTCTCACACGTATTACAAGAATTAAAAGAATAATTTTTAATCCAATGTGTGAGGGAAAACATTGCTACATTTTATTTCGAATATATTGGCTATGAAAAATTTAATTGAAGTAGAAAACACATTTTGTTTTCGGCGACCGCAACACCCACTGTTTAGTGCCCAAGTTATTTTTATATATTGCAATACTTTTAGGTAGTGCTGGTATTTTTATTTAAGAACTTGTATACGCCGGAGTAGGAATCATGCTTCTATTCTTTTCTCATATCTGATTGGAGTAAATACTGATTTTATTTATATATAACCAGCACAACTGTCAAATAAGTGACTTAACATGCTAATACATATCGTCGTGCCGAAGTTATATTCATGTATCTCAAAAAAATTTTCTGTGGGAAATTGAGCACCCGTAGACTAGTAGATAGCATACTTGGCTATTAGTCTGGGGGTCGCAGGTTCGATTACTGCCTTGACCCTTGGTGTTTCTGCAGACAAGCCATAATGGCTTCGCGGTTTGTGTTTGTTCTTTATAAAAAAAAAATAAAAAATATTATATAGAAAACAAATTCATATACTTCCGGAGCACAAGCTCAAGATCAGAAACCGGGTTTACATATGCCAGCCTTTACTCGTCAAGTTTTGAGTTTTTAGGAGAAGCGGTCTTATAAATTTTTTTTGATTTTGTGAGCGACATGAGGATAATTTTGGAATGACGATATGAAGGTCATAATTTTTTTTTTTGCATTTCAACTTATTACTTTATCATAGCGATCCCACTGGAGCCAAGTACATTCTTTTTTGCTTACAATTATTGACTTCAAAATGTCAGTCTTTGAAGGATACAAATTAAATGTCTGCTTTGAGCATTTTAATCGTGCTTTGAAACAACTTTAGTAAGTGACGTTAATTATTTTACTAATATGTTGCAGAATCAGTTAGCATTACAATAAAAATTTATTTTCACGAACACGCAAAATTAAAAAAGCACACATTCTCTCGCTGATCCAGTGTTATCATACGTGAAGATTTCACTTATTTTTGAAGTTTTTTGAGGTGCATAAAAGATTAAAAGATTTTTAATACATATTTTCTTCTTTACTTCATTATTCAAATGTATTCGATTCGAATAATATTCACAAGCTGATGACGAATGGCTTCAAACTTGAAAGAATATAATTTATTGGATGAAAAGAATATTGAAAAGTTTTGGGATATCATTTTGAATGCAAATCGTTGCAATGGCTCTGAAGCTTTTCCATGTTTGAAAAATTAGTTTTCACAGTTTTGTCAATACCAGTAGCAACACCTAATGTCGAAAGACATTTTTCTCAAATCAATATCAATAAGAACAAACTAAGAAATAAATTAGATATACCAACATTGTGTATTATTATAAGAACCAAAGGATTTTAAAAAAATCTGATCGTAATTAAACAATGTTTGAACAATTAAAAAAAAAACGAATAGCAAGTTTAATAAAGAAATGTATAATGTAACCATACAGATTTATGAATTTAATTTAAATTCGTTATTAGACTAATTATAGGCTTTTAACTTCGAATTTGACATTTTCTAAAATCAAGTTTTTAAAAAAGATATTTTGAATTTTTCAAAACATATTCCGTATTTTAAAAATTAAACCCATCATTTTTCAAACCTTGTTCGCCATTTTAAAAACCAAAATCAGCCCGTTTTAGATAAAATTCATTTATAAAAGCATTATTTTGGTCTTTAAAATGTCGAATTTGGTTTGAAAAATACTGAATGTGTTTTAATTTGGACAATTCTGGTTTTTTTATATACCTGAATTTTATATCAAAAGGGTGAAATTGAATTTAAAAACATACACATATATGCCTTAAATGTGTATGCAATAAATATTCTGTGCTATTTAATTTTATATCCACAAAAAAGCTTTATTGTTTTAGTTTAATTAAAATAAATTCGATTTCAATAAAATCACGTTAAAATAAAAGACTTTTATGCAAAAAACGATTTTTTTTGTTCGATTCGAAAATTAAAAAATATATATATATATATATTGAAACACTGCGCTGATCATTTATGTGATTAACGCACACTTTTTTATTTACTAGCAAGTAGTAGTTCTGTAGTGACTGTGTCGGTATTTTGTAACCCAGTCGATATGTTGATTTTGTGGAAAAATAAAGTGTTCTTATTAGGAGTCATTGCTACAATTTTTCGGGGAATCTGATTACTGATACCGAAGTAAAGATAACCTCCCAAAACTTAGTCCAATTACATCATCGATTCGAATAGAGAACCCTGTTGTACGTTGAGTCGCATATACAACTTGAACAGAGGATTATTTGTATTCGAAACATGGGATACTTATACGGGGTAATTCGCATTTGTTTGACTAGTTCTTGAACTTTGCAAAAATAGTCAGTGATTCATTGTTAATACTTATAACCCTTTGGCTTTCACCTAGAATAAACATGTAAAACAAAGGAACTAGTGACTCTTAAGTAGTCTAAAAATTTCTGGTTTAGTTACTGATACAACCTTGATGTTTCCATCCGTATGTAAGCCTCGCAGATTGCTTGTTTGTCTAAAAAAAAGAGGACAAATCACCAGGTTCTAGTTGCCAAGTTCATAACGATATATAAGCATTTGAAAGCAGATTAAAATCAGACAGTTATAGTTCATTACTAAGACTACTCAGCTCTAAAAGAATAAATATTCTAATATGATATTAGTATTCGTTAGCGAAAACTTTTCAAGATCCGAAATATCCACAACTTCATATATAGTTGTTGGGTGTAAATTATTTCGCGGTCATTAATTCAACCAATAGGATTTGTATTTAATTTTAGTGCTACTACAGGCTGTCTTAATAAGTGGTTTAATTTTGAAAGACCCGATATTTTAACAGTTGTCATGATCCAACCTGTATTTTTTTTGGTTTTTGTTGAAGAAATATTCTTAGTATATATATGTATATCATGGTAATTATATTAAAGTATATTATTCCACAATTAATGGTATGCGGCCAACCATTTTCAGCAAGAAGTAAACAGACCACCGACAGATGACAAGTAAAAACTAAAACTTAAAAAAAATTCAAACTATATACGCTTCCATAACAAATTGAAATGATTACAAATCATTACAAAACTAGTGAAAATATCGCGGTCGCAGATTGCAAATCTTAAGCATTTTTGAACCGTCGTGAAACCCTTTCTCGCTCAGCAATTGTTAAACTGTGAAAATTTTAGCTGTTTGTATTTTGTATTTTATTTTAAAGAAAAACAGAATCTGCGGAAGTTTTCTGGTTTGTCTGCAGAAACCCATAGTGTTGAGGAAACCCCGGGTTTTTTCATTTCTCGTCGATCTTTGAAATTGGGTATTCGGCAAACGACAGTTCAACGTATTTTGCTTAAGACTTGATGTGGACAATGTTTGTCTTCAGTCAAGCAGCAGTACATGACACAAAAGTTACAATACCTTCGATCTTTTACGTGAATAATTTCCTGACTATATGATTTCTCAAAGAGGCGATCACAAAAAAGATTTTGTGACATAGCATCTTTAAAGTCTTCTTTTGAGACTATGAAACGTAAGCTCTGTGCCTAACGACCACAATCGATTCAAGTCTTCAAAGATAGAATATGTGAAATTGTCGAGGACATTAAACAGCAAATATGCGAATTGATGGTGGAATTTTTTATGAAAAGGATATGGCTCTGCGAGCATAGTCCTGGCGGCAATTTGGCTGATTTTTTGCTTGCATTATTAATAGTATGCCCTCACCTCTAAATTAAATAAACATTTAATGATTTTGCTTAAAAAATTTCTGGTTTTTTATATATCAAAATGAAACCTCACATAAGAAGACTCTATATGTTAACATTTGACAAAAAGTTTTTTAGGGTACGAGATAAGATAGGAGGGGTCTGCCATTTAATGTGCGGAGGAATTTTCTGACAAATCTCAGAGAACCCATTTGTGTGATGATATGCCGTTCATAATAGCAGAGAGCTGTTTGAATAAGTTAGATACCTTAAAAATAATTTATGTAAAAATTGTATATAAAATTATATTATAATAAGTAAAAAAGATTGCGCACTCAGCTGTGCAAAAAATTTTTTTACTGCGCATATATGTCATCATAGAATATAAATGAGTGTTTGTTGTAAAAAGTGTAAGAGGTTTTTGCCGAAAAACTGGAAAGAAATAAGTAATTTCTAAACGGATGCATCGATTTGAATAAAATATTTAATGGACAGAAAAGAGATGCAGTCGAGTAATACTTTTGAGTTTGGGCTTGAAGCTATTTCACATTTCGGCTTACTTTCCATACATAAATGCACTTTTTTTACAACACATATTCTATATCTACGTCACAACACAACCATACACAATAAAATAACGGACAATTTCTTGAAGAAAATTCATACTAACGGCTGGTAAATAAACTGCTAGACTCCTCACATACATATGTATATTAGGGGTATAACCAATTTTTGGCCCTAGCACCACGCGATGGCGAAGGTTGTGTTATTTACGAAAAAATAATTTTGGGGTCATTTCGGATAAAAAACCTCACCCACGAAAACGATTTTCTAAAATCTCCCAAAAAAAAACATTCATTTTAAATAAAAATTTTTAATTATCTTATTAATAAAGTAAAATAGTGAACTGAAAAATTTTGTTGATTTTGTTGAATTTGGTTGATATATTGATAAAAAAAACTTGTTTGCGCCTTTTAGGTAGGTAAATAAATAAAAAAAAAATCATTTAAAAACTTTACCGCGTTTGGTGGGTGAACTTTTTTGACAACTGCGAAAAAGTAATAGCATTTTTTTATATAATTTTCAATGGCCTATTCGACTATGCTAGGGCCATTATGATATTTGCAAAAAATTGCAAAAAGTTATATCCCTAATGTATATTTCAAAATATGAAAACAAACGATATTTTTCTTTACTTTGGAAAGTGCGAACAAGGAACAGTTTGGTTATACTAGTACGTTTCAAAGTTGTTACCTTCTGTTTTTTTGAGATTGATATTTTATTGGAATATTTCTACTACACTAGAAATTGTGTGCGCAGAAAATTTTTTGTTATAATTTTCTTGATATCGCCATTCTAGTAGTTCTGCACCCGCCCTCGTAACTACAACTATTTTATTAATGATGTAATGGAAACACAATGCTTATAATTATGCAATCAGTAAAAATAAAACTTTTATGCTCTGTCAAGCCTATTATATATACCTCAAACAATAATTGCTGCTCATTATTATTTTAAGGTCAGTTGACAAACAATAATGCATCAGACAAAAACGCAAAAAAAAAATAAAAACAGAAACAGCAATCAAAACACTTTTAGCTTACTTGTAATGTTAAACTAATCTCTTTTAAAGCAGAAAATAGAAATGCAGTACTGAATTTTTGTCTCCACACAGCTCACATCTGACCACATGTGTCAGCTCAATTATAAAAAATAAAAAAAAAACTCAATATTGAAAATGAAAAAAAGAATTGAAAAAAAACAGAGAATAACTTTGTAGGAAAAAAGCGAGTAAATACAACATGTTTTCTTGGGATTATAAGTGACACTTAAAACGTGATTTGTAGATTTTTTTTTCAATAATTTGGTGTCTCCTTCTAGTATGAACTTTCCAAATGCTTTACAACCATAAAATGTTTTTGCTATTGTTGTTGTTGTTCCTAATGCTGTAAGTTGTAGTACATGTGAACAATTGCTAAACCGAAGGTAATTGAAAGAAATAAACTTTTAACAGCCAAACGATTATAATGATGGCTTTTCGATCATTGGGTATTGTGTGGCACAAAATTACATCAAAATATACTTTGGGGAATAACAATCTATATGTACGACAGAAAGGCAATATCAAATATGATATGTGCAAGATAAAAACAATAAGAACGAGAGAGTGCAACATGAGACCAACAAAAAGTAACTTAGTCACTAAAGGCGCTACATTCATGTCAGTTGACATGACGTATTAAATAAAAAGCGGTTAATTGACTTTTGGTTTTTTCTTCATTTTTTAATTATTGGTACAACGAAAGTGCCCTATATTAGATCTGTAAAGGATGATTAGAAAAAATCTATTGAAGAGGCAAAAAAAGAGAGATAGACAGAAAGATTGTTGTGTTGTTAAGCCGAAAAAGGATGGTTTGGTTAAGTACGTTAACTCTAGTATTTTCTTAGTCGTCTTACAAAAGTGATTAAACAATAAAAAGCAAACTAATTAATCTAGATTGTGAACATTTTACTGCACTGACTTTTTTATAAAATTATAATAAATATCTTTCCTTCCTACCCTGCAGCCACACGCTCAACATTTTCTTTCAAGTTTTTCATACGTACTGTTAATCAAAATTCATTTAAATGTGACGTAGGCTGCACGCAATTTTAAAGCAAAATCATATTTCTATACGAGGGCGGTTCGGAAACTTCTTAGCCTAGCACAAAAAGCGCGGCATAAACAGAAAAAAGTTAAGTGTTTTGGAAACTTCCATCTCTGCTATGAACACATGTTAAATTTTGTTTCGATCTAGCAACTCCTTCATATAGAAACAGATGTTCACAAAAGACGCATCCGCGATTTTTTTTACAATGGAAAAATTAGAAATGCGTGGTGTCATTAAATATTTACATAAAAAAGGTTAATCGGGACAAGAAATTCATAATGATATGGTGAATGTGTTAGGTGAAAGTGCTCCTTCATATGCAACAGTAAAAAATTGGGTTGCTGAATTTAAACGTGGTCGTACAAGCATTGAAGATGAACCACGTAGTGGACGTCCAAAAACAGCAACAACAACAGAAATTGTAGCCAAAGTGCATGATATGGTATTAAATGATCGACGAATAAAAGTGCGTGAAATAGCTAATATCATGGGCATCTCAAATGATCGAGTCCATTTAATTTTGCATGAAGAACTAAAATTGAAAAAGCTATCGGCAAGATGGGTGCCGCGTTTGCTCAGTGTCGGACAAAAAAGAGTTCGACAGACCACTTCACAGCGGTGTTTGGGCATGATAAAGCGTCATTCTGTTGATTTTTGGCGTCGATTAATAACTGTTGATGAAACGTGGGTCCACCACTACGCACCTGAAACCAAAAATCAATCGAAACAATGGGAGGAAGCTGGTGGAAGTGCTCCGAAGAAGGCGAAGACAGTGAAATCGGCTGGCTAGGTTATGGCCACTGTATTTTGGAATGCACACGGAATACTGCTTATCGATTATCTTGAAAAAGGATCCACAATCACAGGAAAGTATTATCGTGCATTATTGGATCAATTGATTGATGCAATCAAGAAAAAGGACCACATTTAAAGAAGAAAAAAGTGCTGTTTCTTCAAGACAGCGCACCGCTTCACACAGCATCAGATACGATGCTAAAATTACATGAAATACACTTCGAATTGATTGATAATCTACCTTATTCTCCTGATTTAGCTCCCAGTGACTTTTACCTGTTCCCAAATCTAAAAAAATTCCTGGCTGGGAAGCGTTTTACCTCAAATGAAGATGCAATTACAGTTGTAAACCACTATTTTGAAGACATTGAGGAAAACTATTTTAATCAAGGGATAGAATTGCTAGAAAAGCGTTGGACTAAGTGTATTGAAGTTTCAGGAGATTATATTGAAAAATAAAAATATTTTTGAAAAACGAACTATTCTCTTTCATTGATAGGCTAAGAAGTTTCCGAACCGCCCTCGTATGTCATCGTGATAAAAACAGCTTCAAATGGTTGCTCTATACATCGCACAATTTTATTCACAAAAATATTTTATTTTAATTTGTAGTTTGGAATTGCGGCAGAATATTTATAAAAAACAAACCAAAAACTGTTTTCTTGACAGTAAACTGAAATACTCTATGGAAAGAGAATTTCAAAAGCAAGTTCGCATCATTTTTTGTACTTTAAGAACATATCATCATATCGTCATCAAAATGATACAAAATGCATTCTATTCTCCTCAAGAGCGCCATATAATTGTTTCAAATTCTTTATGGAATAATTTATCAGCGCAGAGTACTCTGTTATTTGATATTAACTAGGCAAAAACTACCATGCTAATCTGCCATCGTTTAAGAGTATGGGCCATCACAAGATACTGTCAATCCGGCCTGCCCTGTAGCAGCAATTTTGCTGAGAATATCACGATTGTGGCTGAAAATATCTATGGAACTTCCATTAGGATTTTTTAAAGATTTTAAGATATTCCCTTAAAAAGTGCAGAGAGTGCATCAGTTTTGAGCTGTTGTCCATCAATCTCGAGTAACCTACGTGGCATACCATCCTTGATTTCACCACTAAAAAGACAAATTTTGATCAAATATCATAATGAGTGACAAGAACCATTTCTATCTTAGTGGATATGTGAGTAAGCAAAGTTATTGTTATTGAAACAACAAAAATGCGCACATAGCCCGCAAAAAGCTATTAGACCAGCTCATAGTATGCTGTTTACCCTGGAGTCGTCGGCGAGCCTAATTTGCTTGAAAGCGCAGTGAGCCAAACGACTACTGTTTAAATATGTGTTATTATTTTCACATTTAAAACCTTACCAATGATAAACTAGACTAGAGTCTATCATGAATTAGGGCAGAATGGAAAGGATCACATGGGAATGATTAGGGGGATTTCTTATGAATCATAAAATGGCAGGAGAAAAAGCACAAGGTTGATTCTAATGGATCAATTAAGGGCAGCAGGAGTTACCTGGATCTTCACCATGTTGAAAATAAAAATCACGTTTTTACTTCAATATATTACTTACATATGTATATGAATAATTATTACAAAAATAAAAAGTTTTTCAAGTACAATTAGTGATAAAAGGTTGAAGGAGGCGTAGGACGGTCGGTAGATGTCGATGTTGGTTCGATGAAGGTTGTTGAGTGAGAGCCCTAAAAAAAACAAAGAGCAAACACGTTAACTGTAATTTCGTCTGAAAAATTGCGGCGAAAAAATTTAGCTCTAAATCAGGGATGGAAGACCCATAAATTACAAAAGTACTTTAATTAAAATATAATTCATGGCATATAAATAAATCTAAATAGAATTTGGTTCAAATAAATCTTACATTCGCGAACAGGGACGACGAACTAGAGAACATGTGGTTAACAAAATAATTAACGAGTCACAACTAAAATTCTGAAGGTCGAATTTTCAGGTCATCTTATCTCTCGGTTTGTTGATTCGTACTGGCCGTACTGGATTCTTTTTTAAAGAAACTATTTGGTGTCAACAAATTGTAGCCTCTTGAAACCTTCAAAGAGAATAGCCGTCAGAAATTTGAGAACCTATTGCCAGATATTCTACCAAGACTGATGGGAAATGCCATAAATCGGCCCCGCATAGTAATCAACTCTTGCAGCGGCCCCTTGTTCGATGTAATTTTCTTTCTTAATAAAAACAAAAATCAAGACGTCAAGTAAACATAATCGAAAAGCAGAGCCAAATAGCAGTCTTTATTCAAAATAAATTGTGAATTATCCCCAACCCAATATACTAGATTTAACGTAAATGTACGAAGTCAAATGGAATTCTTACTAAATTTAGTTATTTCAATATAGTAACACAGTCGTTGAAAAGTTTTAAAATTTATTTTAAAATTAAAATGAATTCAAAGTCATAAGCCTTTTTTAGCCGAATTTGGAGTAGAATACAAAGCCTCATATGGTTGTCCAACCTCTCTATATTTATAACTTTTTCACCCACTTTTTCGAAAGCCTTCCTGTTGAGGCGAAAGTTTTCCTTAAATCTGTTATCGTCCATCGCAAGTACGTCATACTCCCAAAAAGTGCTAACGCGGTCCTTTGCCAAATGCCATATACATTTGAATTATCCTCCATGAAAAGATAATATTAAACCTACACATTTCCACAGTTGCCCTCCTTTTATTTCAGTAACCTACTGCGATCCCAACTTGTGGCAACACATTCAGTTTAATACTCCTTTTAGCAAAAGCAATTATATTGATTTTATGCCAGTTTTTCTTTTAATTTAATAATAATTTTGATGGTTAAAGTTAATTTTCTTTGAGCTAACAAAAATCTGTTAATATTTTTATATAAAAAAAGCATACAAAAATTACGTTCCTCTTAATTGTAAAACAGTTACACCCTTTCTGTAACTCCATCAACCTTTAAAGCGTTTCTACATGTAAATTAAACAAATAATATATACAAACATATGTACGTCCATGTATATATATAAATTTATTTCTTATTTATTTAATTTTATTCTTCTTGGTTTTAGTATGTGCGGATTTCCTGCATTTTATAGATCTTTTTTTAAGCTGATTGTATTAAGTAAATGAGCTCAAAAAATTATCAGTTTTAAGGTAACACACCTTCATTTATCATTCGCTTAGATATCGAAAGTGATAAAAATCGCATGAGAAACTCTTACACTTTACTTTTGGTTGGAACATTCAATGCTGGCTTGCGAGTGTTTAGAGATCTTCTTTCTGTGTTCTGGTTTTTGTGTGTTTTTCTGGAAAAAAAAAGAACAAATCAAAATAAAAACAAATAAATAAATTTCCAAATAAACTAAGGCAAAAGTCAAGTTGAGCTTAAAACAACAACGACAACAACAACAACCAAAATGATTTGTATTTTGCTCAAGAGCCCAAAAGATACAAGTACTTAACGTGCTTTTTGTCGTATTTCTTTTATTTTATTCATTTCAGTAGATTTTTTTTGTGCAAAAATCCATAGAGAAAAGTAACAAGCGGCCTTTTGAGCTTTTATGTTTTAAATGATAAAATTGTTTTAGAGAAAGATACCGAATAGAAAAAGAGCAATTTTTGGATTTTGTAGTTGGTGATTTTGTATATTTTTTTTTGAATTCTTCTTTGCATTGCATTTTCTTGAGAATAGTAATTTATGTCGATTTTATATTCTGTTTCAATATTTAAATAAACAATTTTTTATTCTTTTATTTATCCTTTTTGACTTAAGCAAATACACACACACAAAAAACGCATTAGTCTATTTGATGACTTTCGCTTACTTTAGGAGATCGTTAAACGAAACGTTGCTAGCTCAATATTAAGATCAAATTATTTTGTACGTTTCAATCCAATGATTAACTTTCACTTTATGTAACCATTGGAAAGCATGTGCATTCACAGCACCTTCAGCTCGCAGTGGCCTTAGCAGCTTCGGATGACCGCTTTCTCAACTTGGGTAAGGCAGGAACCTCTCCGGTTACTACAAATAGGTTCGAAGGACTATAAATAATTTGCAATCAGTATATTTAGGTAAGGTTAGGTTATGTGTGGTGCGAGCATGCCAACAACTATAATTAAATACCAACCCAGATTCATTTCACGAAAAGCAGTCCTGGGCAGCTAACCGGAACTTTATAGGGCCTGGCAGTGAAGCAACACAATATAGTCCAGGTCCTTTAGAAATCGGTGGCGTAGATTTCTAAACACTTTCCTCTGACTCCGGGTACTGATTCTTCTGGTACCTCGTCGAAGTAGCTTCAGTAGTAACCATCCCAGGGAGGACTTATACGTTTCGCCATGCGCCCAATCGTACAGTTTCTCATCATGATTACAACTGGGACTGAGTGCGAACTTCTTCGAAAGGTTTGGAGTTCTATCTCGAAATAGTCCTATTTCTAATTAGTGAGACCCAAAGAGTTTTGGATAACCTACAAGCGGGAATTGCCGTCTTCTCATTTTGCAACTTAATTAATGGAATTTAAATATCCCTTTATGAGTCTGCTATGTATCACGCCCAGCTTTCTCTTGCGCACTTATCAGCCATTGCGATCTCCGGGTTGCCTTCATGCCCTGATCCCCACACTCTCTGAAGGTATTCAGAGTTTGTATGCATCCCAACAGCCACTTTAACTTCATCATTTTTTAATTAAGGCCCTTAAAGCGGCCAGACTATGTAAAAAAATCAATAGCACTAGTCTCTCCATACTTTGTGCAACTCCTGGAATACGATAATTGTAAACCTTGTGTGTACTTTGACAGTGTTCAGCCGCTGTCAGAATATGGATGGATTAAAATGGAATAAACAGTTTTTGCGCCACTTCACAATTCGTCACTTTTCGCAGTGCGCTTCGATCTTAGATTTCGTCTAACCTGAGCAATGATATTTTTTCCGAATACATTAGATTCCTTTCGTAGCAAATTGAATCTGTGTGAGAATAAACAAGAAATTAATAAAGTAAATATTATTATCATTTCATGAAAACTTTATTCTTGGCTGCCTTTGCCGATGACTACACGGCAGTGTTGCCAAGAGTAGGGAATTTTCCCTTTTTGTGGGGAATTTATTGGAAAATTTCAAGCGAAGGGAAATGAGGGCAGATTTTTCATTTTGAGGAAAATGTAGGGAATTTTTAATACTTTTCTTTTTTCCTTTTGATTACGGTGTAATTGCGTAAAACACCACACAAAAGTGTAAATATTATACATATAAAAATTTAAATTTCAAATTTTGTTACAGAAAATATCTTTCGGTAAATAATAACTGTAGACAATGAGAGGCAAAAAATGTCAGATTTTCCTGGGAATAGATTTTGTTTGAAAACAAAAACAAATTTGATTTTTTATGTTTAATATATAAATTAAGACTTTTTAAATATATATATTTAGCTATTTTAATTATTCAAATGCGTTCTTCGACAAAAAAACTCCCTTGCTTAGTTCTCTCTTTCCGGGGTACACATTTTTTTACCGTGGTCAAAATTTTATTAAGCATTCGGAATTAATATTTGATTAGCCTTGTGAGAACTACGCATCCTTATTTTAAAATTAAATTTTGTACCTGGCGATATAAATGTACAAAATTTTAAAAATGCAAATAAAATGTTCGTTTTTTTAAATCAATGAATTTTTAAAGTAGGGAAAAATGTAGGGAACTTTTTTTGTGTGTGTAGGGAAAACGAGGGAATTTTTTCGAGGCATGTAGGGATTTTGTTAAATTTCTGCTGGCATCACTGCTACACGGCATAATTGCATACCAATAATGCTGACAGTTATATTAAATTCTTATATAAAATAAATGTTTCACAATTAATAAAACTTATTAAGACTTCTTTATGACTTGTTGATTTAGGTTGAACTAAGCTCTCTTTAATACCAACCAGCAATTTCCGCCTGCAGCTGTAAGTAGTCGTTCCCCCGTACTACAACATTTTCTACTTTACGCAAAATATAATTTCTTACACTGTTTTAAGCTTGAAAACCCCATAGAGAATACCCTCATATAAACAGGCATAACAGTGCAACAAACAACACATATCGAATAATGTTGCATGCCTGGCAGCTATCTGCCTGCTAAAGCTAAAAGTCTATGTTAACTTTGATAAATCGTTGCTCTAAAGTGCGATAACGTCTACGACGACCAAAATAAGCATAAAGAATACAAAAACAACAGAATTTAAAAATGTATAAAAAATAAAGAATTAAATAAAGAAAATCTATACTTTAACGCATCAGTGAAAAGAAATATGCATTACTTAAAACGCATCGAAAAGTGATTGCATCGCATCTTAAGAAAGCCACTTTATTGCAACTACTTACGAGTACTACTTACTACTGCTGCTAGAGCAGAGCACCTATCCAGTCAAGCGTTTGCTGGTAGGTAAGAGTAAGTGTTAAATAACCTAGAAACACCACGCAACTGAACCCCAACCTAGTTGAATGGCTTGACTGGGCTAAATACCTTAAGATGTTTAGTTGGGGCAGCTAAAAATTGCTTGGCATTAAGTAGCCATTGGAGTTTGCGTGAAATAGGTTGCTGGCTATATTGTGTTGTTGTTTTGTAATCCTATTTCTTTGTTTTTTTTCTTTTTTTTTTCTTTCGTTAAGTAGATGTATGCTGCTGATTGTCTAAACTGATATGCAACACTGCAATAACATAACTTTATTGCAACCAGTAGTTAGTTGTGTTGTTGCTTGTTTGGTAGTCGCTGAAATTGAAGTGCGACGACTTGAGCTGTTGTTTGTGGTTGGTTGTGTGGCTGTTGGGCTGTTATAGATGAGATTGCATCCCTTAGACAGCCATAATGATATCAGCATGTCTATCTTTTAGCGCTAAAGCTCAAAAAACAATTTTTGTTCACTTGTATTACACTTTCTTCCCTCTATGCCTTTTTGAACAGCTTCACCCTACAGTTTAAATTAAAATCTTGCTTGACCTGCTGTCATTTGCAACGGCTTAATGTTTAAGACTCAATTAAGGATAATTTGGTTTAATGTATTTGACAGATTTAATAGAAGAGTAGATCAACTTAACTAGTTGGTAGAAAATATTAAATTTGTATGTGTATTCGGTACACTAATAGCATTTGCACTCTTGCTCAAATTTTGTAGGAGCACCTAGAAGATCCTAAAAATGAGAAGAATTTATTCTTATTTACATTATTATTCGCAAATAGCGGCTTCAAAATGTCAATATACAAAATATTCTATAATTATATGTCTGATCTCAGCATTGAACTTGTAGTTTTGAAATTAATGTACTGTTTTATGTCAAGTGTTTTACTTCCTCGTCAACTGGAAAAAATATTTTCACGCGCTAAAAACTTGTTTTCAAGAACGTACACACAAAAAAAAATTTCCTACCCAGGGGTGGACTCTAGTAATTATATTTATGATATCAGCAGCAATATTAAATAAAAATTAAAAATAGCGCAATCGTAAATATCAAATTGGGAAAAAACACATACACATTTTTTCTTTTAAAACAAACTAATATTTATAAAACATATTAATTGGAAAACATAAAGATTTTATATGTGCTACATTTCATGCGGATTCAGCTCAGGCGTTTGAAATCAACTTATGATTAGTGGAAATCACTCTAACTAGGAATGTGACCACGAATCGGAAAAATCGATTACTTAATAACCGATTTTTTTATTTAGATATGAATCGATTTGTGAAAAATCTTTCAAAAAAATCGAATTTTGTGTATGCTTCGATTTTTTTTATACGAAAAATGCCTATTCAATGTATTAGTGGAAATATATTATGAATATATTAATTTAAATTTAATTCGAGTGAAAATTATTCTAGATACTCGTAATAAGTATCAAAACATAACCAAATGTGCCATTTTCAGATTTTATTAATTCAGACTCGAATTCTTCAAATACAAATTTTTGATACTCCTAAAAATTTTATTACCGTAAAAATAGTCCAAAAAAATTTTAATAATATATGTAACAATTTTTTAGTCTCAAATCTAAAATGCAAAGCACATCACCCGCTACAATTTAAGTTTAGACAGATTGCATTATTTACTAAAATTGATTTAAAATGTTTAATTCTTATAATCGATTTATTAAAAATCTATGTTTACCATTAATAAAATCGATTACAAAAAATCGACAGTGAAAAAAATAACCGATTACAATAAAAATCGATTATTTATTCACTTCCCTAACTCTAACTACTTCAGTTAGAAATATGAAAAATACTCAGCAACTACGAACGTGTAGTTTTTCTTTCGCCAAAGCTAGCAGCACAGAATCGCCTTTAAAGTAAGAATAAAAAAAAATTGTTAATAGATTTAAACAAATGCAATAATAAAATATAGAAATCATATAATATAAGTTTTTGCTTATTTTTTTTATAATTATTTTTCTTACAGTTTATTATATTCGAAAATTTCTTATTTCTTATTTTCAATGAATCAATAGTTTTAGGATATATATTTGTTCCTTTTAACTCCTATAAGGAGCATAGGGCCTTAATAAGATTATTCCAATATAATCGATGTGATGCACAAAGTTTTATTTCATTCCAACGTAGACTAAGGTGGGATGTTTCTATTTCGACTTGTCGTTTCCACGTATGTGACGGTCTTCCTATTCGTCGACTGCCTTGCGGGTTCCAGTCCATGACTTGTCTTCCAATATCGATGGTTTCCGCAATGTATGTCCAACCCAACACCAGATGAATCGGTTGTCGTGTGGTTTCTGACCAGAGCTCGTTGTTCGAAATTGTTCTGGGCCAATAAATATGTAGGATCTTCCTTAAGCATGTAATTATGAAAATTTGTATAGATTGTACGTCACGTGATGCTGCATTCCACGTTTCGTGTCCATACAGCAGTGTGGCTGTTATGTTTGAGTTAAACAGTTCTATCTTTGTACGCCTTGATATATACGATGAGTTACAGACGAACTTAGGTTGTCCGAATCCTTTCCTTCGTTTATGCGGCTTGAGATGTCAGCCTTCGAACCACCACTTTTATCCCGTATGCTTCCCAGATAACAAAATGATTCTACCTCATCAAGCCATTGGTTCTGCACGGATAGTCTTCGCTCATTATTAGTGTTTAATCTCATTGTTTTAGTTTTGCCAATGTTCATTTTCAGGCCAGCGCGTGATGCAGTTTTTCGGACTACTGACAGCTTAGTCTGCATGTCTGGAAATGTGCGGCATAATCGAATTCCCCCAATCTGCCTTGAAGACCCCAGGTGATTCCCCTTCTATGGCAAGTTGCATTATTTATTACAACGTCAAGTACGCAATTAAATAAAGGAGGAGATAAAACACAGCCTTGTCGTACACCAGAGTTAATAATAATTTGGTTTTTACCTAGTTTCCTTTCATGCCGAATTCGGCAGGTTGCGTTCACATTTAGAACTTTTATGAGTCTGATAAGCTTGGTAGGTACACCTTTAGATTTCAATGCATTCCATCTCGCTGAGTGGTTTAATGTGGCAAATGCTTAGTTTTAGGATGCCTTATTATTTGGAACTTAAACACTTGCAGGTGCTAATAAAAGATTGCAGATTTTGTGATTAATTTATAACCAAGCTTTGAATAGGTAACTAAGTGTCGACCAGTCCCAAACATTTTTACTATTTATTTTTTTGCCAGCTTTATTTGTAGTGCTTCATATCTCTACTATGATGGTGGCGTTGCTAGTGTTTTTAGTTGGTGTTGTCTGTTGTGTCTTATTTAGCGCCTTGGCCTTGTAATGTTGTTTATTTTGTGCAAATATTGCGTTAATTAAAATATTTTTTCATGTGCCTTTTTTCAATGTTCTCTCTCGTTTAGTGATAATATTTTCATTTATGTTGTGTGTATGCGTTTTTTTTTCCTTTCAAGTTTAAGTTTACTTACATGAATTAAGCTAGAACAAGTTTTTTCTTAGTTCATTGATATAAGCTGGGGTTATCCTAGCTAAACAAATGGTTTGTAGCAGCAAAGTAAATCATCAGCAGGTGGTAGAAAATTGTAGACACCCTACAAATAGTTTATAATTCATGTTGTTTCATTTTGAGGTGCAATTTAAAGGGCGGATCAGATTTCAATGTGAAATGCATAATATAAAATGTATCGAATAGGGTATAAATTTTACGGTAGGTACTAAACAAAAAATAAATTTAATAAAGATTTTGAGTTTAAATTAATGTTACAAGAACAATAAAACTAACTGGCAGCAATAAAGAAAATTTTGCTGGGCTGAATACAAAGATATTTCTTAACATTTTTTATGCCCCTCTTGAAATTGGGCTTTAAAATTAATACCACAAAATAATTATATCGTAATTGTTTGGTAATTTATACTAATTATCTGGAGTTTTGCTCTGTGAAGCTGACGATAGTTGTATCACAAAAAAAGATTGTGTGTGTAACTCTAACATCAAAGTGGGCGATACTATTTTGTTTTAGGTAAAAAATCGATTCTGCTACTGATGGTGTTAAATTATGTAGCAACTCGAAAAATGTTGGCAGACTACGGTTACCCCAAAACAATTAACGAGATGCAATTCACTTTTTTATGTACATTTTAGAACCATTAAAATGAAAACTAAACTTCTTTTGCAAAAAATTCTTCTGTCGAAAAACAACATTACCACACTGCTTTCATGTAGCGTGCTTTTGGAAAATTTAAATCATCTGATTAGATTTCATGTGTAATTTTATATATTTTTTCCACCATTAAACTCATGTTTAAGGAATTTTTTAAATATTACCACGCAACATTACTAGACTGTAAAGAATGTTTTTAGTTCTTTTACTCAGTTCCTGCGCATACAAATTCTATAAAATTATTGTTCAACTTGGTATGAGATTGAATGTATTAAATTTAAGTGAAAATAAGAAAAACTATCTCTTCGTAAAAATAATGAATGTTTATGTTCTAAGATAATATTTGAATGTTTGGTCGAGTAGAGAACTTGCTAAAATCTCACAGATAAAAATCTCATTTTAATATTAGTGAGGGGCTAAGAAGAATTATGCATCTATAAACAGGATAAGCAAGATTATTGGCCAAAATAAAAAATAAAATAAAATAAAATAAAAAACAAACACCGAAGTGTAATTAAGAAGATAACAACAAATCTGAGCAGCATCAAAAGCGAAATAAGAAATGTATTCTAATTGCATATCAGGCAGTGATATTTTATATTAGCTCATGCAATAAAATAGATTTGAAATAAATCTTATTACGAAATGGTATTGTAGAAAACTTCTTAAGACTCTTTTTAGCCATGTGCTTTTTACTGGAAATGCATACTTATAGACAACTCCTTCTGTTTCTTAGAGACAGAAATTACTTAAAGCACTTGACTTGCAAGATAAAATAGAAATTATCTTTTCTTTTGCACAGACGATAGTTTGCTCTAGTTTGTTTCACAACATCAAAAGAATCAATGACTTTTGTTGTTTTAATAAATTTTGCTTTTAATTCAAGTATGTATTGCCTCAACATTTTATTTTGGCTCTTAAAAGGCATGGGTATAAATACAGACAGTGTGGTGGAAGACATGGAGCAAATTATGCGAAGCATTTAAAAAATATTATCCATTAACATATTTCCAAATCTAAAACTCTTACATTCTACTACTGAAAATCTGACAAAAGCTTGCCACAAAAATAAATTTATAGTTATTAGAACTCCATATGGGACTATAGCTTCATTTTTGTTTAATTTAAAAAGAATTTTCAATATTATCCGCAAAAATATCTATTGAAGTTTACAAACTTTCTTTCATTTAGGAATCTGGAGTGAGAATATCCTTCAGAATTCCAAACGAATGTAGCGTTCTACAGGCAGAAATATCTGCAATTAAAAGAACAGCAAACTGGTTCAAGTTCTATGGTATAACGAACAGACGTATCCATATCATACCAGATAGTCGACCTGCAATCAGGTCCCTTATAGGTGTGTATTCAACATCCAATCTAGTTCGGGAATGTCGCACGATGCTTAATGAAGTAGCGCGTTTCTCAATGATCACCCTTAACTGGGTGAAGGGTCATGGGACCACTGCGGGCAATGTCATTGCGGATTATCTGGCAAAGGGTGGTACCACGCTTGTGGATGTTGACATTGACAACTTCTGCGGTATTCCACTCTCTTCGTGCTGGAAAAACATTGACATAGCCCTTATGCAGGCGGCCCAGAATAGATGGCACACTGAGTCGACCTGCCTTATAGCGAGAACACTCTGGCCTTATATTGAAACTGCTAGAACAAAGCAACTCTTCTGATTTTCAAGAAAACGACTGCGGTTCCTTATGGCCACACTCACAGGGCACTGCACCTTCGCAACCCATGCTTAAAGGATGGGTATCCGCCACAATGACTATTGTATCAGCCGTCAGGACGAGGAGGATGAAGAGAGCATTACTCACCTACTCTGCCTCTGCCCTGCACTGGACCACAAAAGCCTTCGTTTCCTAGACAAGAGACGCTTTAGTAGCCTTTCGGAGCTGTCGGGCTCGAGTCTCAAAAACATGAGTTCCCCTATTGGGAGCAGTGGGTGGTTCTCTTGCTGACTCCCCACCTGGACTACTACCGTAGACTACACTAACATCCTTCACGGAATCTATATCTCTCCTTTTCCCTTTTAGTTTACACTTCTACATTTTCACTGATTTCCATACTAAGCTCTCCTCTACACCATTTTCAATATTTTACTTAATTTCTTTCATTATCATATTTCCCTCTTTCCTTCAGGTAAACACAAAGGGATCATAATTACTTTGGACCCAAGTGGGCTGGTACTCTTTCCTAATTCTTCACCGGCGACCTGTCAACCTAACCCTAACATAGTGCAATATATGAGTAACAGCCAACCCCTAAGTACTTGTCCAATTAAAACAACCACAGAACAGGTGGGAACGATTATACTTTAGTACTTTAGAAACCCTCTTGGTACTGGAAACCTTGAACCTTTATAAGACCAACTTAGAGGTAGTTCGGATTTCAGACTATGAGTCATGGACATAAGCAGGAAGGCTGTCAATGACGACAAAAGCTGGGACATGTTGGGACGGAACAAAATGCAGGCTCTGATAAAAGGGACGACGAAAACGTCTATAGGACTAGAAGAACATTATAAAGTACCTCGAACCACTGTGCGATGGAAATGCAAATTCCATAAATTAATCTTAAGTAAGCTCACGACCTATGAAAGCATGAAGGTTAGCCGACTACTGAGGTACTGAAAAGCGTATCAGAAAACAGATTTTAAATACTCTTGAATAGGCAGACATGCTCGCCTCTAATAGTAAGAATCTTAGGCGGATTGATTACATCCTGCAACAGCAATTTTTTATATTTATATTAATTTACAGACCAAGAGTAATAAAATTGCTTAATCAGTTTCAATTTCCTCACCCTTTATACTTTTTATAGGACTATATATTTTTAAAGGATTCCCGGATAAAAATATTTCTTATTACTTAAATATATAGTATTTTTATACTGGTAGCAAATGAATTGTGATAATATTCAAAACTAAAAAAAGTTCTTTAGAGAATGTGCTTTAGAAAAAATATCCTTTTATGTCCTGGAAAACTCTCACTTAAATAGATTTCTCCTTGTTTACTATAGAAAATAGTACACATTACAAAATTTTTCTTATTACGACGGCTGCTATTTATATTTCGGGAATAGTAAATAATAAAAAAAAAATTTTTTAAAGAAAATGGTTTTATTGTTTTTCCAAATATTACCCTTGATGATCAATACACTTTTGCATTCGTTTAAACTATTTGTCATAGCTGTTTTTTTATTCCTCTTCAGACAACTCCAAAACATGATTTTTGAACACTTTAACTGCATCGTTGACCACGCAGTTTATCTTTGATATTCGGGAACAAGAAGAAGTCACTGAGTGCCAAGTCAGAACTGTACGGAGGATGAGTCATCAAAAATTCACTTGTTTGACGAGATGTGTGTAAGCTCGCATTGTTGTGATGAAGAATAATTCGTCTCCGGGGGTTATTTTTACAAATTTTTACCACTCACAATTAACAGTTCTACGTTCTCAAGCGAAACATTGACCACATATTGATTCGGCCGAAGAAGGAGATCATTTGCTTCGTTGTGATTCTTCTACGAACAACTTTTGTTCGACTAAGCTCGTCTTGGAATACCCACATGGTCGATTGCTGTTTCGTTTCCGGCTCATACGCATATATCCATTCGTCTCCTGTCACAATTTTATACACGTCTTTTGAAGCATCATTTTTGAAATTTTTAATCCTTACCGTACACTTGACGTGAGCCTTTTTTTAGTGATTCATAAATTATTGGGTATCCAACGAGAACAAATTTTTTTGCAACTAAGTGTTAATGCAAAATCGAATGTGTTAAAGTGGAACTAATGTGCAAGGGTACCTCAATCTCACAATATGTCACATCACAATCGTGCAATATATGTTCACGCACTACATCGATGTTTTGTGGCACAACAACCGATTTTGGACGACCTTCACGGAATTCGTCGGCGACGGAATTACGACCGCGATTGAATTCACTATACCAGCGATATAATGTGTTTTTTGATGGCGCTTTATTGCCATACGAAAAACTGAGTTCATCAACGCATTGTTGTTGAGGTAATCCACGTCGAAAGTTGTGAAAAATAATAATTCTCTTGAAATTTCCATTTTTTGTCATATTGATATTCTGAACTCACTGTAAACAAAACAAATAGCACTTTTACGTCAAAACGTTGTAAGTACGTTTATGCTAAAAGATGTTAAACTTTCATATGGTGTTGCAAGATTTTACATATTGACATTAGCGTTGCCAGTTGCCGAAATATAAACATTTACCCTCGTATATGTGAATAAATTTGAAGTACCTAATTTAATATCAATATTTCCATAAAATTTAAATTTGGTGCCCTATGAAAATATAATAAGATAAGGAAATGCAAAACTAAGTACGCAAATTGACTATAACTGACTTGTAGATTCATATATATCAATCTACAAAAATATATAAAATACATTTTAATGGAATTATTTATACCGAATAAACAAATAGATTTTTTCAAACGGAATTATTGAATTGGTTAAAAGAGGTGACGACTCTGTCTCTGCTCTGTTGTTCAATACTATGTACTTTAAGTAGCTGCCACTAGCATTTTAGGAATTTTGTATATTCTGAATGATTGTAAAGATCTGCAAAACTGATAACATCTGGAAAATTTGTAGCATGAAAGTCGTATTCTTGACATCGAAATTCACCTGAATTCCTTTGAATGTAATCCATACCATGATCCATCTATACCACTTGAACTACGTAATTTCGTCGGACTGAATTGTTTTCTTTTCTTTTAAATAAATACTTTTTTACTTTGCAATGTACACAAGTTGTTCGAGTGAATCAATTATTTCTCAATTTATTTTTGTCAGTTTCCAGGAAAAATGTTTTTGGTATTCGTTTTAGAAATGTATGACATCTTTAGAATCAGAATAGAATTTGATTCAATGACACTTAAAACGATTGAATTTTAAACAAGAACAAATTTCGCTGATCTGTGTTAATTACTGGCGAAATTAAAATGAAATCACTTCTCTGCCTAAAGAATACTTATCCGCTTGGAAAAAATTAAATGAAAAAAAACTGATTTGCAACTAAATTGAAATCTCTAATTTTCCCTCTCAATGACCCCACCATCAACAATTCACAAACAAAATAATAAACACATTAACAGTAAAACATTCACAAATATCAGAATTTGTTCTCTTTAAGTCACTGACTGGCTGTCGACTATCTGTTTGACTGACTATTTGCTAAAAAGTCCAATGTACGAGTAAGCTGGAAGTTAGGAGATATACCCACTCCTATATAAATAAACATGTACATGCGATTGGAGAAGGAGTATGAAGTGCGTCTGCTGCTAATGACAATTATGATGATTATGATTTATACGTTATAGGGTCAATTAAGATTTATGTCTGATGAGTAAGATTTTTCTTTTTAGGTTCTTTTTGATTATTCTACTTAAAATAACACAAGTTGCAATAAATGAAGTCAATTTTCTTATTCTTGGTTTTTGTTTTAAAATATTTTGCTTTCTTTTTCGATTAAACTATATGTAAAAGTTTTTTAATAAAGTTTTAAGATTTATCTTGAAAATATTCGTTTTTGTTGTAATATATATATATTTTTTTATAGAAAATTTCTTGCTTTTGTGTAACAAATGTAATGTAATCATATTTGCCCCCTTTTTTCATTATTTCTGTAAGCAGACAGATTGAGCTTTTACTTGTTTTAATAAGTTTATTTTTTATTTTTTTATTTTTTGCTTAAAGACCTGATATGACTTAAGGCCTTTAAAGGAATTCACAAAGAAAGGAAAATCTTGTTCATCTTGGAATCATCTTCTTAAGTTGCTGTTTACAAAAAAAAAAACAAAGTTAATGTTCATCTCTGATTGCACTTGGGCATGTACGAAACATTTTGGTTTTAAGTACCAAAACGAATTGTTTGAGTATCTTCTAAAAAATAACAAAAGTACTGGGAAAATCTTATCTAGAATTCCTTAAACCTTAAGGTGAAAAATGCAGAAAAATATTAGTATTATTTTGGGATAAATGTAAAATGCATGTGCTGTAAATGATTAACAAGATCACACAATGGAATTCCAAGGAAAATTAAAGTATCTGTATTCGCTTTTTTGCAGATAAATGTATGGGAATCAAAAATACTTTTCAACCACCGAACAGATTACAACTCAACAGAGTAAAAAATCAAAATGTTTAAAGAAGATTTAATTCTACTCTAACTAGTTATATTGACCTTCGAACTAAGATTTAAACTGAATTAAAACTATTAAAACTACAAGCGGATACTTGCAAGTTCTTCTCTCTGTGCAACTTAAACTCTCATTTCTTCTCTCTTGCAGATACTAACAAAAAGTGCACCAGTTATCCTCTCAAGAGACTTACATGCACTATATTATTAGAAAACATTGTCCTCTAGAAATAAAAACCTCAAAGTTTTGCAAGGAAAATAATTGATAACACTTATAAATATCGCTTCTTTATTACAATGTATTCATATCGAAGAAAACCTAACTTTCAAGTTAAGAATGCAGAATTATTCGTAGTATCGTCCTTAATTTTGTATAAGAAAATTATACAGAGCAGAAAATTTTTTCTTATATTTCCTTTGCGGTGTAACTGAATTAAAAACTTTAAGCTTGTTTTATGGAGTACGAGTGTGCAGTGTTTTTGAATAGCATTTACCTCTTGACGGTAGAGAAACTAGTTAAACTTCATTGCCGCCAGCTTATAATAAGCATGAATATAAATACGTTTTTTAGCAAAGTTTATTCAAAATAGAACCAAAAGCAGTTCTAGTCGTCGGCGAATTTGTATCATTCAGTTAGAGTATTCCAAAAATATACTTTGTGATTTCCGAATTATTCGAAAAATTGTTTTTGTTTAAAGCCCGGTTTGTGCAAGAAACTCTGCATAGAGGTTTTAAAAAAACGCACCCAGGGAAAGCTTGGCAATGACTTCCAATAAAAACAACATGCTTTTCGGCACAAACTGCAAATGTATTAAAATAGTTGCTCCAGTGAGTAAAACACTTGATAATACAATAATAACTTAAAAAGAAAGAGTTAATACTCCAAGTAGACATTTAATTTTTTTGTGTTTTATGCATTCAATGACTTTAATATATTGACATCATTATTTGTAAGCTAAAGTACCAAATTCGTGCCTCCACTGATAAATCTATGTAAAATTAATGAGTTAAATTATCAAAATAGAAGTAGTGAAAGGTATTAAAGTAATTTTGCAAATAATTTAAAGTGCTCCTCAGTTTTGTTACGTATTTTTGTATAAAATCTTTTGCAAGAAATTGAGAGAAAAAATCTTTAATTGGACACAAAAGAAAACTCTCTTCTTCAAAAATTATAAAGAAACCACTAAGATTTATTACGGTAATCGTATCGTTAAAATAAATATAACAAAAATTTATCCAATTTTTAAATTTAGGGTTTGTGCCAAGCGTTAGCAAGGTACTCTCGTATGGAAATATTTGAAACTGTTTAAGTGACAAAATTTCTCTAGACCTGGGAGCTAGTAGAATTTTTAACAGAGCTTGTAAATTTTTGACAAGCAGCAATTTAGAAGCATGCTATCGCAAAACATAGTAAGCCACCGCCGCCGCGGCCGTCGTTTATAAAATTCGAGCCGTCACCCAATACATTGAATTTTTACGGCTTTTTAATTCTTTCCTCACAAGCAAATATTTTCCCGCTATCGCACTTTGCTACCGATTAGCACACACCCTGAATCGATAAAACTTAGCTAGTCAGTAGAAGCTCGTCGGCTTTTGACAAAAACCCAAGTTGTTTTAGTATAATATTAATATATATAAAAGCATTTATATGTAAACAATAATATTTATATTATTTAAACGTTTTATTTTAAGTTTATTGTTCAAAAGAAATAAAATTTATAAAAAAAAATTGTGTAAACATATTTTGAAAAAAAAAGAATTTCATTTGTTTTTCATTCTTTTCTGTGTTTTTGCTTTTTTAACAGAAATTTCACATAATATTTAATTAAAGCGTAGCTGTTGAGAAGAAGTTACTGAATCAGATAATCGTTACCGCAAACAACAACAATTGTAGACAAATTTTGCTTTTAACGAATCGTTTAAAGTTAGTGAATCGCACTGCAGATATTTCTCAGCTTTCGTAAGAAACCGTGCTGTTAAAATAACGCTTTTTATTTCACAAGTCCAAAAAGAGCTGGTTTTGTAGAATTAAATTTTTCTCAGTTTTCGTAAAAAATATGTTTTTTTGTTAGAAAAAACAAATATATTTTTCCACCTCAAGAAACTTGGAAAAAACCATAGGTGCTGTTACGAATTTCTGCAAAACGGACAGTATTCTATTTGGTCTTACAATAGTTTGCAGTCATGTTGAAAAAAATGACTGCATTTACGAATCCCCCCGTACAGGAGGAAGTATAAGCCACAATTTTGCGTGTAAATTAACGTAACGACGCTGCTCCGCTATGTCGCTGCTAACTGACATTTAGGTTTTTATTACTTTTATGTTCTCTCCAACTTTGGTTACATATTAATTAAAAAATTATTGACACTATCACTTATGAACCATGTGCCTAATTTGCCTTTATTGCTCAACATTTAACAAATTCCCAAGTCCTTAGGACTCCAGACAATTAAACCGGTTAAAATTATAACAAAAGTGAAATACTAAATGATTTTTGCACCAAATTGATGCTGTTTATTTGCGACAATCGCAGAGAATCAAGCGAAGGATACAAAAATTACCTGCGATACTTTCGTACAACCTCTTAATACATGGCCATTAAAATCTGTTTCAATTTTGAATTTTATTCTCTCCTTTTTTGTGGCACTTCGGTTAACATGTTACAATTTGTAGGAAGCTCTTGTACAGTTGTTTTGAGTAATATTAAATATACATTTCTTTAAAAAAATACAAAGGCGTTGCTTCAACCGAGGCTCATTATGACATACACCTTTTTGTTCTACGGTTCAAACCTTAGCTCTAAGACTTTAAAAGTAGTACGACGTTAAGCCAGTCATATGATCATATATAATATTTTTTTTATTTTTTTTTTTTGGCGGAGGCTGGTAGGAAATCGTCTCTTAATAACAATGTAGCCAATCGTTAATAAAAAAAACACTGCCTTAAGTACTTGTTAACAAGTTTGATATCTAGACAATTTACATGTTGTTTTACTTATACTTTGCCAAAACGTAAAAAAAATACAAATAAACAAGAAAAAAATCTCCAAATTTCTCTTAAACTTGTTGGCAATATCAACTCATATGTTCAGATATTTGAATATAGTGTGCAGCAAAATGATAAGGAGACTTATTTTCTGAATTTTTGTTGTGCAAAACAAGAAAGATTTCGCAAGAACGGAGATTGGAGTAAAAAACACAAGCTAAAAATAACCGCAGTACTCATAGATCAATAAGAAGGCCTAGCAAGAGTCGTAGGCTAGACTACGCCGAAATTCGATGTTTATCGAAAAGAGTACCAGAACGCCGAATTTCGTAATGATCTTAGCTTGATTGAAAAGTATTCATCATCAGAATATGAAAATGTTATCAAATATGTAAAGTTGTTTCCAACTAGAATTTTGTTTTCTAAAACAAAATAAAACAAAAAATTTAGATGAAGATAATTCAAATTTTTATTGTTTTACGAGGAAACAAGTTCGGCAATTATGAATGAAAAATGATATCTGGCAAAAGTTCAATACGACAACGCTGACAGATGTTGATTCTTTCATCAAAGTTTTTAATCACTTTTTGAAAAATGGCATTTCCAGCCTCATCTTAAAAAAAACGACCCAATCACGCTTCCAGATCACATAGCCCACCACACAGTGACACGTTGAGCATGCAAAGGCTTCTCAATAATCCCTCTAGGATTTTCAGAAGCCCAAATGCGGCAATTTTGATTGTTGACGTGCCCTGACGAGTGAAAATGGGCTTCGTTTTGTTCCTGAATGAATTGAGCGAATCTACAGCGATGTGAATGATCAGGCGGCTTCAATTCCTGCACCAGTTGAACTTTGTAAGGCATCAAAGCCAAATCCTTAAGCCATGTGGTGGTTTTGGACAACCCCAATTATTGAGAACGTCGAGGAATTGAAAAATTTGGATTTTCTCCAACAATGTGGCTCACGGCTGCGATGTTTTCAGTTGAACGACCCGATCTAACACGCGTTGCTGTTGGCTCATTTTGAATCGAACTTTTCGACTCATATTTAACGTCCAAATTCTTAACAGCGGTCTCAAATAAATTTTTTGTAAGAAACATTTTATGTTTAGTTTGTACAAGTTAACGCAACAGACTTTTTGAATATTTTTTTTACTAACTGCCTGTGCCAGGATATCGAAAGAAAACCTAAAAGAACGATAGGCAGTCCCTCATTTGCTTTTGAAAACGTGTCCCACTATCTTTCGACTTACCTTTCGCTTGACTTTACTTTTGGAACGTAAGCCATTTATGCATTCTCAAATCATTATGTTGTCATATCTACAATTCTAAAAATTATCTATTAAAAGAAGGAACAAATGACAGCAAAATAATACTATTACTAAATAAACGAAAATTCTTCTTGCCTTTTAAAAAGTTATGTATTTTCAATGTTTCTATTTATGATGAAAAAAATCATATAGTGATATTAAACTGGAAGCGGAAACATAAAACTACAGACAAGTTTTTTATTTATTAATGTACGTGATAGGTTTTAAATGCTGGCTAAATTCTTGAATCGCTTTTAAAATTTTATTTTGGATATCTGCTTTATTGTATCTGAGCTGAATTTGCCATTTTTTTAACTTCCAGAACAAGACTATTGGTCGCTTCAGCTAAAGTTTTAGTAGTTGCTTCAGTCTGTTCTGGTTTTTGCGGAGAGCATACAAGAACTTCTTCCTCACTCCCCTTAAACTGTTTCTGGCTTATGTTCGTAGCAGCTGTCGGGCGGTTTCGATGCGTGCACAACGATCAGTTTCACTTGCTGGTGTTTTTGGTGTTGGAGTTTTTGTTGCATGTATATAAGATTTTGATGTTTTTCTTCTTGTGGTTGATTTCTTGTTGCTTGGAAGGCGTTAGAACAGTCGTTTAAAGGCGTTAAACAGTTTTCGATTGGGCCAATAGCTTTCGAATTGTTGCTGCCTAAAAATCCAAACACCTCGCCACTAGGGACAGAAACAATGTTCGGTCCACTATTTGTTCCAATTCCGATAAACTTCAAACCCGACAATTAAAATACGAGTGCCTACTTTTGACATTTGTGTGCGTACAAATGACTGAAAAATTTGTTAGTGGTACGCAAATTTATATTGAAATGGTAATGTTATCATTCGTTTTCATTTTCTTTCGACTTGTCGTACTGAAAAATTTTATTGGGGCGCAAAGCAGCTGATTGTCGTTTAAAATGCCAGCGAACGAAAATGTTTGACGTCGTGGGACAGGCAATAAGTGTATGGTATATTCAATTTATTACTTGTCAGAGAGTCGATTTTCTTTTATTTTTATTTTGCATAGCTTAAAAATATAAAAATATAAAAAATAACATTAAAGAAATAAGAACTGGAATTTGCACCCTTGTGGTTATTCCTTTTTTAAATTAATATTTTGCGTAGCTATATATACTAACTCTTTTTTTTATTCATTCATCAATCAATTTGTAGGCTTAACTTATTATTAATAAGTTTGATCTTGAATAACACAGACTTGCCGAAATTATTTTTATAAAACTTTATAGATTATTAAATCATTGTATCCAGAAAGGAGCAAAAACAAAAAGAATTTTTGTAAAGCAAATTCAAATAAAACAAAAAGTTTTTTGTGTGAAAAATTAAAAACAAAACAAAGAAGTTTTACAAAAAAATCAAATCAGTTTTTATAAAACTTTACTAAAAATTAATTTGTTGTATTCTGAATGGTTAAAAAAATTAAAAAAGAATTTTTGTAAATCAAATTTAATTGAAAACGATTTTGTTAAGTATCGAACTTTTTTCCCTAACACTTCTACACAATAGAAAATTAAAAGTAAAAATTTTAAACAAATAAAATAAAACGTATTAAAATCGAATTTTGGAAAGCTTATTATTTGGTAAAAAAATAAATTAAATAATATAAAAATGCCAATATAAAGTATAAAGACCTGGACAACGAATTCTAAATTAATTTACATACCACAGCCGTAATTTTTTTATGTATTGATTCTTGATATTCGCTATTTAGCTAGCATTCATTTCTTTTGCAAAATGCATGCAAAACAAAGTAGATAACCTTATCATTTTCACGTGCATCACAAGACTAAATTCTATCTTTCAACATTTCAATAAATGGTTGCAAATGAAGAAAAACCTCCGCCACCAAAAGCAACTAACTGTTTTATGTTTTGCCGCAAAAATTATTCCAATTTGACTTGTTTCATATAGTAACAGTGTGTTTTGAAACCCCCCAATTACGAGTACGAGTGGAATTAAAAAAAAACTTAAGCGAATTCGTGGTTTTTTGTTCATCATCATTGATCGAAAAAATGCCAGTGAGTGTGTTTTTCCATAAGAAGTAGTTTAATACGAAATTCACTCTTCATGTTGGTATTTTTCGTGAATTTTTTGTTTTATTTTTTATTTTTGGTTTTCTGGAGGTCTTGTTGTTTGCTTGTAGTTGCTACTCCATATGTATATTTATGCCCTTAAAGGTGATTATGATAGGTGGTTTTAATGGAGTCAAGAAGTTTGACTTAAAAGCAAAAAAAATTTAAGCCATGCTGCAGTGTATGATTTTGAGGTGCTGATGTTTAGGCTTTAATGTATTAAATTTAATGAGTTTTTAACTTACAGCTGCTTAGTTTTTTCTCTTTCATAAATTTTTTGACTTCTCTAAGTTTCAGTTTATACAAAAAGTTTTGTTTTACCCCGCGTAGTTATATCAATACTTAACTTGTCTTGGGTTTGAATATCAAGATGATTATAACTTCTGCATATAAATATTTATTAATTTTGGTGTTTTTATTTTTTGTGGACTTGTAAAAAAAGCAAACAGAAATTAACATAAATTTGTTATAACAATATTTATCTTAAAATTTCCATCTTAAAGCAATAAACCAAGAAAGATATATTCTTTATTATAATGCATTTGATAAATTTTCCAATACACAGAAAGAAAAAGATGAAGCAGATGGATAAGAGATATAATAAGTTTTTGTATGTCGGGTGTTTTTAGTTGCGTTAAATAAACAAATCAATTTAATTAAAATCCACAGACCTTAACTTTAATTCATTATTTTCCTGAATTATACTTAAGGCTTGCTAGAGAGATTTTTTCATTTCAAGATTTTTTTACTGCTATTTTATAACATCGAATGCAGTAAGATTCTATATCACTCACTGTTACCGCTACTGTCCAGCTTTGCACTTTATGCACTTCACATATCTGTCTTTATTTGCTATATTGTGTTTTAATATTAAAAGCTAAGTGTGTCTTTCAGACCTGACACTAAGCTACTGGGAATTTAGTCATCATCTTTGGAATATATAGTCTTTATATCGTATGAAAATATAATGAATGTTTATTTTTTATACTTTTTATATCCCTTAAGGATTTTCCGGACACGCATAATTAATGCATCTTGGTAAAGTTTTTTCGCTAAAACGCATTTTTATTGCGTCAAATGACATATATTGGTTTAAAATATTAAAACTTATAATATTTTTAATTAAAATATACCCACTTCGGTATTTCTTAAGGGCCTTTCACACAATAATACCTTGTATTAAGACTTGTCAAAAATTGTTATAATACGTGCAAGTGCGATAGTGTGAAAGCAAAATGTTATTAAAATGAACATTTGCCGGCTACATGAAACTGCTCAGCCGCCGCTTATTTTCTACTCATATATTTCATTTTACTTGAGATCTTATAGAGTGAAAACAAAATGTAATGGTACGTTAGATTTTTGACAGTCGCAACAAAACTTGTTAGATTTTTTTCACACAAAATCCCATGAAAATCTTAAGACTTAGTGTGAAAGGCCCTTTAACACGATTAGTACTTTTGTAATTGAAAACACAACTTACTTCTGCGGCTCATTTTGACAAAACTGAAATGTGATGCAAGAATTTTACAAAAATCAAGTAACCTTAAAATGAACAGCGGAACAATGTGAGAAACAAACATAAAGAACAATCAGTGCAACAGATGCATGACGGTCTATTTGACATTGCTTAAATAAAAGCAAAAAAATTTAATCCGATATCCACCCGCACAATTGATGAGTCCCGTTCAGAAAGGGCTTAGTATGATGGATCAAAGAAGATCAAATATATATAAGAAAATCATTATTCAAACGTGCAAAGAAATAATCCATATTGTGCATATTCTTGGCTATTTCACTAAAATGTTAGTTATATTAGAAACTTTGAATTTATAATTATATATTGAATTGTACAAATAATTTTTAGGAAATTTAATGCAGTCTAAATTTTCAATTAAAATTTTGCATTTGAATTCCATGCACTCATTCAATTTTACTTTTTACGCAAGATTAAAATCGGAGTAAACGCCATTCTCGTTTACACTCACATTAAAAATGTAATGTTTATTAATAGTTGTTTTGTAAAACCGTAGAGAAATTTACTTTAAAAACGTAAATTTAAAATCCAAATATTGGAGTCGATTTTTTCCCAACTTCTTCTGGTAACCGTGTCTATAAACAAAAGTCTACTGTTTTTGAGGGCACTATAAACACTATAGATTTATGCGGGCCGTAAAGTGCAATCACTACCTTCCACTATTATTCAGGGTGACTCTTTTATAATAAAACACACTATCCTTTTACAGAGCAAAACATTTTTAATAAAACAAAACACCAAACTACTCTTTCTACATGGAAAAGTTTAATTTTTTTAAAAAAGCAAACGCCATCAATTATGTAATAAAATCCAGGACCGAATATAATTGTTGTTTTTTTTATTTCAGATAAAAAAGTTATAGAAAAATTCTTCTTATTTCATATTGTGAATTTTTAACCATTATCATTGTATATATTTTTTTTTGGTTATCATAACCAATTAAAATGAAAAATATTTTTATTTGGTTAAAAGTAACCATTATATCAACCAAAAAATTGTTTTTTATTTTAAATAATCATTTTGTCTATAAGAAATAACATTTAGAAATAATAATTTCTTTATTTTGGTTATCATAGATGACAAACCCCAACAAATTTGTAAACATCTTTTGCTTTTCTAATAATAGCAGTGAAGAGTCAATATTTTCTGTAGTTCTTATACGGTTTTTGGTACATTTATTAGGTGATTGTGAAAAGGTTCAGTGTCATTTAATTTCACGGAAAGCAATATAAACTTTTAGAATATACAAATTAAAAAAATATTGGAAGAAAGTTAAATATAATTGTTCGGGAGTTTTTTCATTATAATGCAGGGAGAAACGAATCCATATGTAAAAGCTTTACTTATACATTTGTTGGAAATTGCGAAAATTTAAATTTAAGAAGGCATATAGTTCCACAGCATAATGAAATAGATCAGCAGTCCACTAATGAACTCCAAGACAGGTAATGTATGTTTTTCCATTTGATTCGACCATATACAGAACGTCCTGGCCACTGAAAATCTGTAGCAGCACAGCTAAAGGCGGTGTATGTTTTTTTTATATTTTAAGACCATTATGCAAAACATAATTATTCACAACTCTCTGTCTATAGTTATTAAATAAAATGGCTTGCTAGTATAATAGAGTACCCATTGAAAGATATTGGAAATCCAATATGGCCGCCCCCAGTATGGCGGATTACATTTTTTTCACAACCTATCAAATATGGATATCAAATAAAAGAGCTTGAGTGGAAGAATACTGTGCAACAAATATTTTATTAAACACATAAAATCTAAAAACTGTAATATAAAATAAGTTTAAAAAATTTTGAAGTTAAACAGTTCTATTGAAAAAACAATAATGTACTAAAAGCTAACAAATAATTAAATAAATCTAGGGCATTGATCAGGCAAAAAATAAAAAAATTCGTGGGGGGATCGTAACCTCAGTTGACTCTTGATGCAAATTTCACGCGCCCTATAATTTTATTTTTTTTGTCTGTTTAATGCCCTAGATTGATTTAATTATTTGTTAGCGATCAGCATATTATCCTATTTTCAATAAAACTGTTTAACTTCAAATTTTTTTATACATATTATATAATATACCAAATGCTGTGTTTTGCTTTAGCAATACGGTAAACCTCTCACCTTTGGCGTTACGCATAACCAACTCCATGCTTATGTAATTCATGTTCCAGCTATTGGTTATTACTACCCCCTTTCGCATTGAGCAAGATATCTCCACGAGAATGAGAGTCATATTGAGTTGGCTGTAAAAGTCATACTTGTCAGCAGACTCAGATGCTAATTCGGTTGCGGCATAGTTTTTTTTTTTTTTTTTTTTTTTATCTTGGACCAGCACTCAGGGGATGATGACCCCTACACATGCAATGCATTGTGCTGGAACTAGTGGAAAGGGATAGTGATAGATATGAAAGGAGGTGAAGCTTCATTCGTTTTTTTTTACAACTCTGCTTTTTTTTTTTTCTGCACGTTTATTCGTAGAGCAGTGTTGCAGCGCCTCTGGTGGCGAGGAGGACATTACGAGTTTGTGTTTTAGTTTAGTAGCCACTTCTTTTTATTAATTTTATTTTACTTCGCCGTTGATTGTGCTACTCAGTACCAACGAAGGAGGGCGCTCTGATGTTACATTGGAATTAGTATCAGCTGAAGTTGGTACTGTTCAGTGACCAGTGACCATGCCTTCGCCACTGAAACCTTCCGCCAACAACTGACACAAAGGCACACCAATGCACATCAGAGAAATGCGTGGTGTTTTTATTTCATGACTCTGTCTGACACTGGGTTTGAACCCAGGTCCTTCGGTTTGTAGTCAACGTGCTTACTACCTGAGCCAACGCCACCCTATTGGATGAGAGGGATATTTCTCACCTGTGCTTAAAATCTGACTCAAATTAATCATTCTGGAATAGGTTTAAAATTTTTATTTATTTGCTTCTATTTTAATTTTATTTATAATAAAATTTTTAAAAAAATATTTCTTTACACACATGAACTGAAAAAAATGGAAAAAAATTGTTGATTATATTCGTATTTTTGAAACTTCTTTATTTTTTCCGTTATATAAGAATTTTATTTTCGTTTTCAGAAATTTCGGATTTGATTTCCTTAAGTAATTCTGCTCTCGGCTATATCCAAAGCGTATTTAGTATTACTCGTTCTTAAGTTTTAATGCACGACTCATTTCTACAGTAAAAGGAAAAATTTAGATTTAAATTTAGGGTAGTTTTTTTACTTCTTTCTTTATAGCAAAAATTATAAATCACTAATGTTTTGGCATTTGTTCACAAAGCCATCCAATCATTAAGAAATTTTTAACTTACCGCAAGTTTTATGCAAGTTTTCAAGACAGAAATTAAAAAAGAAACTGATAATCGATTTTTTAATATCAATTTGTTTTTTATTATACAAAATAATTGATGTGAAGCTTAAGTTCGTAAGAGTTTTAGGCAGCATGAATTTCATGGTAAAACCTTCCAAGGAACTAAGAACAAATTAACGCATATTTATTTCAACCTACGTAAGCTGTATAAATAAGCGATCAGTGTTTTCGGAGGACGCTACTACCACTGTCATCATTGTTCATGGGTATTTATCATTTAACAAAAACTTGATTTTTTTTCCGATGTATACATTTTAAGAAAACAAACTAACTGTATAATAGTTATTAAAAATAAAAAAAAAAAATATTTAGTTTAATTTATATAATTTCTTTTATTGTCATTACAAATATTCTATATGTATTTTGTTTGATAAAGTATTTATCTAAAACGAAAACTTTAAAAGCCTTTTACATACAAACGAACATCTCATTCAACTAGTTCATTTGTTTGTTGCGTGAGTGCAACTATTAGCTATTAATTAATTAAAAATTCCTTATTATGTATTTCGTTTCCATTTGATCAGATTAAAATAAACAGAAATTCAACTCATCGCTTTAAAGCACAGACATACGAGTGCACAAACACACGCACACATAAACTTATTATTATCATTTAATAAATATTTATCCAACAAAAGACAAAAAGAAAAGAAAATAAAACAAAACAACAAAAAAAAAACGGTTCTTATCATACAATCGCACATCCAATCCAAAAGATACAATTTTATCAATTGAAAGTTAAATAAAACAAAAACAACATTTCGATTCAGTTTTTAATTTAATTTATTTTAAAGATAAATGAATAATAGAATAGAACTTGTATGAGTTTGGTGTTCGGAAACAACTCATCTCACTGGTTTGGCCTCAGCCATACTCCCAGCTAATGTTTTGTTGTTTTAAATCGTATTGAAAGCCTGTGTGCACGTGTGCACGTCTAGGTGCGTAAATATGAATTTTTATGCATATTAATTAAATTTAAAAGCAAGATACTCATATCACTTGTTTTACACGACAGATATGTGCCTGAAAAAATAGTGTAAATTTATATCAGATCTTTTTTTCTTCACAAAAACATTTAAATCTTGCAAATTATTTTAAATAGTTTAATAGGTATATATTTTTATAATATTTCAAATGACAAACGTGGGATAGGTGTAGAAATGTTTGTATATGCTTTATTTTTTATTCTTCTGATATTTACTTTGCATACGAAATTAAAATGAAACTAAAAGATAATTTTAATTTACTATACAAACTGTTGAATGTTTATAATGCTACTTGTTCTTTTTTTTTCTTTTTTGGTAAAACATATTTCTTTATATATTCATGTATATCTTTAGCTACTTTCAACACTAAAACGTTTTTTCCAAATTTAATCGTAAAAGTACTAAACCCAGAGGTTCTTAAGTTAAAGACTGAGTGAGAAGGCCAAAAATTTAGCTATAACTTTACAACGCATTAAAAGTGATAGGATAAATTTCCAAGATTTTTTCTCACACATTCACAATAAAATACATTAATCTGAAACCAAGTTTTGACAATCCCCAAAAACTGGGAACCATTTTAAGAATCTCTGGCGAAATCTTCTGCTTTATTTGTCTTCGGATTCAAAGTTTGCATTTAGTACTTGTTCATAAGATTAATATATTTTTAATGTATGCGTTCATGTAAGGCTATAAATATATGAGTGAATGTATGTGCTTGTGCACATACTATCACAAATCTCTCTTAACCGTAACAGCTTTAAGTATATTTGAGTTTTTTTTTTGTCAGATTTTTTGTTAATTTTATATTTTAGTGATTATAAACCTAGTGATAACAGAGTTTCAAACTGGAAAATTTAGGTCATTGGTTGAGGAGAAAAAAAAACGTAGAACAGGCTTTAAATAAAATCTTCTTCTCTGATACGAGTATAAAGAAAATTATCATGAAACAAATTAAGATAAAATAAGAGGCATGTAATATTTATAATGCCATGAAAGATCAAATAAACATATGATACGCAAAAAATGCTTAAATTCTTAACAAGGAAATAAATTAAAGCAACAATTGAACGACTGCCTTCTTAGGAAGCATCCTCTTTTGGGTGGCCACATGATTAACATTATTGTTGGGTATGGCAAGTTGTTACATACTCATAATTGTTTTTAATGTAATAAAAAAAATTCCATACAAAATACAAATCTCAAAATGCTTATGCAGTCTACCTGCTTGCATATGATATATATTTAAAGAGTCATAACAATTGAAAAATTAAACTTCCACAACTCAAAGGGCCGTTAACAATAAAAATATTAACTTGAAGTTACCACTAAGCTCGAAATTTTAACATGAGTTAGTAAAAATTCATTAACACGAAGTGCTGTTCAGTTTCAACTTTTATTTACAATCATGATCTAATTATACAGGGCTGTTTACAATTACAACAATAAAACAACAAAAAAAAAACAACGAGCATTCTGTTTGTGTATAAAATCGCAAAAATGCCAAAAACAGTTGAAGAAAATTGTTAGTGATGAAAAATTAAATTTTTCTTCGGTAGACAAAAATATTTTAAATAGTACTTTTTTGACGCCCACAGTAAAAATTAAAATCTTTTTTAATATTTTTTTATTTACTAAAAACATATAATGAATTGTATTTCTTCTTGCGTTTGTGTTATATTATCGCAACAAACACAAAGGTTTTATCTGATACCAAATGTTATTCTTAATCCCTTTTTACATCAAGACAAAGGTTTGAGATTAAAGTTTGAAATCAAATTGACGTTCAGTTGAAAGAAAAACTACTACTGTTAAACTGCATTGATTCTCTTCAAGACTGAGATTATTTAAAAAAGTGTATTTTCCCAAATTGTAGTGTTTCTCAAACTGAAAATACATTTCAAGGAAAACTTTGTTGTTTGTGCGCCAATAAGTTCACAATATTTCAAAACGTTGTTCATGCGTGAAGCGACTAATTTTGTTCCTCGTTTTTATGATACTGACCGATAGTCAATATTTCATTAGTTTTTGCTTGGGACTTATGTATATAATTTCATTGGGAGATATTGAGGAATAGCTATATATCAGGAGATTTGGCGCCGTTATATTTTTTTGTGGTACTGCGGCAGAGATTGTATTTATGCAGATAATCACTTGAAGTTGGAGCATTTGAAAGCTAACATAAGTCCGGTTCATGTCGAGATATCGCCCGAAATGTGTGAGAAATTGGTCGAAAGCTACCCTAAAAGGGTTGAGTGTTGGAACCAATCAAAAGGTGGCAATTTAAATGACAATGTATTTCGTACATAATGGCAATGTCAAAGCACTAGATTGAAATAAAGGTTTCATCGAAATCAAGTTTTATGATTGTTTTATTTAATTTTACTTTTAAAACCGAAAATAATCCTGTAGTATTATCAACTGCTTGGCCATATATAAATTATTTGTAACTGAATTTGCTCAAGTAAATGGGTAAAGCGGCGCTGACAACGTCTTTTGTGACAATAAAATTAGAAATTTTCCGACCTCTAGATTTCTTTGTACTTAATTATAGCTGAATCTGTATGTTAATAGCTTTTTGAAACTAAACGTCAAACGCATCTTCTTTAAATGCAAGAGAAAGGTTTTTGTTTGCATTGTTTTTCTTAAAAATATAAAGGTGCAATTGAATTTTACTTAAATAAAAAATGTTCGCACATATTTTTTTTTATCAAAAACACCTACAAAAATTGTTAAGTTAAATAAGAAAAAAATCAATTAATATTTTTTGTAACAAAGAGGACCTTAAAGCCCTCATTTTATTGGAAAATACACCTTTAATACATGCAATTTTTTCTGCTTTTTTAAAATTATTTTGCCAACATTATAATCTTCCATTCTTACAAGACATTTGTATGAGCAACAAGACAAGAAAAACAACAAGTACGACAAGAAATAATCGTAAAAAAATAAATACTAACATGCCGGTATTATTTTTGGTTAGTTGAGTGTTAACTTCGTGGTATTTTTGCACACCCTAAAACACAGTAAAAGAATGAATTCATGGCTTTAATTAGACAAGTAAATTTGTACATTGGCTTGATCATGTAATCTTGCTCCAGCAAGTTAGTCGCATGTGAGAAATTCTTTAGGCAGATTCAACTTTGTTATGCTCTCCTTCATTGATAATTTTTTTTCAATCTTTTTTAAACATTGATTTCATACTTTTATTCAACTGTTCCCATAAAGCAGCCAGCCTTTTTACCAATTTCCTACACATATGCATGCATGCATGCATGCACATCGAGCAATCATTACTAACATTTATGGTATCATTTGTTAAGTGTCATCTTCTTTATGTAGCACGTACTCCAGCAATCATACACATACCCGGCATAAAGTTGTGGGCATAAGAAAAATAAAATGACTTTGATGATCATGTTCCAAGGTACGAGTGAATATGTTTGCAACAAATATAAACATTTTTGTTAAGGTCTCTGTTGTTCAATACCTCTTCTCACACATGGCTCTCATCATGGTCATACGTGCTCAAAAAAATTAATTTAAATTTTTTTTTCTATTCTCTGCTGTCTTCTTTATAAAATGTTCCTTTTAGTTTTGGCCGATGCTTAAAGTAACAAACAAAGTTATAGATAGATTTGTTAGAAATAATTTTCGCGCTTTTCACAAATATTTCCTGCAACATTAATCTCGTGGGTTGTAAAAGCAGACTACAATGCGGGTAAATATAGTAAATATTTGCAATATTTAAAGATGCCAAGTGCAACAAACTACATGACAATATAAAAAGTTTAAAAATACAAAAACAAAAAAAAAGAGGAATACAATAAATGAATAAGATGATAAAACGTTTTAAAATTATTGAAAGGTGTGTAATGAAGAAAAATGAATGTTTAATGCAACAATAAATACAAATGGACAACACAATCAGGTACTAACATTTTATTGTTGTTGTATGAAAAATTGGATTGAAGTAACTTATGGTCTTTAATACCACTTTGTAGATTTGCAAAACAACAAGATGAGTTATGAAGCATAGTCAAGGATATAATGGTAACAGTTTTAGTTGTTTTTTTTATTATATTAATATTAATATTTTTTTAAAGCTTTACCCCGTACGATTTATTTAAATGAATACTTCTACAAATCACAGCTAAAAATTTGTGAAAAAATGTTATTTTTTCCTTCTTTTTAATTATTCTAATGAAATTTTAGGAATTTATAATAAGAAAAATGTCTCATACTTTTCTGCATGAATTACAAATAATTCTTGTCATACTGGATTTTTTACAAATGGCAATTTTTAGTAAAATTTATGTTTGCATTTTCTTAATGAATTTTATAGTTGCATTTAATATAAATTTTGTATTTATTTATTTATTTTTTATTTATCTTCTATCATAATCATGTCATATATTTTATAGTTCAGTAACATTTCCAAAAAAAAACGTCATTAAAAATAGAAAAATATATCGAAACATTATTATACTAATGAAATTTCTGTATTGTTTTCAATTTCAATTTACCTAATACAATAATTTTTAAAAATAACATTAAAAAATATAAATATGAATGCAAATAATCTTTGATAGTAAATTAAGTAGAAGGAAAGGTGACGTTAATTGTTTCTTGAAAAATATTCAAAAAGAGCTTTAGCAAAACCCTTTCTTCGCTAGATAAATTTTAAGTTTAAGCGTAAAGTATTCCATAATTTAGTGGGATTAATGAAAAAAAATCTGGATGTGTTAAGATGTAAATAACTTGGTGTCAAAAAAGTCATACAACGGGTGGACGTGCCAATAGTAAGTTTTTCATACAAAAAGGAAGAGGTTTTTCTATATAATAAACCATGCAAAAATAACTTGTTTCTTATGCATAAATACTCAAGTAAATCACAACCTAGGATCATCTTACGCCAAGAAGAAATACTACTGTATCGACCAATGCCGCTAGCAAAGCGTGCTACTTGAAACTTATGTAGTGATTGCAAACTATTAGTTTCTTCACTGCTATTGGGACAAGTTCAGAAGACATTCTCAAATTACGAAGTGTAAGAAAAACACTCCGAGCAACAATATTTATATGGTCTTTACATGTTAAGGTTGTATTAAAGTAGAAACCCAAGTATTTCACTCTGTCAACATACTTGAGCACAGTTTCATTAAGGTAAATATCTGGAAAATCTATGGAGTCCAGTCTAGTTCTAGTATTTCAAATCAATAATATATATGTATTATATAAAAATGGACAGGTGGATAAATGTTTTTTATATCTTGTGTAAATTTAAAACATCTTCTAAAATAAATAAAGGATTTTATTGATAAATGTAAAAAATTAGCCATTTGTATTTTCTTCTCATATTATTTTTAGTTTAATAAATCGATAAAATTTTTTAAACATAAAAGGATTAATATGTTTGTCAATAAAAGAAACAAACATTAAAAATTGAAAGTTGGTACAATTTTCATACAGGTATATAAAATGCTTCGGAAAATGTAACTATTTTTACTAAATCTGCTCTATTTGCCACATTTTTGAGCAGTCGGGTAACAATAAAAAGTTAGATCAATTGTATTAGATAGGTGAGAAAGGTAGGTAGAAAGGTAAAAACTCGATAGTCGTGATTTTGTCTTAAAGCGTGATACTCTTATTCATCATGTCAAAAGTCCATATAAAAAAATTCATGTGAAATAAATGCGAAATAATTTTGCTGAAGTGAAGATGATATCTACGTTTAACATTTCATGTATAATAGCAATAGAGTCACACCAATCGTTCGGATTCGATGTAGGACTTTACCAAAACCTACGTGTTGTAGATGTTTGAGGTTTGGAATTTTT
The DNA here is from genome assembly GCA_956483585.1 of Gymnocheta viridis. NCBI lineage: Eukaryota > Metazoa > Arthropoda > Insecta > Diptera > Tachinidae > Gymnocheta > Gymnocheta viridis. The sequence goes on along the minus strand of OY101441.1, from coordinate 104,185,340 downwards.
TTTTGCCGAACAGCAAACTTTTCTAAAATATTTTTATGTTTCTATATTATCAAAGATAGGCAAAAAGAAAGCCCTGTAACATATCACTCTTTTATTGCAACCTGATTTTTGAGTTAAGAAAGCAGAAATATTCGTCGTATCGCTCTTCGTTTTATGTAAAAAATTTATAAAAATAACTAGTTTATTCACCTGTTGACGTTTGTGTAAATTAAAAATTTTAAACTCGTTTTCAGACGAACGAGTTTTTTTGAGATATGACTACGTTGCAATAAAGGAGCGATATGACTCAGGATTTTCACATTTATTTGCATCCACATGAAATGAGTATTCCGTAGCTGACTCGATTTCCAGCAGTTTCTGATTTTAGGACCTACTTAATGGACTAACTTACTGTTTTCAGAGGCAAGGAGAACCCCAACATGAAGATATTATTGAAACTAAAACAGTACAGAAGAGAAAATCGGACAGATGTTTTATTTTTGCCACAAAATAAGTATTTTTTCGCTACTAGTTTTTAAAAATAAGCAAAAAAACATAATTTTCAAAATACTTATTTATTCAAAAATATATGTATATTAAGAAAAGAAAACATAGCTTTTCTGAATAAATCTACTATTTACACATACAAGTGCAAGTTGGAAAAATTCAATGCAGCCAAACTTTTTTACTAACACGTTTATACTTTTCTTTCTTGCAGCGAATTTGCAGCTCAACTTGCAAGAGACAAGTTTGACAAGTGTCACAACGATAAACAGTATTGCGAAGTATAATAAAAATAATATATACAGTTGTAGTTTATTTTATGTGCATTAATATGGAATTGTAATTTTTTATTTCAATTATAAGTACATAGAGGGGAAAATTTATGTGATTTTAAAATATCATTCTAATAAAAAAAGTAATAATAAAAAAGACTATCAAAATTTTCGTTTGAAATAAGGCTCTTTAAATTCTTGGCAACACAGGATTTATTCAAAAAAATGGACACAAAGATACAATTTTTACAAATCCATGTGGAATTTAACTAAAATAGGTGCCATCACAGAAATAATTTAGGTACTGCGTGGCCCACCATGTCGAACGATATTGATCTTTTGTGAAACTACATTTTAAACAAAAACAATTTCTAAAATTTTGTTTTCGTTTTAATTTGCAATTTTACAAAAGAACGATATCGTTCGACATAGAGGGCCAGGCAGTTATATAAATCGAGCGTTAAATATTGCAATTATTATGATTGAAATAAATCCAAACAAAGATGTTTATAGAATCAAATAAAATATTAAATAAAAAAACAAGGTTTCGTTATCTTTTTTTTGTTTCCATCAACAATTTGTATGTTCTATTAAATAAACTTTTGAATTTGTAAATTAGTTAATCAAATCCAAAAATTTTTTTATTGCAACAAGTCCTCTGAATAGACTTATCAAAATCAAATAAAATTAATACGAAAAAAATGCAGTTAAAAGAACACTTTTTGCTTTTGTTTTTTAAATTTACACAATACACCGAAAAAATAATTTCGGACGAACTAATTTTTTTCTGTGCACGGTATAATTTTTTTGTGCCTAATAGTTTAAGAACATTTTTTATGTTTTTAATAAATGCAACTCAATGAAAAAGAAAGCTACGAAGTGTGACAACGCCGTCAAATTGAACGACTTCTGGAAGCGTATTTTGAAACGGTTGTTTTTGCTTTGCTTGCAAGTAACTACTGGCAATTTTAATTCTATATTGAAAGATACTATAAGCAAGATGAACAATCTGTATTAATATGTGCACGGGTTTTCCGGCCGTAACTAAAATATTGAAGATATTCAAAGAATGAAGCAGAAAATGGAAGAATATAAGCATTGATAAAAAGAGAGAGAGAGAGGAAAGAATCAAAGAAAGTCATTGTTGGTAATTGGCACCATAAATATCGGCGAAATAAATTGGACAGTCGAAATTATAACTTCAAAATGTTAATTAAGTGTCTGTTCCCATACGTACGTAGCGCCACTTTTGCCTTTTTATAAGGAAAAAAACTGATATTCGATTTGCGCGTTCACTTAATAGTGTTGTTTTAACCTAAGAAAAAAATTACATATTCAAGCATTAACACTCTGATATTCAATTACTCGGAATTTTCGGTCACCAAACATCTTCACAATAAAAAATGGAAATCGGGTTGGACACATGTGCATGCTAGGATATTTTCTGAACGACACATACATTCGAGTGAGTGATCAAGTACAACTGACATTAGTTCTGAGCAAAAACTTTGAAGTTCTAATTGCAGAAAGGAGCCAATGGCTGAACCACACTCCATGGCACGAAGATACCGACCAGACCTGGTTCACTGACGGCTACAACCAGGAAAATGGAGAAACGGGGGCAGGCATATATATGACTAACTTTCAAAAGTCCATTCCCATGGGTAAATACTCTAAGATCTTTCAGACGGAAATCTATTCCATCTTCATTTGGGCAAGAAAATGCTTGAGGAGAAAATGTAAGTGTCACGAAGGCCATGCTGGAAACGAAAGGGCTGACTGTCTAGCACTTCTTTGACATCTCAAGAGGACATGCCATGGAACAGAATAACTCTTGCGATCAGATGGAATTTAATCGCGCCTAGGAAGCCCTTCATGGTTTTAGACAAACAAAAAGATTTATTACGTTATCCCAAAACAAATTCCCAAAAATTACTGCTAATAGACAAAAATTACCTTAGATTAATAAGGGGGTGATTTACTGGACTCTGTGGTCTCAGACGACAGCAGTTTATCATTGGCAATTCTGAGACTAAACTGTGTAGATTCTGCCAATCGCAAGAAGGATCGCCGGAACAAATTTTCTGTGACTGCATGACAAAGGCGGCGCGCAGAATGAAGTTCCTTGGATGCTTCTTTTTGACTCCAAATGAAATAAGTATACAATATTTCACCAGGTAGGGTAATTGACTTTATTCGTAACCTTAATATACTTTAGTGAAAACTTGCGCTGCACAATTGATCGTCTAGGTCACGGTACATATAGTTTTTATATAATAAATAATAAAAATAATAAATACTTATTATATTTCTGACAACATGCTCAGTTGCCTCATTTACAAAATTAATTGAAACTCTTTTGAATTTTTGTTAAACCGTTTTTATTGAACCATTTTTAAGAATATATTTTTTGTGTAATCTGCCGGGTTCCTTTGCGACTGCGTTCGTGTCGAAGTGAGGTTAGTCGATCCGTTATGTCGATCTACTAACTGATCTCTTAGTCGCACACCTTCATAATTTTTTTTATATACTTCTTCGTTTTTTGGCTATCTACTACTAATTGTCGACTCCTATTCTCTTCTCTGTGTCCTTAATAATGACTACCGCACGTTTTAGGATGATTGCTTTAATTGAACTCTTATCTTTGTTGAAAATTATTCGTAAGAAACAAATGTGCGATATTAATATGACTGTATTAATGATAATAGTATTGCGTCTGCCGATGACTATGACCACAGGAATTATAACTTCCACCTTAAGGTACCCTCGTAGATTAGTGTATAGTGCCCTAAACAATTACTATTGGGGTCGTCGGTTAGAGTCCCTCCCGGAGCCTGGGTATTTCTGCAAGCAAAACAGAAAAATTTTGCATATTGTGTTTGTTAAAAACGTTTATAGCGGAATACTCTTCCTGCCGATTCAACGTCACATCTATGAATAGTACAAAAAAATAAAAACGTTAAGAGAAGGTTCTGGGGTTTCTTGCTACTAGACACCAGTGAAATAGTTGTTTGGTGTCGTAAGGGAGGGAGTATGCATTTTTAAGTTGCCTATAATTCGTTTTTAGTACATCATGAAAATTGCACAAATTCTAAATAAAACTATTTAATTTGTTTAAATATAATTTTTATGTTGTTTTCCTTTCCTGCTGCTTCTATATTTTTACACAACATTATCAGCCCTCCTATTATGAAAAAATATATAATCATGTTTCATTTTTGAATTATTTAAAGTTCCTCATCTTTGGATTATTCATTTAAAAATTTCATTTACTATTAATAAATAAAAATAAATAATTAATAATACTTTTTAGTCCGTTTTTATCAACCGTTTAAAAGGTAGAAATAATAAAAAGCTAAAAAGTAGTTATTCTAAATATATTTATGATTGGGGTTTTCTTAAAAAGGAATTACCTCACAAAACAGAAGGGAGTTTGAATTAATTGGAGGATTTTTTTCTTGAGAAAACCTTGTATTCATGAAACAAATTCCTTGCGGGTGTTTATAATTGGGCTGTATATATTGTTACACAAAAGTAGGGGTAACAAAAGTAAACAAAAGTTTGTTTTAGTGCATAAGAGGAACAAAGTTACAACTCAAAATAAAAAAAAATTAGCACTCGCTTAAAGTAGGAGGAAATAAAATTACACGAAAATTCGTTCAGTATAAATACTGCAATGACATCTTTTAGCGATACTTAAAAAATTTTTCATTCTGCTAGTTGGTTTCATTAAATGATGGCCAGACAGGATTAGTTGGCGAAAGTTTATAGATATACAAGTTTTGGAAAAAATTCTCAATCGATTTACACAATATAAAATTCTTTAAGCTCTCTAAGGTTTTTTAAACCTTATTTTACTCGACAAACTAACAGTGTTTAATTGACAGACGAACCTTGATGGTAATAACGACTGCTAATAAATATAATCTATTAGCTTTTCAACTATGTGCACAACAGACATTTCACATGTCATACAGCTGCGATAGTCTTACTAAAAGTTGTGTCAGAATTTGAAATTTAATCACTTGGCTACACTTAAACCCACATCAGTATTTAGGTTTGACATTCAACACTTTTATGCGAATAAAGAAATGTACGATACGAGTATATTTAACATACAGAGAAAATTATGGTTCTGGTGGCCGTTTGATTGCTGTTGATGATGATAATAAAACCGAGTATAAAATTCTGTTTAAACTCAGTGATGTCAAGCCGTTGATGGTGATGATGATGATGTCGTGCACTGATGGTTTGTTCATGGCGTCAACCATCTTCGGTTGCCATAATCATCAGAGGAGTCAATGTTTTTAGCCGCAGTTATCTTATTAAAAGCTGTATAATGAGACAAGTTCTTTATGTCGTTTACATGACTTTTTTCTTACCATTTATTTGGTAATTGTAGGCTTTTCGTTTAAAAAAATATTTTTATTGTATCTCTTAGTAATATTGGATTCCTGTGGTTATTTTCAAAGAAATATAATTTAAAAACTATTTATATTATAATGAAGCTTTTAAGTAGTTAAGCATAATGTAAAGACAAAATTATTGCTTTTAATGAGAAAATATTAACAGAAATTAGCAAAATGAAATCAATACTAAGCAATCTTTATATATAAGTTTTATATATTTTTTAAAGTATAATAAGAAAATTTAAGAAAAATTCTGTTTGGGCAGAAAACCTCTATGTTACACAATTATTTTAACCTAAAGTGTCCTCCGTTCCATTGCCTTTACTACAACATGTAACATTTAAATAGAAATATTTATTGCAGAGGTCACTTAAACACTGAACTAGCAGTTCACATGACATTAAGTGTAGATATGTGTTTTATTTTAACGAAGAGTTAATTCCTATTTACCACTTGGCTGTAAATTATATTCTTGTATTTTAAATACATATTTTTTCTATGCTCGTTGATTATTTGTAGTCGTATGTGTAACACTTAATAATAAAAGTAATAATTTACATTCAACATTGTGCATTATTGCTGCTGCTGCTGCTGTTGCTGCTTGTTGAAACATGTTTATGTTTTAATTAGTTAAATCATGCCAAAGACTTAAAACATCCAGATTACAACAACCACAACAAGAAATACACAAACAACTAAGAACTCGCTCAAGGCTCGCTGTTGCTCAGTCATACAGAAATAATAACATAAACTGAAAAAAATCTTCGCAAGCCTTTCAGTGCAGCAACTTGCAATTTAAGTTCATTTTTCATAAATGTAGCAAAAGAAGAAAATGAAAATATTTGGAAAAAAAGAAAAAAAAGACATGCTCTGAAGTCTTTAGTTATGTTTTCCTACACACGACAACAAAGCGCAACAATTATTACAAAAATTGCCACAGGGCAAATGTGGCATTTGACGCCACAAATAAAGTACAATACGAAAAACAATGCGAGTGTGGTAAAAGCATTCATATAAACACTTTCAAACTTAAAAAATATGTATATATAAATATATATGTACACATATTTATATTTCAGTTGAGGGGCAAGATGCAGAATTTCGAGTGGGTGCAACTTTCAGCTAAATCCAACAGTAATCTAAATTTTTTTCTACAACGCTGTTGTTGAAGGTAATTGCAGACTTTTAGGGTGTTGATTAACCATCAAAAGTGTGTTTAAAATAATAGAAAGAATTTTAGTGAAATTCTTTTGAAAAAAATTTGACAGTGTGGCACACAGTGAGGGAGAATCAAGATATTTTTATTTATAAAAAAATCCAATGTCTAATTTGCTGCTACTGATTGTACAGGGTGGCACAAAATAATGTCATAATTTGAATTGACCGCCTTTTTTGGAAATGGTGCCAAATGTCACTCTACTTTGACATTTATGATCTGAACAAATATAGAGAATCAATTGGCAACCAGCCATTGTATGATACGCACCTCAAGAATGTGGACTTATTGTTACTGCTAATTTACAAATTGTCAGTCTTATTTTAAAACACAGAGTAAGTTTTTCCGACGTTTTCCTAGGCTTGATCAACTAAGAGTTTGGCTGAACGCCATTTGCAAACTGGTTCCACCACAGAGGCCTCAAAAAATGGCATCGTATCTCACGTTTTTGACGACGACACCAGAGAAAGTCCACAAACATGAACGAGACGACGATGCATTATTATCTGTGTGAATTTAAAAGTGCAAGCTGTTTACGCATTTCTACCTGTTGATCGTAGGAAAAGATTATCTTACTGTCGTACTCTGTTAAAATTGATACCAGAACAATATAATTTCGTATACAAATCATTATGATACCATTTCCACTTGAGTGGTTGAATTAATGAATTTGATTATTCGGGAAACACAGGACAAAGCGACCGAAGAAAATATATTGCATCCCTTGTTATATGCTAGAGCACCTCATCCTGCTCTCCTGAGGAACCTCAAGAATTCCAGTGCCTCTAGTGCTGCCAGTTCCCAAACCTCCAATAGGTGCTTGGCTAATTGGCTGTATCTTCTGTGGCATGAGGCTTCATAATGTTTCAGAATATGCACAGAATCTGCACAGGCTGTCATTTTCAATGCCGAGTCTATTGAGGTGTTTCCTCAGTATGCAATGACCTGTGAGGAAGCCTGTGACCAATCTTAGATTTTTTTACTTAGTGATATGAGAGCTAATAAACGAGTTTGCTTATACGTTCGAATCATTAACTTTGTATGCTTCAGACCAGGGAGATTGAACCAGAGGTGTTCCGTGGTAATTCTAGTCTTCGTCAAAATAACTTCCCGGATTTAATCCAATCCAAATCCACAAACCGGTTCTGCTCCGACCATGGGTTTACTTACCCCTTTTCCTGGCCATTTACACTGCGTTTGCGTTTTCTAACACACCAACACATGCGTGATTTTGAACAAACAAAAATTGCGTTTCTGGGGCACAGAGCATCCAAATAGAATGCATAATGTGCTATTGCATTCCATTTGCAGTGAAGAAGGGACCGGCCCTTATTTTTTTGAATATGCCAATAGCACCACGGTAACCATAAACGATGAAATGGCATTTACTACGCTGCAGGCACATGCTAATCGAGTTTTTTCTTGTCGCTAATTGCCGCATTGGATTTCGATCATAGTTGGTTTCAATTGGCGCAGGTCGTACAACAAAGGAAATATTAAGACACCGGTTTGACGATCAAGTGATCTCCCGTTTTGGACACATGAACTGACCGTCCAGATCACTAGATCCAACACATCTGACTTCTTTGTTTGGGGCTTTTTAAAATCTCGTGCGTAGCACAACAAACGAGGAGAGCTAATACTAAAGAAGAAATTACCACTTTAGGGCCACGTGTTTTGCGAACAATAATTCGAAATGTCGCAAAACAAGCGCAATTGTGCATCAACTAGAGAAGTGGCCAGTTGAGCGATATCATTTTTCAATTGTTGTCAACAATTTTACACTTTCAAATTGACTTTTTATGAAAACAGAGCTCTATTTTTTTCATTTATAACAAAATGATAGCATCTTAAAAATGAATTAAGGAATAAGAAACAATGTTGTTTTAAGACAAGCACTGCGACACCTAATTGCTTTAAATTATTGCAAACTTTATATGCCTCTTCAAAGGCTGGAGAAGCCCGCCTAATACCATTCGAGTACAAAAGCTTATAGTGAAAAATCCACCTTCAACTATTTCGCAAAGCAATATACTCACAGGATATGTGTTTGGTTTTTTCATCTTCTTCTATTGCATTGAAATAATAAAACTACTTCACCACACAGCACAGTTTACACTAAAGTGACAATTACTACGATACTTTTATTAAATAGTAATAATAATAATTTAGATACGTTATGAAATTCTACAATTACTTGCATATTTTTGCATAAGTATTACTTAAAAAAATTATTTTTAAGCAACTAAAAATAGTCAATTAGCTCTACATGGGCATGATAACTGAAGTATATATTTCTGAAATTTCAGATTTTTATTTCGTTCCTCACGAGTGTTTTTTACCTGTTTTATTTGCTTTTGACTTTTTTATTTTTTTTTTTGGTATTTTTCATATTTTTGTAAAATAATTTTAAATTCAGTGGAATCTGATGGGACCATTGAGAAGGAAGGGAATTATCCCACAAGAGAAAACTAAAAAATTTAAATCAGTAAAATTTGTTTATGATGGTTAGTTTTCATTTAAAAATACTTTTGTGAAAAAAAATATATACATATGAACAATTCAATTGGGTTTAATAACAAAAGATCCTGAATGTGTATTGCATATGTAATGAAGGTTAAAATTGTTTTATGAATATTTACGAGTTTTTTGCTTTTATGTTTTTGATTAAATATTCCTCCATCCCAATTTGGCGTGTGTTTGGGTCTTAGCTATAACATCTTAAAAATGTAAGTCAAGCGATGAAAGTATATTCATAGCTTTTGTATAACCTTGGCATTTTACAAACGCTATAAGATCTTGCGTTTTGGCCAAAGCCTCTTTATATGTTAAGATGTTGTTTCTTGCTTCTAAAATATGTAAAGGTTCAATTTCATAAGTTGAGTCATCAGAAATTTTTTCTAACCACTTTCCGTTTTCGATTAAGCCTCAAAAAGCCTAAATTCATATTCAGATATATATTTTTGGTAATTTTTTTATATTTCGGCGAATTTTTTCAGGCAGGACTTAAAAATTTTTAAATTTTTATAAATATTTTTTTTAATCATTTTTTTTCTATAGCATTTTTCAAAGGACAAGTTGTTAAGAAAAAAATTTTGAACAGCATAATTGTACTCATGAGAAAGAAAATTGTGGACTATGTGCGGTTTCTATTATCCAGATGATGAAATTGATTATAAAATTAGTATAGAAATGATTTAAACAAACGGTTGGCTTTCAAATAAATTTGCTGCACAAATTAATGCCTTTAAAATGTTTGTTAGAACAATTGTATTACAAAAAAAGATTTTACAATTGTCAAATTATAGAGTAATATTATTTTTAAATACTAAAATATTAAATTTTGATTACAGTTGAACTCCCATAATTTGAATCAGCATTGTCCAGAAGACCAATTTCAAGTTATGGAATAATTTTTCAAAACTTTGCACATTATAAAAAATATATGTTATCAACACTGACCTTTTTTATTTGTAACAAAAGAAAGGAGTACTCAGTAACTTTTGGCTGAATTTGTTCTTATTTGTTTTGTACAAAAAAATGGTATCTAAATTGTTTTGCATACTCCATGGCTTTACCCATCAGTATTTTTCCAGATATCGACTTATTGTGGACTCATGCTGCTGTAAACCATATAAATACCGTTTTATGGATGTTATCATATGTAGGTTTCTTTATTATTTCAGTTTGCTCACTTTATTTCTTAAAATCATTGAAATTTTACTCGGTGCAATACCAATTTATTTCAGCCACGTCTTGTTCCTTTAATAACCTGTCAATTTCATTTATTAACTGAAACTTTTCTTCAATTGTCAAATTTTTATGAACACGTTCTGTCGCCAAAGTAACTTCCTTATTATTGCCTTGATTTTTATTTTTTTTATGTGTACAAAATTCAATGACAAGAATTTTTATGCTGTAATTCTATCTTTATTTTGGGACTTTTCTTAAATACATATACAAATTATTCATATTGCCACCAAGGGGAATTCGCGTTGATTGCCATATACATAAATTATTGATAGTGTTATTAATTTAGTTATGTATTTCCCAAATTAAGGTAGCGTTAGAAAAAAATATGCGTTGAATATTAGCGACAGATCTGGGAATTTTCGCTTGTCGAAAAATTAATGTCAGCACAAAAAATTTAATTTACAGAAACATGCATCGTTACTACAAATAGATATGTTCCATTATTTTTCTTCAAGTTAGAGTGAAATTCAAGTTATAGAAGTTCAAGTTGAAGAAACTTACCTGCTTGCCGTTGTTGTCCTGCGATTGGCTTCAATTTACAGAAATTTCAAGTTATAGAAGTTCAAGTTATAGAAGTTCAACTGCAGTTATTTGTTTTGACACTTTTTAAGACCTTTTTAAACGGAGACTTTGGTACTTTTTCTACAGTAGTTGGCAACACTGATTATTCAATCCGATTTCTTAACCAACGCGTATGCGTTATATAGAATATTATTTTATGTTAAGTATACGCAACTACTACCTTTAGGAAATCTAAAAAAAAATTTTTAATTTGATTAGATTTATTTTCTCGATTAAAACAAATGCCAGTTACTAAAATTGGTCCATATTTAAAAAATCGCAGTCCCGTGAAAATTTTCTGGAAAAAGAGATTTTAGAATTGTTCACAAGCATTTAATTTTCAGAAAGCTTATGTCTTTCTCTTTAATTTTTGTCCAGATATATATAATATAATTATATTGACGCACTTGAGTCTAATCCAAAATACCGTGGATTTCAAAGTTATATATTTCTAATTATGTTGTTGCATTCGAGGAACTTAACTTTTTGGTTAAATAAATGCTTGTGTCAATAAGCTTAAATTACACATTTGGATCTATAGAATTTATTTTTGAAGTGCTTTGTCAGCCAGTTAAATCATTGTGGATTCCGAAAAGCAATTATATATTTCTCACATTTCGTGATGAAAGAAAACACATTTGATAAACGATGAATTCCACAATATGTGAAGTTTCCAAGTGATATGTTTTCTGGTGATATGTGAAGTTGCATTTATTCCGTTAAGTTATGAAGAAATTATGCACTCCGAAGCCAATATTTGAAGCTATTTGTTTAAATATTGCCTGATTTACTGCAAAAACGGAGTGTGAAAATTGGGTCTCGATGTAATAAGTTGTTCTTTGTAAACGGAAGTATTGGATCTTTCCTTAACTTTTCGTTCTATTGAAGCTCCATTTTTTGCTGCTCAAAAACAAACCGATATTATAACTTTTTTTAAAGGACTTAAAATTTTAAAGGAAATAAATTTAACAAAGCTTAGTAAGATTTTCCATCATAAATTTTAAGTCTAACAATCTACTTTCAAAATTATTTCATTCGATATCCTTTTTAATTAATATAGGGGAATATATGTACGTGAAATAAGTATATATAAAATAATTGAAGATTAAGCCTTATTATTACAACTTGCTTTAGCTAAAAGTAAGATTTTATCTGCCCGATAAATAGTTTTGCATTATTACAACTTCCATTTTTTCGATGGATAATAAATATATATAAATGAAGGTTCTATAATGCAAAGTCATTCATCGGTCCGACAAATTCCAGCCTTTAACTAGTGGCAAGTTGTAATAATGCCCTTAATAATACTTAGTAAAATTCTTGCAAGAAACAGTCTAAAAAGCAAACAAATGAGTGTGAAAGTATCATAAGAAGGGGTTAATAGAAGTAGTTAAAAAATTATATTTATTTCGTTTTAGCACAATAGTGCCCACTTTCCTTATCATGGTGATATATTGTTACTAGGAATTAATGTGTGTTCTATAAGAATCAGTTTGTTGGAAAATAATATTTATTTGACATGAGCGTAGCACTACTACTCACTTTCATAATAATAATGTGTTATTGCCCTGAGAACTTTATTTTTGTGCAAAAATTCAAAGAAACTGTTAAGCAGAAGTAGTTGAAAATAAATATTTACTTTGTTTGGGGATATCATTGCACAGTTTTCTTATCACAATGTCATGTCATTATACTATGTGTTAAAAGTTTCATTGGAATCAGTATTGTAAAAGTTATTCGAAAAGGATATCTATTTGATATAAGCGAGGCACTGCTCACTTTTTTAATCATAATTGAATTTTTTAATTTTACTATACAAAAGGACTAATCTAGAGCTACAGCCTTTTAAATAGAATAATAATATGCAAAGCTATGACGGAATACTCATAAAAAACCAACAATTTAATAGCCTTTTCCTATTTTCAAGCCGTTTAAAATTAAAAAAATTCGTAAAATAAATTCAAGAGAAAACTTTGCAGGTGTAATATCTCAAAGTTTATTTTAACGGAATATAATAAATTTTGATGAACTCTATTTAAGTGTTTTTCAACAAACTGACTGACTACCTTTGGTTGTTTAAAAGCACCTGAAATATTCACAAACCGAATTTAATCAACCGAAACGTATAAATAGCAAGAGCATACCCTTAGAATGTCAAGTCAAGTAGTTGTTTTGCGCTACTAGACGTGTATTCAGTTAACAAACGATTTTATTTTTCTTTCTTTTTCTTTAATTCGTTGGCATATAAAACCTTTGCAACATGGTTTCTTATATTGCAAAGCTGTTGTTGCTATTGTTGTTTTATTTTACCTTAGAAGTTTAGTTTTAATGTTGCTACTCAACACCCAAAGGTATCAAAAGACAAAACATTTACAAATACCAGGGCTTTACATTGGTAAGTTTACATTGTCGTTGTTAGTGTAAAGTTGCTACTGCTTAACTCCATACACTGCTGTTGAAGGCGCAACAACAAGTCGGTTGCTGGGTTTATTGTACGGCTATAGTGTTGTATATGTTCGTTCATATGCTGTTTAATAAAGTTAAGCTTCCAACATTTGCGTTTGTAAATGTTTTATGTATATGTATGTGTAAGTATTTATTACAAACACAACAACCACAGCAACAATATAAGGTTTTTCCACTCTCTGAAATGTTAAGTATGATGTTGCTGTTGTTTTTCTTGTTGCTTTGGTGTTGTGTTATTTAATGGATCTTCAGCACTTTGAGTGATTTATTTCACACGTTGTTGAAATGGACAGCAATGGGCCAAATTTTGACGTTTATTGCTTCAGCGTAAGCTGTTCAAAGAGCTGTAAGATAATAAAGGCGACCATGTTGTTGTTGACGATAATGATGATAATGTTGATGGTGATGATGTTGAAATAGTCGAAGAGGAAGATACACAAAAAAATTCACATAAGTCAACTAAGAGAATATCAGCCGTGAGCTAATTTTATATAAAGTTTGCGCTTGAGTATTTTACATGACCACATGCCGAACAGAACAGTTTCTATTTCATTTTGTACAGTGGAATTTGCGTATAACGTACACAGGTCATAACAAATAATCGTTTAGAATACTTAAGATTTTAAGGCCAAAAATGACGATCACTGCAATAAACAACAAACAAACTATTAAAAATATTAAATTCACAAAACATTACCATCAGAATGCAAGCAACAAATTATATTGGGATGTAAAAGATCTAGGACTCGGCAACCACTCGACATAACAATATAGCATCTGCGTGTCTTGATCTGAACTTGAAAAATATATACTGAATTATATTAGCAATAAAATTGTACAATGCATCTAGGAGTATTTGTGGCAAAAATTCTGCGACAAATGCAAAAATGAATTTAAAAAGAAATCTTAAAAACTAAGTATGCAGATCAATACGCAACAAAATTCTACATTATATTTTACCTTTTTAGCACTTTATGTTGTGATTGAGACACTGCTTTTAATGATTTTTTCTGTTTCGAAATGTTTACATTATAATTTTTTGTGGCTAAACGAATAAAGGTATTATATTGATTTTTTTTCACTAAAAGATTTGTTTAAAAACTATTTTTTGTATTCTAAAAAAATATCTTGAATATAAATGTTTAAACAATTCGTATAAGAAAATTAAATTTATCTACTTATTTTCAGGGACCGTAAATAACAGTTATCGATATCAATAAATTAGGTTTTAAAAGTTATTTTGTGAATTAAAAAAAACATCTAAAACACTTATTTAAAAAAAAACTCAGTTTATATAAATTGACTCCCCATATATTCAAATGTTTTTATTATGCATTTTCGTAAGTATGTGAAGCAATAAATTCGGTAAAAAATTTATATACAAAGTCGGTTGCAGTTTTTGATTTAGATGCTTTCAAGGGCATTACGAATCAACTATTTTGTGGGCTTGGTATACCAACAGTTACGTCCACAAATATAACTTAGTTAGTTAATTAAGCATACGAAAAGGAAAGCGAGTAGTTAAAAGAGATACTGAAAAATAAGTTGCTGTCTTTGAAAATCGACACGGGCACAAGGTTACAACCCAGCTTAATGGGTTTTATAGTAAATCCAAAAATATTATAAAACGATAGGCAGGAAAATATTTAACTTATCTACAATTTTAAATTTGTCTAAAAAGTATAAAGTGTTGTGTGGTCTTTTAACTGAAGGCATCTTGCACAAACACTGAACTTTAAAAGAACGAACAAGAAAAGTATTAATAAAAAAGCTTTTGCACATAAATACAACGACACTTTTCTATGTATTAGAAAAAAAACATGGAATTGCGTTGCAAAATAGTTTGTTTTTGCAGCAGAAAAAGAGAAAAACTATATTTTTGAAGTAGCAATTAAGAGATTAACAACAGTTTGTATACAATCCGGATTATAGAGTATACAATTTAATGAAAAACGATGTCCGGATTACCGAATAATCCGGATTACCGAGGTCCGAATTATCAAGTTTTTACTGTACAAAAATTAAAATTTATTGTGCCTTAATTCACTTTCTTTCTTATTTTTGAGAAAGGATGCGAGATACCAAAAATTATATTTTAAAAATTATGTCAAGTTGAAAATCACAAAAATAAAACTATTGCTGTAGACACACTAATAATAAGAAATGAAATGGTGATAAAATATTTAAAAACTAAAAAAGCTTAATTTTTGGGGTATGAGAAATGAGTATATGTATTTGAAAAAAAAATACTTTTGAAGGGCCTTGCAGGAAGGATCCAAAATACCATATATGTCGTATGGAATTTGATATAGGATCAACAAATTGAAGGTGCTCCTCAAATACTAACATCGCTATGTCATTTACCGCGATGGGAGTTGATATGGCACTGCAATACATAAAATAAAAAAAATTTTGGTTTTTAGGACGTAACATTTTTTTTTATTCGGAAAGTAGATGTTTAATTGACATATCTAAAAAAGAATGAAATATATTTTTTATACTTTGTTTTCGAAACTTTTCTATTTGGATGATTATTACTGTAACTGAATGATTTCGTTTTTGTTGAAGAAGGCAGTGCTGGAATTGGAAAAAAATTAGATACTTAATTATATTGCCTACCTATATAATCCATTTTTTAGATTCCTCTTTCTTGTGTTTGCCAACCGATTTTCTGGATATTTTATTAAATGGTAAACATTGTTGATTTCTGGTGACCCAACAATATATTATTTAAATCGGTCTAGTATTAAAGGAGTAAATGGCTTCTAAAGTTAACACCAATTCAAACACCACAAATACACACGTACATTCACGTATGCAAGTATTGGTTCAAGTGAAAACATGTATGTATATGAGTAATAAGATTTTTCTTTTCCAATGAGTGAAGTTAAAAAAGAAAAAGTGATCAGAATTTAAAGAGATGATCGACGACAATAGTTTCTACAAAACGTGTAAAAGAATCAAAGTGAAAATATCATAAAACCCCCGTTCGAATGGTTTAGAAAACAATCAGATAATGAAGAAAATCTAAAAAATAGGTTCTTGGAAGTTTTCTCTAGAGGAGGAAAATAATAATTAAACATACAATAATTTTATCCTTCTGATCAACTAAAAATAGACATTAATCAAAAAAATATATTATAAGAAAAATTAAAAATAAACTGAACAAAACTAAATTATCGGCCTAAGACCTACAAAAGTCTAAAATATTGTACAATCAAACTGTGAAAAAGAGATTAGTGAGTCAAAGCATTGACCCATGGCAGGACGAAGCTAAGATAAGTTTATTATTAAAATTTTATGGACGCTGTCTCATATACATCCGCATTATATTAATTACGAGTTAATTTCATAGAAAAATACTTTTAAAATAATTTTTAGAATGCTTGATGTCCAATAGTATGCTCCAGATTTGTTTACATAAGAAAGGAACTGTTCTTTAAACTATGTAAATGTATAAAGAATAATAATACTATTCTATCCACAAAAAAAGTTCTCCTTATAAATAATAAGGAAATAATAAAAACCGTCGTCTAGTCTTAAGTGAAATTTTTTCAAAATAAGACAATAACTGTTACTAATGAAATGCGATCGCAGATTTAAACATTGTCAAATTTTTAATAACACATAATATAATAAAATGTTTAAAAAACTTTTTAATAAAAATCAGAGACCGTAACAATTATGAAATTTATAATAAAAATCAAAATATATTGTTATTTTTCGATTTTAATTTAATTTTTTTTTGGTCAGAAATATTTGTCAAATTCTGATTTATATTTTTCTTGGCACAAATATCTGTTAGTTTCTGAGTTTAATGTTTATCGTCAGAAATGTCTGTCTTAATCAGATTTTTATTTTTCTTGTCAGAAATGTTTGTAAGATTCTGATTTTTATTATTTAATTTTTTTTTTGTGTCAGAAATGTTTGTCAGTTTCTGATTTTTATTTGTTTTTGTCAGAAATATTTGTCATATTCTGATTTTTACTTAGCTTTTATTTACATATATTTTAGGATAAACGTGTGTTTATTATTTAATAATTACAATCAAACACGAAATATGACAAATATTTCTGACGAAAAAATAAAAATCAGTACCTGACAAATATTTCGGACAAAAATAAATGAAAATCAGAATCTGACAAATACTTCTGATTATAATTATAATAAATAACTATTTTTTTTTCTTTATTTACATTAACTTATTTACAACGTATATTTTTCAAAAATTTATATTCGCAAAATATTCGCGAGCACGAATTTCAAAATTTGCGAATATTTCCCAACACGTTACGTTACACTAATACAAAAGTTCTTATTTCGAAAAATCTATAAATTACAAATAACATCATAACAAATAATTTAATTTAAAGTATTTAACCAAAACTACGGTGAAAATTCAGATTTATTAATATTATCCAAAAAATTTCCTGAACTGTCTTCAATATTTATCTTATCTTTAAAATCTATTAAGAAAATAAAGAATAAAAAAAAACTTCGATGTCATAACGAGTACAATAATTTTAATAGAGAACACTTCTCAACTTCCTTATTAAATTAACAACAGAAAAAGAAATAAATGACAAGGAAAAATACTTTTGCAAAAAACACACAGAATCTCTGCATATTTTTTATACGACAGTGTAGATCTTCCGCACATTTTTTTCCAGCAATTATTGCATGAACTTATAAATTGACGCACCCTAAATCTACAACATAATTCGCTGTGTGTTATTAAGAAAAAAGCTACTCATAGATACATACAATACATGCATAAACTTAAGCATACTTACAAACAAAGCGTAATCAGCAACAGGCAAATAAAATTATGTTGCGATTGCAAACGATAAAGTTTTACACGTTAAATATTACAATATACACACACAAATATGAGTACAACAAGTTGCATGGATATGAGTTCAAATGATGCTGATGTTGTTTAACAACTCTCTTCTCATGTGTTTAATATTAGAGTGCTAGACTTTGATGATGGTCGCCAATATTCTTAAGCTGCAGAAAACTTTTAAATAAACAACAACACTAACATCTTAGCATACTTATTACAAACATTAATGTTGCAACAAATAACAAATACAAGCCGCTTAAAAACATAAACAATGATGTCTCTACATGAAAATAAAAAAAAAATAATAAAAAATAAGTAAAACTGGGAAAGAAAATCAGACAACTCATACATTTTCAAACACATAAAATAAAGAGTCATCACATAATAATGGAACAGTTGAAATTAGTAGTTAAATAACACAACTTTAGCGACGATCTCAAAAAAATTTTAGTGAAGAGCAACAGTCGAATGTAAGCAGCAAACAACATGCAACTTGGTTTTATCAAAAAATCTTCTACACTCTCCCGTATAGGAACCCTCGTTCGCAGATATTGAGTTGGTCAAATTACAGGTTCTATCCAAGAGTTATGAAATTCGGTGCACTGTTTTAGATGAAATTAATTAAGAAAAAAATTTATTTAATAAAATATTAAAGCAAGGATTTGCATATCTCTCATATATCCTGAAATTAAAATGTCAAATATAATCTAAAAATTTTGTGTGCAAATGCTAAAACTTCGTCACAATGCTATTGAATTAATTTCAACAGCTAATGGGCATTAATGTTCTACATATTAATTTAACCCTTAAAAGTCTCAATTTGAAGTACGAATTGTACTGCGGCAATAATTTTTATTCTAGTATTGAATAATCTGCTGCTGGATTATTAAAGTCACCTTATGGTTGGCCAAATTACGGGGGATGGGTTTGAGTTAATGGTCAATCTATAAGGTGATGATAATTATAATTACTCCACGCAATTATAATTAAGGGTTAGGGAAAAGAAGGTAATTGGGGGTTAGTACTGCAATCCTTTTCGATTTAAGGAGAAGTAGAGTTATGGGCGCTTACCTCGGGTTTCCAATTAAATAAAAAAAGGGAGGAAAATTACCAACTTAATTCTGATTTTATTGAAGATGCAATTAATGTTGCGAAAAATGACGGAAGGTCTGTGTTTGATGAAGGTTCACGAATAATTAAAATTTACTGAACATTATTACATTTTAAGCATTCGGATTTCAGAAAGCGCGGTTTAATTTCAATTGACAATTCCAACATTTTCCAGTATTTAAGTGCTATCAACTATTAGATAATTTTTTACGATATTACATTCAGCGATTATATGCAATTGGTTTATGTATAAAATTGTTTACCTTCAATTCAATGGTAATGTTATAATTTAATAATAATTCTACAAATGTTCAATCAGTTATTGTCCAAACAAGTTTGGACAAGTATATTTTTCTCCTGAAAATTACATATTTGAATTCCGATTTCTAAAAAAAATTCGCTGAAAATCTCTAACACAAAAACAAGGAAGACTACCTGCAGACGATCTTAGTGGTTTATGGGATAATTTTCTTTCAGAAATAAATAATCAGTTTTATTTCTAACTTTTGATCTAAAAATAAACCAAATATATTATGCATCTAAATTGTATTCTTTATAACAGTTTTTAGTCTTTGAAAAACATAGGTGGAAGTTGCACTTAGGACATAACGTGTGTATATCGAATTTTTCACACAGTTTACAATATTGATGACACTTTATTCCGGCAAAAAACGTTACAACAAATTTTGATAAACTAAGTCAAAAGATTTTCATCCGTTTTCAGAATGTTATATAACTATAATACTCATACGTACCGTGGCCACATCGCTCGTTTATTACAACGTAGTCATATCCAAAAAAATCGTGATTTTTGAGTTAAGAACGCAGAAGTATTTATTGTATCATTCTTCATCTTGTGTGAAAAATTTATACAAATATCTTTTTTACTTCCCTCTTGAGTAGGGAATATTTTCTTATTTTACCATTAATGCGTGTAAATTAAAAACTTTAAACTCGTTTTCTGAAGAACGAGTTGTTTTGAGATATGACTACGTTGCAATAAAGGAGCGACATGATTATTCGCAAAAATATTACTATAAAAGTTTTTTCTAGATTTTTACTTAATTTGGACGAGTTTCATGATACTTAAAGAGGACCTTAGTTTAAATGCATTTAAAAATAAACAGATGCCAATTAAAACTTTCATTTCTTTCTCCTTAAAGGTCGCTTTGATTATTAAAAAACAGCATGGAAAATTGTAAATTTTAAAAATTGTCATATATTTTTCAAAGTAGCTGCGATATTTTAAAACTTGGGTTTGTTTGATTGAATCCAAAATTGTGTACCCATTTTGCTACTCGGTGATACCTCATTTAATTTTTGTCTATTAAGCGACGTTCGTGAAGATGTTGGGTTCAAAAAGGAAAGACATAAATTTCGGAATTTAGCCAGAGCTCATTGTTGTTAGCAATGATTTAGATGCTCCATTAGTACTTGGCTTATCAAAAGCAATGAATGTCCTTTAATAGTTACAATGTTTTTTTGTTCCTAGCACTTCTCTCCCAATGAACTTTTGATTAGTGAATATGGCTTTGTTTGGGAAATGAGTAGAAACCAATGCTCATGCCATTCACATTATCGAGTTTCGAAAATCGAGATAGAGAAGAGGATGCTTTATTTAGAGGCATTCGATTAGAGCTGCATTTAAATTACGTTTTTATGGCATGTCTTATTTCAGTCATACAGCTCTCGTTATCTGGGCTCTACTATTTGCAATTACGTTTACTAAAATTAACTGTGGCATCTTCCGCTTAATTGGAGATTTCAATTGCCTGTTACTAAAGTTATTCAGGTACGCCATAATTTTGAGATTTTTTGAGAAGAGGAAATTAAAAAAATATATATATTTTAGCAAGACACTAGAAAGAGGCATATATTTTTTTACTCGTGTTAATGGGATATAATTATATATTTCCTTATATTATGACCCTGTCTGTGGGAATCGTTTTTGAATAACTTCTTTTAGAGAATTTCACAGCCAGTTACGGAAAGTCTTTATTCTTCAGCGTTTTATTTGCGATATTGTTTACCACGGCCTTTAAAATATATGTAGTCCCTTCAAAAATAGACGGACATTCACCACTATTATTGCTTTTTATAGAAGTTTTATGGAGCCTTGTTGTTACCGAGATCTCTGGCCTGCTCTTTTTTTCCTCCTCTTTTTTTAAAGTAGTTGCGTGATTCCATAACCAGCTTTCAAGACACTTCCACTCTTGTGTTGCTGTCGTCTCCTATCTCTTATTCGCCACTTTTAGAGACATGTTTTTTGTATTTCACTTCCACTTTCGTGGTGTAGATTTGACCTTGAGAATGCTTTCCCGGTTGGTGTCATACAGTATTAAGTATCCCAGTTACAAAAGGATAGTAAGCCGTCATTAATGCTCATCTTTATACTTTTAAAGATTTTGGAATGCCCTGTTGTGTTTCTTACATATCTGTAGTTCTTACTGTACAATAAGGTAACGCAGCTCTGATCCTCTTTCGATATTGCTCCTTTTAATATTCCTACAATCATGGGGAGTGTGTGTCAGTTACCACGATCATAAGAAAAGTGTGATCGGCCACGTAATGATGTTAGTAATCACATTAGTACAGCTTGTAAGCCTCGATCAAAATTTACCTCAATTGAAGGCAGTTTTAAATAACAGCCTTTGTGTAAGCCAATACAAGGAGCCTTGATTTTTTTTACTACGGTACGGGGGAGTATTTAAATGAACATGCCATCCACTTACTTTGCCAAGAAAGGTTTGCTTGGATCAAAGTCTATTACTTAAAGTTTTCTCTCAGAGGATTTCAATATTAAAAGTTAGTATTCTCTTGCAAACAATCCAGCCGGTCCAAATTTTTTCCGTCAAGCAGTATTACTACTTGAAAAAACCTCCGCTGGAACTTTTTTCCCTTACTAATCATAAATGTTCATATTTTTATCCTCGTAAATAAAAACCACTATTTTAAAGTTTAAGTAATAAAGCGTAACATGCAGATAGATAACATTTTGTCTTAAATGCAGGCATCTTTGCTTAATAATTCTTTGACCAATGTAGGTGGGTGGGGCAAGGAGCGCTAGAGTTTGCAAGTTTTGTTTGCAAGACCCTAATAGTGTTGGACGATCACTTGTAAAGTCGTGTGGCAACATGCCTAATATGAGACAATCTGTATTTTGTATATTTTGCTTACTATGAGCAAAGTATGAGCTTTTTTGCTTTTTGAAAATTTAACAAAATTTTTGCATTGTAAGTACATGAATGCGGACAAGTTCAGCTTACATAAAGAGACAAACTAAATAAAGAGACGACAACACGTTTTGGCTGTAAAACACACAGCGGGCGGAAACTCTAAAATTTCTTACAGTTCATGTTGTTGTTGCTTTTTTTCCTTTTCATTAAATATTATTTTGGTTTTTTGCTGCTTAACGCCAACGCATAGAGGCTGAGCTGCAAAGACTATTAAAAAGTCTAGAGTAGACTAAGCAGACTTGTTTCGAAATGGACAGAAATGTTGTGTATAAAGACACATGTGCCTTGACAATGATCATCATTAATAAACAAAAATTTTGTGGTCGTTTTTTCTTGCCTTAGTAGGATTTTGTAGCTATTTTTCGCTATACAAACATTTTATTGTAAACATTGTTGTTTTATATGTTGTAGTGGTTGTTATTTTGGTTGCAAGTTTATTTTTTTGAGTTGATTGAAATTTTTGGTCTCATTCACTAAAAAAATTGATGAAAAAATATGAAACTGTTTATTTTGTTTAATGGTGGCTAAGAACGAACTTGAAGGATGCTCTACGGGATATATTTAAGTTTCGCATGCTCTCATAAGGGCGAATAGAAAAACTGTGTCGGGGTTTCTGGTTGCACAGGAAATACTTTTTGTTATGCTACGACCTATAAGCTTAGCCTAATTGAGGCAAGAAAGTTAACCATTTCGTTCTTGCGTATGGTCCGTTTTTCGTCTGCTGACTGTTGGCCTTCAAGATTCAGCAGCGAGGGTGAACTACGCTAAATTTTTTAAGCTGTTCTTTTATTTGCTGACTGTCCGATCTCTAAGAACATACAATTTTCTTGATTCCCGAAACCTTCGTATTCCGGTATGTTCTACATTCCACTTTGAAGTGGAATTCAATTGAAATCACTTCAGTTTAAATTTTTATGTTCTACATTCTTCTTTTTACATTTGAATTCCAATATTCAATACATATATACTCTAGTTTTCCAGAACATCAAAAATGAAAAGTTTACTTTTCATATTTCAATTTCACTACTTTTGTAGAACATGCCTGATTATTATAGCCCTAGATAGCTTGAAGATTAGCAACTAGCATTAAGAGGTTTTTGTAACATAAGTCAATTCGTCCCATGCCTATGTCCTTGCCTGGTTCTTGGTGCAGCTCTTGTGGTAATCTCGCAGTAAGAGCGAATTAAACCTACTGCATTCGAATTACGATGTTTGTTGATGATCAGTACAGTAATGGACTTCTTAGAACAAAATATCTTTAGTTAGCATTACTATTCAACAAGGCTAATGATGGATTTAATCGTTTGCAGCTTAGTAGATTTAAATAATGATATTCCTGTTAGTAAGGACTCAAACGGGTTGGTTGAAACCCTGTTTAAATAGATAAACTTAGTATTACAATGTGACAAAAGATTTTTGAAAGTTCATAAGAAAGCAAATCTTATCTCATTTTTAACTTTTTAAACCCAAAAGTGTCACGTACTTGTTGGAAAATCCTCCTGAAATGCATGTTCTTAACGATATAATTAAAACATTAGAGAATTCTCTAATCTAGAATGCGTTGGTTAGTTCGTCGCAAAATAATCATCCACTGTCATATTACCCATATATGATTATTAACAGAAATCTCATAAATATTACAAGTTTTCGATTTCTTATTTATTTATTTTTTTATTAAATACACCATTTTGCCAGATAATGTGGTTGTTTATTTCAAGTTTGAATTTTCCGATATGCTGGCTGGTGATGGTGGCGTTTTATGATTTTTGTTTTGTTTTATTATTTATTTTTCTTTTGAACTTGATGCCATTGCCACACTATCAATATCCCCATCATCGTTTTCAAAGTATTTTATTTTTTCTTCCCAAAAAATCATTTGAAAATGGGGGCTTGGTCCATGAGGAAAATTTTATGACTGCTATTTTTTTTTGGTGTCATTTTTTCGTTCGCAAATAATAAGTTGTGGCGTGGCTTTTAATATTTTTTTCTTTCACGGTTAATACCGAGAAAAGTGTGTGTGTTTTTGTCTCTCAATATATGAGTTTGTTGCAGTTTTGCAAATGTGCAAAAATCTTTTAGTTTTATTTTCATTCTCCTTTTTTGCGGTAAATGTCAATGACATGCCAGCAAAAAAACAATATAAGAAATAAGCATACATACATATAAAGAAAAATATTAAACAAAGGAACAAACAAATTTTAAAATGTGACCTCTTGCCGAAAAGAGAAAAACATTATTACAAAAAGGCTGGGCTGCTTTTACTTAAACATGAGCTGCAATTAGAAAATACCAAGCCGAATAAAACAAAGAAATGATTAGAGAGTCTGAAGTGATGGTTGAAAAATATTTTTTTTAAGTGAAAAGTAAGATGTTAAGAAACTAAAAATATTTTAAAGTATTTTTTGAAGATTGAAATAAATAAATTTTGTATTCCTGAATAGTTATATATTCTCACTTTGTAAAGCTTCTTTTGATTTAAGTAGGTGCTCAATTTGAGAATCTTTGCTAGCTGCTGGAATCACATTAATGGACTACTATCAACTTGGCCGTTCATGCGAGATTGCGAGATTTTTATAACCCGGCTAAAAGGAGTAGTACTTTAATTCTCTGTTTCTTGATGTTATGAATTTTAGGAATTCCCATAAGCAGCACCAGTTATAAATTTGACAGCAGCCGGTCAAAAACTCGTGTATGGCATCCCTCTATACTAAATGTAAAGCTGTTGTTGTTTTTACATTTTCTACAAATCTGAAAAAACTGCGATCAAAAATTTAAAATACTAAAAATTTAGTTTTCTATTTAATTCAAATTTGGTGTTAATTTTGGGATACCTTATTCATGCCAATTCAACGGCACATTACTGAAGTAATAAATTCAGTGGCATTTTCTATAAATCAAAATAAAATAATGAAAACTGTTTGCGTTGCAGGCCATTTTTGAAATTTTTTGCTAACCTAAATGCCAAAGCGGTAAAAAATGTATTAGTTTTCTACCACTCCAGCCAGCTTTTGGAGACCAAAAAAAATTTTTTAATCGAAATTATTCGGCGTCGACAGTTTTCAAACCATTTAAGTACTTTGGATGAAATTAACGATTATTTACGCATGTTTTTCAGTCCAAAACAGTAAATTTATAATGAATATGCATTGAAAAAAACTCGTGGAGTTATTAAAACAAAACAATCGATTTAGAGGCAAAAGTTTTTTTTAACTTTATTTTATAAAATTTTTAACATTTTCTGAATTGTTATCATACGAATTCTAAAAGAAGTCTTTAGAATTACGCGAAGTGGGCTGCGATCAGCTAAAATATTCTTAAGTTATGAGAGGCTTACGTAGGCACACACACACAGACATAAACACATACTTCATCGTAAAAATAGTCGGAATAGATTCTCATGACCTCAACGCATTGAGATCTGATAAAAACTCGATTTTCGAAAATTCGGGTGAAAATTCTGTTTTTGCAGGCGGAAAGTAAAAAATTACACATATATTACGCCGAAAGTTTTGCTAATTTTCTCTTTTGTTGATACTGAAACGGAGGTTTAGCATAAATATATTCAAATTAAGATTCGTTTTTTTGATTTTTTGATTTTTATGTTCCAAACAAAAACACTTTTTGAACTTGTCATTGTTTCGTTTTGGTTTTCGATGTTCAGAAAAATAGGATCAACTATCACTAGTATAAAGCTTCAAAGTTCCTTACAATATATAGTGCAACACTGTCTCTAGGCTGAATAATAAAATATAAAATATTTTTCCAATTATGCACCTATTGTACCACAAAGGGACAATAGACGGACAATCGAGCCTTCGATAGACTTTATGGGATAATTTAATCTAATTTGATTTGTCATATAACTAGTATCCGTAAAAAATTGTTGGCAAAAATTAGACCACTACCATAAGTTATGCGGCATGTAAGGACCATACAAATTTTATTTATACCCCTGACATAATTGAATTCAAACTTAGTGTTTATATCTATAGAAGCCACGGACTTATAGGCTTTAATGTCAGTTATATTTTCTTAAATCTTCCAATAGTAAATCTTCATTTGGATATTTTTATCTATGCAAGATTAAAACAACATAACCAAAATGGAACATTCTTGCATAATATTAACTTAAATGATATTCATTTTCTTTAAGATTCAAAAAACGAAAAACTCAATTAAGAAGAAACAATCCAAGCACACTCAACGCCACTCTAGTTTTTATTCTTTTTCTCTAAAGCTTTTGTATTAACATGAACGAACAGTAAATAAAGTACCAGGAGCAAGAATAAAAAAGGAAGCCAAAAGATAATTCAGGTTTGTTAAAGCTTTTACATAAATATAGACACTCTAAAAAACCTAAAGTGCAATACAAATAAAACGGCCAGTAAAACTTAAAAAGCAGTAATCTGCACATTTTTCCTTACGATTGTTTTCCACATTACATGTTGCTGCAATAGGAAAGTGTAAAGAAATTCAGGTCCATCTTTCTCCGGTTTTACTGTAGGAGTTAGTATTATACTTAGTATGAAAGATTAATTTAAATTTTGCACTTAAACAACATGAAAACTAAATGAAAATACTGGATTAAGAAAAAAAAAAAAAGAACACTCTCACATGTATAAATTCGTAGCAGAAAAAAACAACATTTTGTGCATTAAATCATTAAGAGACGACTTATTTGCAAACTACTTTGTCTAAACTTGACAACTTAAGAATTGAAATAGCAACTACAAAAACAACATCATAAGCTACTGTAAAAGAAACATTAAAACTTAAAACAAACCTACTAAAAACTAAAACTATGAAGTTAAAGTAACAAAAAACGAGAATAAGAAAAAAGACAAAATTATGGTACTAAAATAGCAAAGGGAGACTATAAGATGAATGAAGAAAAAAATGCAATAAACTAACGATTACAAAATGCTGCAAAAGTGACAGAAAAAACGAAGAAAATCAGTATAGGAGCACTATAAAAAATCTTCTAACTGCTAACGAAATCTAGGCTGAAGTGTAAAGAGTTTTAAAGGAACTTACACATAAATTGTACAAACAACAAGCATTATATATCTTTATGCTCAGTGAGCAGTAAAAGCAGCTATCAATCCTTCAGAAAACTGCACAAAATTAGACAGATGCTCATGAAAATGTTCATCAGCAAAATTAAATAAAAGAAATATTTGCAGTCCAATGGATAGGCAACCAGTTCTCAGCAAAAATCATAACCAATTTTATTAAAACTGAACAAGCACATTAACTTCATCTATGCATTCCTTTAATTTTCTGACAAATCTATGTCCGTGTGGAATATGGAAAAACAACTAATGTAGTTACGCAGTAAAGGAAACTTAATGGAAGCAAATGTATCAAAATGCTTAATTGGATGTGGAGCAATAAATGACGTTCTTTTTCTTTCCACTTCATCGTCTTAATGCAAAAAAATAAAACCAACATCTCTAAGACGGACAGTAGTTGAAGTAGTCTCAGATGTTGTATACCCAAACACTTCAAAAGAAATTATTATTTGAGGCTGGTTTAAAGGACGAAAGACTTGTTTTAGTTTTATGACAACAAAAAAAAGAAGGGATAGAAGCTGTATAAATAAGAAAACGAACGGCTTTCAGTAAACAAGTGCATCATGGATGGCAGCTTAGAGACAACGACTTTTGCTTTAACTTGACAACATAAACGAGATACTAATTTTTATGTTTATAAATAAATTTATGTGCTTTGTGTTTTAAATTTCTTATTTGTTTGTAAACGCATCACTTAGATAAAATTGAGAATTACAAACAAGCGCTATGCCACGTATTCTTTTAAGAGTTCGCATATGAAAACTAAGAAATATTTATAATAATCTCACCATTTAAATGAAAATAAATAAATTAGGTTTATTAGCGGTGCTAAAAATAGCTTGAAGTATAAGAATTTAAAATAATTTTTTTTTAATTAGGTCACTTATAGATGCAGGTTAATTGAAGTGGTTATTATCAGAGGTGTAGACATAAACTAGATGTTTGTAAAAGCTAAACGGTTAAATATAGGCCGTGATATGCTACCGTCGTGCCGAAGTTATCCTCACATATCACCAAAAAACTTTTCTTTGTAAAATTGAGTCTAAAGTTGAAACTTTATAAAGTTGAAACATTATATAACAAAAATTTTTTGTGAAAAAATGTGCAATATTTTTGTCAGATACTCTTATTATTATTGAGTATTTTTATCGATTTATATAAAAGTATTCAAAGTCGTAGAAATAATTTTTTTTATATTATAACCATTTTGAACTCCAACAATTTCTTGGCATTTTTTAAAAATAAACCTGAAATTAAACTGATAAAAACCGCACTATTGTTTTATCTCCAGAATTATCTTCACGTATATGTCAACTAATAAGGACTATAGATGGAGTTGTAAACAACTTTTTATTCACGTAGATGCGCGTTAACGATACCAAAGACCTACCATTTTACACTCACGTTACTTGCATTTGCATTAAAACAAAAATCACGTGAGAGGAGTCCATCTGTAAGCACTTAAATAAATTTGCTTTATTCAATCTTCGTTATGTAATTTTGTTCGTATTATCGTTATTTCTTGTTTATTTTCTTCTTAATTTTGCGCGTAGGTAATACTATTGATGTGTTTTTGCGAAATTAGTTTTCACACCCATTAGCTGCTAACCCCCCCCCTCCGCCCATTCAAATCGTTTTTTTAAATTTTATCCGTTATAATATTAAAAACAAAATTCCCTTAGATTTGATAAAAGAACCAAAAAAATTAATAATCCAGAGAGATAACTTTAAAGATTATAGAAATGCTTCCGACAGATTGCAAAGCGTTTTCCTCTTTAGTAAGTCCACTCACCAAAATAGAAAAAATATTATATAATAATTTCAGTCTCTCATCTTTACAATATAAATCACCTGCGAGTGAAGCTGAATTCCAGTCAACAAGCTTAAAAAAAACAGAAATGAAGCGTTTACTGCTTTAGAAAGCATTTTTGAAAAACCAAAAAGATAACTATTTCTGAAGATAAATAGAGAGATTTTTTTTATTTATTCATTTAAGTTGGCAACTAGACCATTCAGCAAAATTTTCAGAACGAAAACTTATGCTCGAGTGATACCATATATTGCATTTTGTACATTTTTTTTACATTAATCTTATGTATTTTCAGGTGCTAATCAGTAACAATTTTGTTATTTTACTTTAATTTAATTACAATAAAGTTAGTTTAAGCAAAACTGACCTATATTCTTTAAGTATCTACTTTCCATCAATATAAGCATAAAATAACAATTATATACTGTAACTATTCCATAAAATATTCGAGCAAAGAATATTTATATTATAATATTGATTTTTAACTTGTAATTTTTATCACATACATACGTGATGATAACTGATTATTTATATTCTCAAACATACGTGAAGATACCTAATGTTTTTTTAACAAAAAAAATGTATATACTTTTAATCGTACATTCATAATAATGTTTCATACGGTATTATAACTTGTTAAATTTTTATAAAAAGGGATATACAATAACATGCCTCCGAAATATCTTAAAACATGAGGATGGCGCATATCGATAGATCTATAAAAGCTGTTTTATCTCATTTTTTTTTTTGATTTCCACATAAAGGACGACAGGACTTGATCACTGGCATTGGCGCAAGCATTGGACATAAAGAAATATATGGACTTAAATATGCATTGCGATTAAAAAATATATACCAAGTCAGATGCAATGACATAGAAATAGACAAGGAAGATTAAAATAATACAGATATAAGTTCGAAATCATACACTAGAATACAAATACAGGCGATGCAAAACTAGTACTAACATATATATAGCACAAACATATAGGGTCTGCCACTAAGAGGTTTAATTTTAATATTTAAAAACCCGAGTATTTTTTAGCGAAATTAGCGGAAGTTTACTTAATTATAAAATTGAGCGTTTGGCGTGGTATGTATGGAAAACAATATTTCAAGACCTTTTTCTTGTCACCAAAAATATACGTCACTAATTCGCACATTTCCGTAGGTATGCCATCCATAACTTCGCGAATTACATCTTGGATGTCTTAAATCGAATGTGGGCCACTGGGATAGACCCCATATTTTAATTGGCCAAAAAGTAAAAAACCTGAAAATGTTCAATCACAAAATCTTGGTGGCCATGATAGAGCCTATGATCAGGAAACTTTTCTCGCATATGTGAAAATTTATCTTATTTTTAAAGTTTTTTGAGGTGCCAAAAAGATTAAGAGATATTTTAGCTAAAAAAAAGATTTTTAATATGATATTTTGCACTTTTAGTCCACTACTTGATTCCTAAACTAAATATTTTCTTCTTTAAAAAGAAGTGTAAAAAGAAATTAAACGCTGGAACACTGTTTACTTCCATCAATTAAATGGCAACGATGATTTATTTTTATATACAAATTCGTTTAATTTATAATAAAATTCGTGGACTGTATTTAAAAATATTTCAAAATATCTGTTTTGAAAAGTTCAGCAAAATGTATGTTAATAATTGTACATACACTGCGCATCATCTGGTTGGTGCCCGCCCTTTCTCCGACCGTTAATGTCAAATATTATCTTTAAAATATTAAGAATATATACTTGGGAGCTCAAATAACTATAGCACTTATTTATACTCATAAGTTATCAGATGAAGATAAAATGTCATTTTGAAAAAATTGCCTAAAGTTTTATGTTGAGTTATGTAACAGTATTAAAAAAGTTTGATTTTGACAGCGAATTTTCAAAATGTGTAGATGACTTCCTGGCACCTACTAATATTATGAAAAGCAATAATAAAAGTATTTCCCAATAAACAAAATTCTTTTCAAATGTTATCGATTCCAATAATATTCAACAAATTGATGACGAATGGCGAGAATTGCTATAAGAATATAATTTATTGGATGAAATGAATATTGAAAATCTTTGGGAAATCCTTTTGAATGCAAATCATTGCAATGGCTCTGATGCTTTTTATCGAAATAATTTTTCCTCAAATCAATACCAATAAGAACAAACTAAGAAATAATCAAATAAAACCCAATAATTTTTAAAAAATCTGAGCGTAATTGTACAAATTTTGAACAAACAAAAGAAATGAACAGAAAGATTAATAAAGAAATGTAAATGTAACCATAAAAAATGTTCCAATTTAATTTAAATACGTTATTACGCTGATTATATGCTTTTAACTTCAAGTTTGGCCTTTTCCACATCAAATTCCGGTTTTTAAAAAAGATGTTTTGAATGTTTCAAAACAAATTCCGTATTTTACAAATAAAACCGGTTTGATTTAGTGGCTTCGCGTGTTAAGGTCTTGCACTCCTTACAAACTCCACTTCCAAAATATTTTTCTGATTCTCGTAAAAATAAAGAAATTGGTAAAAGCGACAGGGATTTAAATTGAGACACTAAAACAAAAAATACATAATGTAAAAATCTGTTCAGAGACAAACTAAGTATTTCTGATTTAAATAATTCGTATATATTGAAAGTTAAGATGATATCAAGACGAGTTCATCATATCTCGTTTACACTCATAGAAAGAACTCTAATATAAAACAGTTTGCAGTTAAAAACTCAAAACTGGCGTTAGACGTCTTACGCTTTTTTAATTTAAAACCACAGATATAATTCTTTCTCTTTATAAGCAAATGTTCTCCTGTATATAATCACTACGGAATATTAGAAGTATATTTTGATAGCCCAACTATTTCTTGCATATTTTGCTTGAAAAATTTTTAGTTTCTTTTCCTGCTGTTGACTTGATCACTATAATGAAGAACAGCAGAACAAATTCCTTTTGCATTGTGGCATTTATTCTCTATAGCAATTGTTTAATAGTAAAAAACAACGCAGGCGCGTGCACACACAGAAGCCATTATCACGTCTACCCAAGCTGTCGACTAGGTTAAGGTAATTGCTCGACAGCTAAAGACATAAGCCGTTTTCATGACAACAGCAAAAGCAACTTTTCAACGTTACGTTTAAAAGTAGCAACAAGTCATAAGAAGAACAATCTTCCTTTCTGTACTGCTAGATTGGTTCATTGTATTATTGTTCCTTTTGGAAAAGCATAAAAAATATTAAGAGGAAGCGGGTTGTTGTTTATCATTAGCACAGCTAATGGATGTAGTCTCATTCATACTTTTTTTAAGTTTTTCTCTTTGTATGATTTTGTTGCACTTATATATGTATTTTTTATTATTATTTTTGTATTTTAACTGTCCATCCCCCTACCTAGAACAAAAACACAGAACTGGACTCTTCTATATTTTGTAAACAAACTGGGATTCTGATGATGTTGACGAGTACGTTCGTGTTGCAACATTTTTTCTGCTGTTTTTTTTTGCTGTTTTTTTTTGCTGTTCTGTAAGTTAAATTGCATTTGTAATATTTCGTTTTAAACAAAATTAAAAAACCGTCTTAAAGATGTACAACATAAATTTGAATAAAGCTTAAATAACACGTAAATTGCTTACTAAAAACTCTAACCTTTCTTACCTTCTTGCCAGTCACCAGACACAGTCATCTGGCCAGCCACATGAAATTAACAGCCAACAGACAGCAATAACCACTGGAAGAATATCATCAGGAACATGGGCCATCTGTAAATTGTATTTTGTTGTTGTCTTGCACTTTTTAATTCTCTAGTTACAATTTTTATAGTTGCTATTTTCAAAAATCTTCTAATTTTTGTTGCTGTAAAGGAATCAATTGTTTTAGTGAAAATATAAAAACTAAAACTGTAGAGAATGCTTCATGGAGATTTACATAATCAAGTTATGTAGTTGATCAGAAAAAGGAACAGGAGGGCTGAGAGCTGAAGTGAACCAAGTCACAAAAGGATAATTTGAAGATATTTTGTAATTCAGTAAATGAACTGGCACAAATTAGATACATAAAATAAGAGCCATTGACTTGAGATTTTAAAAGTTACCGAAACGATTTTTTTATTAGGCCATTAAAGAACTAATTGCAGTTAAATTTTGAGGAGAATTTTGCACTTTTTTAAAATTTTTCATATTTTATGACTTGGCATGACATATGCAAAAACTTAAAAAATAGCCTACCTATAGATACAGAGACAGACGTAGTCGTAGATATAAACCTCGAAATTTAAATATACACGGACCATTCGAAACATTATTGATTTCTGACTGACGATCAATAGTTGTGGAATTTTCATCCCTGGGTTTTCTAGTAACTAATAATTCAATGCAGCTTTATTTAAAATATAATTGCCTGTTATTCTCTATCTACTGCCAGTGTTAAATATTCACATACAATTTAAGCTGTTATCTTAGCTTCTTCTAGCAACAGTTTGCAATTTTCATCTTCTTCTTAAAGTGTTAATATATTATCAATAATGCAACTACTTACTTTACTTTGCCCTCTCTGCCATCATTTTGCGGGCTTCTTGATCATCGTTCGAGATTACCTAAAAGTTGTTTCCTGACACACTTTTTCAATTATAAGATCTTTTGTCAAATATTTCTCTTTATCTCAGCTCATTCATAGCAAGATCTGAATAGAATCGGATCCACCTTGTCGATCCCAGTAGATCGAAGATCGTTTCTTTTCACCTTTGGAAGAGCAATATCTTTTCGACTTACCACTCTTAATCCTTTTAGTACACGGGTTTGGCTCTAATTCATTTGTTTGTAACGCCAAGGTGCCGTTCCTCTTTTGTCCCAGCTTCACTCGTTTTTGCGTGATCCGCACTGACTCCAAAGTCATTTTCGCTGGACGAACTTCTTATAAAGCCTTTTTGAAAAACTTAGGTTAAACTGTTCCTGTTTCAATCTCTTACAAAAAGCTTCAAATATGAACAAATCCTTTTAAATATCTGTTGTTTAACGAGCACTACTGTGGTCTTCTTATTTTTTAAATCAATGTTAAAACTTTTCATATTTCGTTTATTAAACGTTCTGTGTTTTCTTTCATTCTTTCTAAAGACTTTTTTTCTATTCTGTTACAGTCATTTTAATTTGTTGCAACTTCCCGATTGCTGAATACTCTCATCCCTATAAAAATATAAAGTTTTTCTTGGAGCCAAAGTTGCTGTTATTTGATTCGCCATATGTTTGCTGTGATCTTTTTTCTCAAACTGTGTTTTAGTTGTTGTGGTTCTTTCATTTCGCAGTGGCTAAAATAGTCATTCTTTTTTTGTTCATTCATTTTAGTCGTGGTCGTTTACACGATGTTCTTTTGTGATTTTGACAAATGTTAAACATGTCTACTTGTATTGAAATCACTTTTTTTTATTTTTTCTGTTTGTAAAAACTGATGTTGTTGGTTATGTTATTGTTATTACTCTGTTGTCTGTAAATGAAGAATTGAAATAATTCTCAGGGTATGATAAATTGTTTAATACTTAACAAATATGTTGATAATTTCCGTGAACATAAATGCAAAAATTTAAGAGTAAAAAGGGCAGAGAAAAATACTGCTAGTTTAATCATCCGTAGGTAAAATTACAACAGCATCTGAAGTAGTAGTTGTAGTTTAGTTTTTCTTTTTATTCTTAAGGTAATGATGGGAGGTGGATCTCTTTTTAAAAACTATGAAATGACTTGACTTTTATTACAAAAGTTATGCCAAGATTGTATGAATGTCAAGGTATTGCCCGCTGCTGAAACAGGATTGGCTTCTATTTTTTACTTTTTATTTTTTTGTAATCGAAATTAAAAAAGTGATTAATGTTAGCATTATTGTTTTTTTCAACATTCATTTTGGAAAAATTTTAGCTCGTTAGATGAATTTTCTCTTCGTTTTCACAGACAGTAGTTGTCATGTTGAAATTAGTTTTCACTAGAACAAGCCAAAGAGAATTTTACTTTTTAAATATAGGCAGCTGCTGCGTGACAAACGCTACATTCGTATGCGTTTTCATATTAATATATAATAATTTTTTGATCTTTCAAAAGAGCTACCTTCGACATATACATGGTGTTTAGTGGGATATAAGTGTACTTTTTAATGGCATAAAAAATAATTTTTTGGCAGGTACTTGTTGCGAAATAATTGCTCACAAAATTTTGTGACTCACGCCACAAAAAACGGAAAGTTAAAGGGAGTTCTCGTAATTCTTAACGAATTTTTTATACGAAAGCACACAAATTCTAGTAGATGAGTATAAGAGAATTCTAAAATAACTTATTTGCGGCCAAAAAATGTTGTAGTTTTGTATCAAAAGACATGAAGCCTTTGTGACACACGCAACGTGACACACATTACATTTTTTCTATGCTATTTTCTATTCTGGAATATCATATCTAATTTCAATATTTCCAAAATAGTATAAACAAATTTTTTACTAAAATTGAAGTGAAATCAATGTATAAAAATATGGGTATAATTTTGTAATAATTTATGCATTAATGATCACCGAAATACATTTATTTTATATGTATATCATTTTACAAAACCTTTATGACGTAAAAAATATTGTGTTATATGCCATAGTAAAACAAAGAGTTCAGCTAAAAACATGCAGGATAAATCGGCATTTTTAAAAAGGCCAGAAAAAGGTAAATCACCCAAAAACAAAAGCTAGAAAAAGGCTAAAAAGTTTTTAAATTCAAGGCACTTCAAGTAGTTAAACAAAAAAGAAACGAATAAAAGTCTACATGTTTTTTAATTTATATAAGTTAATACATAACATAAATATCAGATATTCATATTGACTTCAATTCCGTATTGGATCAAAAATATAACAGGACATTTGTATTTAGGCATGATATAATAATTATTGCATCATTATTTAAATATATTCAAGTAATATATTTGTCTTAAGCAAACAAAAGAAATATATACTACGAGTATACACTTTTATATGCATTTATTATTTATGCAAATAATATGCATTATAATTTCCTCATAGCCAGTAGAATCGGAACTATCTTTCTATATTTTTAATTATTTCCTTATCGTTAGTGAAACTTAATACAACGGAGTGGTCTAATAAGCCGTTTTATTTTCAATAGCCCTCCATTTTAACAGTTGTCATGACTCAATCTATAACTTCATTGAAATCCTTAAAATTCACTTAAAATGTGGTAAATATTTCCCGGTTACAACTCGCAAGACTAAACAATTTTTGCGTCGCCATGAAACACCATATCAGTGAGCAATCCGTAAACTGTTAGAAAATTTTGAACAGTTGGGACAAGTCAGTGATGTGAAAAACTAAACTTGTGTACGTCGCTCAACTGAGAATATTGCCGTTGTATTCCATAGTATTGCGGAAATCCCAAGTTTGTTCAATTCTCGTCGATCTTGGCATTTGGGCATTCCACAAACGACACGTGAAAAGTTTCCTGACCGTGTGAGTTCCCGAAGAGGCAATCACAATTCTACACTGAGATCTTGTGATTTAAGCCTTTAGATCTTTTCTGTTTGGAAAAACGTGAAAGATGGGGGCTATGCCAATGGCCCACAAACGATTCAACAGCTCAAAGATGGATTCGTGAAGTTATCGAGGACAATCAGCAGTAAATGTGCAATTTGGTGATGGAAATTTTCATGAAAATAATATGGTCCTATAGGCATGACCATGGTTGTTATTTAGCTGATGTTGTTTTCCCTTAGGAATGGGATAACCTCCTCTTTACAAATAAGTAAACATCCAATGATTTCGCTCAAAAATACTTTTTTTAGCTTTGAAGACCCTTATAAATATTATTATTAGAATACCCTATGAATAGCCAAGTACTAGATTAACCCAATGAAGAAATTAATATTTTTGCAGCGTATTCTTGAATCGTCACATTTCCTTTCAGAACTTAATTGTTGACTTAAAATTTGTCCATTTCTAACTTAAAAGCTTTCGTCATTGCATTTCAATCAATGAAATTTTACCTTCAGTGTACTTACGTTACTTAGATTGGAAAATTTTGTTTAAGCTTCGAGATGATTTTATGGGTTCAGCAGAAAAAAAATGTTGCCTTTATAAAGCTAAATTTAAAATTAAAGTAAATAAAACCAACGAATTTAAAACAAGAATTTCGAGGCTAAAGACAAGCAAAAGGCTAAATCTAGGCTCGAAAAGGCTAAACTAGCATCAGTGGTACTGAGCTTAATAAATATAAATATTTGTCTAACATTTGTTCGTTTTAAGATCAGCACAAGGATTTGTTAATTAAAATAAATTTATTCATTGAATGCGTACATGCGGAGAATAAATGTTTGTCTACAAAGAAAATTTGTCAAAAATAATAGTCTAATTCGCAAATTCACAAGCTCATTCGAATGCCTTATCGTTTAAAAAAAGACGATATTTGATTATGTGCTTGTGAACAGACAAATTTGTTGTATCATGATTTAAATGTCAATTCTATGTAGTCAATTCATTGTAAGTAAATAATTAATATCGAACAACAAATTTCTTTTTATCAAATAAAGAAAACATGAAAAGTGAAACTGAAAAAAATTAATTAATTAATTAATGCCTTATGCCACCAATATAATTTCGATATGTTAATGATTGATTCAAGTAAGTGCATCTTTATTTAATATTTTTCTGTTATCAATTCAGTTGATACCATGAAATTAAACCAGGTATGGGAATTCTAATTTTACGCGAAATAGTTAATAAATTTTTCTTAATAACTTTTTCGCGACAAACAATTTTGATTAAAAGGGTTTGCCAATTAAATTGAAATGAATCAAGTATATATATATATATCTATATCATTAAGAAGAATGTATTTTCTGGGTTTACTTATCACATATTTAAAGGAGTTTTACAAATTAATTTAACAAATAGAATATTTCCTTACCTGACCTCAATACAACAATTTATAAAACATATAAAATTCAAACGTATAATTATAAAACACATTTATATGAAAATTACCAACAACAAAAATACAATACTGTATAATTAGACGATTACACAACACGTACGACAATAATACGAGCTTGTGAATTGAACAAATATTTCATATATTTAAAAATATATAAATTTTTTGTTAAAAAATACTTTGAAATCGATTATTGATAAGCATTTGCCTGTTGCTACTGCAGCTCATCAAGGAACCTTTACCAAAATCTTAGAACAACTAGAGACTACCGCTGTAAATTGTCAGTTTTAGAGTTCGCAGTGGGGTCAGAAAAAGGGAGTCTTTTGCTTTCAGCCGAACTTAAGAGACGTTAACAAAAAGCACAAAAGCATCCATAAAAACAAAGTTGTTTGGTATCGTTGCCTAGTTATGAATATTTAAAAGTTTTACAAGCACTTTTTTCAACTTACATATGTTACAGAATTACACACGAAGAAAGCTGTTAACTCCAGAAAATAGCACCAATCTAGAAGTGTATTCCTCCAAATAAAATATAAACAAAATCAATCAACGGTAAAAAACAAAAAAATACTCAAGGAATTCCTCATTTCTAAGTCGTTTAAATGTGTACTTAAAAAATTAAAGCTCATTTAAAATATTCTTCAAGATCAACAACAAATTATTTAACCTTTAAAGAAACTAAACGATTAACTGTTTCAACAAAAACTATCAAGCGGAAATATTTATTTAATTAAATATAATTTTTCCAACTATAGTTCTTCTTTAAAAAATTAAAATAAATCATCAAAATTAGCATTTTCGAATATTTTCTAAAGCAGCCAAAATGTGTAGTTTAAAAGCAATAATTTTGGGAAATTATATCTAAAAACGTTTAGTTAGGCCTTGTATGAGTAAAGCAATCTACAAAAGATACAAACTGAATACTTTTAAACTGAACTGCCATAAATTATGATTGTTTTTATTATTATACGCTTTAGATAAATATATTTGAGTGTGTGTTAAAAAAAATAAAAATAAAAAATTGTAAAACGTTAAATTCCACGATCAGCTCAAAAACTTTAAAACCCGAACAGCAAAACCTAAGAATTTAGGAAACAAACAAACCAGGCGGTTAAAGCGACAGAACTTCTTTAAAAAATTTACAGTAAAGTCAATGAAGTTCTATCTTGGATATTATGTAAAAATTTTTAAATGAATACGCTTCTTTTAAGTTCATTTTAACCTCATCTTACTGTTGCTGTATTAATTTTGTTTGTATGTTTACAGATTTATTTGCAGCCAGTAGACCTCTACCGTTTAAATGGGAATAATAAATACATGATATACAAATGTATGCGCAAGAACAAATAAATATGTTTATAACTGTGTCCGATCATAGCAATTAGTCTGAATTTGATTTTATTGGCCGCACATAGCAAACATATTTGTGGCGGTTAAGGAGATTAAAAAAATTAAATAAAGTTAAATTCAAGCTAAAAATGCCCTACAAAAAAAAGTGAAATTTTGCCGATGAAACAAAATTTTTTCTGAAAATTTCCAAAGAATTGAAGAAGTTTCTGAATGATATCCTACAAAATGACTCGAAAAGTTCCCTACGATGTGTCTTTTTCACGAAGTATGGGACAAACATCATGAGTACCACGTGACAGAAGCCTACTTAAAGGCACGTAATAGGTTTTTTAATAACCGCCAGATCTCCGGTTCGTATGCTCGAAATATATGATAGCCGCGCGCGTACCTGTAGTCCCCATTATTTACAGAAATGTGCAGTGCAGATCACCCCCACAGAATATGGGACATCTTAATGGAACCTTCTTACTGAAGGATTAAAGAGTTACTAATTCGGTTATCACAATTAAATTCTATTCTCTGTCTATTGTAGAAGATTTAGAGTGTAATAAAGTCGATGTTACTAAAGTTGATGATTTCGCATCAAAAATGTGTGTTACAAATTTGGATTGTTATCTGTGATTTAATACAGTAAAGATGTTTATAGATCTATATATGTTTGTGCATTGCCACAGTAAAAACCCGTATAAAGGGACAGTAAAATAAAGATAGGTTTAAACACATTGCAATATAAATATCAAGTTTGTTTATACCTAAACGAAGACTCACTTATTTTATTGAAGTCTTAATCCAAAACTTAAAGACATTTTTCTAATATAAAAATCTGAATTACAAGAACTATTTTAACTCATCAGATAACTGGATTGAAAATTTTTAAGTCTTACAATAAATCACTTTACTGTTTCTTAAGCACACTTCATGTCAGTTAAAAATATTTTATATATTTGCTAAATTTGTTTTTTCCTTTGTATAACAATCAGCAGCACCACCGAATGCGTAACTAAAGATGTCTGTTCTTCTTTAGGTTTAAAATACCACAATGCCACATAACGTCTTGACCAATGCGTTAAATTCTCATTTAACAAAATTATTTATTATTAAATATAATTTTTTATACTTTGAATTTTTTTTGCAATTTTTATTCTTGCATTTAAGACTTTTTCAAGCATTCATTAAAAAAGGTTTTTGGTTAACTTGTATAAATTAAGAATTATTGCTTTAGCATGCAAATTTTTATTTTATGTTCATTTGCTCTTTCACTTTTAGCCAATAAAAATTATAAAGTTGAGCAAAAATGTACAAATTTAATACTTTTTATTTTTTGCTTAGTGAAAAATTAATTGTAGTTATTGAAAATATTTCTTTTTTTCTATATCTGAGACATTAAGACTTTACATTTTTTTCATATTTTATATACCATTTTGTTAAACGTATGAGTATAGAACTTTGCTTTGCCCATTTTTTAACAATTAATTGACTACAAAAAAAAAACGAAATAAACTTGGAGATAACAACAGAATCTCGTAAAAGTTTCAATATATTTGTGTTTTTACTTGAAAACTGTACTCGATTGTAAGATGATATGTCTCTCATAGGAATCCAGCATGAAAATTCAAAATATTAAAAATAAGAGTATGTTGCAATGCGTCCAAAAAAACACTACGATTGAACTATATGGTGGCAATCAAGCCATAATACGATTTAATTATAGGCTCAAAGCATATAACTATCAAATCTTCGTTGTTATCTGAATCATATTGTTGTTTAAGTCAATAACATAATTTTTCCATATAACAATAATACTATCTTCTCTTATATTTATTTGAATTAATTCATAATCAATTCAAAACGTAAAACCATGTAACTACACATTTTTCCGTTTTACAGAAGAGGGAAGAAACTAAATAAAATATTTAAGTAGGCAATCAAAAAAAAAAGTTCCTTCAAAACTTGCATAAAATTAACAGACTCATATATATTTTGAAAAAATATTATAGTTTGCAGGAACGTGGATATTTACATGGTACACAATAGCTAATAAAAAACCTATTTTGAAGTTTTTCTTACTTAAGCTATGTACAGACGATTGGCAGATCTTACAATATTGTAAGATATGGCAATATGCTGACAACGTACTGACAATGAAAAATTTTTACCAAATGGTAAATTGTCAGTTCAGACGATTGTAAGAAAACCTTACAATTTCATTGCCAGACAATTGTCAGCCAATAAATTTATCTGCCAACAAAAATTGTCAGTTTTCACGGTTGTCAGATTGTTGTGTGGAAAAATTGCCAGATGTGTTGTTAAACTTTGTCAGAACTGTCAAAGCATTTATTATTTATGGACAGCGTTGCCACTAAAAAAATTATCTGACAATGGTGCCATTGTCAGATGTATTAAATTAAACACATCTGCCAATAAAACGAGAGCTTACAATGTCTGACAATTATCTGACAATGGCAAAGTAGAGTGTTCTCACGATTGTGAGATGTCTGACAATATTATTGTCTTACAATGAACTGACAATGCTTTTTCTGGCAACGTTGTAAGACAAAAATTGTAAGTTCAGATGGTTGTCAGACATTTTCTGCACATTTTTCTGGCAATATTGTAAGATCTGCCAATCGTCTGTACATACCTTTAAGCTTATTACTTGTTCAAATTTGCGAAAAATGTTGATCAGTGGCGACAATACCACGATTTATAACAAAATTATCGCTTTTATTGCCTTTGAAATGAGCAACATTATTTTTCTTATGAAAACAAAAAAATGTGTTTATTAAAAAAAAATAAAACAAAGGGACAACAAAATAATTTTAGGAGCATTGAAGACACACGTTCTGCAGAAAGCACTCACTTTCATTTTGTATTATATTTACATTATTTTCCA
The DNA here is from genome assembly GCA_956483585.1 of Gymnocheta viridis. NCBI lineage: Eukaryota > Metazoa > Arthropoda > Insecta > Diptera > Tachinidae > Gymnocheta > Gymnocheta viridis. The sequence continues at coordinate 104,142,900 of OY101441.1, read as the reverse complement.
TTATTTTAATTATTTCTGGGCAGCAAACTTAAAATTAAAACCACAACCCAAGAAATCTGATCAGCTGTTGTTTGCAATTCCGCACGAAATAAGTGGTGCTTACATTATTTCGCAGTTGAAAAATATGTTGCCTGAAACATGTTGTGGTTAAAAAAATAATGCAATTATTTCGCATAAATTTTTTTATATGGACTTTTGACAGCAGTTCGCACGAAATGATGAACAGAGTACCATGTTACATGGTTTTTCGTTTCATATGACGATATGTACATATGAGTTGATATATTATTTGTCCACCTTGTCGATACATTTATCTTTACATGAACTGTTAACTCTCTTTTTTAACAAAGCAAATTAAAATCAAAACGGTTTTATAATAATTTTCTCACAAAAAACCAGCTGACCGGTTCTTCATGAATTTTAAAAACTGTAACCGAGTAGTTGAATTTTCAAATATTCGAACTATTTGAAAACCGTTTGCTGGAAAATGTCGAAAAATCGATCCCCCTAGTTTGTATACAGAAGATTCTAATTAGATTAATTCTGGTAAATGATTCAGTGGTATGGTTGAGACTGGAGTTAGTCGGTTACACTACTCATTGCCCTGGATGTCAGATATATCATGAGATTTCTTAAAAAGTAAAACAAAATTTGCGCGCTAAAATTTTTGTTTGTAAATGATTTAAATACAATTTGATTTTGCTTGGCTTGACATTAAATTCTATATATCACTTCCGGTATTTCAGAGCAAATCTCTTAATATTAATTTCTTTGAATCTCAAAACATTCAAGAAAACATTGACTTTGAAAATTCATACGGCTTTTATAGCTTTTTAAGTTAGTCAGTCATACTCTTTTAAACATTTATTTATGTGTAAAGCAATTAAATCTTTACGCTTCGTATCTAAGTATCTACAGTTTCGTAGACAATTAGGCGTCATTGACAGCAAATGTTTAAAATGTATTTTTCACCGGCACTGCTGTCTACAACAGTGAAAACTTTAAAAGTAAAGGTATTAGCAATTAGTGACATTTTAATTAAATAATTAAAAAACTGTCTTTCAGTTTGTGTTTCAAGTCATTAACACAAATTAAGCGCCAACAGAAATTGAAAGTAAAATTTCGACATATTTAATTTAATTCAGCTGGAATATAACTTAAAAAAGCTAAATAGATTTTAAAGAAAAGAGAAACTGGTTATACATTTTAAATTATAAAGCAAATATATTTTTTTGGTTTTATTTAAATAGATTAATCAATTTATGGTGCTTTAGCTTTTAATATTCTGTTTCACTAATTTTAATTATTGATTTTTTATTAATCTTCATTCATTGTGTTAATTCGAAAAAGAATGTTATAATTATTTATATAAAAAATATATATAAATAAATTCTTATCTTTGACAAAACATCTTGTTTCAATCGCCTTTTGTGGTCGCTGGAAAACCGAAAAATAATATAAATTAGTTTTATTGTTGTTGCTTCAAATAAAAAAAAATATAAATACGATATATTTATTTTAATTTTAGGGTAATCCGGGAAATAAGAAGATGTATATCACAGGAACATTATAAAATCTATTGGGGTGTAATTAGGCCCAATAAAGAAACAGAAGGAATATAACAAGGCCCCTGAGCTTCTAGCAAAAAGTGTTTTGTTTGATTAACCAAAATATTAAAAATGTTTTAAATATTACTGATTTACTTTCTCCAATATTTCGCTTGCTCAATGAAAAGCTTCTTCAGGGATATACAAATACAGATGAAGTCAGAAAACTGCATTAACATCACATTATGTAACGTTTCAACACGGAAAACATAACAGTTTTGAATAAAAAAATTAAGTACAAACGTCGTTTCATGCTGGAAATGTTACAGATTATAAATACACCAACAGAACAAAGAATTAACTTTAAAATGGATAAAATGGGTCAAATGTAGCTCAAAATTATAGACATTTAATTTATAAGAATAAGACAGGAAATTGAATAGCTTGCATTATATTGTAATACATTTAAGTAATTTTGTATTTTTGTTTAATTCATTTTCCTCTTTCCATTCTTCCTCTTTCCTCTTCTTCCATTGAGAAAGCGAAATATTGGATAAAATAAAACATATACTTATTTATAGTTTGTTGACCTAAAGCTTAAAGAAATCATTTAATAAAATTTAATAAAATGGTCGAATAAATCAGAATAATTTTTTAATAAATAAAGATATAGTGAAACGTAGAGTTCTGTTATTGTATTTTCTTTATAAAAATATTAGTACGTAAATTTTAATAAATCCATCTACTATAATTTATATGAATATTAAAAAACTCCGTTTCATTTTTTTTTTTGCTAAATTTGCAAATATTTCTCGGGGTTTATTTTCTATTCGATTTAAAAATTTTATCATTAATACATTTATAGCTCGTTTCTTCGAAAAGATGGCTTATACTGAGATATTTATGCTGAACTTTTTTATATTAAATTAAAAAAAACTCCTTCCAATAACTTTAAGATTTTTGTTTCTATGGTATGACTTTCTTCCATTAAAGTAGCGAGATGATTTTTCATTCAACTTTACTAACTAATTTAATTTTTTAATCATATTTCCCAATATTGACTTCGAATATTTTTCACGATGAAATAAATCTACATAATAAAAAAGCACTACAAGTACTTAAAATAAAAATAAATATTTTTTAAGAATTTTTAACGCTATTAGGGAAACTATTAACAAAGAACTTTGCAATTTTATTTATAATTCTTTAAGTGGGCAAACATATATAGTTCGATTAATCATATATAATTTTTAATTCTTAAGCTGTCTTTCTTTGATATAACAAAAAAACTTTTATAAAATAGCAAAATGGAAATAATATCCTATGCAGCTGCACCACTCTTCGTTAGCTTCGTCATCGTACTATATACTTTAAATGTTTCTTTGAAATATAAAGAGTCTGAGAATTTTTTATATTCTTAATTTTCTATAGTTACCCTATTAATCATTGATTATTATATATCAGCACGTTTTATATCTTTCTCTCATTCAACTGTTAATACAACAGTACAGTACTATCTCGATAATCCGGACACCATAAATCCTGAACATGTTTGTATTATTGGAGAATCCGGATTACAGTTATTGCCGTATATTTAGAAATCATAACCAAAATCGAAACTAATAAAACGGAAAATAAAAAATAGTTCACAGATGATTTTAGATCTTATTCACAATTCATAACTAGTGCAGCAACTGCTGTCAGCTGCATATTGGCTATTCAAAAACAATTTTTATTCCTTAAAACCGTCATACAAATCCTAAAAAAATAATTTTTGGTTCAGAGTTTGTATATAAATCACTTAAAATAAGGAGCTGTAAAAGAGAAGTTATTCAATAGAACTCTGTTGAACATAAACACATCTCTAGTGTATGTTTTTTTGTACGGAAGTTTTTTGGAACGCAATATATATCATCCAACTGTTTGAATGTTTTAGTTAGTTATTTCCCTATCGGAAACTGAGTTAACTTTAAGCTAACTATTTCGCAACTAGTGAAGACTGACACTTGCATTATTTTTCAATAGAATCAACTAACTATTTTAACATTGCAATGCCGTAGGAGGTAGTCAATTGCCCGACTCAGCATTACTTTCCAATAGTCTTGGGTAATTCAATTGAACGATTCAATCAATTGAGTTAGTCGAAATAGATGAAATTTTCATTTTAAATAGTGTAGTTTTGAACTATGATACCCCGTACACAACAACTTGTATAAATCGGCTTGGCATCGTTGTGCTAATGTTAATATTCTCCTTTTTTGAATTTGAATCAAAGGCAACGGATGCAAGTGTATTTATTACAACAATAATTGTTTACATGTTCATGTGATTTGTCGAAATTCAGCTTAAAAAATTCTTATGCTATCCAAAGTCAAATGACTTTTACTTTGAATTTCTTTCTAAAAACAGCAGGTGAATATTCTGTGATTTGAGTTTTTTGGATAATTTTAAAGACCACTCAAAACGTATTTTAATATACATATAAAAATATTTTAATAATAATACTAATAATTAAAAAAAAATATAAAAAAAACAAATTTATATATGCCTGGAAATATAAAGCGACATATGGCGGCATTTTACCGAGGATGGTACTGACCGTGGTAAATTTATGACACTTTTAGATTCTTCTGGAAAATTTTCCACGAAAACAACTAAATTATACTAAAATTACAAGAAATTTTATAAATTTGTATAGTGCGAATTTCATTCGTCTATAAAATGAATTTTACTAATCCAAATTAAACAAAAAATGTGATTCGTAAAGATATTTTGTTTTCGGCGAATTTAGACAAACGACATTAAACATGTATTTACATAGAAATCATAGCCCCAGTAATTACTATAGAATAAAATTTCTAATAATACAAAGTTCTCGTTGCAAGTAGCTTTTTGTTGCATATATTTAAAATCAAATAGGTAGATTAATCGTTCTACGATTATCCAAAATATGCTGAACTACGATTTGATTGGAGAATTGAAAAATTTAATTTTAGCTACAATATATATGTTTGGTTTTGCGTGGGCTAAGCGGGTTTAGATATCCGCGATTCGTAGGTTTGGTGTCGTACTCGTACCATAAGCACTTTAATGTGAACCTAATGAACGATTATTAAAGATTCGTTTGAAATCATGTAGAAACTTAAGGGAACATTTGAAGTACTTTTTATAAGTTCATGCTCTTTCATATTATTTAATTAATATTGTATTTTAACCGGAATTTTCCTTGCTTGATTAACGTCAGTAAAATTGCTAAAGTTCCTTTCCGTTCTACCAACAATCATTCCTAAAACTCATTGGATTTTACCCCCATCATCACGTTTATTTAACTCAATAGTATGCAAATCGACAGATAGTTTAAAAGATTAAACTAGTAGCCAGTCACTTATCTACCTACCCTTGGCATTAGTACAGAAGTGGAAATAACTTTCAGAATATAATCCAACTTCATTATTCTTTACCATTTCGTATGAAGTGCGCCTAAGATTCTTTTCGGTGCTGAGAAATACAAGGCGGACAAATGAAGGCTTGTTCATTAATCTACACAAACACTGTTATCTTTGCGTTTTTTAAACAAAATACGAAACGAGTCACATTAATTTATTTTTATTGAATTAAGATATTAGTTAGTTATAAACAATGAAATGTAAACAAACTTTGCTTTACCATCAAAAATCACCGGAGCATTTAAGGTTACCAAGTTTTCATATGGCTCGAAAAAGACTATGCAATCAGTTCAACGTTAAAAAGAGCGATTGAACTAACTGAACGACATAGTTCAAATTTAAGGCTTGAACTAAAATGATCGGTCACTAAGAGGAACTAAGATGGCACTAGTCTACTTTCCAACTAACTTAAAGTTAGCTTTTTGTAGCTAGCTGTAAGCTAACTGCTTTTCCCTTGGCTCTAGGTAGGCTTATTATAGTTTACTATAAGTTAGTTAGATTTAAGTCAACCAACCATAAGCTAACGACAGTTTTGGTGTAAGTTTTGAAAAATAATAATTTATTAATTAATAATATCAAAAGGTTTTGTTTGTTGAGGAATTTTTCGATAGTCTATATACATGCATTTTATTGATGCTTTCGTCAAATCATCACAAGACTTTAAACCTTATTATCCTTGAGAACTTTCAAACCTCATATCTTATACAAAAACTTAAAAAAAACAAATGGGAATTATTAAAATCAAATTAAAATTTATTTAAAAAACACAACAAATATATCTTGCATTGTTTGCTAGATAGCTTAAAAGTAGTTTACAAAAGTTAACTGAAAGTTGGCTATTTTTGTTGTCAGCTACACATTTTCCGAGAGGGTATTTAGTTACAACTTTACCCATAATTAAGTTCAAACTTTTTGTACTGAAAGTAACACACTGTGAATAACTTAAATAGATAGTTAAAGAAGTTAACAGGTAGTGGTGATTTCTGAATATGCGCTATTAATTTTTTGCTTTTTAACTATAAATACACTTATATACCTGAATAAATTGTGCGTAAGTTTTTTATTAAGAATATAAATTCCATCACTTTAACATTATTTTTTATTAAAACCAGTAGTTCAATATATTTTGCATTTATATTTAAATTAAATAGAAAGATTTATATAATGTTTTCTTATCACTTCCATGAAAAATGTTAGACATAAATTTTCTAAAGAACACTCTGTTCTTTTTAATATCGAACTTGGTTGATTTTTCATGCTAACTTTGTCTGCAATACATTTTATTGAATATTACGGTAATAAGTTTCGTTATTATTAAGCAGTTTTCAACAAGTTTGTATTTCAGTTGTAGCAACACCAACAACATTATAGTTTTGATATTTAGTTTTTTTTCGTATTCGTAGTAGATGCATTATCAATTGTTACAATAAATTCAATTTCGCTCGAAAATCGCTTTAAAATAATTAAAATCCACTATGAAAATTGTGGTTCCGTTAAAGTTACATTTTGTAAAATTCGTGATATTTTCAGATAACATAATCGTCCTTCTGAGACCGCTGTTAAGAATTTGATCATAAAATTTGAATCGACAGGCTCGATTAAAAATGTGCCAACACCAACGCGTGTTCAACTGAAAACATCGCAGCCGTGAACCACAGTGTTAAAGAAGATCCAAATTTTTCAATTCCTCGATGTTCTCAACAATTGAAGTTGTCCAAAACCACCACGAGTTTTGCATAAGGATTGAAGCCTTTCAAGGTTCATCTGATGCAGGAATTGAAGTCGACCGACCATTCAGGAACAACCTGCTGGTTTTTCTGAAAAAAATCATTTTTTCAGACGAAGCCCATATTCACTTGTCAGGGTACGTCAACAAGCAAAATTGCCGCATTTGGGCTTCTGGAAATCCTAGAGCGATTACTGAGAATCCTTTGTATGCTCAACGTGTCACTGTATGGTGCGCTATGTGGCCTGGAGGCGTGAGTGGGCCGTTTTTTAGAATATGAGGCTGGAAATGCGGTAACGGTCAATGGATCACTCTATCGCGAGAAGTTACAACTCAATTTTGTCTTACTATTGATGACGTGGATATCACTAACATGTGGTTTCAACAGCACGATGCCATATATCATACAGCCAATGAAACGATAATTTTATTGCAAACCAAATTCCCCGATCGCATAATTTCACAAAAATCAGTTGGAAAGTGGCCACCCAGATCGTGTAATTTAACACCATTGGATTATTTTATGTGGCGCTATGTTAAAGACAAAGACTATACGGAGCCAATCGAATCGATTTCAGCCCTAAAACTCAAAATCCGTGATGTGATTAGAGAAATAGAGCCGCCATTTTGCCAAAAAGTGATTAAAAACGTTGACGAAAATATCGACATCTGTCAGCGTGGTCGTGGTGGACATTTCCTAGATATAATTTTTTATTCACAATTGCCGAAGTTTTCTCTTTGTAATATATACAATAAAAATTTTAATCATCTATATCTAAATTTTTTGTTTTACTTTGTTTTAGAATAGAAAGTTCTTGTTGAAAAACTCTGTACAAAGAGGATTACATGAATGAAGAAAAAATGTAATGTCCCGATTATGGCGCGTGAAAAAGTGTTACTGTCCGGTTTGTAGCAGTGTCTGGATTAAAGATGTGACATAGAAATTGTCTGTCCGGATTATCGGGATAGTACTGTATTATGTTAATTTTGTATAATATTAAAACTGCGAAAAATAGATTCTGTTCAACATTTTATTGAGTTTGGTCGTTTAATTTGTTGTTTTAACAAATTATTAATCTCTAATGATCACCAAGCATATAAAATACACATACACATTTGTGCATATATGTATATGTATCATTCGTTTATTTTAGATTTAAATAAATTATTATCAAGAAACACACACGGTTTTAAACAATACAAAATTGTTAATAAAAAAAAAACTCTTAAACATTTATGGCAGAAAACAGTAATAAACTACAGATCTTTCAACGAAGATAAACGTTTTTAAAACATAAATCATGTACGTTGTGGTTTTTTGTTGTCTTTAATCTAGATTTGGTAGATGATTTTTATTTTTCATAGATTTAAATGTGAGTTAAGTTAAATGTAACAAAAGCATATTAAATTTTGTGGATGTGCTGTGCTGGTTGGTAAATCATAAGCCGTTTCAGGGCCAGCAAGCAAATCTATACATACATCCATGTATGCGTGTATGGTTGAGTTCAATATAATTTTAAGATCAAAAAATTTATTAATTTATGACATTGAATGAAAACTTCCCATCATATGTATAAAATGGGGTGCTAAACAATATAAGACAACAATTTGTAAAATTTGTGTTAAAATGAGTTTGATTAAACCACCCAAAATAAAAAAAAATAATCCTAATCTATATAAATTGACATAATTTATAGCTACGGTAATAAGATTTATAGATGGATTAATAAAATAAAGAAATCTACATACAACCTTTTGTTGGATTAATAAATTAGATAAATGTTGTTGGTAACTTCCACATAAACTTTTGATAAGAAGCATGTTTTTGTGGGAATTTGCTGCAACATTATTATAATCAGCAACTCCTACAATTAGTTGTGAATTAAGAAAATCTTTTTGAATAAATTTACTGTTATAAAGCTAAAAGTTCGCTTTAATTTATGCAAGTTCAACTGTCCACATTTAGTACCGGTAATCTAACTGAAATTGGTGACGGTAAATTTCAAGTTTTCAAGTAACTTAGAAATAGTTGTGTATGCCGGAATAATACAATCTTCGCACTCATTTTTCCCAAAGGATTTGCATAAATAAAGAGTTAAATTTACTTACAACACGCATCCCTTAACAAGTGGTGAAATACATACAATAAATAAACATGAAGGTTAGAGTGTCCTGCGAAAACAAGTTCGAAGTAGCATCCGCTGAGTGAATGTGGTCTCCTGATTTGTTATTTCTGAATCACAACGTTACGAATATTAGCCTTATATTATTTACTTACAACTAAAGAGTAATGTTTTTGCGAAAATCACAAAAGTTTCTAGAAACTTCAAGTTTCGGATTCACGGTATTTATGGTCTCTCATTTTACAAAAGTACGATTTAAGCTGCAAATGGAGTTGGTTTCAAGCGGAGATGATCGAACGCAAAGCTTTGCAGCCAAAGCTATAATATTATAATATATATTGTAATATTTTTCTGTTCGTACCACACGCTACCAAATAAATACAGTATAACCTCCCTTATCCGGACGCTCTCTAATTCGGACAGTTTAGAAATTTTTCCTCTATAGTCTAGACAAGTGTTCTTTTTTCTCAGTAAAATGTGCGTGGCGAACAGTTTTCAAGAGATATTTTATGGGCTGACATAAGTCGCCAAAGCGACAGGTAAGGATATTTTATTTTTAAAAGAATTTAATAATAGAGCTGAGAAATAATTACATAAAAATTCTTATTTTTCAAAATTAATATTTTTGGTCACTTTTAGTATGTTTCTTTAAGCTTTCTGTAAATAATTTATTTGCAAATGAATTCATAATTTTCTTTTCGGTAAAAAAAATATATTATACATGCGTACATTTATGTATTGTACTTAAAATTTTATTTTAACGACCCACTAATCCGGACAGCAGCTGAAACTGAAATTGTACATTGTACTGTATTTATACTGACTTGAATTACATTGGCACAAAAAATATCTATGTACTAAAAAATGTGTTCTAAAAACGTTAGTGCAAAGATTTTTATTCGGAAAGAAACTAATGGATAAAACTTCAAGTCTTTTGGATAATTACAAGCGTTATTTTGGAAGCTATTCAAATAGTGAAGTAAAACTTAATCAAAGCGAAGGATGCATCCGATACCGATACCAGTATGTCGGCGATACTTCAGGTTTGCCGATAAATCGGTATGGGGGATCTCTCTTATTGTCTATACAACGATACTTTTTAAATGCTTTTAAGTTTTTTTGAATAAACAGTATTTCCGTTCTTGAAGCTGATTGAAATTTTTCAATGTGTATTTTTTTGGACATTTAAAAGAAATTATACATAAAAAGCAGAGTGTAAGTCAAAGCAGAATACTGAAATAATTCCCTTTCATTTTGCAGCCGCTTCAACCGATTAATATAAACGACTTGCTCTCATGCCAATAATTAACCTCCTAAGCTGGGATCTTGCTGAAGAAGAAGTTGAGAGATTCTAATAGATCTAAAGATGCAGATCCACTTGTGTATTGTCGCAACGATATCTCATACCTAAATTATTTATTTATTTATTTCATTGTTTAATGGCATGTGATGGTAAGTTTCTCAAAAATGTTGCCCAATTGAGTGCGAAAATTAGTTTTTCGGTTTTATAGCACAAACGTCAAGTGTTGTTGAGTGAGTTGAGTAGTTGTAAGCATTTTTATTACAAAAAGAATTTGTTTTGTTTTTCGGTAGATCCAAAACATTTAAGGCATCCCGGAAATTTCTGCGGCATAAACGAATGTCCACATTATCACTCTCACTCTCACTTGAATCATTATCAAAGTGTATTTCAATAAATGGAAACATTTTTCCTTTCATTTTTTTATTAATAACAAATTTTATTGAAATTCAATTGTTAATATAAATTAACTTTGTTTTGTACAATATAAACAGCTGGTTGCTTAGATTTGCACTAGATTTGCCATTTAATAGTAAAAAATTTGTATTTTAGCATGAAACCAATTTAACAAAATACCAAACTATATACTATACTATGGCAATAATATAATTTGACAATACAAAAAGAGCAACGTAACAAAACGTAAGTAAGACAAGTGTACTATAAAAACTCATTCGTTTATGTACTATCTTGTGTACAGCTTGTCTGTTTGAGAACATACTTTTTATGTAGAAACATGCCATAAGTCTATGGACAAAAAAATCCTTAAAAACAATGATTTACAAAAACACTTACAAACTAGAAGTTATAAATATTAAATATAAAATAAATATGGAGTAATAAAAACATCAATATATGCACGTTAGAGTGGTCGATGCTTCCATAGGAAAAAAATTCCAAGAGGAAGTTACGTCAGCCCCAAAGTTTGTTACACCTACCATTCATATTATGTCTACAAAATTTCAGCAACTTATTTCATATAGAAGGGAGTGCTCATCGACCTTAAAATATTTGAATTTTATGAAAAAATCCTTAAAAAGAACTAGTCAGAATATAAAGTAAAAATGTAACAATGTGTTAAAAATGATTTTTTTATTTAGATATAGTATGAAAACACACACAAAATACTTTAAATAAAGAAGTATCGTATTGTAATCTTCAAATAGTCTTACACCCCTCTCCGTAGTGTCGTTAACAACACGAAAATTTTTTATGCAACTTTTGCCTTGAAGGTAATCAACAGTGTCTGCCAAAGCCTCAGGAGGTAATTACAAGAAATAGTCCATGATTTCTAGAACTGAGAGCGTTTCTTTGCGATGCAAGGCTTCCTATGTGATTTCCGCGAATAGTTTTGCTCTTACTAAACGATAACCACCGTCAACATCCATTCTTTGAACAATGGATATTTTCTCGTAATAAGACAGCTTGTCGGAAAACAAGGCAAAAGCAACTAGCTCATCAGATAAGTACCATAAGTGATGCTCTACGACAACTCTTTCTACTGCACTGATTTCGGGATCAATAACTTCGTATGATTTTAATCTCTTCCAAAGTTGGAGGTCATTAATCGCCGCATCTGCAGCCAAAGGCGCTTCGATCCAAATCTTCGTATAGATGAGTGCACCGAAACTAACAAATCGAACAATTTTGGTTATCTTAAATGCTTGAGAATTATTTCGAAAGAGAAAAAACTTCATAGCATACAGCAGTTTTGCCATCCATCGAGCATGATGTACTGGTCCCGGATTACACTAATAAATCTTTGCAGGTGGTTTGTTCAGAACCACTTTGTGAGCTCTATTAGCTCATTGTAATCAACACGAAGTTGTTTTTTCTTCCTATACATATCAGTAGTAAGACTCTCAAGAGTATTATCGGCAAATTTTTTCGCGCTTGGATTGAAGTCAAGACAATTGTAGTGATATTTTGCTAATGTGTCCCACACATCACTGAATCTTTTGAATAGTGAATTCTTAGGAGAGTTTGATGGCAAAGAGCACAGTGTAAATATTTTTGAGAGAATTACTTCAAACACGTGATGACGAAAATCAAGCCATAAAAGATCACGGCCCGTCTTTGCTTCGAGGAGAGTGTACGCTCCTTCCTTGGCACCAGTGTTAGGGGCAGTAGTGTAAAACCTCATACCTCGGACGTTATTTGTGACATTCCACTGTTCCATTGCGTCAAAAACAGACAATCTACTGTCTTATTACCTATTATATCAGGCAGTATTTTCCCATCCCAATGTATTACTGGTGGATATTTCGAGTCTAATAGTTCTTTTATATTTGCATTGAATTCTTTCCTTGCTTTTTTTCTTGCACGTCGAATTGTGCTTCGAGAGATTCGGAGTGCAGCAGAATTACAAAAAAGTGCATCAGGTAATGAAATAATCAATCACACTGCTTCTCTGTCGGTTATTTTGTTACTATCCAGAGCACTGGTGACATGTTGTGTATATATTATACCTCTACACTTTTACTTGTAGCGAATAATGCATTGCCAATATCTAGCTAGTCGGAAAGGTAGTAAAAATAGAAGAACAAATAGACAAGGAGAGGTAATTAAAAGCATTTAATAATAAAAATTAAGCATTTTTCTCAAAAATTTTAAAAAAGGCACTCGATTGAGCACCCTCTTCCTGTAAAGCTAGCCAACTAAAATTATACGATGTTATTGCAATGGATACATGTTATAAATTTACGGGGCGGCCAATCTGAAAACCAAAAAATTTTTGACCACTCTAATGCACTTATAAAGAAAAAATGTTCATGAAAATAGTTATTTTATTATAATAAATAGAAATAGTTTGAACTTTTTTTTTTTTTTAATCTTGGACCAGCAATTAAGGGATGACCCCTACACATGCAATGCATTGTGCTGGAACTAGAGGAAAGGGATAGTGATAGATATGAAAGGAGGTGAAGCTTCATTCGTTCTTTACAACTCTGCTTTTTTTCTGCACGTTTATTCGTAGAGCAGTGTTGTAGCGCCTCTGGTGACATTACGAGTTTTGAAGCTGTGTTTAGTTTTAGTAGCCACTTCTTTTATTAATTTATTTTACTTCGCCATAGATTGTGCTACTCAGTACCAACGAAGGAGGTACTATTTATGCTGTTTCTAAAAGCGAAAATTGATTCCATTGAGCTTAGTGAAAGCACGTGTGTTAGTGTGCCATTACACGCATAATTATTCCCATGAAAAGGTACATCAAAAAGCTTAGCCAACCTAAGATTCTTAGGTGGAACATAAAATGGTACAATGTTAAGCAAGCCAAGACAATCAATCCAACCGTTGATAATATCGTAATCCAGTAGGGCTGATTATACTTTTCTACACGATTCCAGAGCACGTAGGCCTATAAACAGGCAGTTTGACGCGTAAAGAACGGAGAATAAATACGTAAGCGAGCGTGTAGCAAATTAATAAACTTACGCTGAAGTGTCTTAATACGTGAAATATGAATAGCAACCATTTCACAGCAGCATATTCTAACTTCGACCTTATGAAGGAGTTATAAATATACTGCAGTGTATAAGTGTTAGCAAATTCGTAACAACTCCTCTTCAGAAAGCCAAGCAATTTATAAGCTTTAAGAAGAAGATATTCAAAATGAGCCACAAATGATAGAGAGTTATCAAACACCACCCCTAAGTCAAGTTTCGAGTCCGACATGTTCTTAACGATACCATTAATATTAAAAGCAAGGACGGTGGGATTTCTAGACCTATGAAAGGGAACATGCAAAAATTTACTAATATTTAATTGCAAACAATTAAGGCTGCATAAATAATTTAAGCTATTGAGCTCATTTTGCATTATATGCACATCATTAATTGAATATAGTTTCATAAAAAATTTCAAATTGTCACCGTATAAAAGTTATTTCGGCTTCAAAAAGCAACAACTAATATGGTTATTAAATAAATTAAACTATAATGGTCCAAATATGCTGAGGTATACTCGACGTTTGCAAATATGATTTCGAGACAAAACCTTCAACATGCACGGAACAAATTCTATTAGATAGGTAAAGACTTAATCCATTTCAAGAAATTATAATAGAAGCCCATTAAGTCCAACTTAGAAGGGAATTGTGCCGAAGTACTTAAGTTTTCAAATGACTTATGTCTCATCAGAGCTACTTTTTTCCATTTCCAGCTTACAGTTTACATTTTTTCTTTTCTGCTTAAAAATTGCATTTGCGGTTACATTAGCCCAATTCACAATCTTCTGCAAATGGTCCTGCATCATAGAATTTGCAAAGTGGGTTATCATAATTTTACTCTACACTAACAAAATACAAATATATGCACTTGCTACTCTTGTATAAATAAGCAACACCTAAAGTTACTAGTGTATATTTGCACTCTAAAAATGCAACACTTAATTGCAAACAAGAATACTGAAATGTTCTCTCACCGCTCATTGAATCTTGTGTATGTGTAAAACTAAATTATAAAAAAATCTTTTTTTTACATCTGAATGTGAATTTCGTGTTTTGCAAGAAATTATTGCAAACTAAGCCAATAAAACTTTGCACGATTAATGCAGTGTTTACAATTGTGAATTTTGTGTAGCAGAAATTTTTTATTTGTGTATCTCTCCTCTCAAAGACAAAGCAACAATCTTAGCGACAAAAGTTTCATAATTAAAACGAACTTGCGAAATCATCGTTCCTTTTAAATTTGAGAATACCTTGTTTTTAATCAAAAATTTATTTAGATTAATTTTAAACACTAATAATTATAATTTTATAATCTTTTAAGCTGTAATTTCGTATTTATAACAAAAAAAACTTACTCTGCATACATTTTGTTATTTCTACCTTGAATTCATATTAGATAAGCGTATCGCTATCGATAATATTTTTTCTTGGAGTATCGGTATCGTATCGCCAAAAAAAAATGTCGCTGTATCTCCATTTATAAATAATTTTGTTAGACTTCTGAAAACGTGGCAATAACACTACAAAATATTTTTTTGATAACAAAAATATTCACAAAATTTTTGCTTCATTAATTATGTTTCTCGGCGTCAATTCAGAATTAATTAAAATGGAAAACTCATTATAACCGGAATCTTTATAATCGAGTTTTTTTATTAACAATAATTTCCTTCACAATTTATGACCCATTTTGCAGTATTACTGAAATCATTATGTTTCCGTTTTGATGTTTTTGCAATAATTATTATTTTGCCTGCCGGTACTAGTGACTTAATTATTAAGGCCTTAATATTTTTCTAAAAACTTAGTTTGAATTTGTATTCGAAAATTGTGTACTGAATATATTTGGCACTAATATTTCTAGTACTAAAAACTTTAGTACCAAATTCCTCTTCGCCAAGCTTTTATTATTTTAAATTACAATAGTGCATCAAAACATTACTGTATTAAAAGTTAATTTTGAGACCTATTAACGAAAACAAGCTTCTCAATTTACAATCATTAGTTCCCTCATACTAAATTGACCCACTAAAATCCGTTTGCTTCTGTTTTATTTTTTGATTTTTCTACAATCATTCCTTCTAACAATCACCAACAATTATCTGGTAACAAATTGTAAACTTAAAAACTTTGTGAAATCCATTTACTACCTGATGTGTATATAACTAGGAATACGTGTACTTTGTGAGATCTTTTTTTCTTGTGTTTTTAATTTAATGAAAAATAAAAACTCACTTTGTAAGCCATGTGGAGTTTTATTTGCTTAAAGTAAAACATGTTTGCAAACACTTTTATTGTTATAACATTTGTTTTTGGCAAATCCCCAGAGCTTTTCATTGTGTATTTGTGTAAGTTGTTATTTAAGATTTTATTCCATTTGAAATTTTAGTTTCAAAGTTCGTATTTTATACTGCTGTAGGATAGACGGATGGAAATACAGACAGTTGGAGACAGACAATAAGGAAAATAAAAGTAGTTTACATTAAGCATCGAGATTGTTATTCTATATCTTGGGGACTTAATTAAATTTTTTTAACCACATTTTCCGTAAGCTACAACGCACAGTGGTGACTTTCGCGAGAAATATGTTAGTAAATAAGTTTACAAGTACTTATTGGAATAATTGAAAGTTGAAATATCAGTAAAAGTAGATGCAATATTTTAAAATGATTTTCAATAAAAGCATCTTCAGTTGAAAAACTTTCCGTTTTGTAACTCATAAATCTCTCTCTCTCAGTGACTCCCATTCAGCAATTACAATTTGCCTACCAGCCTATATAGCAAATCGTGGGGACTCAAGCCAAAAATTACATATTGGTCTTTTACCACCATAATAAAACCATTACTGACATACGCCGCATTAGTTTGGTGGCCAAAAACTGTAAAATCCACTACTAAGTCAATTCTAAACAAAGTTTATCACTGGTTTGTATATCGATCACCGGGCAATGAGAATCTGCCCCACACATGCACATTCAATATTTGCACATAATAGTGAAAGAGACGGCACGCAGAAACGCACTTCGTTTACCAAACATCTACACGATATAAACTGGAGATCTGATTGGACACATGGCCATTATAGGACAGTTTTTGAACGACCCATACATAAGAGTAAGTGATCAAATATAACCGATATTAGTTCTGAGCAAAAACTTTGAAGTTCTAACTACTGAAAGGATCCAATGGCGGAACCACACTCAATGGCACGAAGATCTGATTTACTGACGTCTCCAAACAGGGAAATGGAGATATGGGAGCAGGCATATATGGCCTCTACTTTCAAAGGGCTATTCCGATGGGAAAATACCCTACGATCTGCCAGGCGGAAGTCTATGTCATCTTCATTTGTGCTAGAGAATGCCTGAGGAGAAAATGTAAGGGTATCTGTATATATATTTGATGTTAGAGAGCCAGACAGCGCACAAAGCCATAATCTCTTATGAAATCAGGTCGAGCGTTGACATGGACGGTGTAACATCTCTGAATGAACTTGGCGCTCAAAATAAACTGGCGTTACGCTGTGAGCCTGGCCATGAGGCAATGCTGAAAACTAACGGGCTCACTGTCTAGCTAACAGAGAAGCCCAACGTAGAACAGAACAATTCTTAGGCTCAGATAGAATTTAATCGCCACTAGGAACCCCCCAGCAAGGTCTTAGACAAGCAAACCGCTTCATTACGTTATCCCAAAACAAATCCCAAAAAGTTACTGCTAATGGACAAAAAATACCTTAGATTACTAAAAGGGATGGTGTACTAGACACTTTGGTCTCAGACGACAGTAGTTAATCATTGGCAATTCTGAGACTAAACTGTGTAGATTCTGCAAAACGCAAGAAGAACGACGATGGCGGCTCGCAGAATGAACTTCCTTGGAGGAATCTTTTTGACTCCAAGTGAAATATAGAACATCTCATCGTGTAGAGTAATAGGCTTCATTCATAGCAATAATCTACTTTTGTGAACACTCGGGCTGCACAAAAGATCCTTTGGGTCGAGGTGCTTTTTGCCTTTTCATAATAATAGCTCATAAATCTTCTTCGTATTGATCTTTTTTATATATTTTTTTTATTCATAGTATAGGGATCTTCATGTAATACCAAAAATAAAAGAAGAAAAAGGCCAACGACCAAATTAAAAACGTTAAGCACAATAATTTTTGACAGTTTCGAAAATATAAATTTTGGTTTTAAAGCTCACGATTTTTGACAACTGATGCATGAAGGCTGCATATCCAAATTAATTGAAAAAGCTGAAGTACGCATATTAAAGATAGTTCTTTTTTTAATTTAAAAACATTTTGCATTAAAATAGGAAAATGTGACACAACTAAAGGCAATTTTTTAATTGAATGTCGTGATGCCAACTATAAAGGGCTTTATAAATACGGTAGTAAGTTAAAGTCATTTATAGATCTGGATTAAGTTACATCGCAATTCAGAAAATTTCCTTAAAAATCTGCTCCATTTAGTAGCTTAAAAGTTTTTTATTTATTACCATTTATTTTACAAAAGTTCCCACAGTGCTTCATTTAAACTTAAAAAAAGTAGACAATAAAACAATCAGCTAATGGTTTGCAATGACAAAGGAATTACACAACAAACCGTGGTTCCATTGCAATAAAATACCTTTCATAAATTTTATTTCTAAGAGTGTTTTTAGTTCTAATATCGATTCAATATAAATGAATATTTTTTTTAAACCCACTGTAGCAGTTGCTGTTCAGACAAGTATTATTTTGCAAAAATAAAACCTATAAGAGTAAAAAATAATCTATTTTTTCTAAATTACTAACTAAATTGTTTAACAGTCTGAAAGTGTAGTGGTTGGTTTCTTGTGGAAAACTAACACACAAAAATCGAATGTTAAATAAAAAATAAAAGCCAACTGAAAACAATTCACAAAAGTTTTCACTTTTTCCTGTGGTTTTCTTGGTTTACAAGTATTATTTTACTTATAAAACCAAAGATCTAATTCACATGCACAACAATGCTGTTTAAATGCATATTTCTTTAAATTTCTCTTTCCTTGTTGCATACAACATGCTACGTATTTATCACAAACACAAATGAGTGCGAAAAGCAAAAACTCTTATTAAAATCTCAGCATCAACAATAGCTAATGCATTATGTATCAACTACAAATAATTTAATAATAATCGTAACAAAGATATTTAATATATTGAGATCATAAATAGTAAATCTGATGAAGAAAACATCAGGACAGACAGACAGACAGACAGCGAGACAGACAGACAGACAGACAGACAGACGGACAGACGGAAAGGCATGCAATATTTGTGAGAAAAAAAGGCAAGAAAATAATAAAACTTGATTAACTGGTGGTTGCATTAAGCGTGTAAATAAAGTAGAAAGTGTTGAAAATGGGAAGAAAATTCATTGGAAATAAAAGGAAAATTAAAAAAAGCAAAAATATGATTATAATGTAAGTGTACCTACATGATAGATTGGATGAATGATAACGAGCGGTTAAGATACAAGTGTAAATAAAGTAATTTTAATTTGCATGGCTTCCGGGCTATTCAACTTTACATGTATCTAATAAAAGGTCAAAAACCGTAGAAATCAAACTATTGACACTAAAACTAATTGCAGCTGACAGAATACATTGTGCAAGGGAAGTGAATATGGGCAGGCAATGCTTGTCTTGTCACTCCTAGAAATAAAATTTAAAAAGTAAAGTTTTTCTTATTAAAATTATTTTAAATTAAACCAGCTGAGAATATACTAAAGCAAGTCAAAAGCTTTTAGGCAATTTTTGTTTTATTAACAATCAAAATTTTGTAAATTGCTTTCTCTACAGAAAATTTAGTCCCCTTAATTTTTGCAGACTTTTTCCGCCCCAAGTTTCCGAATTATTAATACCGCATGATCCAAACCCTTCATGCTAAAGTTTTTCCGTTGTCTAAGTATTTTTGTGCTAGATCTGGAATAGTTTGTGTGCTGTGTGATGTTGTCGTTGCGGGCTTTTACTTTTGGCGAAGACTCCCTGCGTAAACGGAACTTGTATACGTGCAGCCGCTCGAATTGCAAAGTTTGTACACTTTGACTCCATATTTGTTCCTAGGATTATGCTGCCTAAAATTCAGTCTTTCAGGCCAAGGAATCATTGACACGTCAACTGAAAATATTTCAACCGATTGTCTAGCATTTACAAGATTGTGTTCTAGCATTTCTAACAACCCAATCCCTTTTCCTTAGCGATCACTTCCAACCAAAAAATTGTCGGAAAAATTCATACATACCAATGAAATCTCTTTCTCGACATCACTTGCGGGTCGAATGAATTTCTGTAGATTAGATATTTTACGATTCCCATATACGTTACTAATCTCGAAAAAAAATTTTTTGCTACTGTTGCACCCACACATTCCTTTATCCGAGAATTTCGTTTAATCGTATTGTTTTGTATGAAATGCATCAATGACACGCAACGTTGATTACCCTCTTTGGATATCAAATCTTGGATCTTCGTGAAAAACGAATGTATTCAAAGGTGTTCCTTTGAATACTTGAAATACTTGCAGGGGTTCACTTGTTTTCTGAAACGAGCGGCATGTCAGGTGCATCTGGAAAACCTTCTTTAAGTGCCGATGGTTCTGAGTATCTTAAAAAGTCAGGTTCACTTGACTCAACTTCGGATGGAACGTAATCCTCAGAATCCGATCCCTCAAAATCGACTTCATCAGTATCGGAGCCTTCGTTTGATTTATTCCAGAATTATTGTTTGCCATTTTGAATGCCTTTTATTTCTTTTTATTAAATAAAAATTTGATGAGATGAGAAGTATGAGATCAAGATGAATGAATACCTCGAAAATATCACTGTGACCAACGGTGGGTCACGTAGCAGCATGTGCTCTTACGTAACACTTGAGTGCTGCGAGACCCATCGGTGGTTACGTTCTAAAAATCTAAAAGCAAAAATAACACAAACGTGAAACCAAAGTAGCCGAGCGGTTCACTTACACTTAACATTCATTTTTAAAGAAAAAACAACTGGTATTTTTTTAATATACGACGACAGCAAACGTGTTAAGTAACAAAATTTAAAATTTTGCGTCTGTTGAATTTTCCATTTTGTTGTTTCAAAAGCGCTGATATGGCGAGACTGTCAGCTGTTAAATATCTGCAATCTGCAGTGTCATTTATTTAACGAAAGATTTGCCATTTAGGAATATGGATCGTCTAACAACTGAAGAACGCATAAAAATTTGTAAAACTTACTTCAAATGTAGTGGTTAAAACGTAACCATTTTTCGAGCATTACGGTGTGTTTATGATCTTCATAATCGACATACTGCAATGAATTGTCAAGATTATAAAGAAATTTGATGAACCCGGAAGTGTTACAGATGCATGAGGACTGTGCAGCATCGCAATGGCGGATAATCTCAATTTGGCGATTCTTGTGCGTTCTCAGCAATCGGGCCTCTTACGGCTTATCATTTCACATTTTGCATTTGTATTTGCACCTCCATGCTTTTGAAATCTAACTCAAGCAATATTCAAAGCCAGCTGAACATTCACAACACCATGGATATGCTGATTGGGTGCTCGATCAGTAAGCTTTCAATGTTGATTTTTCGAACAAACTTTTCTTCTGCGATGAACCTCATTTCTCAAGCGTCATTTGTTTGTATTTTCGTATATATTTCGAAAATGGCGCTGGAAGAACCGATACCACCAATTCGGAACGCTATGGCCGTATAATAACAGAGTTTTTTTGGCCTACAATAAATGATTATGAATTGGACGACATAAGGTTTCAACAAGACGGTGCCACTAGCCACGCAAAATGACCGATTTCGGCTTTATTACTTGAGAAGTTTTCAGAATGTGTATTTTCAGGTTTTGGTCACATCAATTGGCCACTAAGATCAATCGATTTGACGCCGCTAGCCTTTTTTTATGATGTTACGTCAAAGACCGCGCTAAAGCGTATAATTCCCTAACGGTGAAGCATTTGAAAAGATATCGGTCGATATGTACGAAAAAGTGGTCGAAAGCTACATCAAAAGAATCGACTGCTGCAACCAGCCTGTAGGCGGTCATTTAAATTGTATTTCGTCCATCTTGCATTATAATTATAAGCATTATAATGAAAAATATAAATTTTTTGAAAAATATTATTTAGTTTTACGTCACATGCCGCTTATAAAGTCATAGTTATCCTGACTCAAGTATAAAAACAAATTTTTTTTTACTTTTTTAAGGCTTAAATTTTCTTAAGGAAATTTTGTTGAAAAATTTTTGTCCAAAATACTTCAAGGATTATGAAAAACATTTTTTATAATTTTTGGTGGATTTTGCTAATGTTACCAAGCCACTTAACTCTATTTTCATAAAGGAGATGGTGAAAACTTATTGTAGCCGCCAAAAATATTTGAAACCCTGCCAAGTTATTTTAAAAATTTCATGGTCTGCTGTGCACTGGAGGCATATTTTTCCGCAATACTTTGTACAAACAACGAATAAAGCGACTCGATTCTCTCCGTTTTGGTACTTTTATGCTTCTTTATTCATAACTCTGCGGGCGTAGTACATCCTACAATATTTAGTCGATCATTGTTTGTTTTTTGAATCGTGATTTTTAATTTGTTAACATCTTCATATTAAGAAATTTGTATCAAGAGTCTGTGCAACATTTACAAAGTTTAACTAAAAAATTATTTTAAAAAAGTTTTCATAATCAGTAACGTAAGCCAAAGTGGAAAGTTATACAAAGAGGTATCCATCTGAAGTTATAATCATTCGTTTTACTCTGTCTGCGTTGAGACATTTTATATGATCGAATACAACGAACCGCCGCAGCCACATACTGCCAAATCGACTTTCCGTCGCACAAGAATTCACAACATATATATTAATTTTGGTGTTTCACCTTCCCCCGTAATGAACAATACAAAATATGAAATACTCGAAAAAAATAAACTTATTTCCTTACATTTATTATTTTGCGTACAGATCTATAAACTACTTTGCTTTTAAGTTGTTTTCCAATCGGCGACTTACATTCAACTTTCTTAAATAATTTGCTGCATTTAATTTTTTCTAACATTTTTATAGCGCAGTTAAATTTACAGTAATTTCTTAGCTTTCTACTGGAAAATAGTTAAGGAATTTATGATTTTTTCAAAGTGCCTTAATTAATTTTGATGGTTTCATCAAATATTCTCTCAGCGAAAGAGAATAAGTTGTTCATGTTACCAATTGCTTGTAATTATGGCATATAAAAGTTTAACTAACCAAGAGTAAGGAAAGAAAGTCATTAAAAAATAATGTTTAAGCTAAAAGGAAAAACCGCACTTTAAAATATGTGCATTAAAAATAAAACTGTGTTTTCTTGTTAAAATTTAAAACAAACATTTTTACTAACATACTTAATAAAAACATTGAAAAGAAAGGCTGCTAGTTTGGAGGAAGCTTATGCTAATCATCTTAAAAAGGTACACACAATTAAAAATATATAAATAATCAAATAATAAAACTGAAACAACTGCACAGAGAGATCTTGCAAAAATAAGTGGTATGAAGCAATTGTTTGCCATTGCCATAAAATTTATCTTTCACGTAGCCACATTCCATGGTCTTAAACCATAAGATATCGGTGGATAATTGCGATAGCCTCTTCGAGGAATCATACGATTAGTAAGACGTTAATGGAAAAGCCTTTCAAAACCATTAATCAATAATCTTTCGATAGTACAATCCTTTCACCGTAACGGTTGTTCCAGCTTCTTTTTTGAAAAAGAAAGTTTATATAACCTTGTCATACCAAAAACCGCACCAAAAAGTCACGAGTTCGATTCTTTGCATCGCTAAATTGTCCACTAGTTTTACGATTCCTGGTCAAGAAACTACTTCATGACAACTCAAAAATGCTGTAAATTTGGAAACTAAATTTTCATCATTTTTCTAATGAATTTATATTTTAATTTCATATTTTAATATTATCTGTAAAGATGTGATTTTTTTGGGGGGACTTGCTGCTGCAAAATGTTATGAAAATCGAATTACAAAAGCTTGCATTTGCGATAATGAGGACAAACTATTGAGTAGTCGGCATCGGGTATAAAGTATTTGTTATTCTTTCAGAGACTTAATACTCAAAATTTGCTACTCGATATTTTCAAAATTGTATTTTTATGACTAAATCAAATAAAAATTGCACAACCAAAATACATGTTAAACTAAAAACGCTTTAACGCATGAGTCTCCGAATAAACGGTATTAAATAATATTGAGAAATTAAAATTCGTGGTATTTACTAGAGTATCCAGTCCATTAATCGAACAAAGATTAATCGAATAAAGTATTTCCATTATTTGATCGAATTATGAAAATAGTTAATTTCGATTATCGAATAACTCCAACAATTGATGTCAATTAATCGAGTAAAATGAATTTCTTAATAATTTTGCTAAATAACATCGCTCCTTTATTGCAACGTAGTCATACCCCAAAAAAACGGGGTTTTTGAGTTAAGAATGCAAAAATAATGATGATAACCGTCAAATTCCATACGAAACTCGCAAATTTTTTTAGATTTAGTTTGACCTTTATCATACGAAACTTATCAGTTTTATGACTAATTAATATCCGGTAAACTCATATTTAAAACGAGATTTTTTTAACTTTCATTTCTTTTTATTTTATTTTATATGTAATTTAACAAAAAATCTAGCACAAACTATTTAGAATAATAGATGATTTCGTGTATTTAGATAAGATAAAGAAAAAATTAGAAAAACTAGAAAATCTTTTTAATGAAATCACCAAAATATACTTTAAGAGAAATGGGATTTTCATTGTCAAGTTTTATCAATTCAAATTACTATTTCTAAAAGACTATTTTAAGAAATACGATACAAATCTCGTCAACAGTACATTAACATTATTTTTGATATATTATTAATTTTATATTATATACTATTAGTTTTATAAATTTATAAGTAGTACAAATGAATTGTTATTTTATTGTTTATTTTTATCTGCTTTGTTGTTTTATTTCTTTTTTCTTTGTTTATTAATATATTAAAAGTATCAATTCAAACACTCATGTATATTTCTTCCATTGGATTCAATTATTTGAATCTTTTTTTAATTATTTGAATTATTTGAGTTATTCGAATAATTTGAAACTATTACTCTATTAATCGAGCAATTTAAAATCGCAAAATCAGTTAATTCCTTACTCGAACAAAATCAATTGTCAAATAAATTGGTACTCTTGTCTTTAATATTTCTAAGTGCGTACCATAACGAACAGTACTCCTGCAGTACGTATAATATTACGTGACGGCATCGATGTTTTCAGTCCTTTTCGAAGTAAAATTGATGTCGCTGTTTTGCCTTTTGTTCTGGAAATTTATTTTCTGCCTTCGATTTATGTATTTCCCTTTTTAAAATTGTTCAAAAACAACATAAATTTTTCTTTAATAATAATTATCATGCGTTTTGCAATAAAAAATATGCATTTGCATATTTTCAAATTTTTCTCAAAAAAAACATTTTTGATATGACTTGCATAAATTTGCATATTACGCAGGTTAGCAACCATTTTTAACAAAAATCACTTGTGGTAACTGACGCAGCCCCATATATGGTATCCGCAACGCGATCATTAAAAATGTTTTGCCCTGAATTGTTGCACGATACGTGTCTGGCTGGTGGGTTGCATAGAATTGCAAATTTAGTTCGCTTCTATTTTGCAATGTTAACTCACTTGTCGCAAATTGCAAAGCCGTTTTCCGTAAGGTAGAACTACAACAAAAGTGGTTACAAAGTTTCCTAACTCAAAAAATTTTTACGTATATTTTTATATACTTTTATTATTTATGGTGATAGATTACATCAGTTAAGTATATTATAATCTAATTAAAATAATAATGCTTCTGTTGATTTGCACCAAACAAATTTTTAGAAACTTATTTTAATCTAAACCGAAGTTATACCCACTGAAGAGCTAATACCAGCAATATAGAGTACATTTTGCTCTAGGATAGTTCTACTACCAGTTTTTAAGAAACCATAACAGGTACTAAGGATACTGCCGCAGGACAAGGATAGGTCTATAACCTGTCACCGAGTCTCTTAATTATGTCAATTGATGCCCTTTAATGACAACGCCATGCAAAAGATACCGGTACCTCTCATATAAATTTTCGGCATTCAACCTGGTTTCTAGTTTCTGGGAACCAGCCACGTGACGTATCGTGTGACAGTTTTTTTCCTCTAGGGTACTAGAGTCGTCAATTATTCGTGTTTTTCATTCGTTCAAATACAATTTCATGATATTTTTTTCTTCGAATATGTGAATAATTTTGAAATTTTTTTCGAATAATTTGAAAAAACAAAGAATAAAAAAATCTATTCGAATAATCTAAAAAAAAAGAAAAAAAACGGCATGTATGTATTAGTTTAAATTTTTTTATTTACTGACAAAGAACACAAAACCATCCATTGCAAAAGAAAAAAGCATTTTCAATAACAAACTGAAAAATATTATTGAAAACGAAATGAAATTCAATTTCAAAACTTGAAAAAACATATGATTATTCTTTGTCATAAACATTTTTTTAAATAAGGCTTATTAAAAATGATTAGTCTGTGTTTTTTCGGGTGCACATTTCTTTGCTCATTTTAAAGATTTTTTTTAATATTTGCATGCATAAACCTCTAATAAAACAAAAAAAAGATTTTTTTATTTGAAGATTATCTTTGACTTAAAGCCAGAAAAACTCAGATTTAATTTTTAAACTTTTTTCTTGAAAAAATATTAAAAGTATTGTACCGAAAACACATTTCTTTGACCTGAATGAAAAAATTCTCTTCCAGATCTTTGATTGATTACAAAAGGAAATAGAGAAATAATTTTGCATACTCAATAAAGGATATGTTACAAAAAAATATTACTTCATGGGTATACATTAGGGTTGGACGATTTAGCAATCGATATTTTGCCATCCATTTTCGGAAAGCTTTTGGAATGAGGAAAAAAATGTTCCACTACGACATATTTAAACAAATAGTTTTTGCGGCCCTCAAATTTTAATTTTGTTCTTAAGGGTTTCTTACTACGTAATAAAAAAAATGAGCTGATTAAATTTTTTAATTAATTTTTTTCCTTGGTAAAATTTTTTTATGAATTATTATTATTTTATATTATTATTAAATTATTTTTGATGAAATTAAATTGTTTATCATTGAAAATTTGCAATTTGAATTGAACTTTTGGCGCCTCGAAAATGATTTTTTTGATATGCCGTAGGGAAACTTTTTTTCCTCATTCCAAAAGTTATCGAAAAACCCATGGCAGAATATCGACAAACTGTTGTCGTTACAAATCGGCCCACCATAGTTTACATATCTGTTTCTTTAAGGATATTTTCATTTTAATTTTTATTTTTCATTCTTTAATCCTAAATGCGATTAAAAAGTTCTGAAAAGTAAATGAGTAACTAACCAGAGCAACAGAAATGCTGATTGCTTAAATCTACATAAATCAGTTTTCATATCCTGGAATTTCTAAGCACACTCTTAAGCTTTATGGCATTAAGAAAAACACAAAAGCGAAAAACCAGCAGTTAGTTAGGAAAACTTAAGCTTAACAATCAACAAGCAGCAGGCCTGATTTTTACCAACCACTTCAACAGTCAGTCATAGAGAGTTAGACAAGCCAACAAACAGCCTGTTGTTATTTATACAAACTAAGATTTTTTTCATATATGAATTGGCCAACGAAAACTATTAGTTTTCATATACAAAGCAATTGTATGCATATTATAGCAAAAACCCACTTATCTAATTGTGATTCCGGGAACTGGTTCTCCTTGATACATATTTTTGTCATTAATGTGATTGTTGTTGTTGTTGTTGCTTTTATGACTGCTTTTTACAATATTTGTAATTTCAAATATACACATAGAAACTCATTAGAACTTAATCATAACTGGATGCTTGCTTGGTATAGAGAGAAAAACAAAACCTTGTACAAAAAGCATAACATAAGTTGGTAGCAAGAAAACAAAAAAGTACCATAAACCAAAATATCTAAGCCAAGCTAACAAATTCAATATGTTGCCAGTAAACAAATATTACAGAATTTGTTTTTACGTTTATTTATTTATTTCTTTTTTATTATGTTTTGATTTGGCTGCCAGCCATTTCAATAAAATGTTGAATTCAACAGTAACTTTGTAAAACTATGCATTCTACGTTAAACGTGTGAGTACTAGTACAAAGATGAAATAAATTTATTGAAAATACAAATTTTCAAATTAAAAATTATATATAAACTAGATTTTTCTTCTTTTGTTTTTTTCTTAGATATTATTGAGGTTAACACAACGGATAGCAAGGAAATAGAATATACTATATACCTGGAGGTGACCAGCTGTACACTCAACATAAAAAGTTTTGATTTTAACCCCCTGGTCAACATAATGCGTCAGCCACAATTGAAATAATAGTTTTTTTTTTGGTGTTAATGTGAATGTGTTCATTTTAATAAAATACATACCCTGATATTTATATTAGATACTGTTCTCCCATAATAAAGTTGTTTAAAGTTTCTCTTTTTCAGCATACCCTCAAACATTAAAAACTAACCTTGTACTTTTTATTCCCATTAATAATATTTAGAAAGAAATATTTTAAAAGTGTTAAAGAGATTTTGTTTCACAAATAGTTTTTAATGCCAGTTCATTAATATTCAATTTGTCTTGTACTTAAGATCAAAGTTTTAGACTCAAAATAACACCACTTTGTCAAATAGCAATATATCATTGCTTTCTATTTCAATGCTTATTTGTGGCTTTTATAACAGATATAAAATATTTTTAACAAACTTGCAAGTGTATAATTAATTATTTTCCTTTCTTTAAAAGATTTTAAAATTATAGTATTCAATTCAAAGCCCCTCCCAGATTTATTACATACACCCACTCACTTATCATTGACGCTGCATTACAGAAACACAATTGCGTTTCTAGTGCAAGCCAAGTTCTAAGCTAAAGTTATAATTTAAAAACATTAGAATATAGAACATAAAAAATATCGAGAAAAAAAATCTAGAATGCAAAATATTTTAAATAAGACAATTTTATTTTGCAAAACTTACTATGGTGGCTTTTGCATGAAAAATTTTTATATGCCCACATTTCATATAAGCAGTTGATGGCCAAGTTAGCATATAAAATCAAAGCTTCAACGCTGGATAGCCGTTCAAACTAGAGATGTACAACGCTCACGCGATTCATGTGAATAAAGAGTGATCAGCAAAGCAACAAAAAATGTGATACATTATAAATAAATTAAAAGCTTATTGCACTAATTTGCCGAAATAGTTTATTATTTATTTTTAATATAAAAATAATAATTTATTATATATTAGGTCCTTTCGTACCTTTCGTTTTTCAAAAATTTAAAAATACGTGCGTATCAGAACTTTAAAATTATTTTGGCATTGTTTTGTTGTATATAATTTCAGCATATTTTGACTTCAATAGTTGGTTTTTAAGTTGTTTTATGTTAAAAGCATAGATTAGGTACGCATAGACCGTGCTGGTCCTTAGCACTACCATGATAATCGATAATCCGTAAATGAAAATGACGAATACCAAGAGCACTCCACAATTTTTTGGCGAATGCTAGGAGCCTCATTAGGTCAATTACAGAGATTTTCCCTGCAGTTGTCACTAGTCAGTTGCCCGCCCAGTGGCGTATACTGCCGTCCAACAGTGACCCGTTATAAAAGCTACCAGAAGTCTACAATATTTTCCCGATAGCAATAGAAGAAGTTTACTCGATTTTTGATCATAGAATCTTTGAATACTTTGCACGTTTCAGTGTTTCCCCAAACCGCCTCAGATTTTCTCTGTATAGTAGAGTCTATATCTCTCTTAATATTGCGAATTGGTATTGGAATATCTATCACCCTGTTATAAGGTAATTTAACTCTTCATTTAGCTAATTGTACCTAGAATAGAAGTTAAAAAATTTTAAAGAAGTCAAGTTTCTATCTGGTACTTAATTTAGTCAAATAGTTGCCTTATTTCTTTACAGGTGTAAATAGAACTCTTCAGGCTTCAACTGACTTAAGCTGGGTATATTCAGTGTTCATCCTTAACCTACCAAAAATATTAAATAGCACCTAATCTAAGTCTAAGCCCACGCAAAGCAGTCCAATATATGTTTGGCAAACATGTTTGCCTGTGGGTTGAAACGATTAATCATCGCACCTCAACAATAACCAAAATTTCTTGTTATTTTTACCATTCGGTGTGCGAGTACGAGTATTTTTCTACTGGTATCACTTTTGACTGCGTATACAAATTTAAGTGCAATGTGTTTTCTAACGAGATTTGCTGCGACTGTCAAAAAATCCAACGTACCATTACATTTTGTTTTCACTCTATCAGATCTCAAGTAAAATGAAAAATATGAGTAGAAAATAAGCGGCGGCTGAGCAGTTTCATGTAGCCGGCAAACGTGCCGGCCTTTTGAAATTTTTAGCAGGTAAAGTATATATATACTATATATCAAAGTACAACATTAAATAATACAAAATTTCATCAATTTTGAGACATGGTGTGATACACATTCCAAATTTTAAACCTGTGTATGACAAAAAAACCCCCCATCAGAGATGGAGTGCTATCGGCGGTAAAACAATCGACTGTTCAATTTGCTCAACCGTGATCAAATGAAAAATCTTATTGTTTAGAAAATTTCCTAAAAATTGCAAAGGCTAATGGTATATCAAATTTATTATCGTATTATTTGTCATTTTAATAATATTTTGCTTTCACGCTATCACACTTGTACGCATTATTAAAGTTTGTGGCAAGTTTTCATACAAAGTATTATAGTTTGAAAGGCCCTTTAGTAGTTTTTATTTACACTTATATTCAGAAAACGGAGTACTAGCGTTATCTGAAAATTTTATTCAAAACTAGCTTAAACTTAAGATTTGCTAGTATTAGCTGGAACTACATTTTTATTCACACTGCCCAACGTAACGTATCGCTTTACCTTATTACATTCCGTAACTACTTTTTTTAAGGTCCATAATATTAAAATACTTCAAACTATGCTAGAACCCAAAGTTTTTCATTTGTTGTGTGTTGAGCTAGTCTACATACGTACATGCATTTCATTATTGCTTAAGCAAAATCATCAATAGACCTTAGACAATAGTTTTCGAAAATCAAACGGGAATTTCGAAATTATAAAAGTATAACTAAAGCTTCAAAGCCTACTATGCTTTTCAGAAAACGTTTTTAAGCAATTAGTTTTTTTATAATCAAGAGAGAGTGAGTGCCAAATTTTATTTAAAAAATAAGTGAGTTTGAGTAAGTGTCCGTTTCGCTAATTTTTTTTCGTGAGTGCGAGTTGTTAACTATTTTTTTTATAGTCACGTCAGCTGGAAGAAGTATAACCTCAAGAAACAATATTATAGATACGTATTATTTCGTGAATGAAAAGTTACACACGCTGCCTTCGCAACCTGTCATAAACTGGCTATTTAACAAGACGTAACCAAACAATTGGCCTTGATATACGCCAACCAGTTATAAGTTTTTCTTTATTAAAACTCTTGTAAATCCTAATAGATTTTGTTAATGTAAAGGGTGATTTTTTAGCAACTGTCTTCTTAGCAACAAGGTTTTTGCAGCTCAGCTTTTTTTCGTGTGACATCTTACTGTTAAACATGTTCAGTTTGGTTTATGATTTAACCATGAATTGACTTACAAACGAACAACGCTTCCAGATTATTGTATTTTATTATCAAAATTCATGCTCGGTGCACTTCTTTAATTTTATGGTTTGTGACTAACTTTCGCACCAAATTTACATTATTGGATATGAAATTACCAATACTCATACGCAGAGTGCGGACAGACGAAAATATGACATCTGTAGACACCAGTATTGTCGATGACCGGCAGGAACGTTATTGTGAATGGCGATCGCTACCGTGTGATGATTACATATGTTTTTTTTTGTCAGGCAGTGCAACATGCCACAGAGTTCGCCAAACAATCGCCCAATTAAGAGGCGAGTTCGGTGAACAGCTTATTACGTTTGGGGCCGGTCAATTGTCCACCTAGATCTAGTTATTTAACGCCTTTAGATTATTTTTTGTGAGGATATGATAAGGCTCATGTCTACAAGGACAAAACCGCAACGGTTGACGCACTGGAAGCCAGTGTTGAAGAACTTATTCTAGAGATACCGGTCAATATGTTGGAGAGAGATGGAGAGATGCTAATAATAGAATTGCACTATGAAACATTCGAGAAGTACCTTCGGTCAACATTTATATGAAATCAACTTTAAACATTGTATTATATAGATGGTTCTATCGACTCAAATAAAGATTTCATACATTTCTCTAAATTTTATGCTCTTTTCTTAAATCAAATCCGAAAGCTCTTAAAAAATCACCCCTTATATGTCCATTTTTTTAACTTATTCCTTACTATTTTACGAATGATGGACAAGTTATAAATAAAGTAAACGAAACAAAAACTGTTATCGTTTCTTCGATTGATATAATCTGCTACTTTGTTTAAAAAATATCCATTTTGTGGTCAGATAATTTTTTTCCAATTAGCAACTTTTATTTAAATAAATGCCGGTTTATATTTTGGTTTATTTGTTTAAATAACTATCAATTTCATTAGACAGTTTTATGTTTTATTTATCTTTATTTGCTATTCTCTAAAAGGTTCAAGCAAAAAATAGAACTGACATATATACTGTATTGTAAGCAATAATCCTGAAGGTTAATGCATTCAAATATTTTGAAAGTTTAAATTTACAACTGAAATCACTCTTATTCCGGAATAAATTTAGTATTATAATCTGGTCCTTTTGGCTCCCTCTTGGCTAAGTGGACAGTGCGCAACTATTAGCCGGTGTAACACCTAAAAATATCTGCAAATGATATGCATCACAAGATATTACACATAATAAAACAAAACGTATAAATATTATGATTATCTTAACTATTTTGTTAATTTGCGAGCACTCACTAATATATTAAGTCATTATCATATTCGAGGTAATCCAATCTTAATATTATTTTGATTAAACCAAATAACAATTTAAAAAAAACTCTAACAAACTATCATAATAATTTCAAAATAGCTTTACTCATTCTTTTAATAGTCCTTCATTAAATCATGCTAAGCCACGATCCTTACCTTTCTCTATACAAATAGATTTCTTCCCATGATTTTCATCACAACTACTAACTATTCATTCTCAATTGCAAATGACTATTTAATTGTCAAATATTTAGCAAGTAATTTAAATGGAATCACAACAATTCCATACGAGCTGTACATGGACATAAATCATCCAAACTCGAATTTGATTTGAATGTCCATTTGTACAAGAGAATTATCATTAAACAGCATATAAAAAAATGTTTTTTTTGTTGCTGTTTCTTTGCAACTTAAAGCTAACATTTTTAATAGACATTTCATGGCCACAATTAGCCTCATTTTGAGTGCATTTAGTTAACGATTATTAATGTGGCCTAAGCACACCATGCAAGCAAACAATGCAGAGTCAGATAGGCTGGAGTTTAAGTGCCAACTGAAAGATGATCTCACTACAAATGAAGAAGAGTTAGTTGATGTTAAAAAAAAACAAATCCTGTATGAAAAGGCAAACAAAAAACCCTTTTTAAACGAATGCTTAAACATTTCAACACGATTATCATTTATTCTGCTGACTGTTTTGTATTATGCTTTAAATTTTTTATTAGCTTTTTCATCTTTAGCCACGTTTGCAGTACAACTTTAATCTAATCAAACACGCAAAAAAATATATAAAAACACAAATGAGTGCAACGAAAACGACAACAGAAGAGAGCGTTAACAACATATACGTGTGATATTCATAAAGTTAACCCTTAAGATATGTAGTGGGATGTAATAGGCCATTGTGAGATATGTTGATTAGCAGGACCGAGCACCTGCTCGTACGCCAATATGGAACAAACATAACTCCCTTAGACTTTATTATTAATATTTTTCCCCTTTTGATTTCGGTTAAATTCATCCTTTATCAAGGGATGCATATGTGCCAGTAGTTTCCCTCAAAAACTAATGAAAAATTTTTAGTCTAACTTTAGAGTTTCCGAATTATTTTCGATTTATTTCGAGTTTTCTATAAATTTAATAAAATGTGAATCAAATAATGTTGCCGTTCTAATAAAAATTATTCGAATAAGTCGAAAAATTTGTTTTCATTTTTGTTCGAACCAACAAACATTTTCCAATTTCATGTAAAGAATTATTCAAACAATTTTTTTAATAATCGAACATTCGAATAATGAATGAACAATGTATAAAATCATTAAATACTTTAATATTATTCCTAAATTCTATGAAGTTCTCATCCAATATTAGCTTTTTACTGTATCCCACAAGAAGCGAAACAAAAAGTACGCAAATACTTTGTTTTCACGATTATTTTGTGATAAAAATATTTATTGCCAATGCCGTCAGCTACGAGAAAAAATAAGATGGCGTTTCTGAGGCAACTGATAACATTTTATGAACTGATTGAAAAAAGTAAGTAAACAAGTAAGAAATTGTACTAACCTAAAAATCGATAACAGTATTGATGATTATCTGAACTTTTTAGAAACTTGATATGCTCTTTAGTGGTGTTTCAACCTTAAATTTTGTATTCATTGTACGTTTGAATTATTCGAACAAAATTTCCAAAGAAAAATGTAACATTTCTTTTACTTTTTATTAAAAAAATTGCTATTCAAAGTTTTCTTAAGACAAATATTTTACCTTATAAGTGATGATACAACGATTTCTAATAAAACCACTATTTCAAAAATTCATTATATTGCAAATTTTCAACAAAAAGAATAAGAAATGTTGCACCTTTTTTTAGAAAAAAACAGAATAAATCAATAATAACTTGAAAACCCCTATTTGGTCATACGTAATATATTTTTGAAGAAACAGAAACTGTTTAAATTCTTTTGGGCGCCCTTTATTCAATTCGACCATTTAATAAAATGATCGCATATGACCATGGATAAATATGGAAGTATCGCTGTAGCCTTTGAGCGCGTATAGTTTTCAAATAACTCCACAAAAGTAGTCCAAACTGGTAACATCTTCAGATCAGATTTGTTTGTTGAAACTTGTAAACTTATATATATTTTTACGCATTTCCGGGCTGATATAACGAGCCAGTATCATTTCCCATCCATAGTTTTGCCTTCGATAAAAAATGCAAAATGATCATTCTGACGTGTGTGAGCCCCAAAAAAATATTTTTGATCATGCAATGGTATGGATTTGCTGTTTACCAATTGCAAAAATTATGCACCATGGAAATTAAATACCAATCAATCTTTAAAATGTGCTGCAAAGTCGTTGCGCTGACATCAAATTGATAATGCGGTTCATTTACGTTCAGGCAACACTCTGTTTTACCAAAATGATAATGCGGTTCATTTAAGTTCAGGGAACACTAACAGTGATTCTTCACCAAAATATATTCGATGTTATGCACGTTAATTTAACACAACTGTAAAATTAATTTCAATGTACAGGCGTCACTATTTTGGGACGTTATATTGATATAAAGAGATACATTTAAAAAAAACTCTGAATTGACGTTTCCAAAACATAAATTAAAGTTATTAAAAATTAATAAATGTTGTCATAGCGACATAAAATATGGACCACAAGATATTTATGTGAAATTTTCGAAGAATTTACGAATATTTCGGAATAACTTAGATATGTTGTGAACTTTCGATTTCTTTAAAACAGGGCATTTCAAGGCGAAATCATACCCAGGGAACTCGGATAAATAGTAGTCGCATATTATTTTTTATGATAAAAATAAATTTTTTTTGGGTTTTCCGTGAAGAGTTTATTTTGCCAGCCAAGCTGTCGCTTTCTGTGATACACAAGAATATTTTGCAACTCTTTCGAATATGTGTTCAATTCTGATATTACGAAAAACTTTAGATTTTTTCAACTAATAGCAGAACTAGTTTGTACGTTCTGTTCTGCTACGGATAAGCTGTTTTTTTTTGTATAAGGAGAAGTAACACTCAGGCAATTTGTATACCAACCAGTAGGAAATGGATAGTGAGAGAGGACAGTAGGTGAAAGTCAGAGAACTTAATGTTAAATAATCTGATGTTGCGCGTTGTGTTAGTTTTTAGATCAGTGTTGCAGCACCTCTGATGTCAAGTAGGCGCTTTAAATGTATTAAGCTGTGTAGCCGTGTTTTATTAATTATTTTAATTCGAAGGCGATTTTTCTACAATACGGACGAAGGAGGGCGCTATGATGTCCGCTTGCATACACTAGTATCCATTGCTGCCGGTACTCTTCAGTGACCAGTGTGTGCTATGCCTTCATCACTTAAACACTCCGACAACAACAAATACAATGGCATACTAATGCACATCTGAAAAATGCTGGATGTTATGACTTGTCTGAAGCTGGGCTCGAACCCACGTTCTTAGACATTATTTGCTTTGCAGTCAAAGCGCTAACTACTTCAGCCAACAGCACCCTTGCGGCTCACACGAAAGTGCTGAAATGTTTCAAGCAAAAAGAGGGTAAAGCAGTGATGCCAAGAGTAGGGAATTTCTCGTTTTTGTAGGGAACTCAATGGAAAATTTAAAGAAAAAGGAAAAAAGGACAGAATTCTCATTTTAAGGGAATTTTTAAAACTTGGGTTTTCTTCCTCATATATTGCGGTGTAATTGCTTAAAACACGCCACAAAGATCTAAATTAATATTTTACAGTATTACGCGAAATATAGTTAGAAAACTTCTTTTGGTAAATAATATATAGAGACAACGAAAGGCAAAGAAATGTCCGATTTTTTTGTGACCAGAAACCAGTTCCAAGGACCACAAACAATATTCAATTGATCTTGTTACTTCAGTAAATGGGGTACTAATGAAGTTTTAAGTCTTTTGAGGAAGTTTTATTTAATTCACTTCTGCTTAGTGAATAATAAGTGAGTTTGGAGAATTGGCACCTTGCAAGGGAGCAAAGATAATCATTTTTGCTTTAGTTCCAGCTGACTTCTTCGATATCTCTCTGAAGATTGGTTCCTGAGAACAAACGGAATATTCTCTGTTATTATTTCAGATCTAAAATAAGAAAATATTTATAAAAACAAATTCTAAATAGTTTGTATCACCTATATTCCCTCAATTTTACAATATCTACACTCTGATCTACCAGTCGACTATTATAAACATTGCGATCAAACTGTATTGCAACTGCATGGATGTTACACCTTGTACAACCAAGACCTTTAAAGAATACCAAGGATATTATGGTCTTTCGCTTTTTATACTTAATCTCTCTCGCTGACCGATGAGTAAAAGAAGCAGATAAACGTAGCTGATACAAAAACAAGTAAGAAAGATATATTCGGCTATGCCGAATCTTATATACCCTTCACCATAGTATGCAGTGACGAAAGAAGTCACAATCACGAAAATTCGCGCCCAGGAAATACAAAAAAAAATTTAAAAAAATAATTTAAATGGAAAAATTTACATTAAAGCAAAAAAAAAAATATTTCGAATGCCATTTATTTTTTGCTCATATTTTAGTCGTTAATGGACCGACTTCAATTATTTTCAGTCTGAACCTTCGTAGAACTCCAACAAGAGATCTGCTTCATAAAATTGACCGTAGGACAGTTGGGGCCATAAAAAACAACAGAATAGGAAATATAGCAAATAAAAAGTCTTTTGGCTATATCTCTTTGATTATTGGACCGAGTTTTGTTATTTGCAAACCAAACAAATTTATGAAAAATTCCAAGAGAATGGTATAAAATTTATTTCTCTATGTTGTGTTTTGGCCTTCATACTAACTAAACCAAAATGTAAAAGACCGACAGACGGACAGACGGACATCGCTCATTCGACTTCTCTATCTATAAGGATCCAGAATATATATACTTTATGGGGTCTTAAATGAATAATGAAGAAATTACATACGGAATGACAAACCTATATATTCCCTTTCCAAATTTTTTGGTGAAGGGTAATAAAAAACTCAAAGTCGATGCCATTTACGAAAAACCAGGAGAGGCTGAAATGAATGCAAAATCGGTGAAAGGATCGTATTAGCAAGGGCACGTAAAATTTTGGTTGTGTAAAATGTTTAAGGGCAACAAAAGAGAAAAGCTTTAAACGGTGCTATTATACGATACAGGACAGTTTTTTTAAAAAGAGAAGTAACACTCAGGCAATTAGTATGCCTACCAACCCGTAGGTGTGTTACCTTCTTGGGGAAAGGGATAGTGAGAGAGGACAGATGGTGAAAGAAAGAAAGCTGAATTTTTACAATTCTGGTATTGCGCGCTGTGTTAGTTTTTAGATCAGTGTTGAAGAGCCTCTGATGTCAAGTAGGCGCATTAAATGTGTTTTAAGCTGTTGTAGCCATTTTATTAATTATTTTACTTCGCCGTCGATTTTGCTACAATACCGACGAAGGAGGGCGCTGTGATGTCCGCTAGCATACACCAGTATCAATTGTTGCCAGAACTGTTCAGTGACCAGTGTGTGCTATACCTTCATCACTTAAACACTCCAACAATAATAACAAATACAATGGCATACTAACGCACATTTGAAAAATGCAGGATGTTATGACTTGCCTGAAACTGAGCCACAAAGAAGACCAGAGGTGACACAAACGGCATGCTATTGTTGTTGTTTTGCTGACTCTCTCACACACAGTAAGTAGTAAACAAAGAATTTGTCATGTTTTGTTGTGGTTTTATATTCTGATTAATTTCTGGCTCAATGAAAAAGTTGTAGAAAAATATTAATTTAAGCAATAATAATGCCAATGGTAATATAATATCAAAAATAAAATAAAATGAGAATTATTTCATGAACTATAGAAGAAGTAAATTCCATTACAATTCATCCTTACTTAATTGCAATATGCTTTAATTTTGTTTTGTTTATTTTCCCTTATTACTACATTATATTGCTGTCTCTTTTTAACAGAAAGTAGAGAGGACAAAGCTAATTTGCACCAAAATATAACCTCAAAGTCTCATCTCTGGTCCACCCTGTGACTGAGCTCGAATACACGTTCTAAAACATTATTTGCTTTGTAGTCAAAGCGCTAACTACTTCAATTTCTGTTTAATTCAAAACTGTATGTTGCAGAACACAACGTTAAGTGACAACCAAGAGTTTATATGTATTAGTTTTTTGTGGTGTTAAGTATTACAAATTTTGTATTAAAAGTCAGAGAATTTTATTGTAATTAAATTTTCTAAAGATTTATATATTTTTGTCAAATGAAAAACATTTTGCAAACACTTACAAAATTCGTTCCTATAACTACATCGCCCACAGCCGAAAGTTCTGATAAACAATAAGACATGTTTTCTATAGAAAAGAACGAAAAAAACAGAACGGCAATGAAAAGTAAAGACTAACGCGGCCTTAACTTCGCTTTTTCAAATATTTAATTTCTGATGATTTAAGGCATTTTTGCTATATTTTGGAACAAAATAAACTTATTTTAAGCAAATTTATTATTGGTTTAGAAATATCTCCAGTGTAAACCTCCTTCTCAAATGTTTGTTCGGAGTTCCCTTGCTACTATATATATAAAGTTCTGAGTAAAACTTCATTAGGAAAGGCCAGGGAGCAATGACTTGAAAGTGTGGGGAAACGCATGAGCTTAGAGGTAAATAATACAGCGACAAAAATTGCCGGCCGATAAGAAGGTCTAAATAAGATGCCATTATGATTTTTATGATTCCTTCCAAAATATTTTAATTAAAAATTTGGTTCCGATTATCATGCGATTCATTACTGACAATCCTAGATGTGCTAACTTTTCCTTATATATACAACATTTCAAAGGTTAACTTGGCAGCAAAACCAACGATATCAGCACCAGCATTATCATCATTGTAGAAAGTATCAAATGTAATCGAGCCTTTTTTCTGTTTATGATCATGGAGCAGAAGTTGAAAATAGTTTTTAATCTGTGACTTTTTACGTACTGATCTACTCACTATATTATTCTTGCACATTTCGCTAAGTGCGTTTATAATGTCTGTTTAGTTATAATATTTAAGATAAATATAAAGATCGTGATTCCAGTTTAAGCTTGTGTTCACTTAATCGTTTCTACTGGTTTACCTCTCTTAAGCTCTAATATTTAAAAAGCTCTTGCAACAAACCAACTGCAATGAAAGTGGCAAAAACTCAGGCCTGGTCATAGGCAATTGTTTGTAGCAATAAAATAAAAAGCTGCATAAATGAATACTACGCAGTTGATCATGGCCTTGCAGCGGTCTCACTAATAACAACTACTACAGAATCTGTGTTGTTGTTGCGCCAAGATAATAAAATATCGCAGAGCATCTTTAAGCCAACAAATGATGATGATGATCGCTTCAGAAGTTTTATCTTTGAGGCAGAACAGCTTGCAATGCTCTCCAAATATTTAAAGCTAGATGTTGTTGCTGATTTATTTTGTAATGCAGCTGAAACCAGCCTATGAAATCGATCTAATTAAGCGTAACTTATTGGTAGTTCACAATTTATTCTTTAAAAAATATTTTTTTTTAACAAAACGTCTGTAAAATTTTAAAATTTTCTTTTAGACTTCTAATGAAAGAACTATTCTTTGTCTAAAAAGAGAAACGTTTTTTCTTTAAAATATTCAGGTTAATTGGGGTATTTGCCGCTTAAATGCTACCTAAACAAACTTCGTTACCCAAGTGTAATCAATTTAATAATTTAATCAAAATTAATAATATAAAACACGATTTATAACTATTTACTGTTTTGATAAGATTTCAGTTTTTTATTTAAACAAAATTTACATAAATTATATGCACGCTTAATATGCGTTTAA
Organism: Gymnocheta viridis; assembly: GCA_956483585.1. NCBI lineage: Eukaryota > Metazoa > Arthropoda > Insecta > Diptera > Tachinidae > Gymnocheta > Gymnocheta viridis. The sequence goes on along the minus strand of OY101441.1, from coordinate 104,102,358 downwards.
AACCGGTTAAAAAAGGAAGTAAATATTTTTTTGTGACCACCAAAGAGAAAACAAAAAACAAAAACATTTGAATTTTAAAAGGCAGTGAGTGGCAGGGCGGAAAAATAAATTTAAGAAGTTGAAATTTTTGATTTACAACAATTAATTATTCTACGGTTTTTTATTTCATGTTAGAGATGAACAGGTCTCATGTGATTGACATGAGTCACAAATGATCAGACTAGCATATCATTAAAACTTAGATATGAAATAGTACTTTAAAAAGGACATTCAAATAGAACATTTTAGAAACAATCTTGCTTAGGTATTGGCGCTTTTCAATATAAGTGCAAGGGACACTTTTAACGCTCCTGCTTACTGTACAGAGTACACTCAAAAGCAGTGATTCTTTCAAAAGCTACATTTAAATGTAAGACATTCATTAATTGAATTTGACGTTTGAGATCAATAGGTCGCGATCGACAATCATTTGCCAAATGACTGGCGCACGATAAACACATCAGTCAGCGAGACAGACAAACACGATAAAACCACAGACACAAGAAATGAAAAGAGAGAGAGAAAGAAGAAAATAAAACAATTTCAAAAGCTATCAGTCAGTCACATCGACGCATTTGACCACAAACAAATACACATTTCCTTCGTACTCATCCGCAAACTAAAACTTGACCAAGGTTGTTTTTACTATGGTTTTGTAAGATCATGAAGTCTTGTGTAACTTGCCATTCATTCATACGTTCATATAGGCAGACGGCCATATATCTTTAAATACTGTTTTTTGTTTGTATTCTTTCCAACGTTTTGCTTTAAACGCTTTTGGTTACTAATGTTGTGGCTGGGGCAGGCATAGAGCCTGAGAAGCCGTTACAACATTTATCAAATTGTGCTTCTTACTTAACAATGTTTAGTGCAAGTAGTATTTACATGATGTTGGTAGTACTATTACAAAAAAAATATACGCATGATTCGGTTGTGATTGTTTTTTTTTTTTTTGTTTCCTAAGCTTTTTATTTTTTATAAACCTTTTCTTTCGCAAACTTGTTCCCCCATTTGATACCAAATCTTGTGATTTGAATGAGCCAATTGGCAGATTACTGAGTTAAAGTAGTCACTTTTTTATTAATTTAATTGTTTTGTTGAATTTTAAAAAGAAATTATAAAATTCATGTTAATATAATTTCTCTATTAGCACTGATTTGGCTGGAAGTTTATTATGCGGTAGTTATGCCTCTTATTATAAATTTTGCTTTGGCTAAAGAAACGGTAATTGAAATGCCACAAAAAGAGATTTTAAAGGAAAGATCATGTAGAAAAAAAGTAATTAAAATTGAGCATTAACTAACATTATACATACATACATTTTTAAAAAATCTCCAGTAGTTACCACCGAAACGAAAAATATCTGCGTGAATATGTTTTGAAAACTGTGCACTGTGTTCAAGAGGAAACTTATAAATTAGTTTTGTAGATTTGAGTTTTTTTTTAAATAAATTTCTATGCTAATGCTTTGTTTTCTAAAGGGGCATAGTTTTCATTTTTCAACAACTGCTTATGTTAAAAAACCCCGATTGAGATTTGACCTGAAAAGATTATTTAAATCATAAAAATTAAAAAAATGTGTTTTTTTTAATTTTTCCATATGAAAGGAAATTTTTCAACATAGTATTTTTTTTTTGTTAACAAGTTCAACATACTATTTTACATGTACGGATTTAACCATTTGGGTCATGATCTAGTATTAGGTATTTAATAAATTTCTTTGGAATTTTATTACATCTGCCTAAAGGTAATTGGTGTTTTCTCATGCCGCTTGAATGATTTTATTTTATGTGAAAAGTCATAATAATTTATTGCAGCATCAGCAATTAAAGGCTTTAAAAATCCTTAATTAGTTTTAAAGTTGAAAGTAAAATTCAAGTGATTAAACTAGAGGCTTCATGGTAGATAGGCTAAAAGTTAGAAGGCTGGTGCTTGATATTCAAAATGTTTAATTTTGCAAGGACATCATATCTCTATCTGATAAAAAATGGAAAAAAACTGTAATTAATATTTATTTAAACTGGTATTTTAAAATGTTTTTCTTATTCGATATAATAAATTTTATTTCAGTAAGTGCAAGTACATGGTTAGCTTCCATATATCTTTTGTTAAAAAAATTAAAGTAAAGTAAAGTAAGAACCATGCATCATTTAGAGTATATATATATATATATATATAGGTTTCCTTGATTTATCTAAAAATAATATGTGTAAATTTAAAAAAGGTAAAATAATTATTTAAATAAAATATTCACGGAGTAAATAGGAAGTCAACGAATACTCAACATAGATTTCTATCTCTAGCAAGTAGTTTAATATCGTTCCATATACTACGAGCAGCTTTATGTTCTTTTCTGATGGACCGGATCCAGGAATTACGTGGTCGACCAGGTCGACGTTGATCTTGAGGGTTCCAGTCTAGGGCAGCTCTGGCAATATCAGTTAGTGGTCATCTGAGAATATGGGTGATACATGTCCATTTACATCTTCGTATATACTTTTCCAATATTGCAGCGATGTGATGGATTCCAAAGGGTTTCATTGGATATCTGTCTCAGACACCGGTTAACGAACATTTGTATTTTCTTCGTGGTTAATTTTGTAAGGCTCAATGTAGTGCAACCACATAGCAGTACAGATTTTACGCTACAGTTGGAAATGCGCAATTTGGTCATGCGTGATAACTTTTTATTGCACCAAATTTTGAGCAACTTGAGGAACGCTGCAGGTCCCTTGTTAATGCGGTCATCAATATCAGAGCAGAGCCACCATCTTTTGTAATCTTGCAAATCTTGTATCTTCAAATATTATATTATCAACAACGAGTGATGTTGTTATATTAGTTCCAATATGCATCTGTTTTGTCTTCTTGATGTTTATTCTAAATTCTACTTTTTGGGCGCTTTCGGAGATTCTTTTTAACTTTACCTGAATATCCGTAATGCGGTGCGCCATTAAACATATGTCATCTGCATAGTCAATATCATTAAAGTATTCTATCATATTCTTTAGAATGCCGGTAGGAGCTTCCGTGTTAATTTCTTCCATTACACAATCCAAAAGCAGAATGAACAACTTGGGATCATGATACAAACATGCTTTAAGCCAGCAGTAGTTGTGAAAGTTTGGATTTCTTTTCCTTTAAACGGATCTTACATTCAGTATCTCTGTAAAACATTTTTTTTCAGGCATACCTTTACCAATTAGTGCAGACCACACATAATTTCGGGATATTGTGTCGAAAGCTCTCTCAAAATCTATGAAAAGCAGATACAGGGGTATGTTGTACTCCGCCGATTGTTCAATTATAATACTTATTTTATTTTATCAACCAGCCTGTTCGTTTCGTACAATTTGTTTCACTTTAGAGTAGACGTCATATTTAAGCCAGAACTGTCCAGTGAAAGAAAATCATCGATACAAACTAACCAAATGCAGAATTTTGGCATCGGAATGTGTTTCTTTTTAATTTAATAGAAGAAAGTAAATGCATTTCCAATTAATGAACCCAAGGGTGGTTCATGAGCAACAATTACATTTACTTAAATATACAGTATGGTGCGCAATCACGTCCGAAAGAATTATTGGACTATTCTTTTTCAAAGATATTGATGGAAGTTTTATATCAATAAACCCAGAACCCTTGAACAGCTGAAGGAGAATATTCTAGGTGAAATAAGAGCGTTGCAGCCCGACACACTGACTCGTGTCATGGAAAATGTTATTAAAAGAGCTCAACTTTGCGTGACTGAAAATGACTTACGTGACCTAATCTTTCACACCTAAATTTTAACAAATCTCCAATTATTATATTTTATTATTTTATTAAAAAAATTAAAATTAAGATTGCGTGGTACATCAAGAGCAAAATAAGCTAAAACTTAATTGGTATAAAAAAAAACCAATAGCATCAGGACGACGGATTTACTTCTATTCCAAACAACCCAGAAGAGTAATTATTAATACGACTACAAACTTTATCAAAAGAGTATTTAATATCAGCCACGATGACTTTCAAAGTGAAAATATAAAAACAATTACAGATATTTTGAAGTAGAATGACTTTCTGACCAGAACGATAAAGGGGCTTATACATTATGTAAAATATGTAGAACGAGATGCGGAGAGACTTGAAAATTCTAATAAATACAACCACGAAAAGTATGAACTAGCATCTAAGAAGAAGAAACTATTCAGTAAAACAAAATCAAAACTGGACAAGGAAGAAAAATCTAACTTAATTCACGAGATTAAATGCAACGGAGAAGGACTTAATAATTGTATCAAAACTTACGTTGGAACAACTAAAACAAAATTGAAATTAAGACTAAATATATGAAATGAGAAAAATAAGTCTATAAAGCAAAATACAGCACTAGCAGCCCACTGTACAAGAACGGGGCACACACCTTCATTTGATACTACAAAAATATTACAAGAAGAGAGGAATTAAAGAAAAATATATTTCTTTTGGAGATGAATAATTAGTAGAGGACAAACCAACGAGTAATTTTGTTAAACATTTAGTGTTATATGACAAAAAAAAGAATTTATAAAATGTAATGTAATTATATTAAATTATATATTAAATTGTTACAGTGTTAATTGATGTTTATTTGTTATTGTTTTTATTACATCCCTGATGATGGTAAAAAAAAATGATCGAAATATCGAAAACGTAGTTACCGCGTTGACTACAAAGCAAATAATGTCTAAGAACGTGGGTTCGAGCCCATCTTCAGGCAAGTAATAACATCCAGCATTTTTCAGATATGCATTAGTGTGCCATTGTGTTTGTTGTTGTTGGACTGTTTATGTGATGAAGGAATAGCACTGGTCCCTGAACAGTACCGGCAGCAATTGAAACTGGTGTATGCTAGCGGACATCACAGCGCCCTCCTTCATTGGTATTGTAGAAAAAATCGATGGCCAAGTAAAATAATTAATAAAAATGGCTACTTAGCTTAAAACAGATTTAATGCACCTACTTGATATCACTGATCCAAAAACTAACACTACGCGCAATATCAGAGTTTAAAAATTAAGCTTTCTCACTTTCACCATCTCTCTCACTATCCATTTCACAAAAAGAAGGTAACACACTTACGTGTTGGTAGGCGTACTAATTGCCTGAGTGTTACTTCTCTTTAAAAAAAATTAATTTACAAAAAATAATAAAATACATATGAGTGTTTTAATTAATTTTACATGACCTTAAACCGAAACAAAAATTAGCCTTTGTGGCTTTTGCACCAACCTACTAACATCAACAAAGACTGTTGGGGCTGAGAAGCAAATGGATACAAGTGTAAAAAAGAAAATATTTAGTAATCATGCCTTCGTAATAAATAAAGTTTTTTGAGATTATCATGCGTTTATGTAGGGTGTTAAATATTTATATTAAGTGTTGATTAGGATTAATATTAATTTTGTACCCCTTTTGCTTATTGGTCTCGCAATTATAATAAGGACATTTTTACAAGTGTGTTACGCCATATAAACATAATTTTTGTTTTTAAAACTAAATATTGTCTTGACCAAATTTGAAATGTAACTTAAACTATTTACAAGCACTCTCAATTTGATTTAACAATATTTTTAAATTTTTGCCAAATATCGAATGTAAATTTACAACATTTTCAAATACTTTAATCTATTGTTAGCCTACATATACAAAAAAAATGTGTTCTTATTTAAAAATACATCAATATTCTTTTATTTCGGAATAAATACTTTACATCAAGTATATAGTTTATGTGTCGGTTCCTAAGAAATGAAAGGAAATCTTAAATACCGCCAATGAAATGTTAAGAAACATTACAATATTTTTTCTAAAGTTTTTTTCCATCTTACAACTACTGCCAAGTTTTTTATAGTATTTTTTTTTTACTTCATGAAAATGTCAATGCATTTGATAAATTACATTAAAACAAGTTAAAAGCAGCATATAAACAGATGAATATTTGAACGAATAAATGAATGAACAGTAGTTGTAGTGGAAGTAGCATTACATTCATGCATCTTTGGAATACAGTGTACGGTGCAACGGAGGCAATAATTCTGCACCAAAGTTGTGCTTGAGACTATGGTGCTTGTGCTGGTGGTGGCGGCATTTAAGAGCATAACAAAAGTTTATTGCATGCCACGACAATTTAACTTTAACTTAAAAACTTAAGTAATGAATGTTGTATATTGTAGTCTAAAAAAAATTATATAAAAATAAAAAGAAAAAAAGAATCACGTTAAAGGTAAAAATGTTTTTTTTTAATATATTAAAAGAAAAGAGAATATAAATAATGAATATGTTGGAAAAATAAAGAACAAAATTGATTCAGTTATTATTGGGTGGCGAAAGGAAATAATTTCGTGTTGAAAAGGTTTGCATGGATTAGCTTATTTGTTGTAGTCGTTTGAATTAAGCAAATTTTGTGTTTCTTGAAAAATTGAAAAAAGTGAATTTCGTGCAGTGATTGAACACTATTATTAGAAAGGGAAAACGGCGAAAGAGACAAAAGAAAAGCTCGATAATCATTACGGCGATTCTGCTCCGTCAGATTACATGTTAAAATATTGGATTGCTGAATTTAAACGCGGCCGAACAAGCACTGCAACAATACCATCAACAGGAAGGCCAAAAGAGGTGGTTACTAAAGAAAATATCAAGAAAATCCTCGATATCGTTATGAATGATTGCAGAGTCAAGTTACGTGAGGTTGTTGAGATGGCAAACATATCATATGAACGTGTGTTCAACGTTTTGCATGAACATTTGCATATGAAAAAACTGTTGGCAAGATGGATGCCGCATTTGCTCTCAATTGACCATAAACGTAAACGTGTGACGTGTGCAGTCCCAATGGCAAAGCTCTATGAATTGGGCTACGAATTGGTACCTCATCCGCTATATTCTCCGGATTAAGCACCTAGTGACTACTTCCTATTTCCAAAGCTAAACAAATTGACCAAACAAATGCCTATTTTAAGGACCTCGAAAAATCCTATTTTTTGGAAGGGATACAAAAACTTGGTCTAAGTGTTCAGGACAATTGGTACAACATTTCCCGAAGAGATATTAGTGTCCATAATTATATCTGTGACAATATCTTGTGCTGCAAGTATTTTTCCGAAAATCTTCGGCAATCGTATTTTGATTAATTTACGTTTCTATATTATCATACAGAACAACCAAATGTAAATTTTTGTTATACTGGCGAAGTATCTTGAGCTCTACAGTTCAAATTTTCGATGACGCTCCCGAAATTTTAAATAAATAAATAATTTTTGCTTTTAATTGCATATTCGTGTCCACTAGGACTTGGGACCTTCCGTACTCCCAAAATGAAGTCAAAACTCTAACTATATATTTTAAAAAGGATACCGCTTAACTTTATTTAATATGTTTAAAAAAAAAACCATTTTTTTAAACTATTTTGAATATATTTCTCCACTTACCCAAGATATTAAACAAAAAATACTACTGAAAACGAAACCTGGCAAACTAAAATTCGAAATATTCTTTTCGGAGAAGGCAACGTGAAAAATACTACAACAACAAAAGCAACAATTGTTGGTAAAGAAACATACAACATTATGTTGCTTTTCATTTTGTCATTCCATTTTTTCTTCTCCTGGTTTATAGATTGAAACATGAATGTTGGCATGGCGTTAATACTTTATTGTACATTTGTGCTGATTCTTAACGCAACAAAAGCCAACGATACAGAAAAGCTAAAAAATTAAGACTTATTTTAGGATTCCTTTGCCAACTTCAAATGTATATTCGAACATGCATGTGTGTACATAGTTAAAGAAAAATAAACAAAACTAAATGAGCAGAGCAAAAATATAAAACAGACTTCAAGGTAAATCTTAGTTGACATAATTAAATTATTTTGTCATTGCAAGTGACATATGCAAGCAAATACATACAAACAGCAATTAATTTGTCATTTAACATTACAGAAAATAAAGAAAGAAATAAACTGAACATAAAACAATACTAAGACTTATTAAGGTTTTTGTTTTGTTTTTCTTTAATGCTCAATTCTGAAGTTCTAAATAGTGGTGCGAGGGGGAATATAAATTTTTGAATAAAGTTACTTGGCTTTATTTAATCCATTAAATTATTTATAAACTATGCTAAAAATAATATAGATCACAACCATAAAATTATGCTTTCTGCCTTAAAACTTGTAATTGTAGCAATTAAAAAAAATCAAACTTATTAAATTTTTCAAAATCCATGCCTTCACACACAACCGTCGCTGGCTTGCAGCGCTTCTTGTTAGTGCAACATCTACTTAATTCTACTATTTGCTTGTCACTCGTACTTTTTATTTTTAATGCCGGGCTTAAATAAGCTCCCAATTGTTCTCTTTATAGCTCTTAACGCTATCATTGTGTTGCTGCTGCCACTATTACACAACTCGTACCTGCTGCTGTTGTTTAATTGCATGTTCATATGTTGCTTTTAATAAAATAATACAGGTTCTAACTTAGGGATCATGCACAAGAATAAAACTAAGCACCAACAACAACCATCAACATGTTGAGCCATATTTAGCAACCATTGGAGATTAATTCTAATGAAATATGTAGTCTATGAATTGCTTTGACATTTTAAGGAAAATTACAATGATTGCGGGTTTTAAATTTAACTACCATCAAAATGAAATAAAGTCTTATAAAAAAAAAGATGTCTCAGCAACAACTTTACCCATTAATACATCAAATTGATTTTGAAATCTTTAGTAAATGACATTAATCTTGATTTATATTGTTATAAATTGCTTAAGAGCAATAATTTTCATTTGAACATTGTTTTTATTTTACTTTATTTATGCCTTATGGTATTAAGATAAAATTTTAAATGTTGAGGACACCTTAACATATTTAAATGAAATCATTGTCAGGCTCTTCAGGGTCATGTGTGGTAATTTTAAAGAAACCAGAAAGGAAAACAAATACAGATGTGGTAAAAATGTAAAGTGAGCGTTTGTTTGTATTCGTATGTAAGCATATTGCACAAAAGGATTTTCTTTAAGCAATTAAAAGTTATTTAAGCAGGCTCATGTTCGAGTCTTTAGTCTTTTTTTATTTTTTTAATTGTTCTATTTACATTTACATACAGCCGAATCTTATCTTGCTATGTTATATTATCAATCATTTCTTTAAGTGTATATGCTGCAAAGTTGGCAGTGCTTAAAATTGTAGTACAAGTGTAGACTTAAGACTTCTATTCCGTTAAATTCCTTTTTTTATCGAATCATTAGGTATACAATTTCTTTTTTAAATACTTACTTGTCTTTTGTCGATCATCCGATCAACACCTTAAAATTTAATATCTAACTTAATATATCTATAATTGAATTCCCCTCTGCAGATTATCTCTCATTTTTCTTACTGTCCCTCTTGTTCATCTAAAGGGTTGAAATTAAATACAACCAGGCGTGTTGTATTTGTTGTATTGTATTGGGACTTGCCTAAAGGAACTATGCCTTTGTAGATGATGTGATTATTTCAGGCTAAGAGAAATTATTATTTTTTCTGTATATAAACTCTAGAAGTGTGTCCGATTTACTTCTCTAAATTGCCTGGAAAGTGAGTTCTTGCCGGATCTCGTAAAAAAAGAATATCACTTTATTCGCGAAAAAGAATAAGATGTCCTAGCATCAACTTTGTTTAACTGAACCACACAGAGATATTAATGGAGATGCATGGCGGCCTTCAGTATCGCTAGGAGATATAAGAAGGAGTCACTGAGTTGACCACAATATACTTTTATGGTGCATATGCAGCAATACATAATTTGATTCCCTGGTTTACGGGAAACTTTCATTTGTGAGAGAACGGACAAGTAATTACATCAAGTATTTGTCATATTTTCTAGGTACACAAAAGTTATTACTTTATTTTTTCCGATTTGTGTTTTCGCAACAGAATCAAATAATAAATTCAAAGGTCAATGTACAACTCTGGTTACAAGTTCATACAACTTAGAAGAACATGTGTTAAAAGTATCAGTTGAAAGTATAAAGTATTATTGAGTACCTAAATAAAGTGTTATTGAGTAATCAAAAGTATCAGATTCTGCCAGCACAAATTTAGTGGAATAATGATAACCTTATGATCCTAAAGAATTAGAAGACTTCGGTGTAAAACTTGTCATGAGACTAATATTTATTCAATAGAAATATCAACAAAATTGCTGATAATTGTGAGCAGATAACGAGATCGCTGTCAATTGAAGGCAAGCATTACGAGTAAGTGCAACGGCTTCTGCCACAACCATCAATACATGAACAGGGACGAAATTGAAAAACAGTTCATGTGCTAATATCTCTACTGAATGATGACACAGCAGCTCTGATCGGTTCGACTGTAAAACCCTCGCATTAACAGAGTTCGGCGTAACCACAATCAACTCAAAAGTAGCACGACTATTAGTTGTAACGCTTTGGCCTTTAACTATAAAGGGTAGGCCAAACTGACTTCTAACTCTAGGAAGTATTTCGTTTGCTATACTTAATATTCTCTGTAGTAGTAAATGAAGACGCCGTCTGAATGAAAAATAATGAAGTACAATTTAACATGTCCTCTGTCACTGTGAAAACTGCAAGTGAACTCTCACTCTTACGGAAATTTTTTTGTCAACGCTTATCTCTGATCACGCAAAATAAGTCATACTTCAAGGTAAATATGGACTTCAACTCATAATCATGGCGAGGTTATTCTAGAGAGAATTGTCCTACCTACACCACTGCATTATTTTTTGAGTGATCTTAAACATCTTTTAAAATGTCTTTAGCAAGAAAATTCTGAAACAAATACTAAGCCGAAAAAACCAATTCATTATTAATCTTTTAAAGCTGTAATGCTGCTAAAATTGCGCTAATAAAGTCATAACAAGATTTTTAAATTTATAAAATTTGAATTGTTTGATAAAGAAATACTCGCATGTCTTTTGTCCGGCGTCAAATTTCATATCTTAAAAACAAATAATTTATTTCTTGGATTTGCTCAAAAATAATCTAATTGTTCATAAATTTCTTGTAGTAGTTGGCGTGGTAAATTTGTGTTTCCCCATTAATGCACTTTTAAATAGTTTAAAAATAATAAATTGTTTCCATTAAATAAATATCTCTGTAAACAACTACCGAAAACTGGGTGTATCTTTATCACTTTGTTAAGCTCCAAAAAAAGTAGCCTTTTGCATGCTTTTGTAATCAATCTTGTGAAATAACACTTACCAGAGGAGAGTAAAAAAACTCCACAACAAAAGAAAGTGCATGAACTCAATAGAATTTCAGCTTAAAATAAGAAATGTATAGAAAATAAAATATGTAAAAATAGTTGTCTGAAAACGAAATTTATTTGTATGACCGGCCTAAGCATACAAACGAACCACCACACTTGGATTTTATTGCATTATGTAAGCCAAGTATGCTTTTGGCCAGTAAACAAATAAAATAATTTAGTTTTTTTCTTATGTTATTTTTTAATGTTTGAGATTTTTATCAACGGAAAGCAATAAAGGCTGGAAATCAAATTTCAACGCACTGTTTTTTTTCCTTCAAGTTTTATAAAAAATTTATAAATCTGTTATTTCTTAAGTGGAACTGTTTGAAAAATATATTGTCCGTCATTTAATTGTAATAAATTACTATTCAATAATTCATTCTATTTAATGTGGATTTTAATTTGACTATTTATATTGTTCACTTTCATTTTTATCTTGCAGGGGACTACTGGGGAATTAATTAGCTCAAGTGATTTTATGTTTTAAATAATATCGCAACAAAAGCACAACAAAAATTATATTGAGTTTTTTTGTTTAGGTATAATAGAAATGTGTACCACTCTAACTTTAGTTGTAGGGGTCTTTTTCAATTTTTCTATTTCGAATGAATAAGTAAAAAGTTATAAATTAATTTAAAAATTATAATTAAAAGTGAATGTTAAAAAAATTACTACTTCAGCAAAAACAATAACTAAGCAACGGCATTAAAGAATAGTTAATAAGCACACTTTACCACAAGATGAGCTTTTACTGCATATTTTACACCTTTTTTGTCATTAAATTAATGGAGAGCACCGCAAAATTTATTAGAATAATCTTATTGCCGTGTTTTATCCACAACAAATTTTGCAATTTTAACGGAAGTTGATATTGATTCTGACTTTTAAGGGAGATTGTGAAAAAGATGAGTGCGGATGTTCTGCCCCAGGCAAAAAAAAAAACACTGTGAGAATATACCGTCTTATGGCCAGTTAATAATTAGAAAGCTTTTCGTATCTATCACCTTCTACTCATCTCTTCCGGCTTAGGAACAAAGGCTTGGACATTAAGGTAATTGATTTCCCCGGCATCTGACCTGTCTGGATATCATATTAAGGTTTGTTTCCTTTCACTTAATTTATAATAACATTAAATTTTTCAACCACCAAAATAAACAATAACATTCACTAATTGTCACTTCTCATCATCACTTTTAATTAGTTTAATTTTCTACAAATATTCAACTGCAGTTGTATTTTATCTTAATTAAAACATTATTAAAATTTACACTATCAAACAAATTACAAGAGTGTGCAGACATAAATGTGTTTCAGTGAAACGAAACTAACGAATTTTACACACACTGTGGGCAAAATAAATGTTATGTTGATATAATATGTGTTTACCATGGTTAAAGAAAAAGAATTTATTTGCATAATGTTAAAATAAGCTTTATTTACACAACAGTTGTATATACATATTATTTCTAATGTACGATCACTTTTGTAGCATAGTGTACTTATGATAATGTATTAAGTTTGTTAGTATGACGGCGTTATATGGTACAATGTTTACCAAACTAATTAGACTAAACTTTTATTTGCAATTTCATTTCGCTTTTTCGCCATGGCAAATACGGAGATCATATTAAAGCATACAGCATGTTGCGCAAAAAATAAACCAAAAACAAACATCAGCCAAAACCAACAGTTTGTAGGAAGTGCAGACTTACATATGGATGAATATATTTACATACGTATATTAGTATATGACTTATAAATAAATTAGTGTATTTTATAATAGTATACTTGCAACACGTTAAAATAATCATATTCATGTATATACATGCAAATATACAAAAGTACAAGTTTGTGTCTGTACTTCCGTGCATCCATACATTCATTCATTTGTAGTCATTTGTATGCTTGATTAAAATAAATTTCACAATATCCAATTAATTAAGGTTTCTGTCCCCGCTGCCGCCACCGATATTACCACTACTGCAATATCTACTTCTACTCTTTTTGCACATTGTGTTGGAAAAGCCACTGAATTTGTGGCTTTTCCACGGCATTCAATAGCAAGCAGCACAATGAACAAACCCCAATACAAACGATACAGTATATCACTGTTGCTTGGTGTAAACAACTCATTCAATATGTATTTGGGCATAATGCCAAGGAACACACCGGCAGCAAACGATAGAGAAGATGAGGACAGAAATCTGTGACACTTAAAGCAAGCAAAGAAACATCTTCCCCAACAAAAAAATAACAAAGATAAAGGACAACGAAAAATAAACTTTTCTTTAAAAAACTATCTCTCATCTGAGGCAAAAAAAGTTAAAACTCTATGAAAACTAAATGGCCATCATATAAGACAATAGAGAGATAGAGAGAGCGACAAAAAGTTTGACAAAAACTTTAGAAGAAAATTAAAAAAAAATCATGCATGCATGATGTTGATTTCATTATTGTTGTTTAAGATTGAATTTAACTTATTTGTGTAAGTTTGCGAATCAAAATTTTGCTGGTTATTTTTAGAGCAAAAAAAAAAATTTAGCACAAAAATTTTCAAGCTATTTTGCATGATGTTGCAAATTAGAACAGATTTTGATTATTTTTTTAAAGTTTTAAAATAATGCTGAAGGAAAAATCGCAGTCTTAATTTATGCAGAGTAAAGTTTATAATTTATTTTTGTAAAATGTCTAATCAATATTTTATTTTGTTCTTTTGGATCAACAAATAAATACAAGAGAAAGAAATATTTTGTACGTTTTGTTTTATTACGAAAAAGCTGTTTTGTTTCTGCGCAATTGAAAATCTGTATGAGTTTTCCCTTTTCGTTCTGTGCTGTTGCGGACAAATCTGTAGCAAATAGAACACAACGTTAAGTGAGAGCCAAGATTGCGTATTTATTAATTTGTTGTGGTATTAAATATTACACCTTTTTCAGTAAATCAGAAAATTTTGTTTTGATTCAAGATTTTTCAAAGATTTATTAATTTTTGTCAAATAAAAAATAAACGACTGCCGTACCAACTCCGCTGACGAACCACAGTCACCAACTGTAAAATGTAAAGTTAATTCGAAAGAAGACACTAGTATTCCTCGGGAGCCAAAAACTTATAACTTTATTTCAACTATATCACAGTAAAAGAGTCATTAAAAATGGCCATTCACAGAATTTTGATAGAATGAGAAATTTCTTAGTAAGTTTTTGATTTTTAAACATCTATAACTTTTTTGTTTTAAAAGATTTTTAAACAAAATAAATTTTGTATAATTTCCTAATTTTTTAGCTATTTCTACTACAAAAATAATAAAGGTATTCATTTCAGTTTTTTTTTGTTGGAAAAATGTAAAAATATAATTTCTTTTACCACAAACACAGGAAAAAAAATTCCACTAAAAGTTGAATTTTTAACAAACTATAACCATGTGTAAAAAAATCGGGATAAAAAGATGTAATTTTCCGCTTAAAACGTCAAGCGAATAAATAATCAATTAATTCACTTTTAACACTGTTATTCGGCATCTTGAATAATATTAATTATTTGCAAGAATTATTTAACAGAATGTTTGTAATGACAGTTAAAATTTTTGTACTTTTTTTTATTTAAAAAAAAAATACCGTTCACATCAATAAGAGTGTAATTTATCATTTTTCATTTTTTCCAACCAAAAAAACTTTGAAATGAAATAATTTTTATTGTTTTTTTGAAGGTCCAAATTTTTCTAAACTCTCCCACTTAATAGAGCGTAGCTTCTAAAGTTCAACAGGATTCAGAAAAACAATTAGCACTCTTTTGTATTCTAAACTCTCTTTTACACACTGATCCGACATTGAGCACAAGAACAACTTTTCTGACACGAGGCAAAATATTTTTTTGAAAATTTGATTAATAGAGTTAAAAATTTTTTTTCTGTAACACTCTTTTTGAAGTATTTTATTTTTTGTTATCAAATCGCTTTTATTCGACACAGTTTTTAGATGGATATGCGTTTTTGTAAATAATAATTGTTAATAATTGTTAGTCAATTTCTAAATCATGTACAGTTGGTCACAAAAATATTTTGCCTACTTAAAATAAACTAAATTTATATAATTCGGGCCACAAAAGAACTTTGCGTTTTAAATTGATTTAACCTGATTATAAAAGTTTTTTTTTTTAACTAATTATGGTAAAATCCATTGATATGTAGCAAGCGCTCTTACAGGTAGAAGTACAAAAAGGATACCGCAATTAGCGAAAAAATTATATACTTCTGTCCCATAAACATAGAAAACTAACTCTTTTAAATTATACGGAGAAAATAAACTGCTTCTTAAAGATTAAAATCATGCCTAAAATTGTTTACATAATTATAATTTTTCAAAACACTAGAGGCATCGTTGTTTTATCCTTTAAACATTTTATGTACATTAATCAGTTTTAAATTTACAAATTTATAATAAAAGTTTACATAAATATTTATAATGTCTATGTTGGACTTAAATAGAAGCCTACGTCCTTTTCATTATCTAAAGTAAATTTGAACATATTTTGTATTTTTTATGTTTGATACTTAATAAACTAATTTACAACCCAAGCTGCTATAAAAAACCCACCTTTGGCCTTTCATACTAAAAACTTCACAGGGCCAAATCTTTATATTTTCTCACAAAATTTAAGTTTAATAAGTATAAATTGTAAACGTGACTCAAAATATAATACTTTGTGTGAAATAAACTTTTTTTTAACAAGTTTTAATACTTCTCTTTTGCACCAAAAATCAGCTAAAACTTAAAATGCATTTTAAACCCATCATAACATTTTTCTAACCATTATAAGGTTTTATATCTTAAAGTTAAAGCCCATAGTCTCAGCTAGTAGACAAATTCTAACCCAGTCAAAAGTTATAGATTTATTACCACCTCTCGCAAAATTATCGACTGTGAGACGCCTCTTCTGACACTTTACTGATTGGCAGGTTTTGGACATATTTACAGAATTCATTCCAACAATTATACCAGAATCAGAATCATACAAAATATTCATATATTAACTATTAATTGAGTTTTTGGTCACGGTTTCAAAGTTTTTCTTTTGATTATCTTTGTGCTAGGAAAAAGTTTATTCTTTTCACAGAACAAGTAATAAAAAAATATTTTCACCCAGAAAAGAGCGGCACAGAACGGCAACGGAAAGAAAAAATTAATGAGGCCTCAAGCCTTTTTACTTGTAAGCAGAAATGCTCTGGATCTTGGCAGGAATCGAACTAGCAACCTCCAGAATTAAAATCTCTACCAAAAGCATCCAGTCTAAAGGCGAAGAGGATTTTAAAAAGTACTTCTTAGCAGAAATATTTATTAAACATTACAGGAAGTACAAAAATGTATATATATTTATTTATTTATTTAAAGAATTTAAAAAAATTTTTAAAGTCTTTTAAAAAAGATATCGAGGCAATCTCGATTAACAAAACTAAAAAATATATTTTTATTTATGAAAAAAATTGTCACTTTCTAAAGCACCTTGGAGCTAAATTTACAAATGCAGAAGATCTTCATTCAGTTCATTTTTACGCATCTGCTTTATTTATTTTTATACTCTTTTTAAAAAATTCTAAAAATAATTTAAGTTATTTTTTTCCATGTTCTTCGTTATTTTTTTGTGATATACTCTTTGTTGCAGTGATTTATTGTTAAATTAATTAGTATTTTGTTAAAGGAAATTCTTAAAGTTTTTTTTATTAGTAAATTTAAGGATAAATCTTTTTCAGTAACAAAATAAATAAGAAAATTGGCGATATATCGCCAGCAATAGCTTTTGGCATTATCACTTTTAACCATCATCATAAATTTCCACCTGTAAAAACTGCAAATTGTATTCCTGTGATTGCTCAACAAAAGTACTGAAATAAATTTAACAAAACAAGTTAAAGTTATTTAAGTTAAACGTAAGAGAAATGTAAGTCAACTAATTCACACGAATTTCCTTTTAGATTTCAGAAGTTTTGTTAAGTGTTTGAAACCAAAAACGGTTTTAATTTTTTTTTCTCTTCTCGAAAACCTTGAGTAATTATAAAGCAATTTCGTTTTCTTGCCAAACAATGTACAATCAATTCGTAGCAGCAACAAGAGTATTTGTTGCAAAGAAGAAATAAAAATAAATAAAAAATAGTACTGTATATGACCCCCATAAGAAAGTAAATCTTTTTTAAGTTCAATGTTTTTTATTGTATATTTTCTTAAGATTTGTTTTCTTTTTATTTTTTTTCGTTTACTTTTCTAAAGCTAATAGTTTATTGATCTGATTGGTTTGTTTCTTTTTTTTATAAGTTTTTTCACTATATTTTATAGTGTGGATATAAAAAAAGAAACAAAACAAGTATACGAAATATTTTTTGAATGAAATTTTTAAACCAAAAGAATTTTACTCCATTCTTTGTTGTGCATTAAGATAAAAGCACACTAAATAAAGAAACAGATCAATTGCAGAAAAAGTATCGGCAATTCAAAACTTCCAGTCACCTATATAAACATTAACTTCCTTACAAATTCAAAAAAATCTTGTATGTCATTTGTTCGATATCGAATGCCATAAATTGTCCCCAGGCTCAAAACACTTGGTAAGTTTTTGACTTCCTATGTTGGATGACTAAACTAGTCAAATGAAGAGGAAAGCAGGATTTAAAATTATTTGGATGCAAAAAATATAAGCAAAAAATGCATGGTGAAAACAGTGGCTACAACAAGAACTCTGAACAAATGTAGTCTTTGTTACGACTGCAAATCTTTATATTTCTGAATATTAAAAACAGATGTGCACAACACAAAATGGACATTGACACCTGACAAGGGTCGAAAGATTTAGTAAATGGCTCATGTGACAACATCTAGCAATTGATCGTATGTAAACATGATTGGCTGTGAAGTAAGAATAGTCGACAGAAGGATAATTTGGCTATTCAAAAGTAGTGAAATAAAAGATAATGGAGGATGAGAAAGGTGCAAAGTGGAAGTGGCTTCAAAATGATGTATCGATAACTGTTCAAAAAGCTCCAGAGAAGTACTTTTGCGAAATGTAGAAATATCTTTTGCTGTTGCAGTACAACTTTATGGTCTGTCACTACAGAATGCTGAGCACGGACTAATAATAAATATAATACTAAAGGGAACAAAGAAATATGGCCTGCGACATTTTGAAATAAGCAAAGAAATTAGTCTTAAGAACTTGATCCTGTGAAGAAGGCTCAGGCTATTTGCCCGTGAGGTCTAGATACAGGTGTCTACAATGAAGGGAAAGAAAACAACGTGCGAGCTGTGTGGCTATCT
The DNA here is from genome assembly GCA_956483585.1 of Gymnocheta viridis. NCBI lineage: Eukaryota > Metazoa > Arthropoda > Insecta > Diptera > Tachinidae > Gymnocheta > Gymnocheta viridis. Next base: position 104,083,721 of record OY101441.1, on the reverse strand, counting down.
AGAAAATAAACACGGGCATATAGACGAAAGCATTATCAAATAGGGGCGACAAATCAAGATCTTAATGGTAAGTGTTGTCTGTCTAAAAAGCAAAAAAGACTAATTTTAATATTGATTTCATTAAGAAATAAATAATGCGACGATTGCTCAGACGTCAAAGAAGTTTTTAAAGTTGACCAGATAATTCAAAACGGATTTGATATTAGGAAAGGTACCAGAAAGGGAAGGTGCAGTATGAACTTGTTAAGCCTACATCTCATAAAGTTTTCTACAAATATATTTTTTAATTTTTTTAAGAGAAGTAACAATCAGGAAATAATTGCCTTTGATAAATGGATAATGGGAGGGGACAGAAGTGTTTGTTGAGAATTTTCACTACAGCGCGATTGTATTGATTTTTATAGCAGCGTGGCAGCGATCTTCTTACTCGAACGCATAGCTTCAAACCTTCACATGAGGTTGGGCAATGCAAAATAGTGGATTTCGCAAAACTAGTGCATAAGGAAATTTATCAGTATTTTTACAACTGGGTCTCTCACAAATAGAAGAAAAAATTATTCTTTACTTAAAACAGTTAAGATTCTTCGTTTCGGAGATAAGTATTAAGACCAAGGTTTTTTCACGTTTGCATATATTTCTGATTCTCTTTTAATGAAAATATAATAAATAACTTCAAATGTTTTCATATGAAGAGAACATGGAATGTAACAAATTGCTTTCACAATTTCACAGGAATATTATTCTTGTTCTATAAAACAATGCAAAGAAGTGTTAAAAAATTTTCTTTTTACACTTCCATTTTAACGGTGAAAAAAATTGAGAAAACATCGAATGGCAAGCGCGCAAGCGGGAGCCAAAAATAATTTTTATTGAATTATTTAGCGGAAAATCGATAAGTATTAATTAAAAAAAAATAACAATAATCTTTTAAAAAGATATATATTTACACAAATTGGAGTTTATATAATTCTTAACAACTCCCTCACTAAAGGTATTAAATGACTAGCTTAGAGAACCCATTGAAAGAAATTGCAAATCCAATATGGCCGCCAACATTATGGCTGCCAACAATATCGCCGCCAACATCATGGCCGCCAACATCATGGCCGCCAACATTATGGCCGCCAGCATTATGACCATACACATTATGGCCGCCAACAATATGGCGGATTACATATTATTTTCAGAATCATTAATAGGGTATCAAATGAAAAGCCTTTACTGTAAGAATACTGTGCAAAAATTTTTTATTCATCACATACAATATAAAAATTTCAAAATACAATATGTATAAAAAACTTTGATGTTAAACAGTTCTATGGAAAAAAGGATAATATACTAAACGCTAACAAATAATCAAATGAATCTAGGGCATTGAAAAGAAAAAAAAACTAAAATCATGGGGCGCGTGAAATTTGTATCAAAAGTCAACTAAGGTTACGGTAGTCCCACGATTTTATTTTTTTGTCTGTTCAATGCCCTAGATTCATTTGATTATTTGTAAGCGTTTAGTATATTATACTTTTTTTAATAAAACTGCTTAACTTCAAAATTCTTTATACTTATTTTATTTTAATTTTTAGTGGCTGGTTTTCCCATGGTTTTAATGAAAACGGAATAAATTTCGTATTGTGGCCCATACTATGCCTAAGTATAGTATTTGCATTCTCGTTGTTAGTAATACAAAATATTTTTAATTGAAAAATCCAACGAAAATGGCTAAAAAATGTTTTAAAAAACTGTCAGCAAAAATGAATACATGCGGCTCAAGCTTCGATATCTCCATTTGACTTTGACATTTTATTAATATAGATACAATGGAATGAAAAACTTTTTCATTACAAGAACGGGAATCGAAATTTGTGTAATATAATATCGGGTTTTCCAATAAGGACTTGACAACTTTTTTTAAACAAAACGCAAACCGAAAACTTTATGACCTACTTGAAATACAACCACCGGGGGCACGTTGGCAACGGTCGAGTCGTTGGACCCAATTTTCGATGACTCGGTCAGCATCACACAGTGAATATGTAGACTCAAATTTTTGCACTAAACTTGTTATTGTTTGTCTACTAGGGCGAGAATAGCAACCGAAAATTCCAGTTAATGCTCTTAAAGTTACGGTCACCAACTCTGAATTTCGGTAGTTCATTTTAATAATTTTCATACGTTGTTCGTTCGTATGCATACTTTACCATGATGAAAATTTTGAGTTCACTGAAAAAAAGAAAAGTAACAGTTAGATGATTAGTGGAATAGTGCCTTCACAAATTAAATTCGAACTTGTCAAGTACCTATTGGAAAACCGTTCATAAAAAGCTCTTTGGAAAACGAAAATGAAAAGATTTTTTTATTTCACAGTTTTACATAACCAGAATTGACCCCCAGGTTTTTTTCATGTGTAAAAGTGGGGTACATAACTCTCAATTTATTAAAAGTGTATAACACGCGAATATTTAATCTGACTTAGTACTGCTTGAAAGGTGATATTGTAAAAAGTGAATCTGCTGCGGTGGGTATGTATATTAGGATCCAACATAGCAATTGAGTATTTATTTATTTATTTATTTATTTATTTTGATTCATCACTTGACGCAACTCTAGCATAACGAAACTTTTTCGAACTTTATGAACATATATGTATATAATTATTAAAGCGCTTAAGATTCCCTTTTTTGTATCACTTGAATTTTGACTTACTTTATTAATTTATGATTTACTTTTGAACACGCCATGAACGAAGGTTTTTTATTATTAAAATACATAAAAATATAAACCGTAAGCACAACATTTCCTATCAACAATTACACTAGTTCCTTTCCCTTCCCCGTGAGTGAAGTCTATGTCAAGAACGTACTTTCTTGGTTGTTTGATTTGGCAAATCTTATTCAAAAGTGGTAAACCTACCATTTTTAAGCAGACAACATTTTGATGTTGTTTATGAATGTACGTCATCAGGGCAAGTTTTTTATGTTTTTTGCATAAAAAATATTTATTTGCATATTTTTAAAATTTTTCCCAAAAAAAGAATTTTTTATATAACTTGCATAAATTTGCATATTACGCAGGATAACTTTTTTTAAACAAAAATTGCTTGTGATAACTGATGCATCTTTAATCTCTGCAATATGATCATTAAAAATTATTTTCCCGAAAATGTTGCATGTTACATGCCTGGCTCATGTGTTGCATAGAAATGCAGATTTTGTGCGCTTAAATTTTGCAATGTTAACTCGTATTAATGTAATGCACTCTATGTACCCAATTGTGATCAATCCCCCGAAGACCTGTACGATTAGATGAGGATAGTTGTTAGAGGTTGTTATATATTATTACATTTTTATAGAAATAAGCAGCGCTTAAGGAGCTTTCTGATGATGAGGCAGACTCGATATGTAAAGCAAACGCTTTATTTAAGAATTCATCGGCAAAAAGAGATTAAGCATACATTAAAGATAATTTTGAATATATTTTTCACAGTATATTCGAATTTAAACCAAAATTTATCCCTCATAGAAGTTGTAAAAGAATAACTTTAAAATATTAAGAATAAAATATTTACGGAAAAACTTAACAAAATTTTTAATCGAAATGTTGGCATTCAGACGTTGACCGTAATTAAAAACAACATATAAAGTAACATCGACTGATAGTGAACGTATATTTTCATATATTCAATCGTGTTGTGCGACAATCGAAGATCCTTTTAATTTGAAAAAAAAACTTATGATTATACTTTGTAATAAATGACAGTTTTTTTCAGGAATATTTGCATGCATATTTGAATAATTTTTTTTCATATTTAAACTGTATAACAAAACAAAACAATGTAGGTGCCTAGCGGATCCTAAGTCTTACCAAAAGTTTGTGATGAACATGGATTCTGTAATGAGAAAAAATGTATCACTTTGACTGAAGCAAATCATAGCGATACCGTTGGACACGGGCATTGACGAGTAGGTCGACGATTATCAATTTATCAGGATTCACAAACAATCGTTGGACCTCCAAAAGAAACTTTGGGCGGTACTGCAGAAATATTGTTCGACATAGTTGGGTGGCGAAGACCGCAATTATAATATTATTGGTGAATGAAAAAACTTTATTATTGACTTAAAAAACAAAAAAAGTGTTCATAGAGTATCATTGGCTCGACAATAACATCGTTTGAACTGAACCATATCTACAATTAAGCAATATTAGGAATAAACTGCTCGCACATAAATCAATTATAGTGTCTTGCTCTTAGGTTATGGTAATCTGAAAATAACGTTTTCCTTGTGTATATCAACAGTCAATATACAGTTTTAAGAGAGGAGCGGAAAACTATTAAAAACACTTTTCTAACGTAAGTTGGCTATTGTGGACTGTAGGGGTGCCATTCACCAACTATCTAACTAAACAACCAACCAATAAACCTCAGCCAACCATTGAAATGCATTGCAGCAAACATTTCCCCAAAACAGCTTTACTTTCGACCAGATGTTGCTTTACTTTTTTTCTTAATTTTTTCTTTAGATTCTCTTCTCGCTTTTTATTTCGATACTTGTGTGTATGGACTTACGATTGCGTCAATGCAACAAAATGCTCACGCACGCACTAGCTTTCACAAAACAATCCTTTGGGTTAAGGATTTCGCATTTGTAAGTCACAAAGTAATATTTATATATTTGTCAGAATGAATGTCGTGAATGAGTTCGAGTTGAGTATGGGAAGGATTTATGTTCTCGACTAATGGAACTTGTTGGTGGCACTAAAAATTGAAATAATGAAAACAAAAGGATGAATGAAGAATGTGTCGAATTATTATGGATACTGTATTTAAGTGAAGTATTGCTAATGATAATGTTGACAATAATGAACTGTTAAAGGAATGACGCGTAAAAATTGTTTCAATATTATATTTCGTGTTTTTATTAGTTAAAAGTGACAAGTGTTTATTTAGTAATAGAAATTTATATTATTAAGGTAAACATTTTTGCTGTTTTTATTTCTGTTATTGAAAAATAAATTAAATTTAAATTTTTTACTATATTGTGAACAGAATTAACGTAAAAAGACATTTTTACGATTTTTAAGTTTCAACGTATTTTTGACGTTCAAGTTGAATATTGATCTTTAATTCCATTGAAGACGAATAGGAGAATTTTAAAAGAAACATTCTTGTGGAAAAAATTAACTCTCTACATCTAGAAAGTATGGGTCCCTTCGCTCCTTTAAAAAAAGGGCGAAAGATTTTTGCAGCTAAGCGCTTAATCGAAAAAAAAATCATTTTTAATCGAAAGATTACTCATAGTTTTAAAGTTGTTAATTAAATTATAAAATAAATATTTTTTATGTGACCTACATAATTTAAACATCAAATAATTTCATTTACAGTTTATCACATTCAATAATCCCCAAGGTTTGTTCTTATCACACATTAGAGCGTTCGTTCTATTTACAAAAAATATATTTATTTTAATAACAATTTCAATTAAAAAAAATCCATTAAAAAATTCAATAATCTTGAAATTGCAACATCACCACTACAACAATTTAAATACCAAACTAGAAACATCATGTTAACATGATCATAAAAAATCGCTACATAATCAATTAAAATCAATAAAAATCATTGCGTTACATGTGTGTCGGTATGATGAAATTAAAATTAAATTAGTTGTTGATGCTGGACGTTTTTCAGTGTTTCCATAACAATCGACTAAAAATATTACATCATTAAAGTTAAAAATATTTATAAATTAAATATGGGTCACAAAATCAACAAGAAACATTTATTATGTTCAAAGAACAATTTACAGCAACTGAAAAATTCTTTAAATTAAAAAATTATAAAATGGAATCATTATCGACATGAAGTTGACAAGAAAAATGTAAACAAAGCAGACAGAAAATCTCCACCATAAAACGCACCAGATCATTTTCATAATTTTAATTTTTTAGTAAAAAATATTGTCAATAAAATTTCTTGTTACATGTTGGAAAATATTTTGTTGTATTTTGTGTCTGTGTTTTATAAAAATGTGTTAATAGCAATAGTATGGAAAAAAATTTTCTAACACTTAATATGAAACAATCAACAATTACACACCATTTTCTTTGCAGTTGCAGCAATTTTTCTTTTGAGTGCTAAAACGTTGACAAACGATTTTGTTAAAAACACGCAAAACACTCTAAACAGGGAACTGTTTTTTTTAAGGAAAAAACATGCGATTAAAAATAAAAACTGCATGTGACTTAGAGCTTTTGTTAAAATGTTATTTCTTTAACAAAAAGGCTAAACGGGATTAAGTTGAGTCACAGCAGGAATTGGGAAAAAATTTGTCATTTCAGAAACATTTAACAATTAATTTTATAATATTATCTAAACAATAGTAGGAATAGAGATCTTAAATACAAATATATATGGAAAATAACCGATTTATAATGATTCGTTAATCAATCATAATGTGATTCATCACAGAGCTTTACAGCATAATTCTAGTAGTACATTATGATTTTTATTCCACTCTGATTATAATTGTAGGTTAAATTTATTTAAGTGTTGTGTTTTTCTTCCGACGGGGTTTGATGCAATTTGGAATGAATTTCCGTCATCCCACGTCAAATTTGGTTGATAAACAGACCGGTTTCGGCTATGTGCCATCTTCAGTGTTCTCTCAGTAACTGACGGAAATTCATTCCAAATTAAATTTATTTCATTATTTCATAAGGATAAACGAGATTTAAACTTGTGTTTGAGCTGATAAAAAAGATCACCTCAAGGAGATTAACAAAATAGGTTTAAAACAACATATTTTTTACTATATTTTATTCCACATTCCGAGCTTTATTGCAACTAAAATTTGTTTTGTTTTAAATAGTGATATATGTATTTGGGAGATCTGCATGTTCATGCACCGTTTGAAGTTATTGGCATACTTTATAAAAAGTTAAAAGTTTTTGTTCACATTCTGATTATAATTGCAGCTGGATTTAATACAATTGTACACAATTTTGAAGCAGGCATGTCCTTGCAAAATATTCTTAACTTCGATATCAAGCTTAATAGTCTAACAGCTTTTATCTACATATTTTCACACTAACTCCATTACTTTTTCAGGCTAATTAAATATAAACAAAGTACCTGGATGTCGTTTCGAGCCTAATCCTTCCAACACTTATATCGAAGGCAAAAATTTATTATATGGAGGTGTTGCCTAAGCACATAACTTTCTGTGATAATGTGGAGTCAGTAAGTGAATAATAAATAACATATTGAAGAAATTTCGATAAAAAGAGTAAAGTCATCACAGACCGTTTTATATCTAAGTCAGATGAAAATTTCCGGTTGGGGATCTGCCTATTTTTTTCGGTATTAATATTTTTCTGCTGAATCTAATTTTTCCTTACCGTTTCATGGTTTTCTTACTGAAATAAACAATTTAGTTGTATTGCCAAAATTTAATGATTTTATATTGAAACCTTTGAAACATAAAATTTGTTCAAACTAACTTCGCGGATGTAAGATTTATTTGAACAAAATTCTATTTATATTTATTTATATGCCATGAATTATTGCACTGAATTATACTTTCAGTAAAGTATTATTGTAATTTATGGGGCTTCCAACCCTGCATTAAACAACAACCGTGATTCAGAACTAAATTTACTTTTTTTGCCGCAATTGTCAGACCGAATTGCACTTACCGTGTTTGCTTTTTGCTTTTTTTTTGGGTCTCTCGCCCGACAACCACCATCGTATCAGCATCGACAGCTACCGAACGTCCCAAGGCTGCTCACCCTTTCTTCACTAATTATGCTTGGAAAACTTCATATTTTTGTAATAAATATTCATATTTATTCATGTAAGTAATATATTGAAGTGAAAAGGGTTATTTTTGTTTCCAACCCCGTGAAGGTCCAGGTAACTCCTCCTGCCCTTAGTTGATCCATTAGTATCAAACTTCTGCTTTCTGTCCCGCGATTTTATGATTCATAAGAAATCCTCCGTTCTCATTCCCAGGTGATTCTTCCCATTGTGCCCTAATTCATGATAAACTCGTCTAGTTTAACATTGGTAAGGTTTTAAATGTGAAAATAATAACTCACATTTAACCATAATTATTGCAATATCTAAAATTGGAAGTATGATGATATCGATTTTTGGATTAATTTGTATTTGTAAAAAGGACACCTTTTAATCAGAACAATGAGTAAAAATTAAAAACCAAACTGCGAACCATGCATCCAGTTGGCTCGAAAAGTTGGGTAAATTGAAAACGAACATCAACTCTAAGATTTTTTATTATTATTATTTTGATATCTACTGTACATATTGAGTTTAGGGCATTTAACATAATTTCTACTTTTGCTGATTGTTCATTCTGAAAGATTGCAAAAAATTCATAAATCGCCAAAACACCCGCATTTGTTTAAGATTTTTCGCTTAGCCTGGCGGCCAATACCATAAATTTTTTAACAGATGAATTCGAAAGTAAGTGTATTTGGGGTGCCCGTTTTCTTCATAGTCGGTGTTCAGCCATGCTTAAAGATTTCCTTATCATGATTTGTCCAATAATACATTCGCGCAATAAAATAAGTGGTTGTACACTAAATATTGTCAGTAACTCATTGCTTCATAAAAGAATGAATAATATTGCACTTAGGTTTTTATACTTCTTCTAAATTTAAAAAGAAGTTGCTTTGGATCGCGTTCAAACGTTATTAATTTAAAAAAAAAATTCTTTATAAAACAAAATTCGTAAATTTCAGGTTTGAGTTCGCGCCAAAACAACTACTCGTACTTTTTAACTGTACTTATAACTTTTAAATAGTAACTTATCGTAATTCCTTGTTTAAGCTAACAAATTTATAAAATATATGATTTTTTTTTAATCATAATCATATAAATCATATTTTTTAAAAAAATTAAATTTTAAATTTTTGATTTTATGCAAAATATATCAATTAAAATGAAATTATAGTTTCTAAATTTATAAAAAAAATCTCCGCTTCGCTTGTAAAATCGAAACTATAATTTCCATAAGTATCAAGAGAGTCATAATTTTATTAAATTAACCTTTACATTAATGTAACATTTTTAGAAAGCAGACATTTCTAGTAGCATTTTTTTCTTTAATTATTTATTAAATTAAACTAATCAAAAAAATTTTAAATGCTTATTTAGAGCATATTTTTTTTTAATAGAAAAAAATTTCTGAAATGTCACTAATATTTGAGATACACCAATTGGCCATCGATTTGGGTTTCTTTTCAAACTATAGCAAGATAACATTTTGTGCACTGTATCCACACCACCTATTGAATGAATTTTTTAAGGTAAATATCGATAAAGCTAATATAAAAAACATCAAACGGCTCTATTAAGAATTTAATGGTTTCTGGCAATTTTTTCACTCAGAGTCTACGTAACTCGAACGATGCATTGTACTTTGCAGTACTACGCAGTTATCTTTTCTCCCGATATATAAAACAGAGAATTGTGTTTTCGGTATATACAAAACCGAACTGGAACGGAAGCTTTTTGCATTCTAGAAGTTTTGGTGGTACGCTTTTTTTGTTTTATAGTCCCCGAGTCAATAACTTTTGTCCAAGATGATAGGATAAAAAAAAGTTATTTATTGTTAGGTTATGTCCCTTTAGTCCGTCAATCAAGGCTAAAAAAACAAAACAGCACCTCTATTCCATCTGTTTCCTGATTTTCATTATAAACGTCAGAGTTATATTCAGATGTTTCTGATGCATAAGTTTCTTCGCTATCGTAAAAATTGTTCTCGTCAGAAACATTCAAAAGTGCTTCCAATTCTTTTTCGGTAAGATACTTTGGTCTGGCTATTTTATAATTATTAATCTCAAATTAATGCTCTTCTAATTTATATTAACAAGTGGCAAACGAAAATGTTGTACATAGACACTTCATATGTGTCGAAAACAACACACGAGGGTAACATACGTAAGTTTTGAAATATTTTGTTTATAAAATAATATTTTTTATTTAAAAAGTGCTTTTTCTTTAATTTGTATTATAAACAAAGTCAAGAAATTTAATTAGTATACTCCCAACATTTTGTTGGTTATCGTACCAAAACCAATAGTTTTTATGTGGTGCTGCACACAAGGGTGATATGAAGGTTAAAATGTTAAAAGTCCTAAAAGATTTTTAAAGCGGGAAGTTTTCAAATTTGATGCCTTTTAGATCTACCCTGACTTCATTTTCTCTACAATAACTTTAAAAAATGGGGTTAATCTCAAAGGTGTTAATATAATAAATAATCTAAATTTACTTTAAAGTGATTCTCAATAACAATATTAGAGTCATAATGTCATCTATTCACAAAAAGCGACTTTTTGCAGTTTCATAGCAGTAATAAAATACCAGTTCCTTTGAACTAAATAATAAAATAAGTTACAAAATATAAATGATCCTATCGTCTTGATTATCACAACTGAACCAGTGAATAGGCATTTAAAAAGAGAGGATTCTGTGGCGACAAGCCTATGTGAAAATCATTAGAAATTATCAAAATTTGAAGTTCTTCCGGATTGCAAGTTCATGAATTTAACACATTTGAAAAATCTTTTTATTTTTGGACATCTATATGCACTTTTTGTTTATACGTACAGTGTTCATGTGGCTTTAGTAAATCAAGCGAATTTCTAAAGAAATTAATACTTAAGCTGATTCCTGCCACAAATAAAATAGAAACATAAAATTTATTCACCTTAGCGTTCCCTCTTTTTACGAAAAAAATTAAATTAAATAAAACATCGCAGAAAATCTAAAACTTCAAAATGCGTTTTTGCTTTGTTATGTTTTCTCTGGATCAAATAATATAAAAAATAAATATTTTCTAAAAATGCTTCTTGATCCTTTTTTACATCAAAACTCGTGCTTTTCTTCTGAAAACAGATCAAAGTAGTGCCCTGTTTTTAAATGTTTCTATATACTCGTATAAGCATTTCTAACTTTTATATAATATTAATTATACCGAACAAATAACGATCTCTTTCCTTTTTAAAAATCTTAAACTGTGCAAAGAATTGTGGTTAATTTTGTATGAAGAAATTTAAAGCAAATAAGCAAATTACACATGAGATGTAACTTGTTTTCTAACAAAACTTTTGCGGTCATTTAAAACCACTAGATCATTTGTTGCCGCAATCTAATCTATCATCAATTCAATGTAACAAACTGAAAATAAGACAGTTAATATTATTAAACCGAAAATTGCGCATGTTTTGCACTGTGCAACATCTATTTTCACAATTGGAAAATTAATAAATACGCTAAGCAACACTTAAATTTATACAATTAAACAATTTCATTAATTGTTTTCCAATATATTGATGAAACTTTTCATCAATACAATAAATACATTTATTGCGCGCAAGAAATAATTGAAACTATGTTTTTCATAAGTTTTATGTTATATGAGGGTTATCTGTACTTATAAATAATGTATTTTGGGAACTGATTTTCTTAGATTTGGTCTTTAAACAAAACAATTTTTTAAGATTTATGAAGTTTTTGTTATAAGAATTATATGTGGACACATTGAAGTTGGATCGCTCTCTGTGTTCAACATCATCACCAAGCTTCCAAACGACAACAGAAACGTTTGAAAATTTCAATCTTTTAACACTCAAGTAAGCAGACATCTTAGCACACTACTCATAGGCTTTTTTAAGCACCATAAAAATACAAAACCAAAAAAAGCTGCCTGCTACAGGGAGAGTTGAAGTAAAAGTGCAAAGTTTTCAATGCTTAGACAAGACGGTATTTATACTTTGATGAATGAGTATGATGATAGTCATCGGTAAAGCATCTTTGAGATATTTTCCTATGTATTTTTTTTTTTGTTTTTTAAAATTGTTTTAGTAGTTTTTTCCCTCTGAAAGACCTTTCACACATACTGCAAACAAGAAGAAAACAAAAACTAAAAAAACGTGTGAAATCTAAAGTGTTATAAAGTTGCGGCACTTTATTTGTGTTGCATGCAGCATATGTTCTACATATTTTCAATGTTTCAGTTTTATATGTATGCACTATTATATATAAAGTTGCTTTTAATCTGTGATTTATTTACAGCATTTATGTTGTCGTTTTCTTTTTTTTTGGATTTTTATATAAAAATAAAAAATGTATTTATTGGTGATTTTGTTCACAAGATAATCAACCACAACTATGCAATCGATTTGTAGCTATTTTCATATGAATGCAACTATTCTGTGTGTTATTTTTGTAGTTCTCGCAACCAAAATCCATTTAAACAAATAAAATTTATAAAAACAGAAATAAATATATTTATATTTTTTGCAATAAATTTAATTTAATTGATACGAATACGAATTGCAGTTGATATGTCAAGGTCCATTAGCGTAGACCGAAATGTATAAATGAAACATGTTTCACAATTTAATGCGAAATAAATCAAAGCCAGACTTTTATTTTTTTATACATATAATCTAGAAACTTTGTAAATGTGAACGGGTTCATATTTAACAGGACAATATTTGGTTTGATTATGTTATGGAGCAAGAGGCTAATATAATCATTGAAAGATTTATTTTCAAGAAATATATTGCAAATTTTAATATTAGGAGTGAGATTTCAGGTACCGCCATCCACATTCTTTGAAACTTTAAAAGTTTTCTTAGTCTACATTTTCTAAATTAGGGTCAAAGTGTGCTCATCTTTATAAATTAAAAGAACAATGTTATTGACTTGCATTCATGTAGAAATTATATTTTTAGTAAATACTGCACCCAAAATATAACAATCACTACACCAAAGAAATTCGTTTTGGCTGAAAAAAGTAAATATTATTGTTACAGTTCTTATATGTACATATTTTTAATAATTTCCAAAACTAACTACAAGAAAAAATTATTCCCACAAATTCTTTAACCATGAAAACCTTCAAACATAAAAAAATTTATCTTATACATAATTATGACAGAAAACTGTCATAGTTACTAAAAATGCTTTTCATTATTTAAGTTGAGAACGAAAAGACAGCAAACAAATTATGAGTAATGATGATAATTATTAGGAAAAATTCCTTTACATTTAAAGTAAAAAATAAATATTTTACACACCCAAAGTCAACATAAAATCGTTTGTTTGAATAAAGCACTGGAAAGTGCATACAAAAAATTGAAAAGAGAAAGGGGTTGCAATGTATCAAACTTCAAACTTGTGATCATATATTATTTATAGTTTGTTTAAGTTTCTGACTTTTCGTATGCTACAGGTTAAATATGCGTTTGATAATATTTAATACAAAACGGAAATAAGAAATAAAACCTGAAATTATTGTGTTTGGATGTGTGAAATGTGACAACAATATTTTTCTTCTAATTAGTTTTACATTCATGAACAGTTTGCGCGACGCATCAATACGGTCACTTTGAATATTATTAAAAAATGTTTTCCTCTTTGTTGGTTTGGTGCATCTTTGAACTTTCATTACACAAGATTTTAGAAAAATCTAGTCAAAAATTTACTTAAAAATTAAAAAAAGCGTTTTAAATGATATATTTATTGTATTTCACAATACAGCTCAGTACAAGCATGAACGCATTGAACATGACAAAATTCTACAGAGCGTAGGAAGTCAAGTCCTGGGAAGTTCTCAATCTCTGTATCCGAACAGGTACAACTGGTAGTAGAATTATATTTGTCGAAGTAGTGTAATTTCGGTTTTAACTGGCGGCTTTAGAATAAACTCTGGTAGTGGGTCGCGATAATTGTCTGAGGATGTTGACGCGTTGGTCTCTATCATCTTACCTCTGCTATATTTCAAGTGAAAATTTTTGCTATAATCGAAACTGTGAAAAGAATTGAGAAGCATGAAGTCTTAAACATCAAATGAAGGATTTTTTAAGTTTCAGAAATTATTACATTTGATTTGGTACCAGAGCGCAATAAATTAATACACATTAATATGTACTAGCTCTGTATAAGGATGTTAGATGTCGTGTTGTCCATGACAACGCACTAAGCAACAGTTTTAACGTTGCAACCGGAGTGCGCCAGGGATGTATACTATCCCCTCTTCTCTTTAACATCGTCCTAGACGTCATAGTGTGCAATGCTACTCAGGACAGCAGAGGTATACGATGGGGACTCACTCAACAACTCGAGAGTCTGGAGTACGCAGATGATATTTGTCTTCTGTCTCACAGCTATCGGCATATGTCAGCTAAACTTAAGTCCGTGGAAACCGAAGCTGCAAAAGCTGGTCTAAAAATAAATATTAAAAAGAGCAAGGTAATGCGCTGCAACACCATTAATAACAGCAGATTTAAAATACAGGATGTTAAACTAGAGGAAGTAAGGTCGTTTTGCTATCTTGGTAGCATTTTAACTCATACTGGAGGCTGCAGCAATGACGTCGCCTATAGAATGTCAAAGGCCAATCAGGCATTCGGTATGCTCCGCCCTGTATGGAAATCTACTGTTATTTCAAAGCACACTAAGATCAGCATATTCAATTCGTGCGTCAAATCGGTGCTTCTTTACGGTTGTGAGTCATGGAACACAACAACACGTGAAATAAATGCCATACAGGTGTTTGTTAACTGCTGTCTACGAAGGATCCTTAAGATATTCTGGCCAAGCACCATATCAAACACTCAACTATGGTCACAAACAAATCAAAGTCCAATCAACATCGAGATCCTTAAGCGAAAATGGCGCTGGATTGGTCACACGCTCCGTAGACCACAAGGCGACCCTACTAAAACTGCTATTGACTGGAATCCCCATGGAAATACACGAAGAGTTGGTCGCCCGTCGCACTCCTGGAGACGTCAACTCGAAGCTGAAGTAATCCAAAGTGGGCTAAGCTGGAGGGAAATCAAACACCTATCATCAAACAGAACCGAATGGAAAGAGTTCGTTGTGACCCTTTGTTCCTTATAGGAACCACAGGACATAATATATATATATAATATGTACTAGTGAATCCGGCGGTGGACTCAATCGACCGCATTCTAAAATTAATACTAAACATTTACACAAATTTAATCTATAGATACTACAACAAATAATTCTGATAACAAAAGAACTTGATATTAATTTTTCAATTATAACATTGTTCAAAAGAATATAGGGAAAAAAACTTTATATTTATGCATTCTCTTATCAGTTGATAAGGAGAATTTTGAATGAATTCCAGGTATTTATTGTTAAGTTTTCTTATGAAGTCTATAAATAGTTCATATCCGGTTTCGTCAAGGAGAAGTTGAGTTGTATATCTCCAATTTTTATTATATATGATTTTAAGATATTTATTTTGAATGATTTGTAGTTTCTTCAAATGTGTTTTTGAAGCATTGTACCAAATGGGACTTGCATAAGTCAAAGTTGGTCTAATCGCAGTCTTGAATATTAAGTTTTTGTTCTTAAGGTTAAGTGTTGAACATGTACTGAGAATTGGCCACAAGACTCTGATAGTTTTCGTGGGTTTCTTACAAATTTCATTGATGTGTTTTTTAGAATTAAGTTTCTTATCCAGGCAAACACCAAGATATTTGACATCGTTTTTAATTGTGAGGATTTCATTTAGGAGACTTAACTGACGACTGGGTAAGCGTTTGGGAGAGTTGTTGTAAGGGAATATAATGGCCTGAGTTTTAATAATATTTATTTTTGATTTCCATTTATAAAAGAATTTGTTACAGGTGAAAATTCATTTTACCATTTTCTTTAACAATGCTTTAGCAAGTTTACTAGAAGTTATGAGAGCCGTATCGTCAGCATAGTAAGCAACTTTCATGTATGAGTGGGGAGATAAATCAGATATGTAAATTGATTACAATAATGGTGATAATATTAAACCATGTGATAGACCTGCAGTAATATGTTTTGGATACGAAAATGTTTCGTTGATAGCTAGTGCAAACGTTCTATCAGAAAGAAAATCAGCAATAAGTCTGCACAGATATTTTGGTATATTAGCTTGGAGAAATTTGTTAACAAGGCCGTTGTGGCAAACGGTATACAATGCCTTTTCTACGTCCAGTACTAGTACGGCTGTAGATTGTTTAATTCGTTGTTTGACTTTATAATGTTTGTGATACGGCTTATTTGATAAACTGCGCTATGTTGTTTTTTAAACCCAAATTGTCAATTGTCTAATATTGGTGTGTTTCAATGACACTGTAAATTCATTTTTGAATATTTTTCTCATATAGCTTGCCAAGGTTACTTAATAGGCTTATCGGTCTTTAGCTATGCGGACTGTGCTTAGGCTTATTTGGTTTAGGAAGAGCAATTATTTTTATCTTTTTAAAATGTTTTGGTAAATAGTTGATTTTTATACAACTTTTAAAAATGCTTAATAATAATTTTACTGCCTTAAGAGGTAAATTTTTTATTAAAATGTTGAAGAGGTCATCTAGGCCAAGAAATTTGGATGTTTTAAGAGTACAAATTAAGCAATTTAATTCACTTTACGATATTAAAGTTAGATTTTCTTAATAGACGTCAATGAATTTGAATGTATTAACCTTAGACTTAACGGTTTTATCGATAGAGTGTTTATATGTAGACGTTAGGCCATTAGATGCATAAAAAGTGTTGGGTAACAGCTCTGATTTTCTTCATCCATGTTAATACAAATTTAGTAAAATATTAATAGTTTTGTTAAAGACAAATTGAAATTTATTTTTTAGAGGTATAGATTGTTCCCATGTATGTGCATTCTTAATTAACACCTTAAAACTCTGTCCCACTTCTCTGCAAAAGCCAATTGGAAAAACTCACATGCACACTTGGTTTATTTTTAAAGTTGAAGCTGGTACATGTTTGTTTAATGAGTTTAAATGAGTTAGTATCAGCTTTAAAGGCTTATAGCCCCCTAAATATCGAACCGATTTAAATAAAATTATGATTTTGCATTTCTTTGTAAACTTCCGTTTAAAAACAGAAATCTTTCCAGAAACGTTTCTGGGATCTAAAAAACGCGTTTGCCTATTAATAATATAGACGACAAATTATACTTTCCATTGGGCATCCATCAAAATATAAAGTGCTATAAAGAAGACAAAATGTAAATATAAATATTAAGTCCTATAAAAGAGATAAAATGACAATTTTATGGTTTTCATGAATAAAACCATATTTTTCAGGAGATCCAAAATAAGTCATTATTGAAGCTACGATCTTAGTATCGAAAATTTTAAAGTTTTTTTATATGCAATTTTGTAGATTTAAGTTATGACAATATATCAATTACTTTTGAAGACATGTTTCTTTTTGGAGCAGATCCTACAGCAATTTGAAAAGAAACAAACCATTTAAGATATCTTTGAAAAAAACTAAACTAAAACTAAAAAACACAAAACAAAAAACACACTAGCTAACAGCAAAACATCAAAATATAATTTTCAAATGTGTTTAGATAAAACGGCGCTGTGTTTTTTAATAAGAAAGATGTTTTTCAGAAAATCAATGTTTGCCAATATACTACGTTACTGTTGAAACTTATTTGAAAAAATGTAGAAGTTGTGTTGTTGTGTTAAAAAGAGTTATATGGGTCAATATATATAAGATTTTATTTTACCTTTTGAAAAATCATTTTAAATCTAACAATTTGGTATCATTAACTGGAAATGAGAAAAATTTTACATAGGCTGTTATTCATAAAAACCACACACTTATTAGTAAAATGACAAACTAGCTCTTAATGGATACATCGAGCTATTCATGCCTTAAAAACTATAATTGCCGCTTTGACCAACGAAAACAACTAAAGCGGGTCTCAAAAATATCGAAAGATTTGAATTACATAGAAAACAAAGTTATTATTATATCCATTTTTTCAGATTTTCCAATGAAATGAAAGCACGTTGTTCTGCCCTGTAATGCTTCTTTTTTAAAAGCCTCAAGCTGACAGCTGTCAAATTATTTTTGTAAGGTTACTAAAGCTTTACTGCACAAACCGCGGAAAAGTCAAATCTTGCGTTAATTTTGGGACAACCTTTATAATGCAAAAATTAGAATACTTGTTGCAAAATAAATCAGAATTAAAATTTAGGTAATTAATGCAAAATTTACAAGAGCACATGAGTATGTTTTTAAATCAGTTGTTGTCATATCTATTAGAAAGTGTTTAAAATTTAAATATTTTTATGTAAATAAGTGTTTAAAATAAAGAATGTATTTAATATGAAATGAAAGAATAAAATGCGAAGAAACAAAATTATATCGATAAACATTGATCAGAAGACAATAATTTCCTGGTACAATTATAAAAAATTTCTAAAATTAATTCAACCAAGCAGAAGATTTAATTTAAATTTTGTGAGAGGTATTAATTTTTATTTGAATTATGCAATAAAAAGGCTAAAATTTACCAACAAACTATTAGTTTCACAGCTAAGCGAAACGTTTTCTAAAAACGGAAAAGTTGCCATAATAACGCAGATTAAGTTTAAAAAAATATAATATATTTTGCATAAAAAATGCTGACTCCAAATGAATAAAATCATAAATGCGGACAAACTTTTTTAAAGGCAAACGCAATAATCTGAAAATATATGTTTTCTTTAAAGTAAAATCAAAGTCCCAATCGGTTTATAAAATGCAGAGCTTGGAAGTAACAAATACTAGCCCCTTTATCAACAGTGAAACAAGAAATACCCTTAACAAAACATAAAAAAGATCTCTCCGATCAGCTTACAAGTGAAGTAAACGCGGAAGGCATAAAACCTAAATCAAAATGGTATCAGCCGTTTAGAAGCGGAATCACACCCAGACTGATAGACGAATAGATATGCACATTCAACTTTTAAAATCCCTCGATTTGGGTCAGGCCTGAAATATAAAATTTTTTTGCTAATCTTGCCATTAGTCGCTGGAACCTGCGTGATCATCAAAATTAATTTACTTCGTCTTTGAAATTATTTTAGTAAAGATTCAACTTACTTACAATGAATACGGAGTAATATTAAATTGTTAGCTACCAGAAGTTTCGATATATAAAAACAAACCAAACTTAAGTGTATTTATCACTATGACGCGCAATATTTCAATTTAAGCTTATTTATAACAAGTTTATCTTTTGTTAAAAATAAACTTCAAATATGTTTGTAGTGGCCGAAAAGTTATAAAGAAAAAGTTTTGCTATTTAAGTTTTTTCCACCAATATAAATATGCATTTTGAAGTTATCACTTTTTAGTTGTTAATATAACAGGAAAAACCTCAAAAATATCTACGTGATTTGGTTAAAATGTTGAATATTGTTTGATGTTAAGAAGGCAACCTTAACAAATACTACAAAAAACTTAAATCAACGTACTCACTCACAGATTTACCATTAATTTCTTGATATTGCAAGTTTTTTTTTTCATTGATTAGAAATTTGTTGCCACTATAAAATACTTAAAACCAAACATGCAACCAACCACCACAACAATTTCGTATCCATCATATTCACCATCAAATCAACCAAAATTATTTTTTATTTACAATGTGTGTGGTTTTTAATGAATTTCCGTTCTAAAAAAAAGAAACAATAATTGCTTAAATTATTTTTGTAAGAAAAAAAAAACAATTACTAAAATGTTAACAATAGCAATTTTTAAAAATTCCAAGAAATTTGTTCAAGAATTCAGTTTTTTTTAATAAGTCATTATTAAAATTTTATCTGCTTTAAAATTATTATTGAAAACTTCCTTTATATTATGAAATTGTATAATGGCCTCCTCAAATACTGTCATTCTTATTTATTTCTTTTATATTCCGTAATAAGAATGTTGTTTGATTAAACATTTAAAGAATTATATTGAAATCTTAATTTATTAACAATATACTATTTGTGGATATCGAACTCGGTAGAAGCGTGGATCTAGCTTAAAGGTTTAGAAGGATTTTATATAAAAAAAACAAAAGATTGACAAATCTCCAATATATGCTCTATAATTCATCGATTTCTGAATGAAGAGTGAAAGTTGCCGGCTGCTTCTCTTATTCCTGATTCTCTACTGATTCCAATTTTTTTCTTAAAGCGTGCGCCACCATCTTAGATTCTTCCCGACATAGTCGGCAAATGAGCTTTGAAATCGTTGTTGTCTTTGACTAATGTACCCAGTAAAAATCAACTTATACGCCGAAGGCAGTTTTGTAATCGAGAATTGTTCATTGTTATTCTACCTTCTGGTGCTAAACACGATTCCGATAGACTTGACATATTTTTCAAGATATCCCCCTTTGGAGAGAGCTCTTTTTTTAGCATCAAATTGCGCCGAAAAAAGTTCGATTCAATTGTGTCATCGTTAAATTTTGATGCTACTTATCTGAAATCATTACAGATTATAAAATCAAATCTGTTATATTACTTTGAATCGGTCTGTGCCAATCTTAAAGTGATACACTAAACTTCTTTATGTTTTAAAATTAATTGAGAAAACTCTGTCTTCGTTTTGTGCTTCCTGGAAAGCTCTTCTTCAACGCAGCACATTTATAAAGTGGCAAGTTTTTGCTACTTCCAGAAATTAAACATTTGCTTGCTTCAATTATATCTGCAGTTATATCTGACTATCTCCATTGCCGTTGTAAAAAGAGCCTCCGGGAGGAGTATATAGAATTGACCGTAAGTAGTTGCCTAGTGCCATATTATAGAAATTTTTGGTCTTACATTTCTAAGTTGGCACTGCCAAAAAGGCGCCGCACAGTGGCTGAAAATCGTTTTTCGTTGGCCAAAACTCTGTAACTTTTGAACCGATCAAAATATTGAAGTAATTTTTTTTTATTGGATAGATATTTAGTTCAGCTTGACTCAATTTAAATTTTATTAAAATTGATTGAGGACTTTTTAAGGAATTCTAGGTCAAAGTTGAACTTTTGAATTTTTTTTAACTTTTAGAGTGAAATATGGAATTATTATTTTTTTATTTATTAAAAAATTTGAATATTTGGAAATTAATAATAATTATAAATAATTTTTGTAATAATGGAATTTTTTTTATGTTACACTTAAAAAAATTGTACACTGAAAAAAATAGTAAAATCAACTGGAGATTTTGCTATTACTGAAAAATTGAAAATTTTTTGCTGACAAATTTGCAAATTTGTTTACACTCAAAGAATAGTTACACTTAAAAAAAACGTTAATAATATTATCTAAAAATATTGCTATTACTACAGAAAAATTTATTATTTTTTTGCTGTCAAATTTGATAATTTTAAAAACATTTTAAAATAAAAACTGCAATAAATTTTAATAGCATTTGTAACAATGGTAGGTTCGTTTATTATTATTTTTTACTAATACTATGTTTTTCGTACTTAAATAACAATGAAAGGCAATTATAATTATTATTCATTTGACTCAAATATTGATTGCAAATATTCCATATTTTGTTCTGTGCTATCTCTGTTCTTTAGTAGTTTTTTGGCTTCTTCATCTAAATCCCGATGTTCCACTTTCCATTGATTTCGAATACTGGAGATAAACGGATCTGACGTTGCCAATAATATATTAAATAGATCTTTATTTGTTGAATTTCTTGAAATTTTTCTAGTATTGTGCTCTCTATAAAATCTGTAATCCTTGTTCCTTTTTTCCTGAGCCTCCTCTGATAGATCTCCAAGTGGCACCAAATGATATTTAATGACATCTTCTCCATGATAAAGGATTTTGTGAACTGTTGCAGACATATTTCTCCATGGGTAGTTGGTTGTATATATTTTTGCAGTTTCCTTAGCATAATCTCCAAATTTTCTAGAGTCAATTTCTTCATTGCACGCAAGTACTTCTAGGATTATTTTAAATCTGAAAATGAGGTTTAAATCCACTCCTGTTATTTCAGATGCTGTTTCTGGATCTGAAAAGAATCTTCTTGCGGTATTGCCATCATTTGTATTGCCTGACCCTTGTTTTGGCTGATCTATAATCAATCCTAATTTGCGATATTCATCTTGAACATGTTTCTTTTTTGAACTTCTTAACTCTTTGTTGGTTTCGTTGTTTCTTATTGATCCTGAAGACCCGAAATCCAAATCATAATTGATTTTTAGTATGTGTTCCACGAATTTAAGTTTAATTTTATTTTAACGTAGCTAAGAACATCTTCCTGGTTTTTGTTTCTAAAATACTCTTCGGCCAGTTCTTTATAACTGAAGCTCTCCATATTTTTCTGAATATTTTTATTTGCGTCTGTTATGTTTTATCCGTACACTTAGAGGATTAACTGAGTAATCCCTTATCGAATCCGTAGTTTTATACATTTTTAGATACATGTTATTCACACATTGATCTTTAATTTCATAGCAGGTAGTGCTTAAATTGCACAAAACTGCACATGTTGTCCAGACCTTAATATCAGGTAAA
This sequence comes from Gymnocheta viridis, assembly GCA_956483585.1. Classification (NCBI taxonomy): domain Eukaryota; kingdom Metazoa; phylum Arthropoda; class Insecta; order Diptera; family Tachinidae; genus Gymnocheta; species Gymnocheta viridis. The sequence continues at coordinate 104,061,371 of OY101441.1, read as the reverse complement.
ACTGATTAGTATCTCGCCAATATTTGTTGTTGTTGTTGGGTTGTTTTTTTTCTTTAGTGGTTTAATGTCCCGATTATTGTTATAAAATTGTTTATGACTTTGGTTGACCCTAACATTTGATAACAGGTAAATTTAGTAACAGATCATATGTTTACTGTAGAATTTTGTGATAATTTGTGATAATTTGTGATAATTTTATTACCAATTTTTGGCTGATCAAAACAAAGCCATTAAACCCTTTCGCAGGTATTATATTTAATTTTTTAGTTTTACGTAGTCTAAAGTAAAAAACATAAACTTTTAGGCAAAAAAGTGAAAATTATATACACCATTGTATACGAGTACTTTGGAGTAATTTCATTAAAATAAAAAAAGTGTTCTACAGGCGGCTCGTGGCGGGTGCAAAAGTATATATAGCGTTAAAGAGGACACTTTCACCTTTCTCCGGGTGGTATACATTTCTTGTTCCCTTTTGTTCCCTAGAAGTTCTATTCCACTAAAGTTTAAATTTGAGAAAAATATAGTAGTTTCATAAATATTCCGTAACGCCCTTAATATTAAACGCTAGAGCTCTGACCACTTACAAAAACTAAAGACTATAATCCTACCAACATTATAAAAAAGACCGCAGGCCATTATCGATGATAACTTGCGAGTAGTAACCATTTATTTTTTATAAAAAACAAAAGAAAAACACCTTTTTCTGAAATTAAAAAAACCGTTGAGTTTGACAGCATGCCACGCTCACAATTATCAATAGTTTAACCTAATTTTTTGGCTACCTTAATCTGGATATATTAGCTGCAAAAGGGCGTAAAAATTTTAAAAATCGGTGACAAAAAAAAATTTGAGTTTTGGCCAATGAAAAACGATTTTCAGCCACAGTGCGCCGTAGGTTTTTCTTGTACACCTTTACCGCAGTGATGGCAGCAGAAATTTAACAAAATCCCTACATGTCTCGGAAAAATTTCCCTGTTTGCGTACACATCAAAAAAAATTCCTACAAATTTCTCTTCCCTAATACATCATTAAAAAAAGAATATTTTATTCATGGTTTTAAAATATTGTTCATTTATAGCGCCAGACAAGAAATTGAATAATAATAAAAAAAAAATTTTAATTTTAACAACCTTCAATATTGCCTTTGTGCCATCATAGTCCTCAAACGACTGTACTAATTACATTTTTTCAAAAATTATTTAATTTTTAAGAGAAGTCTTTGGATTAACTTAAGAGCTGTTTTACCATTTTTTTTATAATTCTTCGCATTCATTGCTAATATAGATTTCGTAATTTTTTAAAATAAGGAGACCTTTGAAGGTGATGAAAATCTCAATTGGAATGGAAAGAATAAAACTTCTTTCAAAAATTTTTTTGTTTCTAAGAGCGCATTTGAGTATTTAAAATAGCTTAATATATATTTTTAAAAAGCCTTAGTTTATATGTTAAACCGAAAAGAAATTCAGAAATTTGTATATATGTTTTTATTTTTTATACAAATTCTTTTCCCAAAAAAATCGGACATTTCTTTGCCTTTCGTTGTCTCTATATATTATTTACCAAAAGAAGTTTTCTAACTATATGACATATTTCGCCTAATACTGTAAAATATTAATTTAGATCTTTATATGTATTAACACTTTTGTGGCGTGTTTTACGCAATTACACCGCAATATATGAGGAAGAAAAACCAAGTTTTAAAAATTCCCTTAAAATGAGAATTCTGTCCTTTTTTCCTTTTTCTTTAGATTTTCCATTGAGTTCCCTACAAAAACGAGAAATTCCCTACTCTTGGCATCACTATTTTACCCTCTTTTTGCTTGAAACATTTCAGCGCTTTCGTGTGAGCCGCAAGGGTGCTGTTGGCTGAAGTAGTTAGCGCTTTGACTGCAAAGCAAATAATGTCTAAGAACGTGGGTTCGAGCCCAGCTTCAGACAAGTCATAACATCCAGCATTTTTCAGATGTGCATTAGTATGCCATTGTATTTGTTGTTGTCGGAGTATTTAAGTGATAAAGGCATAGCACACACTGGTCACTGAACAGTTCTGGCAGCAATTGATACTGGTGTATGCTAGCGGACATCACAGCGCCCTATTTCGTCGGTATTGTAGCAAAATCGACGGCGAAGTAAAATAATTAATAAAATGGCTACAACAGCTTAAAACACATTGAATGCGCCTACTTGACATCAGAGGCTCTTCAACACTGATCTAAAAACTAACACAGCGCGCAATATCAGAATTGTAAAAATTCAGCTTTCTTTCTTTCACCATCTGTCCTCTCTCACTATCCCTTTCCCCAAGAAGGTAACACACCTACAGGTTGGTAGGGCATACTAATTGCCTGAGTGTTACTTCTCTTTTAAAAAAAACTGTCCTGTATCGTATAATAGCACCGTTTAAAGCTTTTCTCTTTTGTTGCCCTTAAACATTTTACACAACCAAAATTTTACGTGCCCTTGCTAATACGATCCTTTCACCGATTTTGCATTCATTTCAGCCTCTCCTGGTTTTTCGTAAATGGCATCGACTTTGAGTTTTTTATTACCCTTCACCAAAAAATTTGGAAAGGGGATATATAGGTTTGTCATTCCGTATGTAATTTCTTCATTATTCAGTTAAGACCCCATAAAGTATATATATTCTGGATCCTTATAGTTAGAGAAGTCGAATGAGCGATGTCCGTCTGTCCGTCTGTCTGTCTTTTACATTTTGGTTTAGTTAGTATGAAGGCCAAAACACAACATAGAGATATATATTTCATACCATTCTCTTGGAATTTTTCATAAATTTGTTCGGTTTGAAAATAACAAAACTCGGTCCAATAATCAATGAGATATAGCCAAAAGACTTTTTTGTTATATTTCCTATTCTGTTGTTTTTTTATGGCCCCAACTGTCCTACGGTCAATTTTATGAAGCAGATCTCTTGTATGGAGTTCTACGAAGGTTTAGACTGAAAATAATTGAAGTCGGTCCATTAACGACTAAAATATGAGCAAAAAATAAATGGCATTCGAAATATTTTTTTTTTGCTTTAATGTAATTTTTTCCATTTAAATTATTTTTTTTAATTTTTTTTTTTTGTATTTCCTGGGCGCGAATTTTCGTGATTGTGACTTCTTTCGTCACTCCATACTATGGTGAAGGGTATATAAGATTCGGCATAGCCGAATATTTCTTTCTTACTTGTTTTTGTATCAGCTGCGTTTATCTGCTTCTTTTACTCATCGGTCAGCGGGAGAGATTAAGTATAAAAAGCGAAAGACCATAATATCCTTGGTATTACAAGGTGTACAAGGTGTAACATCCATGCAGTTGCAATGCAGTTTGATCGCAATGTTTATAATAGTCGACTGGTAGATCAGAGTGTAGATATTGTAAAATTGAGGGAATATAGGTGATACAAACTATTTAGAATTTGTTTTTATAAATATTTTCTTACTTCAGATCTGAAATAATAACAGAGAATATTCCGTCTGTTCTCAGGAACCAATCTTCAGAGAGATATCGAAGAAGTCAGCTGGAACTAAAGCAAAAATGATTATCTTTGCTCCCTTGCAAGGTGCAAATTCTCCAAACTCACTTAATATTCACTAAGCAGAAGTGAATTAAATAAAACTTCATCAAAAGACTTAAAACTTCATTAGTACCCCATTTACTGAAGTAACAAGAACAATTGAATATTGTTTGTGGTCCTTGGAACTGGTTTCTGGTCACAAGCATACCCTCACAGAACAAAATAAATGTTTTGTATCTTTTTAAAACAAAAATAAAGCGAAATAAAATCTGAATTGATCTGAATACTGTGTTTGTCAATAACACTAATTTTAAAAAATTAATTAGCAAAATTTAAAAATATTTTTAATAAGCAAACGTGTAGAGGTATGAGAAATGCATATCTGGGAAGGTTAAAAACATGCTTTTAAACCTTCGAAGAAATACAATAAGTGGAATTGCTGATCGCGATGATCTATTTATGACTCTTTAACCAAATTCGCCGTGAATTTACATTTTTTATTATTCATTTATTATGATAAATTTTTGCAATTGTTTTTATGCAATCAACAACACATTCGGCTATTTTTATTATTTTAATTTGTAACACTAATTTAATTACTATTGAAAGACGTCAGCGAAGTACCACTCGTAAAACACTTCAAACACAAAATGGGAATTATTTATAAATATTCCATTGAGATCACTCGGATTGAACTAAAAAATATATTACAATTTCAATCGCTTAACCAGACACACAGGCGACGTATTTACTGAATTTTAAATAAATATAATCATTTATTTATAAATTTTTCCGTATTTTTCCCAATTCTTTTTTTCTTATTTATTTTTTTTATTGAAGTATAAATAATAAACTCTTTCTGTCTTTTCACTTTCACAAGTGATAGAAGCTATAGAAAATAAAGTCATTATTTTATTTGGGTCAATATATATCACAGTTTCTTTATAATGATTGTGCAGTTTGATTTTTTTCTTGCTTCTTGTATTCCAATTCCATACATATTGATTTTTATATAATTTTATATGAATGTGTTTTATTTATTTATTAAATGTCTTATTTAGTACTTAATTATGGATTTTTGTTGTTGCCTTTTTGTCGATTTTGACACGGTTTGTTTGTTTGTTTGTTTGTTTTTGTCCCCGGAAATTATTTGTAAGTGATTTCCTTTTGTTTATTGCAATATTTACAAACTTTTAGCAGTTTTGAAGGGGGAAATGTGGTCTGTAAAGAAAATGTTTGAATTTGTAATTGTGAACTAAGGAAAGAAAATAGAAATGTAGTTTGAATAGTTGTTTATTGAAAACTAAATAAAATGTTCAACACATATATGTAAATATGCTTGAAATTTTATTTTAAACTACCTGGCAATGAAGTGGGTATTTTATTATCAATAATATTAATTTATGTTTGTAGCTTAATAAAATAGTTCAAGAAAATACTTTCCCTTTTCGATTACCTTAATTCGCAACTGATTTCAATCGATTGTTGTGGACAATTAGGGATTCTCACATCATCACTACGTTTTTTCTCGAGTTCATTGGTTTCTGGTCATTGTCTGATAACAATATCTGTTCTTCATTGTAACTGAGTACCTAAAAATTGTTTGCATTATTCATATAAATTGACAAAAATTTTAAGGTTATTGGTTTTAATTACTCCATTTCCCAGGCCAGTTTTGGCCAATTCTGACCAATGAAACTTTTCATGAGAACCCTATTTTACAAATTAATCTGCTGCATGGTTTCCTATATTAATTATTCGAGAGCCTTTTAGAACCGTTTCTTATTACAGGAAACAATACTCCCGAAAACTTGTACTCATATTGACAGAGCACTTTGTTTGAGATTAATTTCGTACAATTACATTTAAAACCAAAAGAAATTATAAAATTTTGTCTATGCCAATATGATTCCAATATTTTTTTAATTAAAAATAAAATAAAAATAGCATTTTGCGACATAGTTGACTTCATTTACGATATAAAAAGCAAGTTAAATCACACTAACTCTAAGCAAAAGTAGTGGTTTAGTTTTTTTGAGCAAATGTTTGCCAAGTGTGACCGTACCTTTAGTCTCTATTTAAACTGTTGGCTTAAAGTTATGAAGAGTACCTTTGGGCATCAGGCTTCAACTATGGTAATTTTCCACTTTAAGGTAATTTTATTTAAATTTTTCTGAAATAACATTAGATTTCTGCCTGTGTTTATTTTTGAAATTGGTATAAAACAAATTTGATAATAAACATTTTTTTTAAATAAACTATTCAACCAGACGCCTTTTGGTCTAGCATTTTGGTAATAATTTGCTTTTGTATTAAAATTTTATTGATGGTTATTTAAAAACTTTTAAATAATCATAAAAATGTTAACGGCAAATGTTAAATTGTTTCCGTTACACCTTTATTAACAAACTAATACAGTCAGCAATACACTTACAAGTGTATATATAAGAAAGAATTTTTTTTAAATATTTAAATGTTTTCTAAGTATTTTACTAAAAGTACACAATATTAAAAAACAATTAAACTTCTAAGAATTTTTTTATAAACACTCAATAAAGCGCCACAAGTGCAGAACATAAACGTATGTAGAATATTTAATTTTTTTCATTCGTTTACTTTTCAACGTAAAATGGATTTTTAATAATTAATTTTTCTTCATTCTCAGGAATATTGTTAACCACTCCCCGTTGTATTAATTGTTTTGATTTTTCTTTCCATTTAATTATTTATTAAAAACTTTGTTGATAACTTTTCATTGAAATCATTTTTAAATGCGGAAAAAAAGAGTGAGAAAAAAGTAACAAAAACAGTATCGTGAATACAAAGCGAAGTCAAATCGGACATGATAAAATATGTAAAAAATTATCAAATGTAAATAAATTGTACCATGCACTGAAAAGTTAATGGCTTTATTAAACATTTTATACAGTGATAAAAACTATTAAGCTGATGTCACTGCAGGGATTTATGAAAACCAAGATAAAAGTAGAGAAAAAATATGGATCCCATTAATATTTAGCATATCTATTTTATTTTTTTAAACAACAATTAAAACTTCAACATCTTTTTAACATATTCAATATAAGCACTTTAATTTAACGCTTTAAAAAACTTATTGCTTAGCAAGCAACGGGGTCGTGCATATATCTTTGGAGTAAAGGAATTCAATTTCTTTTACTCCTTTCCTCATAGTGCGTTACTTAAACTGTGAACAGCCCCCAACAATTTTTTTGGTGCTTTTTACGGGAATTGCTAAAATGTTCGGGGTATAGCTTGTTTCTATGCGGATTGCACTGTGCTAATGCGCATAGGAACAAACTATACCTCGAAAATTTTAGCACTTCCCGTAAAAAGCACCAAAAAAAATAATCAATAATCAATTTCAATTTGTTTATAACAAAATGATTAATGTTTTACTAAATATGTAAAATATTAATTTTGGGAAAAAGTGCGAATAAAAATTTAAAGCACTAAATTTTTATCGCTCCTTTATTGCAACGTAGTCATATCTCAAAAAACGTGTTTTTGGAGTTAAGAATGCAAAAATATTCGTCTTCATTTTGTTTAAAAAATGTATACAAATATCTTGTTTACTGTCCTCTTGAGGGGAGAATACTTTTTTATATTTTTAATTGATGTGTGTGTAAATAAAAAACTTTAAACGTGTTTTCTGATGAACGAGTTTTTTGAGATATGACTGAATTGCAATAAAGGCGCGGTATTTTAATGTGATTTTTTTAATTAAAGGGTGTTTTTTAAGCCCCAGAGAGTTTTACATTTGCAAAACTACTTTAACAGCTGACAGTTACAAAGCAAGTCTTGGTTTGGTTTGCCATTTTATTATGAATAGGTTCTCGCTAGGCAAACTATTACAAATTGTTCCAATCTCAAAGAAACTCTAAAAAATATAAAAAAAATTAAAAATTTCAAGTATTTTTTTCAGTTTTCCATCAATATCATGCTATTTAATCTCATTCGATTATTTTCGGTGCCAATGGACTTGTCTGAACAATTATCAAAGCAATTTCTTCAGAATAAAGTCAACTTCATGGCAATCAATACAATTTATCTGTGTTTGATTTCAATTTAAAGTTCTATCGGGCTTTAAAAAAATAACCTTGACATAATTTTGTCTGCCAATTCGCATAAAAAGACTGATGCTTATATATCACTAACACCAACTTGATAGTGATTTTTATAGAACGCAGATTTGCGAGTAATTGCCTCCGTAAACACCATGCTATTTCGATCCATGAATCAAGAAAGTAAGTAGTGTATGGAAAGTAAGTTAAAATGTAACATTTTGGTAGACGGAAAAAGCTCTTCCTTAAATGGCTTGGGCTTCAACTCTAAAGTTTTACTCGACAGCATCTCATTTCTGTCCATTTAAAATTTCGTTCAAATCGATGCAGCCGTTTAGAAGTTGTGTACTTATTTCCAGTTTTGTGCCAAAAATCCCTAACACTTTTTACAACAAACACTCAATTGTATTCTATGATGACGTAGATGCGCAGTAAAAAATTTTTTTGTATGGCTGGGTACGCAATCTTGTTTCCTTTATTCATGATTCCGATCTGCTTTTATTGCCCAAATAAATTGCTTTTACTTTCATAGCAAAAAAATATTAGCAGTAAAAAGTTTGCACACTTTGCACGTTTGCGGAAAAAGGATAGAAAAGATCTTTCAATTTATTTTTAAAAACAAAATAGTTACATTTTTTCCCACACGAATTTCTTTTTTGTTCTATAACATTTTCATGTAAATAACATCCAAGTTTAACGATGATACAATGGCATGTCCTATAAATGTGAAGAGCAATGATTGCAGTGTATTTTTGAATTTTTGAAAAAATAAAGCTCCTAAGTGGGCATAGCAGACAAAAAACTTGGCTTCGGAAAAAGTCCTGAAACCCCATTTTTTAATCAGATTAAGAAATTAAATTTGGTTTAAAATACATGCTGTTCTTTTCCGGCATAACATGATAAAATGGGAGACTAAAAAATAATCTATAATCATTTTCCAACACCATTAAACAAGAGCATCAAATTGCCAAATAAACAGCCAAAAACTCATATTGTATCAAAAAAAATTTATAATTTTTTTATTTAAATTCCTTTTTTAATTCAAATCTTGTTATTTATAAAATTTTGTTAAACAATTTTTATTGTTATTCTACGATTATTTCAAAAAAATATTTTCAACTAAACATGGTTTTATTGTGTCAAATGTCAAATTGTGGAAGTGTGTCTACTGGTGTTGTTTTATTTTTATTGGTACAACAATGAACAACAGCAGCACGAAAAAAATGCATTCATCGTAAATGTCAAAATATTTCTACCTTGTTTATAATTTGAAATTGCAACAATATCGAAACAAAAGATATAAGCTAAAAAGAGAAATAAATGCTGCTTGCAAAACTGTTTGTAATTTCGCTATTTGTTTTTTTTTTGTTTTTCTCTCCAAATAGAATGAAAAAGTGCATGTATTAAATATCAGCAGGAGATTTATTTGTATTCAAAAAAATACCAAATATTAGTTGGGTTTGTGTTAAAAATTGACAGATATAAAACTTTATTGATATTTAAAAATAGTGTAATAAAAACTGTTTTATTTTCTTGGTGAGAAATTTAAGTTTATTATTGACTTGTATTTTCAAAGGTATGTTCAGACTAGCCAAACATTGAGAATGTGAGTCATATGACCAAAGATAAAACACTGTTTTCTTCATATGTTCTATCGATTAGTGCGGCATATATATAAAGATGTTTCAACATTTTTATCATCGATTTATAACAATTAACGTTTTTAATATTTACTAAAATTCTTCAAAGCTCTATAAATGTTCATTGGAAACAGTATAAAATGTTGCCGCTAAGTCACAAGTAAACAATATTTAACTCGACTGTAAAAAATGTATATGGCAAAAAACGCACAGCTCAACACCTTGAGTATTATAAAAAGAAAAAAAGGAAACAAGCATTTCTTATAAAATAAATATCACAAATAAAGAAAAAATATAACGAAATAAATTGAAATAATGAAACACATCATAACCCATTGAAGTGCTTAAAAATGTATTTCCGCTGAAGTACAAATACAAATTATAAACAAACATTTGACATACAAAAAAAAAACTACAAAAATCAACTAAACAAATAAACAACCAAAACAACTAAACCAAAACTGAAATTAAAAATACCTAAAAAATTCACAACGAAATAATTTTAAACACTTTCATGCCAGATGAATGAATAATTGTAAACAAAAAACGCACTCCATTTGAAAACAAAAAAAAACTCTTGCCATCTAGCGAAACGGACAAACAAACAAAGAACCAGTCAATGAGAGTCAACTTACTTACATTCAACCAGAACATGCAACTAAAAAAAAAATAATACATCAAATATTTTATTTAATTTCAATGAGAAAAAAACACGCACGCAGAGAAACAATTGTTAGCTGGAGAGCAAAATGTACTCAAACGTTCATACATGCAACTAATAATTGCTTTCAACGCAAAACAGCTTCAACTAAACGTTTATGAATGCAATAATGGAATTATTCGAGATTCCTTATATTTGTTCCTAAATGTGAATTTATTTTGCACAAGAATAAATGCTATATTTAACTAAAAGATCCTTTTTAAGGTACCTTTTTCAAGAAACTACCCACATTAAAAGCAGTACTTCTTGGCTTAGAAGTATTTAAAGAAAAAAAGCACTTTCTCACAATTAAATACTTCACCTACGCTAATAAAGAAAAGGTTCCACCAGCCCTTCCTAGATTAAAAATTATATCAATCATGTTTCTAAGGCTGTATTTTTATTTTTAACCATACAACACTTTTTGAACTTCTTAAAATTGCGTAGGAATTCAAAGTTCGATCACGACATCGTACATTCAAAACGCAAAATTATTAATTATTATTAATATCCATATGATCGGAGAATACAAAATCATCCAAAATCGTATTTACTTCATTATAACCATCTGTAAAATTTTTTCAACGCAATACTAGTGCAGTGTAAGTATTTGAAAAGAGGACCGATTGATGATCTTATATGTAAGGAAAATTCCATTTCGCTTAAGTCAAACAACGTGCAGAAAACTAAGTGATAAAAACTGCGGGAGTTTTTTTTTCAATAATCCTGAACGTACCCGTACCGGAGTGATACGAAAAGTTATGTGAGTAATTTTTCTCAGTGTTGAGCAGAATCAAAAGAATTTCTATTAGTTGCCCATCAATTTCGGTATTACTTAGTAAATAATATTCACATTACAATGCGATCGTCAACAAGAGCAATCGTGAGTAAGAAAACCAATCGTGGGTAAGAAAACCAATCGTGAGTAAGAAAAATAAATAAAATTTTATTTATTAAGTCCTAATTTTGTAAAACGAAATGATAAACCTTTAATAGAATTTGTTTATGTAATCTGTATTTTTTCATATAAAATTTATCAAGCGTTGCGTTATAGAGAGGTCCTAATTAGCATTCTAGCTTTTAACAAAGCAGGGTCATGTCGCGTTTATTAATTAAACCTCCACCCATTTAATAAAAATACACGCATTGGTCATGTTTTTTCATGTCAAACCAGGTTTTGCCAAAAACATCGACATAGTAAATAACTTTTGAGGCATAATGTAGAAATAGTGAGTATCGATAAGCGCGAATAGTAATTTTCACAACCACAGTAATTTTAGGCCACCGAATAAGATAATTAATTGCTGTGCAAAGATTTTTTGGCTTGTCTTAAAAGTTTCCCCTTCGCAAAGTCATAAAAATTTTTTCATTAAAGACTAAAGGAAAATTATGCAGAAAATCTTTATTCAGCGGAGTTTCACTGTAGATCTGTAATGCAAAAAACTTGACTCACCGAAGTCAGTGTTCGAATTACCCTGAGGAATAGGGCGAAAAGCTTGACACTAGTTACAATGTCGGATACCCAAGTCACTATTAGAGCTCTAGAGGTGAAGTCTAATCTAGTTATGGACTGCTTTACATTCCTTCACACGTGGACGTCAACTTCTGGGTTAAGAGGCTCCAGCAGATTTGTGACACTTTCCCGTCGCAAGACAGGTAGGCTACTTTTACTACTAGAATTCGGAACTAAGACTATTTGTTGGTCTATTCATTGGGCACTGTGGTTTTAGATACCACCACTGAAATTTACGATACTCCACCAACCAGACGGGCTGACAAAAGATCCTCTGGGTCATGTTTATGGCCTTCTGCATAAAAAAACCCCAGTGGGAAAAATCCCAAGTCCGGCCGAAAGCCCAAAAGTTAGCAATCCTTCACTTTGAAAATTTGTTTTTTCAAGCAAAGAAATAAAAATGATGAATTTCTCTATAAAAGGAAATAATAGCCGTTGACCCTATTGCAGCTATGATATTTGAAACCTGTTGGTTAATAATTTGAATTTTTCAGCAGATTAAAAAAAAGATAATTGCGGCCAAAACTTATATCTAGAATGACTGATGCTGTGTAAATTTTTTCTAAAGAATTTATTTAAAGTTTCATCGAATTCGAAGTATATAAAGTGTTCAAATATTTTTGAAAGTCGCATACAACATACAGTAACAAGAAACATCATTAAGTAGACGTCCAAAATACTTTAAATGAAAATGAAAAAATAAATAAAAGGGATGTAACTACACTTTTACATCTCGTTGTGACTTCGATTTTGCCTTTGGTGATTTTTTAATACGGCAGCAAATTCAAGGTTAAACTTATTGTATGTCAGATCCTTCACATCTAATTATTTAATTTTTCATTATTGAAAAACATTTCTTTAGGAAAACTTTCATAGGAAAAATAATCTTCTAAGCAAAAAGAAATTTTTAACCAAAATCAACTTTTTAATAAACAGTTATTTTTGAACACAATGATATTTTTATAAAACGTACCTTATTAATTAAATTATTTATAAGCAAAATAAGTGTGTTGAAATTTTTAGCAAAAAGCCCCACTGTGTCCTGTTAATCTTTTAAAAAACTAATTTTTTTCAATATTTCGCTGTTAACTAAAATCTTTTTTTAAGGAAAATATACGTTCTATTAACTTAGCATTTTATGAAAATAGTTTATTCATTTTACTTTATTGCGTATGCCAAGAAGTACTAAAATTACCTGATCTTACCATCTCTGTTGGCTTAGTTGTAGATTTTCGTGCGTGATAGTGTGCAGTTTTAAGTTTTTTGTGAATAATGCATGTTTATCGATAAACTGGTGATAACAAATGCACGTACGTTTTCTTTTCGATTATAAAGCATTGACATTTTCAACAAGAACCAGAAAGAGGAAAGAGAAATACTCAACATAAAAGATTATTTGAAGGGATTGACATTAATGTCAACAATGTGTATAAGTTTAAATTGCATTATTTGTTTAGTTTATGATGAGTGTAAGGGCACAGTTGTGGGTAAGAAAATAGCAACAGGTCTGATTTTTTTTTCAGAAATATACGTTCTTAGTCAACCAAGCCACTTTACGTTATAATCGGATAAGAAAACAATTGAGTCCGCATGAAAGCTGGCAATGTAAAACATATTTATCGTGAAAAATACTGTAATGGACGTTACGTTTATGGCACCATCCCCAAGGCCGTCTTGCGATATATTTCGTGGCCCCGGTCACTCTGAAATTTGAGGCCCACTGAAAATAAAAATCTAATGAAAAGACAAAAATATTTATATTTTTTCTTGTAAAATTGTAGTTCTGAAATTGTGAAAATGCACGCTCTCCACTACAATTAGTAATCATTAAGTAACTTAAACATTTGCAAAAGTTTCCTCTAGTTTACGGTCTTTAAGTACTGGATCAAATAAAAACATTCTGATTTGAAGTCACAATCATAAAGTTAGAAAACAAAAACAAATTGATTGATTATTGAATTCTTGTTACAACTCTGATATTGTTTAAACTTTTTTCATTTGATTTAATGAAAGTTCAATATAATATCTCAAGTTGTTCTAAAAAATATTAACTAGTCATACCCCTCAATAATCAATTTTTTTTTAATAGAAGTGTTAATATTTTACTACATATGTAGGTATTATAGGAAATAGTGCGATTTAAAATTTAAAATACATAACCATTAGTGTCTACGGGATACAATTCTGCAAATTCTTCGCATTTTTTTTGTCAACTGCTCGGAATTAGTTGTTGCTAACTGAGAAACTAAACTAAAATTTTTATTAACTTGCTGGTATGCATCTGCACGGTTTTTTAAATGAGCATATAATGTATTAATTACTTATAGGAACTAACGTATCTACGCGGAATTTTTCTTAGCCAATAAACTGAACATTTTTTGATAGTCCTTCACAAAAGTGAACTTACTTGCATGTCAGAGATTAAGAAATATGATTATAGCCATTTTTTAGAGCATTAATAGCATTAGCGCGCGCAGACCATCTTGTATCAGCGAGAGATTTCAAAACATTATTTGCTCCCAAATGCGCTGTCATTATTTTTCATCTTTTGGTCACAGCCGAGATTTTCAAAATGCCGAATTCGGTTTGAAAATTCCAGAATTTGATTTATAAAATTCTGAATTTGTTTTTTAAACCCTTGAGTTTAATTTGGAAAGCTAAGCCCTCTTTAATAATTTTCAGAAATTAAAGAAATAAATTATAGGAAACTGCCGGAAATAGATATAGATATATAAAAATTAAAAATTAACATTTCAATTTAAGAAATAGTTTATTTTTTATTAGGGCTCCCCATGACGTCGGGGGCCCTGGGCACAGGCTGCGTGTGCCCTTCTGGTAAAGACGGTACTGACTATTCCATATCGTCTTTTTAATACAGGAACATACTTACAATTCTTTATGGTAGAGTTTGTGTCCGATGAAGACTCTGACATGTTCCGCAGTTTAAGTGATTTTCATCCGGTATAGATTTAGTTTAAATTGCAATTTAATTTGGTCTTATGTTAACAGGCTCTTATAAATTTTGTTTTAATTAATTTTCGTAAATGATGCCGCCAGTGTTCTTGCAATTTTGTGCTGTTGTCATTACATTTTGCATAACTGTGTCACGTGGTCGAATGTTGTTTTCTAACTCTTCCAGTACACCTAAGACTTCAATATTCCCTAAAAAAATGAGTCCAGGGCAGTCAAATTGTAAGCTCTGAATTGTAAGCGCTGGAATGGCATATTTCAAAATTCGCATACAGTAGAGCCCAGTCCTGTTGGATGCACGTGTCTTTGAAATGCAGCTCGGAAGCTTTCGCTGAGAGAAATTTGGTCAGAATTGCTTTGTAATGGTCACCGTTTACAGAGATAGAAAAAATAAATTGCAATTAAATTTTTCGACATAATTGCACACAACACGAAGACTTTGGAAGGGTGTAATGGAGCTTCATTAATTTTGTGTGTGCTAATTATGTGTCATGTGTCGGCTCAAGTAGCCCCGCAAAGTGTTCAGTTGCTGATTAGGTTATCTTGTGTAAATTTAGAACTCCCCCCTGCTGAGTGCTTGGCTTTGGAACTTCCAGTGATACGAATGTCTATTGTCTTCATTTCTTAAAATCTAGACGCTAGACCATTAATTCTTTACGATGTGTGTCCACATGTCAAAAATTTAATTTGCATTAACATCACAGATGATTTAATCTGCGATACCAACTCAGTTGTTTTACCACTAAATTTAGTGGTTTTTATTTTTGTTAGTGCGAAAATTAATATTTAGTAGTTAATAGTTTTTTTGTAGTATTTTTGTTAGTAGTGCGGTTGATAAATATTTGTATACAAACATACGAGTATCATCGACTTCTTATTATTTATGTTAATCAAAACATTGATTCGTGAATTGATTTTGAATTGAATTTTTCGTTGTAAGCCTCAAAGAAAGTTTTAATGGTTTTTTACTGGTATTAGATGGTCGATTTGGTGGGATGATATTCAGAGTATTGATAGCACTGGATTTAATGCGCGTAAGTTTTATCGCTAATTCCTGAAGCGCACATTTATCAGTACGTTGTTATTCATTATAAATTTCGCATTTATTTATTTTACGAAATTCAAAAATTGATTATTAGAAATTTTTTTAGATATTTCAATAGGTTAATTAATACCTATTGCTTCACCATTTAGATATACTCATTCTACGCGGGATAATGATCAGTTTATTTTAATGTTCTCTTTAAAACTACAACAGTTTTTTTATTAATCTGCAAAACTATAACAGACTTGATGTATAAATATGCTTTTCACTACATACCACATTCTAATGATGGCGAAAGTTTCCATTTCAACAAGTGCTTTTATATTTATTTATTTTTTGTTTATGTAGCTTTGGAATACCAAGCTGTTTTTAATCATATTTTTCATGTTTAATTAAATATGTTTTCTGCTATACACTTGATATTACAGCTGGATATTTTTCTATATTCGCTGTTAATAGACAAAAACAAAAACTTACTCAGGTTCTATTAAATAAAATAGAAAAAAATCAATTATCTCTTTACTAAACGTGTTGGATTATAATAAATGAAAGTAATTTTTTAACAAAAGTAAGTCATGTTAACCACATTGTTTCTGTAGAGAATAATACCACTTTAAAAATTCTTCTTTCAAATGCTATTTGCTTTTATTTTTCTAATTTCTAAATGATTTCCATTCTAGTTAAATTTTTTCTATCGAAAAAAAAAACAACAGAAATTTTCAGTTCAGAGAAAATTTCAAACTGCATGTTAATAATAAAAATCAACATAAATTGTGGTAGACATGCAAAGTATAAAGCAATTTTCACATCATACATCTCGTACTCATACGGTAATCATCAGCGCCAGCACTACTGCTAACTCGGCCGCTGCTCGTGAGTATGTGTTATATATATGTGGTTGGACACACAACATCCATGGTCAAAGTTTTCCATGGTTTCCATTTGTAACACAAAAGCTAAAGCTAAAGAAATTTTCGTATTATACATGGTTTGTTAAATGTGCAACAACGACCATTACTAATATACACATTTTATTTATCATGAATGAATAATTATTTTCAATATTAAAAAAATATATTGTATAAGCGTCCGTCCACACTTGTGTGTGTTTGAGTTTTACGTTTCAGACGAAAACCTGGGAAAATGTTTCAACTGTACTTTATTTATCGTTGGAGTGATTTTTTTTTGTTCAATTCTATTAGTCATATTAAAAAATGTTAACTTTTTGTCGACAGTTAGGTGGTGGATATCCTTATTTATATTTCTTTTAACCACTCTGTACAAGTAACGTAAGTAACAGAGTTTTTATATGGATGATAGGAAGCAGGATTAAATAGCCCTTCATCATCCGATTAAGCCATGTCCATTGTGCTTGCAATCTAAGACCTCCGGTTTTCTGTTTTGAATCAACTTTGCCTTTCTTTAACCATGATTTTTGGCTTACAACCAGTGGTGCAAGTTAAGCTTTTTCAAGGCTAGATTTAGCTTTTTTCTTGTATGTTACCCTCGAAATTTACGTTTTAGCTTCGCGGCTTTTTTAACCTTTTTTTATTTTAAATTTAGCCTCAAATCGGCTAAATTTTTTATCCACTGAACTCACGAATTCATCTTGAACCATTACAAAATTAATCCAATCTACAAACGTAAGTACACTGCAGATACAATTTCGTTAATTGAAATCCAATGGCGAAAACTTTTAAGTTAGAAATGCACAAATGTTGTGTCAACAGTAGTGTTCTGACAATTTTAAAATGCGCTGCAAAACAAATCATTTCTTGATTTAGTGAATCTAGGATTTGGCTTTCTATTCCGGGGTCTTCCAATAAGATTTTTCATTTTGATATGTAAAAAATAGTATTTTTATGCGAAATCATGGAATGTTTGTTTAATTATAAAGAAGAGAGTATCGCATTCATAATGAATGTCTCTTCGAGAACTCACACGGTCAGAAAACTTTTCACGTCTAGTTGGTGGAATGAGCGATTCCAAAGATCGACGAGAAATAAACAAATGTGGGATTTTCCAACAGTATGGTCTACAACAGCAATTTTCTCAGTTGAGCGACGAACACGAGTTTAATTTTGCTCATCAATGATTTAGCTCAAGTGATTTATCTCCATCAAAGTCCCAATTGCACAGAAGGTGCTCCACGACGACGAAAAAATGCTTTAGTTTTTCTAGGGAATTTTAATAATTTCAATGTAGTTACAGGTTGAGTCATGCATGACAACCGTTAAAATGGCGGGCTATTGGGAATGAAACGTCTTACTTAAGAAAACCCCTAGTATTATCTTTCAGTAACGCTGAGGTTGAAAAACTTTTTAGTACCATAGAAATAATTAAAACTATAGAAAGAAATCGTACTATAATTAAAATTTTCTTTCAAAAGGTTACATAAATGTTGCCATGATTTAGTAATTTCCGGTGATTTAATAAAATTAGTAGACTCGTAATATTTATGCAAATGATAGTTCCGATTCTTCTGGCGATGTATAAATAATAAATGCACATAAAAGTGAATAATATATTAAATGTATCTATATATAGTATGTATTTTTTGGTTTGCTTAAGACAGATATACTACTTGAATATATATTTAAATAATGATGCAATAATTATTACATCATGCCTAAATACAAATATACTGTTATATTTTTGATTCAATACTGAATTACAGTCAATAGAAATACCTGGTATTTATGTTATGTATTGGCTTATATGAATTAAAATATAAGTAGACTTTTATTCTTTTTTTTTTTGGTTTAAGTACTTGAAGTGCATTGCTTTTAAAAACTTTTTAGCCTTTTTCTAGCATTTATTTTTAGGTGATTTTTTTCTGACTGAAATAAATTGGATTTTATTATCTAAGTTCTCTTTTTGGTTGTCTTTCAGGAGGGGAAAAGGTACGTAGAGACAACTATGAAAGAGGAGAATTAATTATTACCTCAACCAATGGTTATAATTAAGGGGTATAGGAATAAAAGAAGGAAAGGTTCCTTTTCTTTGATTTAAAGGGCTTATGCATATGCTCGAGGATGCCGAATACTGGTAAGTATTTTCCTGGGTTTCGGAACTTATGTTGATCACACGAGATACAACGGTTTTCAACGAAATGGTAAGAATTCTAGACCAACGCACTAGTTATAGAAAAAATATATTTTTTCAGATCGGTTTTCCAAAAGAGAAACTATTTTTTTTTCAATATCCAGCAATTTTAATGTTCTGACTTCGGTTGTTCAATTATAAGTAAGTTTACAATTCAAGAGATTTAGACTTCGTTCGTCTTTTTTAAAAGATACATTTTTGTAGCTTTACTATTAAGTGTTGACAATTGAGGTTTAGTTTTAAACTTAGGAAACATTTATTTTGTCCAACCTATCTTGGACACTGACTCTAGCTCCTGGAAGCACTGCTTACAGTCATGTGAGATCATTCTAAATAACGTCTTAAATTAAGAAAAACAATACAAAATTTAGTTGCTAAAAGAGCTGTGGCCATGTGACGTACCACAACGTCATCCATTTTTCTGATTTGCTATCGAAAAATTGCCTTTAACTACGAATTTCACTTTTCAATGGGTACGTCAACAAATAGAAGTGCCAAATTGAGTGTGAAGAGCAGCCAGAGGCTCCTTAGGAGCTACCAATGAAATATGCCCTGTTTGTTGCGGTTTGTAGAGAGACGGCATCATTGGACCGCATATCTTCTAGAACGGTGAAATTCACAATGTAAATACCCGCTTTTTAGAAACAGGTATTTAAAAAAATTTCGCGAAATACCCAAAAAGCACCAATATGTCATCATTGGCTACAAGATCAAAGTAAGTTTTTGTTCGTTTTGTTGAAACTAGAACTGTAAAATTTTTAGTAAAACAATTTTTGCTTAAAAAATTTTTTGGGAAAATTTTCTATAAAAATTTTAATGTTTGAAAAAAATTTAATAAATACTTTTAAATATCTTTGTTATAACTTATGGAGTTTTCTTTTCTAAAAAAGTGCCCTTTTTATTGAAAATTTACAATATGACTTTTTGAAAAGGTGAGTTTGTTAGAAATTATTCTATTATCACTTACGAGGCAAAATTTTTGTCTTAAGAAAACTTAAAATGGCAATTTTTTTATAAAAAGTAAAAAAAAGTTTACATTTTTTCTAGAAAAGAAAATGACATTACTTTCAGGAGCAACTATACAGTGCAATAAAAATCTGTTTATTTTTATTCTATATACGTACATACATATGTTTATATTACAACTACATAAATATTTTTATATCTCCACTCATTTTATAATTTTCTTCTCAATACCACAAACATGACCAACATCAACATTTCTTCTATTTATATGACGACTCCATGCAGGCATGTGCATTATGTGCAAGAGATTGAAATGATCATTTTTATTGTTATTTTCATGTTTAACTGTGTCTGCACAATGGAAATTATTTTGAATGTTTTTTTTTTCATTTTTATTTCATTTCTGTCTGTTTTTAATGTTGGCTTATATTGATGTTTTAATTAGTAAAACTTTTTCATTCATTTGTTCATTTGAATGAATGAATATTCGTTTTTTCAGTCGATTATATTGTTGCAGTAACTTTTCTTTGCTGATTAGAATAGCTTTTTCACATGTTTGTTGCCTGGAACATTCATATTTATCTAAAATTTTGTTAGCTGAGTGTAATGGAAGAATATAATGGAGAATGTTTAGAAATAAATTGCATTTTAATTGATTTTGGCAGTGATTGTTTAAACTTAATGCTGCTTAATTGGTACGTAATTAGTTTGTTGTTTTGATATGCAATTGGTAGGTATTGCAATTTTGCTAAAAAACATTTAATTCAATTAACGAACAACCATTAACATGCGTGATTTGCTTAAACTTAATGCTCTTCAGAAATTATGCATTAATTAAAAAAATAGCATTTCAGTTGCTTCTCAGGAAAACGAAAATATATTTAATAAGCAATTAACTGAATTCTAATAAATTTAAGCAAAACATCAATTTAACATTGCTTCATTATTGACTTAAGCGGCATTGATTTCTATTGAATAAATCTTGAAAACAAGGTAAAACAAGGTATTAGTAGAAGAACACGAACTCCTGATGAAGTTATATGACTCAGTAAAGCGAGTAACAACCACGAACCTAAATCCACCTATAATCCAATATGTGATTGATGATGATAATTCAAATAAGATCTTTTATTGATGATTTCTTAATAAGCCAGCAATATTTAAAACGGTGCTTTTAAAACTATACAAAAGAAGGGTCGTTTTTAGACACTTCACTTCTGTCTTCGAATGTCACATAACAAGAAAGCAGTTTGGTTACGGAACAAATAACTCATTTATGTATAGAACACATCAAAATCATCAGAATGATGGTTGTGTAATTGATCGATTGCCTCTTCGCTATAGATAAAGAGGTATTTGATTTGCCTTAATATAGTGCTATAGAAGAATCTTTCTGGTTCGGGGGAGTTGCTGTCGAATTGCAATGTGCAACTCCTTTTCAGCAATGTTCTGGATGCTGCAGTATACATTATTTTATGTACAACTGACGCGGCATAAGACCGGGTACTCAAAATAATGGCTATGAAGATGATATATATGTCACACCTAATCTCAATCAAGATACAAATCACCACTTCTAGGCTTAAAAGGAAGCAATTGAAGAACTCATATATACTAGAGTTGGAAAATACAAATGTCCAAAACAGAATAGTTGAAATAAGACACGAATTTGCAATATCACAGTGCAAAACATAAAATTCAAACAAATTCCTCTGTGGAAATTTTATCAGTTTTTCACACAGAAACTAAATTTTCAACTCATATATCGAAATTTTCCAAAATGAGGTCAGATATTGTAAATGCTTTTGCGATAATACCAACTTAGCCGTAATGTAACCCATTTTGTTTTGTGGTAGCAGTTTTGGTAAAACATCTTCTACAGCGGTCGCATAACCGGGATGTTGGGAAGGATGGCAAGGAGAAAACACTTTTGAGTGTCCATGCGTACATAATCTCAAGGCTGGGAGACTTAGGTGGTTCAACACCAATCTCGCACTAAAATTTCGCATTTTCGATGGAAAATGCAGCTGGAAAAAATGAAAAAAAAAACATTGTCCAGCTTTATAATGTTTAAAAGAATTTTGAATTATATTATAAGGAATATTTATTCTGAAGATTATTTTATTAAATTTTCCACAGTTTGGCAGGTAAAATGGTGCAAAAAAGTTACAAAAATTCACATATTTGGATGTTTTAAAAATTTTGATGCAGTAGTTGTAGTTTTTTCGAAAAAGATTGATTTAAATTTTTTTGTAGTGTATGTGTTCAATTGTGGCGAAGACAGGAAAAAAATGTAATTGGTTTCCGAGATAAAGCTGGGAGCAAAATTACATATGCTTCGGAAAAATCTAGTTTTACCCAAAATATACATGAAATCATAAAATCTGAACTACAGCAAAAATTATTATATACAAATGGGGTCTTGTTACTTTCGATGTGTAATTTGTTTCCAACTCGATGAATTTTAGCAATGTTGCAAGTTTTTGAGATCATAAAATATATCCAAAATGTTGCGTAATGTAAATTGTTTGTAAACCAATTCCTTAAAGAATTTTTATTTATTATAGTGATTTGTATAATAACGTACATACACAGCATCTAACGTAACTTAATATTAAATCAAGTAGATCAGTGTTGTCAGGTTAGGAAATTTAGGGGCCTAAAAAATCATTTTGGAAGATTTTAGGCGTTTCATTTTCACTTCGCATTTACGACGATAGTTCTGTTCGTACAGAAACATTACGCAGAACAACAGGAAAAATTTTATATTTAAACTGATTATTTTACGAACAAATTGGTTGTTAGTATTTTTTAATCCAAAGTGATTATTATTTTGGTTAATGTTCGTAACAT
Organism: Gymnocheta viridis; assembly: GCA_956483585.1. Taxonomy (NCBI): domain Eukaryota; kingdom Metazoa; phylum Arthropoda; class Insecta; order Diptera; family Tachinidae; genus Gymnocheta; species Gymnocheta viridis. Next base: position 104,038,977 of record OY101441.1, on the reverse strand, counting down.
TTCAACTTACACGGCAGAACAAAAACAACGTTGTTTTTCGGGAGCAGCTACACTCCCGTCAGCAGTGTTCATGTGTGTTTCCATGTATCCGCCACTGTCTAGGTGGCTCGGTTGCATGTGATTACAAATTTGTATTTATGCAAATAATGACTCAAAAAAGGATACGAGAGTTATTTGTATTGTGGAAGGTATTATTAGTTTTGTTTTACAGCAAACACAACTTGAGCACAATCAATATTCCAATTTTACCGTCACTAATTAGCGTTAAATTAACCCATTGTAACATTTTGGTTTATCTCATGTACCATTTTCCTTCTAATTTGTTGGTTTTACTTAAGACAAACTTTTTTGGTTTGATTAATACTTAAGTACTATTGCTATTTGTTTTTTTTTTCAACTAGTTGAGTTTTTGATTTATTTCATAAATTTTAACTAGTTATGTGACAACAAACATTGCAAGGCTCAAGCCAGTAGTTAATTTTGTTCATGTTCTTTTGTGTGGGGAGAACGTACGATGTCCGCGTTCTGCCTGCTCATATATTTTTCAGGTTGTGCAGTAGAGATACATTTTTTTGCACTGCATCTTTTACTCTCCTTTAAGAAATACATTTGAAGTTGAGCATACTTCCTCTGCCATATGCTCGGGCATCGATGTCAAAGCATGGATGAAACGTAGACTTAAGCGGTCTATATTAGCCTTCTGCGATGTTCGAAATGATGTCCATACCAAGTTGATTACCAATGGAGTCATATACTAAGAGCTGTGTTTTTTGGTAGTATTGTCACTGTTGGCCCTAATATTGCTACCATGCATTTATTTAATTTAATATTCTTAGAATATTCTTAGTAACAGCTACACACAATTTATCAAGAATTTGAAATAAAACTAAAAAAAGCCAAAGGAAAAGAAATATTATAAAAAATATAAAAAGGAATGGGAAAAATATAAATAATTTATTAAAATACCTATTTCTATTATTTTAAGTTATAATGTAGTTTTATTAAGGTTGTCTTGCACCCTGTGATTCCAACTGGCAGGAATCTTGCTGAAATAAAACTTGCAGCCTTTGTTGCTGAACACTCTTCTGTTAACTGTGTGGACACCTTGGAAAATTGGTTAAGCAGTTAGGGGAATATTCTGCATCGCTGCAACAAATTTTACTCTACAGAATTGTATATAATAATATATAAGGATAATAAGTGAAATAAAATAGTAAAAACATATTAAATTATAAAAAATATTTTGAATTTTTTTATTGATAGCTGAGAGCAAATTTAGGGGATAATTTTTTTTCAGGAAATATTTATTAAAATGAACTTGGCAACACCGGTGTGGATTCAAATGGTTAGTTTAAGCATTAAGAAACGTGATCGAAAATAAAACTACACGGTCAGTCTAGTGTAACTCTAATCTTACAAGACGAATTGACACATTTTATCCAAAATTTGATTTTCGAACACTGTTAGACTCTGCTGGAAGGAATTTATAAAGCTCCTTTATTCCATTACTAATAAGAGAACTACAAGTATGTGTCTATTTTCACGAAAGAGGATTTCTTTTTGATAACTTATGCTTTTTTGATATCTTGGTAGTTATGAGATATTAGTAGAGAATTAACTCAGATCTATTTCAGATTCCTTAAACCTTATATTAAAGTCCCCCAATGTCTAACATATTCATAATTTGGTACTATGAGAACGACAAGTACAGTTTAGTCGCAAGACTGAGATACCAGAGTTTTAATATGCTAATACAAGATTCGGTAAACTTCTTGCAGATAAGTCTGAGATCAGTTGTTGGGTGACGCCGGTAAGAATTGTAAATTTCCCATACGTCTTCGGACTTGCTATCCACTATGGAGTGCTACCAGTTGCATCAGGTCGAACTCTAATTTAGCAAGATCCTTTGACAAAAACATGGTTACGGGTAATCAACATTAGTAAAAGAATTAAATGCATTCTTGTTGTCTCAAAATACGGTTGCAAAATATGAAACAAAACTCCGAACAATTTCGATTTGGAATACCAACCAGCATGTTTAATTACACACACAGTCGTTGCAGTTTTATTAAGTGCCAGATAGACTATGGTATATCCGAACTGTCTGAACTGGGTCTCTTTGCTGCCAAAATATATCTACATTTCTGCTAATAAGCCAAAAAGACTTCGTATGCTGTGATTGTTTGAAATAAAAAATAATTCATTAAAATTTGTAAAAGCCTTGTGAATGCTCTTAAACTGTGACTGCCAAGTAGTGGAAGCCAGGATATTCTGCAGACCTCTAATAAAAAAACTAAATTAGTATAGTCGATGTGAAGAGCTTCAGCAAATAACAAGATTATTAAATAGTTTTTTCTTATTACCATTCTCAAAACTTGCCCGTAGCACATCCTTAATTTTAATTAGTGTAATATTATACGACAATTGAAATCTCAATCACATAATTGTTTGATTATAATCAATATTTTAAAACAAAAAGTAAAAGGTAGAGAACATAAGAGTAACTGTTAGCCGGTCGTAATATAACTTACACTTTGCGTCCAGATAGACTGGCGCCTCTGTTACACAGACAACCAGTATTACACAATAATTATATTTATTTTATCTATCTTTCATACAAATAAAGACAAAATAAAAAACAATTATAATTTTCACCAATTTCCAATCAATATTCATATAAAATATTCATAAAAAAATGAACAAAAATAAATGTGCCTGTTAAAAAATTTAATATTATTTTACCATATAAATTTAATTTATTAATAATAATTCATTCATATCAATACGAAAATGTTTTAAGAATTAAAAAAAAACTAACAAATAGATAAAGAAATCAAGTGAATTGAATATAAATTAAATTAAATAAAATAGTAGTCGACAAACAACAGGTACGATTTAAAAGGGGTTGATTAAACATTTTTTTATTTAAATATGTAGATATATTTATATTAAAATATTTATTGAATAACTATAAAAAATGCATAATTTATTATGTCTTAAAACATTATCACAATTAAATTTGAGGTCATAGAAAACCAAATGTTAAATGCGGACAGGAAAATAGTATCAGTAACCAAAATAAATTTTTCAATAGCTTAAACAATTTGAAATCTAAACACGTGTCTAAAACTCAGGCTTTTTCTAAGAATAGATAACAAATTACCTGCAATGTAAAAGAGAAAAGCACGAACAGGTGGAAAAGAGTATGTCAACGAATGCATTTTTAATCACCATACAAAAGGAAGTTCTACAACAAAGTCCTCATGCAAACCGGTGTTCGAATACTTAAAAATTGATTTATAATATTTGTAAATATTATAAATAAGTTTAAAATTACTTCGTTAGTGCCAAAAAAAATTTCATGCTTGATTGGGTGGCCGCAAAAGTAGCTTTGTACCTTGATAAAGGATACTTTTTTTATTTCACTATAATGAAATGGGAACCATAAAGGACTTATCATAATAGCCGTTTGCTTCGAGAAAATATATGAATCTTTCTTTATGTAAAATTCCTTTTTTGAAGGAAAATATGAGCAGCTTACTTCAGTTTCCTTAACACATTAACGTACTTTGCAGTTGGTAATTCCAATGGGTTGCTTCGAATTCTAATGCCGCGTAGAATACGCGAAAGAATTACATTGTCTTACTTATAAGCTTCCGAAAAATACATATCGACAGATATGAAAACTTCAAAAAATATTACAAAAAAACTTTCAATAATTGAATTAATAAAAATTTCAGCTTCTAACATTTTATTCGAATTGTCATATTGAGGTTGACAATAACTGAACGAAAACACCTAAAATTCGTTGTGAATCATAATACAAAAAAATAGTTGAGTTGAGTTGTAACATTGACAACTCAGCTTATTTTATTTGTAAATCATAGTAGGCAAATGTGTCATCTGTCAAATGTTTTGTGAAACAAAGCAGAGTTGCTATTTAAAATTCTATCAGTTAAAAAAACACACTTTATTTTCGGATATTTCTTTTGCATATATTTGAATTGCTTTTGTTAATTATTGCTTCAACTTGATTGCAAGCCTATTAGTGCCGTGAGTCGCGCCTATAAAGGTCCAATTTTCAAAAATTATTCAAAATTGCTGACGTAGACAGAGACTCTACCTTGATAGCTTGTATAATTCTGAGATTGCCTTCTTGGAAAAGCATATAAGTGTTTTTAATTATGTTTCGAAAATATATTTCTTTAATACATATTTTGTAGTAAGAAGAATATTGAATTCAAATTCCTTTAGTAACACGTATTCACAACTCATATACTTATAAATTGTTTAAATATTTATATAATTGGCATGTGAAGGTTTTACCTTAAAATTGCAACAGCACTTGCATTAGCAACAAATACATATAGCAAATAGACACGTCTATAAGTGCATGTATGCAAGCAGGAAAGTTTTAGCTATGTGTCCATGTATGTTTATAATATGTTCGATCTATGAGCATAAATATAGTAAACTAAATATTGAAGTGCTATATGTCATATATGTCATGTTTTAATACGTGTAAATTCACATATGTTTTTATATAGAGACGGCAGAGTTTGTTTTTGGGTATTGTGAGGTCTGCGTAAGTATTCGAAATTTTGATGCAACTACCCAGTTGGCCAAATTGTGGCCACAGTAAATTGTCTTCGATAATTCTTGTATGACTTGTCACCTGTCGATTCGTATATAAAGAAAATCATCATTGTTCATGACAATATGAGCAAGAAATTCTTGAATCTTGCTTTCATTTAACAATTTGAATGACATCGCTAGAGACCACGTCCTACAGTTGTTGTCTTCTTTGAGAAATTTTGAGTGATAATGTCTTAAACTTTATCTTTATCAAAAAAACTTTTATCGACATTATGACGAGCTGCGCCTAATCTTTTATATAATTTAGGGTCTTCCAATAAGGGGTTTCCCTAAGATAAAGGAGTATATACTTTTTTAATGGAAAACAATATCAGCCAAATGAACAGCATGACCACGTAGGACAATGTGTTTTAATTAAATTGTATTTCCCAAAGCGTAAATTTGCGGCTGTATGCTTTAGAAAACTTCACAAATTCTATCATTGAGGTCTTGAACAGATTGTGTGCCATTGGCCTTATTATATATCACGCAACACAGATGAAAAAAGTCTAAAGGACTTAAATCACAATATCATAGTGGTCGCCTTTTCGAACAATCACATGGTCAGGAAAGTTTTCACACAAAGCATTGTTACTTTTGTGGCACTTAGCGCCGTCTTAATGGAAATAAATTAAGTTAACATCAAATCTTATGCAAAATACAGTGTGATGTCGTTTATGGAATGCCCAATTCCAAAGACTGAGGACAGACGGACAAAAATGGGGTTTCCTCTACAAAATGGAATACAACAGCAATATTCTAAATTGTTCTTGAATGACGATTATTTACATCACCAACTTGTATCAACAGTTAAAAATGTGCATTGCGATGACGCCAAAATGCTTTTGTTTCGCAAACTGTAATGACAAACTTTTCACAAATTTTTGCAGTGAATTTTAAAAATTTCAACGCGTTGCTGAAGTGTATATCGTTAGATTCTTAATAACGTCGCGCCGTCTCTCTACTTGATCACACAGCAGAACGCTTGCTACAATCAATAACAGGAAATGAGTTAAAGAAATATGGAAACACAAAATTAATTCTTTTTTGTAAATGGGGATGTGATGGTTCTTCGGGACAAAAACAATACAAACAAGTTATATGTGAAAATATTTCGGACTCGGATATGTTCATGGTATCATTTGTACCATTGCGATTGAAAAAGATTTTGGAAGATTCAGAGCCTTCGAATAGTACAACGCAAACAATGGATATTTGGAAAAATGAGACACCATCTTCTACGAAATACTGCAGGCCAATCAAATTTGAATTCAATAAAGAAACTCATGATGCCATTAACAAAGAAGTTATTGATATCAAGGCCCAAATTGCAACACTACAGCTATTACAATTACAGTTAGATGGGCAGCAAATTGAAGTAAGCTACCAATTAGTGCTGACAATGATAGATGGAAAAGTAGGTCAGGCTTTGACTAACACGAAGGCTGCATCCAGCTGCATTATATGCCAAGCAACATCAACCCAATTAAACCAAGCGCAAGAAGATTCTTTTCAGATCCAGAAACAGCATCTGAAATAACATTAATGGATTTAAACCTTATTTTCAGATTTAAAATAATCCTAGAAGTACTTGCGTGCAATGAAGAAATTGACTCTAGAAAATTTGGAGATTATGCTAAGGAAACTGCAAAAATATATACAACCAACTAGCCATGGAGAAATATGTCTGCAACAGTTCACAAAATCGTTTATTATGGAGAAGATGTCATTAAATATCATTTAGTGCCACTTGGAGATCTTTCAGAGAAGGCTCAGAAAAAAAGGAACAAGTATTACAGATTTTATAGAGAACACAATACTAGAAAAATTTCACGAAATTCATCAAATGAAGATCTATTTAATATATTATTGGCAACGTCAGATCCGTTTATCTCCAGTATTCGAAATCAATGGAAAGTGGAACATCGGGATTTAGATGAAGAAGCCAAAAAACTACTAAAGAACAGAGATAGCACAGAACAAAATATGGAATATTTGCAATCAATATTTGAGTCAAATGAATAATAATTATAATTGCCTTTCATTGTTATTTAAGTACGAAAAACATAGCATTAGTAAAAAATAATAATAAACAGAACCTACCATTGTTGCAAATGCTATTAAAATTTATTGCAGTTTTTATTTTTAAAATGTTTTTAAAATTATCAAATTTGACAGCAAAAAATAATAAATTTTTCTGTAGTAATAGCAACATTTTTAGATAATATTATTAACGTTTTTTTTAAGTGTAACTATTCTTTGAGTGTAAACAAATTTGCAAATTTGTCAGCAAAAAAATTTTAATTTTTCTGTAATAATAGCAAAATATGCAGTTGATTTTACTTTTTTTTAGTGTAAAAATTTTTTAAGTGTAACATTAAAAAAATTCCATTATTACAAAAATTATTTATTATTAATTTCCAAATATTCAATTTTTTAATAAATAAAAAAATAATAAACCCATATTTCACTCTAAAAGTTAAAAAAATTCAAAAGTTCAACTTTGACCTAGAATTCCTTAAAAAGTCCTCACTCAATTTTAATGAAATTTAAACTGAGCCAAGCTGAACTAAATATCTATCCAATAAAATAAAAATTACTTCAATATTTTTATCAGTTCAAAAGTTACAGAATTTTGGCCAATGAAAAACGATTTTCAGCCACTGTGCGGCGAATCTTTTACTTTTCATCTGTCGAGTAATTACAGGTTGAGTCATGACGACAACTGTTAAAACGACGGGCTGTAAAAAACAAACTGCTTATTGGAGGAAGCCACCCCGTAACAAGCTTTTTTATGAGTGACAATGTCTTAACCCTTAAATCCATTCAGTTTTTTCGTTTTGAAAAATATATTATTTAAACATATAGAATTACCACAAATAAAATTTTTTTTATTTTTATTTTTTAATTTTGTTTAGTTAAATTTGCTATCTGTAAAATACATTTCGCAGAGAGCGCGTATCATAATTTTAAAGCCAAATGAAAGCTACGATGCAGAATTACATCAATATGCATTTAAGGGTTAAGTTCTGTCTTCAATTAAACAAAGAAATATATTATTTTCCCATAGTTGATATTTTAGCTGATGATGTACTACTCAGATGTGTGTCAGCTGAACTGTGATGAATTGGGCGCTGCAGTTTCATATCCCAGTCTCGACATAATTGAAACTAATAAATTTAAATTGAAAATATTGCCTTTCCTTGTATATCTTAACGCCCAAATAGACGACACTATTTTCGTTGACGAAAATATTTGTGACAATGTGGCTGTTTCGGTCTTGTGTGACATCGCGGACATTTGTAAGAAAGATCATTTGAAAATTTTATTGAGCTGTCTTCAGTATGGCTTTTACGAATTGCTATGGTTTTGTTCCCGTCGCGTCGTTAAATTTTTCTTAAATAAGTGACCAACTGGGTACATACGATGTTTAATGAGAAGGTATCCTAATTTAAATAATCATTATGAAAAATCTTTTATATTCACACACTCAAAAGAAAAATTAATCTATCAAAAGTACGGTAAGCCCAGCCCAGGAAGATTGATTTAAGTACGGAAGGAGTTAAATGCTCAAATTAGTTTAACAATTTTTTATTTGATTCAAGATTTTTCACATGATTAAAGAATTTCGTACACATTTTAAGAAACTCGAGGATTGGTTATCTGAAGTTATCCCGTTTTCTACTTGATTAATATACATTTTATTGTTATTTCTATTAAAAATGTTGGGTACAACTCGTACTCAAAGTCAGTAGAAAATACTTGAATTTAATTTGGCGTTTTTCTTTCTGTGCAACAGCTTTCAAGTTGATCATTAAGTCTTTCGGGGATCATGTAGGGGCACTAAGAATTTAACAATAGATATAAAAATATATATGTGACGGTAGCATAGATTAAAAAAACAAAATAAAAATAATAAAAATCGCTTCACGAATGGCGGAGCTCTAGACATGAAGAAATGCAAATGAATTGATAACCTCCACCTTTTTCCGAAGTCGGTTGAAAGTATATTTTTTATGAATTTGAAAAAAAATTTTACCTCATAATTTCAGCAAATCCTCTTCTTTATCCTTATTACATTTACCAAAGTTTTTAGCTGGCAAACCTTCCGCTTTCAAATGTTTCTGTGTACTCGTACGTGTGCTTTAATTTTTTTAAGTATAGTGGTGTTCTATATAAAATGCATTGATTTGTTGACTCTGGGGTTGTAAAATTTTATTTGTTGGTCTTAATTGTTTGATAGGTTGTATGGTTTATTTAGAACAGAATGATGCACAAAATTGTGTTTTTGGTTTATTTGATGTGCAACAAGAAAATGTGTAAATAATGGCAGTGGGTTTTTCACTAGTTTTCGTTGATTTTTTCACTACCTACTTTCGTTTTGAGATTTAGTAATGTTAAATCTGATTTTGTTATAAAATTAATGGATGACATAAAACAAATGTTTGAATTTTTCTTTTTTGTGAAATTCAAAGTGTGAAAAATCTGTATTTAATGTAGATTAGAGTGTATCTATTTAAATGATATATTTAATCTTCTATTTATATTAAAGGAAAATTGGATAAATGGCTTCGTTTGTATTTATTTAAAACTCAAATAATTTTATTAGATAAATATTAGTGATTAAAAAAATTTAAATTAAATGAAAAACTATAGCTCTTTTATTTTTGCGATGAAAAAATGTGTCACAAGGAACACATCGCAAGGTGGAGTGATATCACCGATGCTATGGAATTTAGTGAAAAAAACCGCTACATTAAATACAATTAATGAAGAACAACTTTATTCCACTCTACTCTCCACATTTTAATATACGAATAGAATAATGCAAAAATATTCAAAGTGTACTGAAAATATTTAAAATGCTCCAAAAAGCAATATGTTTTCCTTTCGTTTGACCATAAAAAAGTGACAATAACTTGCTTACTTGAAAGCTGGCATACAACAGAATGAAATAATTATTTCTTACACTCTTTCTAGGGGTATCGTTAACAATCGTGCTGTGTATGTGAAAATAACGAAAATCACTCGGCTCCTGAGGGCATAGCGTAAAAATGTTTACTATAGATCAGTGGTGACCACACCAGAAACTGTCATTGTATTGATGCTTATTAGTATTAATGAGTTGAATAAGCTACCCACCATACACAAAGCCAAGCGTTTGAAATATGCTACATTATACGAGTATTTCCTTAGGTAATATTTTACGCATATGAAACAAAATATTTCTTTTTAAATAGTTTAACTTGCAGAAAGTCATTGCTCACAGGAAAAAGTAAAAAAAGATTCAAATAAGAAAAATTAAGATTCAATTAAGAAGTTAAATTGTTTTCAACCATTGTTTAAAATTGTTGTATTAGCCCAACAGGATCAATTGAACACATTTTTTTTTTCAATTAAAAACTCAATTTAAATGTTTAAAAATATTAATTAATTTTCTTAAAACAATGTCATATAATTATATTGAAATGATAAACATGTGTTTGCTGGATAATTAAGGTTGATGATTATGCATTCGTCGCAGTCTCATCGACGACTAAATGAAAGAGGGAAGAATACGTGTTAGTACTCTCTGCACAATTGTGCTATGAAACGGTCACCATTGCTATAGCTGCAGTATATTATAGTACAGACACTGTACTATTTAAAAATATTTGTATTATTTTTGTACCAGTTTTGTACTATTTTCTTCTTATTACAGAAAAAGAAAAAAATTAAAACAGCAAATTTACCAATTTCAATTAAATTTTCCAATCAGAATCTCCAATGTTATACAAACAAAAAAATTAAGTTATAAAAATGCTTAAAATTTTTTTTATCTAATTATATAAAAACAGATATTATGAAACAAAAATATTCTTCTATTCTGCTAAAGATTCATGTGCTTCAATACCAATGTAAATTTCATTTAAGATAAAAAAAAAATCATAATTAAATACTACTATTTGAAATACAAATGAGCTAAAGCAAAATAAATGAAAATAAATAGGTATCCTATTACAAAACTAATATAATATTAAGGCCCATTTTTACAACTTGCTGTTATTAAAAGGCATGGTTTTGTCGGACCGATTATTGATTTTGCATTATAAAACCTTCATTTATTATTTTTTTATCCATTAAATATTATTTTTGTTGATAATAACAATTGAAAATTCAAGTTGCAATAATACAAAGCTTTTTATCGGGTAGACAAAATCCTATCTGTAGATAACAGGAAGTTTTAATAATAGCCTTTAATATGGCAATCCAATATTATGTAGAAATAGTTAAACGGTTTCGAATCTTTTAAAATTTTTATAATGCTTCTAAATTTGTATTTTTCTTTAATTTTGATATTTTTTCGATGAAATTGATTTGTTAAATTTTTTTGCTTTTTTATAATTTTTGCAAAGATTTGTGCTTTTTTTGATGAATTTTTGTTTATTTTTTATGCATAATTTTTTCCTTGATATGATCCTTTTTACTATTCTCCCCATTTCAAAACAATAACACTTTAGAACTCACTTGATTTTATTCTTTTTATACTTTAAGTAATTTTTTTTAATATTAGGGTGCGTTTGTTCGTAATAAATGGGATACAAGTGATTTATATGAAGTCTGTTTTAATCAATATTAGATAGATATTTTTCCGATGTTAGCCTTTTTTGGGAATTTTTTTAGTGTTTGGCATGCCTTACAGCTTAAGCGATACTTAATCAGTTTTAATTGTTTAAAATTTTACCATTTTTCGCTAACTTTCAAAATTTTTCCTATCGCATTGACTTTTTGCCATTTATTTATCTTCTTACAGTTTTAGTGATTTTTAATCAATATTAGAGCTTGATATATTTCCGATGCAAGATGGCAAAATTTGGTGAATTTTCAATTTTGTGAATTTTCGATTTTTCGAGGTTTTGGCATTCCTTACACTTTTAGCAGTTTTTGTTTTGAGACTTCCTTCCAAAAATGCGATTTTTTGCGAGCTTTTATCATTTTCACAATAGATGTGATTTATAATCTCTTTTGCTGTTGATTTCTGATATTCGCAATTTTTTGCAATTTTCCGCGATAAAGCCGAATCTTCCGGGTTTTAACCATTTTAATAAGCATTTTAAACCGCTTTTGAGACTTCTTTACGAATTGTTGGGAATTCTTCGCCTTTTTTGTGGTTTCAGAAAATTTTAATTGTTTTTATTCTTGTTCAAAATTTTTGTGAGTTCAGACTATAATGATTTTCGCTTTTTTTTCTAATTTTCGCGATATAAACTATATTTTGAGTTATTGATATTTTTTGCAGTCTTAAGGCAAACATTTGCTCAATTTGTGGTTACTACTTTTTGCCAAGGGTTAGTGTGATTTAACTTGGTTTTTATATCACAAAATGAAGTCAAATATGCCACAAAATGCTATTTAATATTATTTTTAATAAATGTGAACTTATATTTAAAAAAATATTGGAATTAAAGAAAATGCAAATTTAGCTTGTCTGTTGTCCGTATCTAGTAATGCTTACAAATTTATTTTATATTATTAATTTTTTCGCCAATTTTGAAAATTTTTGCGATACATAACTTTTATCAGTTAAACTTGTTAAAAAATCTGTCGTATTTCAAATTATGATGCAACAGTTTTTTGAAAAACAAAAAGAAACATGCCATGAAAAATTGTATTGTTAAGTATCCCATACACGTTTCAATCCAATTGGCACCTTAGTCGGTTGTTGTCCAAATCGAGGCGTGTATGGCTCTGTCAATTGATAAGTTAGGCAAATGCCGAGTTGGTTAAAAAAAATCACAAGATTTAATTTTTTCAAGTTGGCTAGTAATAGCCCAGACAGACATAGGATTTGTATACTACAATAGTACGGTATACTACATGTGTGTCAAGATATACTACAAATAAACAATCGAACAAAATGGTATAAAGATGGTTCGTATACTCTGAAAATATGCATAGTGTTAATATGGTCTCTCATTAAATACAACTTTTTGTTGTGTTCAATAAGAACTGTGGCAACCCAGTCAAGTGTGCAGCTATAGCCCCATTAACATGGTAGCAACAATACTACATCAGCTGACTAGCCTGAGTCCATTGAAATTGCGTGAAATTCCTGCATGCTGATGATTTATTCATATAGTGTTTTATTTGAGACTATCAAATATCTGTCACACTAATATAGTATAACCATGGTATATAGAACATATGTCTGTGAGGGGTAAAACCAGGGCTTCCAGTAATATTTTCCGAAAATTCGAAAAATGTTGGAAATAAAATCGTCAAAATCGTCAATATATAAAAAAAATCTTCAAAAAATCATCACACAAAAATCTTCTGTTTTATACAACAACCAATAGAATTTTATATAAATTAAACAATCTTTTTTTTGAAAATTAACAATTCAACGGATTTATTAAAAACTTCAAAACACAAAATAATGGAAAACCATATCCCAAGCATGTTTGGTCAATTCAAAGCAAGATTTGAACAGATTTTTCAAAATAAAAGTTAATTTTTTTAAATGATATGTTTTATATTTTAGTTCAATATTCATTTATTTATTTTAATATAAAACTAAATAGTTCAACAAATTGCGCATAAACATTAATTATTAAAAACGAAGACACCCGTTACAAACTCAAGGTTTACATTGTCTCAGGTGCTTGAATACTAAGAACGTCAACTACCAAAAACAAAGTAAACCAAAATAGCTTGATCTCAGCAACCAATGGTTCTAGAAAAGCGGAGGAGTATGGGATATGTGGAATAATTAATCATCAGAGATGGGTATGGTACTAACCGAAATTGATAAAATTGAACCTCTCGTATTCTAATTCGTTAAATAATACGGTTAAGTAGTAGATATTCATAGTCCACCGTCAAAAGTGGTAAAATCGAAAAAAGAACGCTGATGAGATGGTGTAGCGACCGCGAAATCCGTTCTGCTACTCTGATGAACAATAATGTGTTCTAAATAGTACCTCACTTAATAAAATAATAAATTTATCCAAAAACAATTTCTGAAAAATTAAGAAGAAATGGGTAAACTCAGATTTGAACTCAATCTTAACGATTCATTTTAATATAAATATTATATTCTATCGATATTGACATTTTGCCGCAGGTAGAACTTATGTTCAGCAAAAAGCAGTCAAAATATCGTCAATGTATAAGGAATACTTAACAAAAATCGACAATCGCCATTATGTGAAATTCGCTCTAGAAAATCGACAAAATGAAGTAAAATCGTCACGTTTGGCACCCCTGCGTATAACATGAAATTCCTCTCTGCATTTCTTTTACTTCTCTCAACTGGTTGTTGCAAAATCAAGTGTAAATATAAACTACAGGATTTTGTGTTGTTTATTTATACACGAGTAGCCAGTGCAAATCTTTGTATTTTGTTAGTGTAGAGTAAAAATATGCTACACCAGTTTGCAAATGCAACGATGCAAAACCATTTGCACAAGATTGTGAATTCGGCTATTAAAGTTATAACTCAATTTAAAAAAAGATTCAATTTTGATGATGACCTTTATAGCTTATAGATATCGTAGATCCGAAATTTGCACAATCATTTGAAATAAAATCATTATCAAATTTTACAACCAGATTTCCTTCAGTTGACATAGATTACCAAAAATTAGACACTGAGTGGCGCGAACATGCGCTTTTGGTGCACAAAGAGCTAAATCTTTCTTAGATGTCGAAATTTATTGGACAAAAGTTTTTCAAATAAAAAATTGTGCTGATGAAACTCTATCCGCAAATTTATAAACTGTAGTAAAAATTCCTCTAATATTACCATTTTCTTATTCTTCCGTAGAAAGGGTTTTTAGTAAGCTAAACTATATTAAAACGGATTCGAGAAATAAATTGTCAACTGATACAATTGCATGTATTCTTTTTTTTAAAGGGTATAAAGAAAGTAGGGGTGCAAATTTTGAATCTACTGGAAAAAATAATTCTTACTTTTTTATTTTATAGCAAAAATCTATTGATAATTTGACGGTAGAAAAACGGTTACCACTGAAATACATATGTATGTATATATATAGATAATAGATATACATATGTACTTTGATAGTATATGTGTAGGGGAATAAATGTCTCTATATATGTTTATATTTAGAAATATAATGATCTACTTTTAATTTTTAAATAAAAACAATATATTTGATGAAAATAAGAAAATCTTTTGTCTAAAATTTTTTTGTACTATTTCATTTGGTTTTGTCCTATTTTAGCCAAACTTCTGTACAATTTTAAATTTCTCTGGTAGGAACGCAGTATAGATATCTATATCAGAAGCTACACAGTAGATTCTACGCTAAAGCTCAAAGATTTTGTATTTAAGATCAATACGGCGCAGCTCTATTCTTAGAACATTAGACGCACAAAGAAACATAAGAGAAGTATCTGACTTATTACATCACAAGTTATTAAAATTAAAAGTTTTAAGACATATCTACCTACCAGAGACGAATGGACATTAGGATGCATTATTACGGAAGACAAAATTAAAATTTTTATTGTTGGCTCCAAGATTGAGTTGGGCGGGGTCAGGAACTTAAATCCTAGAATTTCGAAACGATTACTAACGAAATGTATGGTCTTGTATGGAGATATTTGTGCTATCCATACTGCTGCAGTTGAGATTTTAAAAATAAATTTGCCTCGCACTACATTTATAATCAGGGTTTTCACAGAATCCAATATAGTCGGAATTGGATTTGAAAAGACGAAAAAAAAATACTTTTGTGTGATAAATTTTAATGTTCTCGGTTTTATGTTCAAAGCAGATTGTAATTTTATATTGAACATAAAACCGATAACATTCAAATTGATCACACAAAAGTATTTTTTTTTTTCGTCTTATCAAATCCAAATCCAATTACAACTACATTGGATTCTGTGACAACCCTGAATATATCACTCATTTATTGCAACGTAGTCATATCTCAAAAAAGCTCGTTCTTCAGAAAACGAGTTTAATGTTTTTAAATTACACACTGATTAATTAAAAAATAATAAAGTATACCTCTCTCAAGAGGTGAATAAACAAGATATTTGTATACATTTAAATAAAATTAAGAGGATACGATGAACATTTCTGCATTCTTAATTCAAAAATTACGTTTTTTGAGATATGACTACGTTGCAATAAGGAAGCGATATATAGACATTATAGCGATATTAAGAGCTCTGACTGGTAGAACTACTAAATCGAGTTGTGTCCTGAAATGTGTACGTTTTCGAGTGCACGACATCCTTGGCAGAGAAGTGACTGTTGAATGTGCTAGGATGAACTCGGAGGTAACAAACTAACCTTCAACATTATATAAACGCCATGGCTGACACTGAAACGAGCTCTAGGAGGTAATAAAGACATGAAATTTATCAGAAAAGGTTGAATAAGTGCTGACTTTTGGTGAAAAAATACAACGCATCCTCATAAGCGTTACGACGGAACATACGCATTAGGTTCTCTTGTAAAGCTTACTGTAAGAGTTTTTGGGTGAGGCAGAGGAGGAGTACCTTGCTATGTAGCTGCCTTGGACCTCAATTAGATAGAGACTCCTTCTAAAGTGAATATTCCTTACAGAGCTGGCAAGCTCAACTCTAATTTAGCTTCTCAAATTTATTGATAAAAGCAAGTCGTTGAAATGTTCAAGAGCATCCCAATAGGTCATTAGGCCTGCAAATGAACTCGTCGCAACACGTGCGACCCATTTATGATAACCCAACCAATTATTCTTATTAATTTATAAGCATGCGTGCGCCAGTATGCGATAGACAGCTCATTTTTCGAAATGTCTCAAATAATTTGTCCTGCAGGTTATTTATTTAAGATTGAAGGTAACTCAATACTTCTTAAAGATCATGATCATCTTCATAACTTTTACTTTATTTTAAATTGTTATTCTTGAACCGCTTGACATTCTTTAAAATTTCATATACGAATTGAGATTTAAACTATTTTAATAAATCATTCTCAACAGTATATAAATTGTAAATAGTTTAATAGCTTGTGCTCCGAAAATAAGATGGCGCCATTTTTCTGCTCTAAAATGTATTAAAAATATTTTGATCTCTTCATTAGTTTGTTTAGCTGTAAAGAATTTATTATTCCATTACTACTTGTATTTAAATTTTAATTATTCAATTTTTTTTTCCTCAACACTTATGCATATTTGAAGTAAAAATCAAGTGCTGCATCATCCACTATATTTATGGATATTATATTTTATGTCCATATTTTACTTTATATTTTCGCTCATCAATTTTTTATATCTATTTTTTTTTTAAATATAATTTTAAACTTGTATTTGTAGTAATAATCATGAACTTAATTGTAATAATGTTTTGTTTTGTTTGCAGAGACAACATATATTTTTTTGTTGTGTTCATAAATAATAAAAACAGTGCTGGAAGAAAATGGAAAAATTATTCTACGGTTCATATGAACGAATGAATGACAATAGATATTATGAAGAGCAGTAGCACATAATCTATTAAATGCCAGTAGCATCCACGTATTCATAGAACTAATAATAGTTTGAAGTATGTAGAACTTCATTATAAGATTTTTTAAGTGTTCAGAAGGAGTTGCTTTAACTTAAACATTATTTGCATAAAGAGCTTTGAAAGAATGAAATTAGTAATTCTTAAGCGAATTTTTTTAAAGTTTTTTTTTCGTAAGAATGTAAAGAATCATTTAATAAAAGGTTTAATTTTTGTATGTAAAAAACGAGTATTTTTAAGCAAAATCATTCGGTGTTTATTTATTTGTAAAGAGTGTGCCATTAATAATAAAAACAATATCAGATAAATTACTATTATATTCCCTCGATAAAATTTTTCCTTCACCAATTCGGCTGTATGTCCTCGACAACTTCACGAATTCCTTGAATCGATTGTGGGTCATCGACATGATCCCTTATTTTTTACGTAATCCTAAAGAAAAAACTTTATATGTATTAAGTCTCACGATCTCGGTGGTCAATTTTGATCGTATCTGCATGAAATTGCGAGCTTCTGTACTAACTGAAATTTAAAAGCCTTAATACCTAAGTCGTTCTGCAAAAAATCATGTTATGTCGTTTGTAGAATATCCAATATCAAAGATCGACGAAAATTGCACAAACCTTGCTTTTTCATGGGCTACAAAAACAATATTTTCAGATGTTCTTGAGTGACGTACACGAGTTTGCTTCTCCACAACACTAACTTGTCGTAGCAGCTCAAACCTTTCTAACAGTTTTACAATTGCTAAACGAAAAGAAGCTTTGCGATCAAAATTTTCAAAATTTTTTTAGTAATTTTAATAATTTCAGTTTTAGTTTCAAAAATGACAAAGATTTTGCTTGCCATCTGTCAAGTACCTACAGCTTGAGTCAATACAACTGTTAAAATTACAAGCTATTGAAAATGAAACTTTTAATTGGAACATTCTATATGCGTATTTGGTGGAAAAAAAAATAAGTTAAATAAAATTGTTAATAAAAATTAATTTATTTTTAAAAACAAATTTGGTAAATAAAAATTTTTCGATGGGTTTTAAATTATTTATAAGCTAAATTTAAGTTAAACAGGCAGCCCCTTTATCGGAGATAACTGTTACTAATGGCAAATTCTTCAAAAATGTTTATAATCTATCAAACTAGATCCTCTTTTGTTCCAGGTACATAAAATAGTTTTCTATATCACAAACAAAAATTTGTTTTTTGGATTTTGTGCCTGCTTTTTGTTGTTTTATTTAATTCTGTTATAATAGGCATTTAAATTGTACAACTGTCAAACAAGATCATATTTGCAATCAGGCGCCTATTTCACAAAGCTGCAAGTTCACAATTACAAGAGTTTTTGCCGGTAAAATGGTGAACATGTGAATAATTGTATTTCCAAAAATATAACTACAAGTTTGTGGATACAAGTGAATTGCACAAGTCAAAAGTCTACAAGTCATACTTCAACAAGTGGTTTTGTTTCACTAAACTAAGTTTGCACTTTTACACTTGTAGAATTTTATACAAAAAGCTTAAGGTCGAGGGAGACCATCAAAAAAAATTTTACTAGTTTCAAGTGAATGCTAAGATGAATAAAAATTTTATTTTGAACTTTTTTCAATAAATATTAGTTTATTAATCTAATTTATTTAGGCTCTATTTTTTTAAAATATAATTTTAAACTTGTATTTGTAGTAATAATCATGAACTTAATTGTAATAATGTTTTGTTTTGTTTGCAGAGACAACATATATTTTTTTGTTGTGTTCATAAATAATAAAAACAGTGCTGGAAGAAAATGGAAAAATTATTCTACGGTTCATATGAACGAATGAATGACAATAGATATTATGAAGAGCAGTAGCACATAATCTATTAAATGCCAGTAGCATCCACGTATTCATAGAACTAATAATAGTTTGAAGTATGTAGAACTTCATTATAAGATTTTTTAAGTGTTCAGAAGGAGTTGCTTTAACTTAAACATTATTTGCATAAAGAGCTTTGAAAGAATGAAATTAGTAATTCTTAAGCGAATTTTTTTAAAGTTTTTTTTTCGTAAGAATGTAAAGAATCATTTAATAAAAGGTTTAATTTTTGTATGTAAAAAACGAGTATTTTTAAGCAAAATCATTCGGTGTTTATTTATTTGTAAAGAGTGTGCCATTAATAATAAAAACAATATCAGATAAATTACTATTATATTCCCTCGATAAAATTTTTCCTTCACCAATTCGGCTGTATGTCCTCGACAACTTCACGAATTCCTTGAATCGATTGTGGGTCATCGACATGATCCCTTATTTTTTACGTAATCCTAAAGAAAAAACTTTATATGTATTAAGTCTCACGATCTCGGTGGTCAATTTTGATCGTATCTGCATGAAATTGCGAGCTTCTGTACTAACTGAAATTTAAAAGCCTTAATACCTAAGTCGTTCTGCAAAAAATCATGTTATGTCGTTTGTAGAATATCCAATATCAAAGATCGACGAAAATTGCACAAACCTTGCTTTTTCATGGGCTACAAAAACAATATTTTCAGATGTTCTTGAGTGACGTACACGAGTTTGCTTCTCCACAACACTAACTTGTCGTAGCAGCTCAAACCTTTCTAACAGTTTTACAATTGCTAAACGAAAAGAAGCTTTGCGATCAAAATTTTCAAAATTTTTTTAGTAATTTTAATAATTTCAGTTTTAGTTTCAAAAATGACAAAGATTTTGCTTGCCATCTGTCAAGTACCTACAGCTTGAGTCAATACAACTGTTAAAATTACAAGCTATTGAAAATGAAACTTTTAATTGGAACATTCTATATGCGTATTTGGTGGAAAAAAAATAAGTTAAATAAAATTGTTAATAAAAATTAATTTATTTTTAAAAACAAATTTGGTAAATAAAAATTTTTCGATGGGTTTTAAATTATTTATAAGCTAAATTTAAGTTAAACAGGCAGCCCCTTTATCGGAGATAACTGTTACTAATGGCAAATTCTTCAAAAATGTTTATAATCTATCAAACTAGATCCTCTTTTGTTCCAGGTACATAAAATAGTTTTCTATATCACAAACAAAAATTTGTTTTTTGGATTTTGTGCCTGCTTTTTGTTGTTTTATTTAATTCTGTTATAATAGGCATTTAAATTGTACAACTGTCAAACAAGATCATATTTGCAATCAGGCGCCTATTTCACAAAGCTGCAAGTTCACAATTACAAGAGTTTTTGCCGGTAAAATGGTGAACATGTGAATAATTGTATTTCAAAAAATATAACTACAAGTTTGTGGATACAAGTGAATTGCGCAAGTCAAAAGTCTACAAGTCATACTTCAACAAGTGGTTTTGTTTCACTAAACTAAGTTTGCACTTTTACACTTGTAGAATTTTATACAAAAAGCTTAAGGTCGAGGGAGACCATCAAAAAAAATTTTACTAGTTTCAAGTGAATGCTAAGATGAATAAAAATTTTATTTTGAACTTTTTTCAATAAATATTAGTTTATTAATCTAATTTATTTAGGCTCTAGGTCTATTTTTAAAAACACTTTAACAAAATTTTTTATTAAAACTCCGGTATTTTGCCACTTCTTTGTGTGGTTTCCTCAGAAATATGTAAAATTGTGTACATAAAAATTATATATCCCTGAGGAAGGAACACAAGGAAGTGGCGCACTATCGGAGCTTTAATAAAAAATGTTGTTAAAGTTTTATAAAAATTGACCGAGAGCTTGAATAAATTAGAACAATAAAAAAAGAAGGTCAAATAATCTATAAGAGTAAAAATTAGTTCAAATAAACACAAAATTGTTTAAATTTAAATTGTTAAATTTTTTATTGAGTGCTAAATGAACCTTTTTAACGTCTCCAATGATGAAAGCGATAATGAAATGCTTTAAAAAGAAGAAGACTCTTTAGACCACGTATGGGATATGAATTCCTGGAACACACGTTGGAGTACAATGAGCGTTTTAGACTAAATCGCATTTCCGGACATTTTCCGGCAGAAATATTATTAAAATGTGTTATATTGCGTTTTTATAGGATATTTCAGCATTTTGAGTAGTTATATATAACAATTGTAAAATTAATATCACAATATATACAAGAACTTGTAATTGTAAAAATTGTAGTTTACAAGTGCGAAAAGCTAACAGTGTTGTCAATATTTTAATAAAACATAATCCATAAGCAGTTGTAAAAATTAGACTTGTGATTGTAACTGGTAAACTAGTAGAATTGTAGTTTAGTGAAATATGTACCAAGTTTTATATACAGTGATGAAGTTTGATAACAAATCTTTATTAAATTAATTCTTTTTCAACCCTGTGTGTACTTTTTTTTAAAAAATTTCATGCGTTATGCTTTTTCATTGACTTCTTTTTCAAGTTTCAACGCTTTTGATATTTCAAGTAGTTAATGCAATAGTCTAATATTTATTAAATTAAGTAAATTTAAAATCGTAAGCAAAATCATTATCTGCTTTTGTTAAATTAATAAATAAATAAAAACAAATTTTATTACATTATTGAACGAAATTTTTTGTTATTGACACTGTAATTAAAATGCCAAATATTGGAAATACATAGAAAAATGCGGAGATACGCAAATGTAATTTTGGGCCTAGAATCTAGTGACATACTACGTTTTGCAATATCAGGGCGCAAACTACGGCATTCGTACCGAACGAAATCCCATAAAAAATATTTAGAATTTGAATGAAAATTCCTTTCGATATCGAATTTTGCCCACAGGACAAAATAAGGGGGCATGCACTTTTAAATTTATAATGCCCCTGAAAAATTTCTCTTACTGTCATTTCTTATTAAAATTCCAAATTGAAAATGGCTACTATATTATGAATTAAGTTTCGATTCAAAAATAATAAATTTGAGCAATTTCCAAAACGTTTTCGAAATCTATTTCTTAAGATATAATTAATTATCGTCTTAGATTCAATATAAACTTAAGTATGTAATATCATCTTATTTTGACAGAATCTCTCAGACTAGATTCTTGTTATTGAATACAACTTTTGTTATATTTATTTATTATTATTAAATTTTTGCACCTAACAATTAAGTTTTTGTTTGCTAATATATGATTTGCCGGAAGATGAAAAAATTTAAATTTTGATATTTTGAGTACAAAAAATTGTTTATTTTAATTTTTATGAGTGGAGTGGTAAAAAACTGCTTATACGACTTTACACATAATATCAATTTGAAACAGTTACATATAAATCAATTTAAAACATTATAAAATAGTTAATACTCAGTATTAATTTAAAGAAAACACTATAAAATATTTGATAATAATTGTAACATTTTATTTTACAATTTGGAATACGAAAACTCTACATTGAATTCATTTTAATCAGGGAACGCCAATCCGAATTGTTAGTGTTAAGAATAGATGTAAGACAAAAAGGACAAAAGACTAAAATAAAAAACAGCCACATTTTGACACGAGAACACATTGTTTAATTCAAAATCGTGTAAGCGATTAGGAAACTCGTGGGATTTATTATCTTACCTTTTTTAATCTTTATTTAAGCATATTAAAGAAAAAAAAACGAAATAAGAACAAAGCACAAAGAATTCTCGTAAAAACCCGGATTTCTTGAGCAAACCTTATTAGAATTAGTGGTTGATTACGATTTTGACAACCGATTGGTCGTGAACAATATTTACCCACTCTAATGTTGATATATACCATAAAATCTATAATAACTGGTGTATCTTTACTAAATTCATATATAATCAGATTGTACGGACAGCCGGTGCATATTTAACTGTTCCACTTCGGATTTAGTTTGTTCCTTTGTATTTCCTGAAAAGTGAGGTGTGAAGTAGGAAGAAGTGCAACCCCTCTCGTTCAGTCCGGATACGAGCTTTGCCGAGATTGTTGCTTGAAGCAGCATACGGACTGCCCACTAGTGATCGGGACAGTGGCAGGAAATATGCCACATCAAAATCTTACAATATATAAATTTGTTTCCATTTTTATTAAAATATGATTAACCCGTATTCTTTCTTTTGGAAAAAAAATTATTTATAAATTCTAACTGAAGGTATTCGATTAATTGACGTAAATTACTCGAACGAATCTTTTTTCGTCAATATCAGTTTTGGTGATTGCTTTCCTTAAAGCTTTCGATATGTCTCCATGCGTTTTAATAACTATTTTTTATGAACAGAAGCAAAAGTCATTCGATGAAGATGATGATGTCATTAAATATTTTAGGAATTGTTGAATTGATAGAAATAAGTGTGCTGCTGTTGCAGGGTCTCAGAAAAAATATAGTAATTTAAATATTTATGCAAAAGCCTTTGTATAATAAATAAAAACTTATTCAAGTCAGAAAATTTTAAAGTGTGCTCATTTAAAAAACACATTTTGTTTTCAATTCGTCTGAAGTATTGACAAATCGTTCGTATAAGAGTATTCTTTCTTATGGTTACATTTCAGGCAGCAAGAACTTGAAAAAAAATTCTAATTAGTTTTTCCTCTTCTATTTTATCACAAGCATTTCTAATTTCTAAATTTGTGGCCATCAGCTTAGTTTTGCTGAGTGCTGGTTTGTTTTTTGGCCAGTTGCTTGTTTGATTGGTTGGATGGTCAACTCAAGTATTTGAATATTAAAGTGGAAAATAAACAAAAATTAAATAAAATAGTTTCTTAAAAGAAAAAGAAAAACACTTTTTGTTTTATAAATGAGTTACATAAATTTATAAGTTTTTGCTGCTTCCTTGTAAATAATTATGATTTTAAAAACAATATAATAATAATAATTTACATTTGAAAAAATTCTATTACCGAAAAATGCTTAAAGCATATTAAAATTTACAAAATTTTGTTTTTAATAAATAACAATACTATTGTTGGGATATCACTTGAACTCTTTTTCAATTTGTCTTTTAATTGTAAAGATTTTTATGGCAGCCAATTCCCCAAGAGAGTGCTGCCAAGACGTGACTAAATTACAAATTATTTTCTTTACACATTTTGTGCTGAAAAATTATTATTAGAAAATTCTTCATGATTTAAACACAAATATTAAAGTAAAAAAATTAATACAAAATATTCAATATGCACATTTATAACCATAAGTGCATTTTGGCCACTAAAGTGATAATCATTTTGTTGGTCGAGTAGTTGAACATTTAAATGTTAATGCACTGCATATGCTGTCAATGTGAAAATAATGTTAATTCTGTCATATATTGAGTTTTTAGGTTGCTTTAAATACATACAGGGTGTGCCAAGAACCACGCAAGATTTAAATTTAGCCGTCGCTAGTGCGTAGTTGAAGCTGTATGAATAATTGCTTAAGTGAAAATCCCCTAAACCAGCCAAATAAGCAGTTGTTCAAAAACGATTGTAAACAACTTGGGCCATCGTTGTGCGACCTTCACCGAATCAATATTTTTAATTTAGTTTTTGGTCATAGCGAACAATTGTCAAGTTTCTGGAAAATATTAAATCCAGGATATTTTATTCAGCGGCGTTTCGTACACCGGCTTCTCTGACAAGATATTCTCTGCATAGAAGGGTTTCTCCCTTCACTATATCGAATAACTGTTTTGCTGAGTAAAAGTGATTTGCATAGCTGGCCTTTGGACAGGCTTACGAGGTTTCTTGTCTCAATATATCGAACGGGGGCTTCGCTGAGATACGACTTTCTGCCCTAGCAATCTTTAAAAACGTACAAGGATTCTTTTTGCGAAAGATTTATTTCATAAATGCAAATTAGGAAACCCATAAGACTACCCGTAGCTCCAATAGACCGTCTTTTCTCAGAGAAGCCGCTCTCTGGCATACCGAGAGGAAAAACCGCTTAAGCTTAGCCAATGGTCGGATATGTAAAAAGTCTTTGCTCAGCAGCGCCGGTTTTCAATATATCTAAAAGAGAAAATTATTAATTTTCAATTGAATTGGAAGGAAAATTTCGATCGATATCGAATGTCGTAATTTGACCCCAGATTAGGCAAAACTATGCAGGTTTTCATTATCCAAATGCAATTTGAAAACGTTATATGTGATAGCAAGCATGCCCAATCATCTCTAATATCAGTAATTAGTGTAATCGAAGCCCAGAAAGGAAAGTTAATATAGAAAAATGAAAAGGTTTAGAAAATAAAACATTGAAAAAATGGTAGGCAATCTTATATCAAAATGAAAAAAAAGTTGTAAGATGTAAAAATGAACCACAACAGGTGGAGTGGAAAAACGTTGTAAGTACATAAATGGCTGATTTATATATTTTCGTTTTATTTATATCATATAGGCTTGTGGCTGCCGTTGTAACTTTAGTTTTCAAAAGTTTAATAGGGCGCAATTGTAAAAAAAGTTTTAACAATTTTTATTTAAAAATTATAATGAACAATTTATGAATTATATCAAAAGTTTCTAACTTCTGAACACAGCTTCCTACCATGTGACCGTGATCTTGTCCTTATTGAAAAAAAGAAAAAGATATGAACTCTATACACCAGAAGATTTGTATCGTACGATTTAATCTGCAAGATCATTAAATCCCTTCCAAGTACAAAAAATGGTCTCATATGGGTATAACTTTAAAAATTTAGATGATCTCATAAAAAAATTTTAAAGAAATTTTATGTGGGAAATAAGAGAGGCATATTGAGAATGCGCAAAAATCATAACGTTGCAGAGCATGATTCATGCTTTAAGCAGAAAAATTAATCTTGGAAGATTATACATTGTCTGGTACTTAGGGATCGATCATCGCAATAAGCAATGAAAATAAAAAGGATCTGCTTGCAACGACGGCCTATTTGCCAAATAATTGTCCTGATTTTTATGAAGAGATTTGCATTGAAATCTAAAAATATCAATATGTAAAATATACTAATCATAGGCAAATATCGCTCCTTTAATGCATAGTAGTGGTATCTCAAAAAAAACTTGTTTGCCAGAAAA
This sequence comes from Gymnocheta viridis, assembly GCA_956483585.1. NCBI lineage: Eukaryota > Metazoa > Arthropoda > Insecta > Diptera > Tachinidae > Gymnocheta > Gymnocheta viridis. Next base: position 104,012,910 of record OY101441.1, on the reverse strand, counting down.
CGAGTTAAAGTTTTCGATTTACACACATCAATTAAAAAAATAAAAAGGTATTCTCCTCTCAAGAAGAGAGTAAACAAGTTATTTTCCTATAGTTTGAATATTTAGATATTATTTTTTTAATTCATTGAATTCAAAATAATATTTTACAATTAAAAATTTTTAAAATATATATAAAGAACTGCCTAAACGTTTTTTTTAAATTTCTATTTCAATTTTGTCTCTCCCAAAGTTATTTGCGGATCCCCTTCAATTTCCAAGAATTATTGTGTTGTACGATATCATATACATAATTTTATAAATGTGATGTCTAACACTACATAGTTTATTTTCGAAAAATTCCTTCATATATTTCACATCTTTTATACCTCTGATGGCGTTCTATTATACAGTATATAAAACTCAAGTAACTTTTATGAAATTTACTGTTGTTACTAAATAAAATGCTAATAATAATGTTTTCCATAAAACTACTACTTACGGGAAATTTTATGCTCGTAGTTTTCTTAACAGCATAATTGGTTCATAGCCTTCCTTGAAAGTGCCTCATATTTCATCTATTCACCGTTAAAGTTTCTATGTACTAATTAATAACTTTTATTCAGCTTGTAAGAAAAAAAAGCACAAAACTTTACTTTACTTGCCACAAAATTTTGTAACCACCAAAAATATCGTATTACTACTCTGCACCTCGTTACCGTTAAGGTGCAAATTTTATGTTGCACAACAACATTGTGTCTACAACAATTATTAATTAATGCCATTTATTTCACACAACAGTAAAACACAATACCGTGTATTTTGCTGAATAATAATTATAACAACTACATTTAATATATTTAAAATTAATTAATGTTTTAAATATAAATGAAAAACGTAACAACAAAAACATTAGCCGAATAGTAAACAAAAAAATTTATTAAGTCATGCAACATATTGTTTAGCTGCATGAAAGTTGTATAAATAATTAAAAAAAAAATATTTGAATATTTAAAATTTGAAAAACTACCTCTGTTTATTCATACCAAAGTACCTGGCTAAAATTACATTGTAGTTATGAAATTATACAAGTATGAAAACATGCAAGAATTTAGGGGCCGGCATTTTTAGGGATTTCTAAGCACTATGATTTGAGAAGGGAAGGTACCCATGTGGTTAAAAGGATTTGATAGCATGACAAAGCTCAAACTTTTTTTACAAATAGCTCAAAAATTTTATTGGATATTGTATATCACACAATATCTGCCACATTCTTTTTGTCTATCAGAACTGGATGTACCCTACGGCTGTTGCCGTTGTCAATAAGAGAGTCCATAAGAGTGTTCACAAGAGTGTACCAGCTCAACCAAAATTAAATTATTATATAATTCTTTACCTATTGCTATCGTGCTAAAAAAATAATCAGGGCTACCACCCATCATTCTAACATCATCTGGCTATCCCTGAAGGAAGCATGGTGTTAAGTGTATAAATGCCAATGTGGTGACAGCGTCTATAGTGAATCAGTACAGTTTTACTAATGACATTTCCTTCAGTGTGGCGATATCGTCAATAGTAAGTCATTACAATCTTACTATTGGCATTTTCTCCATATGGTCCCACAAGAACTACCTAGTCAGTATTGACGCAGTCTACTAGTAGATTTCGTAGGACAATCCTGCGATAAATGCTAATAGTAGATAGCATTAGTTGGGGTATAATTTGTCAGTAGTACTGGTGATATCGTCAATAGATAAACAGTATAATTTCACTATTGACATTTCCTGCGCGGATGGTATGAAATGATTTTACTTCATAAAAAATCTAGGATGTACTCTCTATTATGATTTCTGGTAAGGCATACAACCCATAATAGCAAAATCTTAAAACATCTATTTGATCAAACGTTAATCAGAAGAGACTTCCATTTCTTTTGGTCCTAAACACTCTATATAGCAAGTCCGTTTATCGCAATGTAATCTGGAACTTTGTTGTTAACTGTAGTAATGCATTCATAGCACACTCCATTGTTGATCGAGCGTTGGGAGTTTTTCACTCAAAATTTTCGAAATTTCCGAAAATCCGTCATATATAAATTTTCTAAATCACGTTAATTTATAAACATAAAATTCATTATTTTAATGAAACAAAAATTTATATATAGTAGCAACTAGAATTTCCACCTTTTTTGTAGCAATCAAAGTACATTGATTATTAAAGGTTAGGAACAAAAAGTATCCAGTATAATTATAAAGTATAATTTATTTATCTTTATTGTTATGTTTAAAAACGTATTTTTTACGACTTTTCGCAAGATTTATCAAATAATTATTATTTAAAGCAATTGCACAGCATCTTTACAAACACTATTTAAATTAAAGTAAATAACTAATTAATTTTTTATCAGATTCAAAGACGTTTTGGTTTTTCGTCTCGCCATTTGGTCTTCATTACAGAAAAAACTATCTCTGTGAATGTTGACGTGTTTTTAAAATTAAACCATTTATTCAGGTACTCTAAGGATTTATTAATAAATAACAATAATCATGTGAATTTCACTAATCAGTTCCGGTGAAGACAAGAGTTTATTTTATATTAGCAAATGAATATCTAAAATTATTAAATTATTAACCATATTTATTTTATTAAATTATTAACCATATAAAATCTAATAGAGCCATCTCGCTTCCACATGACGTTTTACTTTATGGAAGTCTCCAACTACTGTTGCTATAAATATATTCAACTCATCTCTTCTTAGAGCACAATGCGAAAAATGAGCATAAATTTTCAGAAGTACATTTTCTATGTCACATGATACAAAGCTCATGACATGTTTCACGAATTAATGTACTGCTAGTGTATACAGCGGTCGACTCAATCGACCGCATTCTAGAGATTAATATTAAACATTTACATAAATACATACGATAAAATACAAAACGTTCTAAATAATTAACTTAAAACTCTGTCTAATTTCTATGGAAAAGCAAACAACACACACATACGCACTTGATTTAGTTTTCAAGCTGAAGTTGATACATGCATGTCCTAATAAGTATGCATGTGATAGTAGCAACTTCAAACCCTTATAGCTCCCTGAATATCGAACCAATAAAATAAATCTAAGATTGTACATACGAGTATCTATGTAAAACCCCGTTTAAAAACACATAAATCTTTCCAAAATAGGTTCAGTATTATGCCCGTAAAAGGGATATAAAAAAATATGTTTGCCTATTAATAATATAGATGTGCACATGACAGTTTCCTTTTATCAAACCTGGTACTAAATCTTTCATATTTGTAAATATAGAAATATCTTCATGTCATTCTAGATAAATCTAATCATGCGAAATAAATTATTTTCGCTTACTTTATAATTCCTATAAAGTATAGAGCAAAACTACTAGAAATAACGTACAATACTTAATTATAAAGTACGGGTGGCAAGCCTAATAGCAACTAAGAAGTAAAACCCTTTTATTTTCTTAAGAGAAGTCAGGAAGATAATCCATTTACCTGAGTTATTTATTACTTTATTTTGAATACAACTATCATTTGTAATCCATGTTACCAAAAGTCCAGCGATAAAAAAATAAATAGCCAGATTTCATTGATTTTACTTTTAATTTTTATATTAAACTTGCTCGGAGTTTGCCGACTTAAAGTCACTACAGCTTCTTTAATAGGACTCAAGGATCCCACTATAGAATTATATTTTATTTTTTTAGATAAACAATTTTAAGAAATTTAAGCATTTGATAGGATTTAAAAATCCATAAAAAACCATCAAATATATCGATGCAATTTTTTTAATATAAAAGGATGGCTATGTTTTTTAATAAATAATGGAGAAATAAAAATTGAAAAACAAAATTTAGTATAATTTTCATGCAGGTACTCGTATATTAAATGCTTCTAATAATGTTACTTTTTTTAGTAAAGCTACTCTCCCCGCCATAATTTTGACCAGGCGTGTAACAATAAAAAGTCAGATTCATTATATTAAATATATTTTTTTATTTAAATTTATTTATTTAAATTAATTTAGTCTATGAATATACAATTCTTACAGACTACTTATGTACACATAGATATATCAAATGATTAATTATTTAACGAATACAAAATATTACGTTTAATGGTATTATTATTAACGGAAAAATCCACAAAAGAATAAAGTTTATTAAAATCTCTGCAACTTCTTATAAACGGATCAAAGTAAGCATAGTTAGTTCTAAAGACTTTAATGGAGAGGGGATAGTAATATCGAGTTGGACGATGTGGAACATTAACCAATATCTGCGCAATTAAAAAATCTGAGGAAATATTACCATTTAACAAATTTAATACAAACATTACATTTATCATTGTTCTACGACTTTTTAACGATGGAAGCTTAATAAGAGTAAGTCTAGCTTGATATGCCGGAAGATTTAGTGGATCCCAATGTAAACGACGCACAGTGGCTGAAAATCGTTTTTCATTGGCCAAAACTCTGTAACTTTTGAACCGATCAAAATATTGAAGTAATTTTTTTTTTATTGGATAGATATTTAGTTCAGCTTGACTCAGTTTAAATTTTATTAAAATTGATTGAGGACTTTTTAAGGAATTCTAGGTCAAAGTTGAACTTTTGAATTTTTTTTAACTTTTAGAGTGAAATATGGAATTATTATTTTTTTATTTATTAAAAAAATTGAATATTTGGAAATTAATAATAATTATAAATAATTTTTGTAATAATGGAATTTTTTTTATGTTACACTTAAAAAAATTGTACACTGAAAAAAATAGTAAAATCAACTGGAGATTTTGCTATTACTGAAAAATTTAAAATTTTTTGCTGACAAATTTGCAAATTTGTTTACACTCAAAGAATAGTTACACTTAAAAAAAACGTTAATAATATTATCTAAAAATATTGCTATTACTACAGAAAAATTTATTATTTTTTGCTGTCAAATTTGATAATTTTAAAAACATTTTAAAATAAAAACTGCAATAAATTTTAATAGCATTTGTAACAATGGTAGGTTCGTTTATTATTATTTTTTACTAATACTATGTTTTTCGTACTTAAATAACAATGAAAGGCAATTATAATTATTATTCATTTGACTCAAATATTGATTGCAAATATTCCATATTTTGTTCTGTGCTATCTCTGTTCTTTAGTAGTTTTTTGGCTTCTTCATCTAAATCCCGATGTTCCACTTTCCACTGATTTCGAATACTGGAGATAAACGGATCTGACGTTGCCAATAATATATTAAATAGATCTTCATTTGTTGAATTTCTTGAAATTTTTCTAGTATTGTGCTCTCTATAAAATCTGTAATCCTTGTTCCTTTTTTCCTGAGCCTCCTCTGATAGATCTCCAAGTGGCACCAAATGATATTTAATGACATCTTCTCCATGATAAAGGATTTTGTGAACTGTTGCAGACATATTTCTCCATGGGTAGTTGGTTGTATATATTTTTGCAGTTTCCTTTGCATAATCTCCAAATTTTCTAGAGTCAATTTCTTCATTGCACGCAAGTACTTCTAGGATTATTTTAAATCTGAAAATAAGGTTTAAATCCACTCCTGTTATTTCAGATGCTGTTTCTGGATCTGAAAAGAATCTTCTTGCGGTATTGCCATCATTTGTATTGCCTGACCCTTGTTTTGGCTGATCTATAATCAATCCAAATTTGCGATATTCATCTTGAACATGTTTCTTTTTTGAACTTCTTAACTCTTTGTTGGTTTCGTTGTTTCTTATTGATCCTGAAGACCCGAAATCCAAATCATAACTGATTTTTAGTATGTGTTCCATAAGTCGTATTCTTGCATGTAGTGGTGATAATCCAAATTCATATGCATCGGTATTATCTAATGATTTTGTCGGGACCTGGTTTAATTGGGTTGATGTTGCTTGGCATATAATGCAGCTGGATGCAGCCTTCGTGCTAGTCAAAGCCTGACCTACTTTTTCATCTATCATTGTCAGCACTAATTGGTAGCTTACTTCAATTTGCTGGCCATCTAACTGTAATTGTAATGGCTGTAGTGTTGCAATTCGGGCCCTGGTATCACTAACTTCTTTGTTAATGGCATCATGAGTTTCTTTTTTGAATTCAAATTTGATTAGCCAGCAGTATTTCGTAGAAGATGGTGTCTCATTTTTCCAAATATCCATTGTTTGCGTTATACTAGTCGAAGGCTCTAAATCTTCCAAAATCTTTTTCAATCGCAATGGTACAAATGATACCATGAACATATCCGAGTCCGAAAAATTTTCACATACAACTTGTTTGTATTGTTTTTGTCCCGAAGAACCATCACATCCCCATTTACAAAAAAGAATTAACTTTGTGTTCCCATATTTCTTTAACGCATTTCCTACATGTTATTCACACAATGATCTTTAATTTCATAGCAGGTAGTGCTTAAATTGAACAAAACTGCACATGTTATCCAGACCTTAATAACATGTAAAACTGATTAGTATCACCCCAATATTTGTTGTTGTTGTTGGGTTGTTTTTTTATTTTTAGTGGTTTAATGTCGCGATTATTGTTATAAAATTGCTTATGACTTTGGTTGACCCTAACATTTGATAACAGGTAAATTTAGAAACAGATCATATGTTTACTGTAGAATTTTGTGATAATTTGTGATAATTTTATGACTTATTTTTTGCTGATCAAAACAAAGCCATTAAACCCTTTCGCAGGTATTATATTTAATTTTTTTAGTTTTACGTAGTCTAAAGTAAAAAACATAAGCTTTTAGGCAAAAAAGTGAAAATTATATACACCATTGTATACGAGTACTTTGGAGTAATTTCATTAAAATGAAAAAAGTGTTCTACAGGCGGCTCGTGGCGGGTGCAAAAGTATATATAGCGTTAAAGAGGACACTTTCACCTTTCTCCGGGTGGTATACATTTCTTGTTCCCTTTTGTTCCCTAGAAGTTCTATTCCACTAAAGTTTAAATTTGAGAAAAATATAGTAGTTTCATAAATATTCCGTAACGCCCTTAATATTAAACGCTAGAGCTCTGACCACTTACAAAAACTAAAGACTATAATCCTACCAACATTATAAAAAAGACCGCAGGCCGTTATCGATGATAGCTTGCGAGTAGTAACCATTTATTTTTTATAAAAAACAAAAGAAAAACACCTTTTTCTGAAATTAAAAAAACCGTTGAGTTTGACAGCATGCCACGCTCACAATTATCAATAGTTTAACCTAATTTTTTGGCTACCTTAATCTGGATATATTAGCTGCAAAAGGGCGTAAAAATTTTAAAAATCGGTGACAAAAAAAAATTTGAGTTTTGGCCAATGAAAAACGATTTTCAGCCACAGTGCGACGGAGGCAGAAAAGAAGAAACTGTTTTTGTACAGATTCAATGCTGTTAGTATGAACTTTATATGCTGGATCCCATATCACTGAGCCATATTCAAGAACAGGACGGACTAAAGATGTATAAAGATGTTTGGTAACGTATGGATCATCAAATTCTTTTCCCCAACGTTTAATAAATCCAAGGAGACAACGTGCTTTATTTACAGTTAGATTAATATGTTGTATGAAATTAAGTTTAGCATCAAATAGAATTCCAAGATCGAAAAAAACCTCAACTTTATCCAGCTCATTACCGCCCAACAAATAATTAACGTTAATATGTCTTTTACGAAAGAAGCACATATGCTTGCATTTTTTAAAATTCAGCTTCATTAAGTTCAGCTCACACCAGGAATGAAAAGAATCCAAATCTTTTTGTAGGAAGGTATGATCTACGTAATTATCGTAGCTAAAGAATATTTTAACATCATCAGCATACAAAAGTATATACGAATATTTTATAATTTTAGGCAAGTCATTAATAAATAGCGAAAAAAGCAGAGGTCCAAGATGGCTTCCTTGTGGAACGCCAGAACTAACAGCAATTGTCTTTGAAGTAACATTTTTAAAAACAACAATTTGGCTTCTATTAGTCAGATATGATATTATCCAATTTAAGCAGTTTTGAGTAAATCCCATATCATGCAACTTTTTCACCAGGAGTTTATGGTTCACCTTATCAAAGGCTTTACTAAAATCAGTATAAACTACATCTGTTTGTTTTTGTTGAACAAATCCGCGATTAATTAAAGTTGTAAATTGTAAGAGATTAGTAACAGTAGAGCAGCCTTTACGAAAACCATGTTGAGAAGGAGATAGTAAAGATGTAGCGTGATGATTTAGGTGGTCAGCAATAAGTTTTTCAAAAAGTTTAGGTATTGTGCTTAATTTTGCAATACCCCTATAATTGGTGATATCGGATTTAATGCCAGATTTAAATAATGGTATAATAAAAGAGTCTTTCCAATTTTTAGGAAAGTAACCATACTTAATTGATAGGTTAAACATCATTGTAATAGGAGCCGCTAGCGCCTCTGCGCATTTGATAAGGAGACAACTCGGTACCTTATCAGGTCCATATTTATAGGAAAATTTTAGTCTTTTCAAACAATTTAGAACCGCATCTTCATCAAGGAATGGAATGGATATTAGCTGGTTTGGCAATTCATAAAAATAGTTGGACGCAGAATCAATATCATCATCCTTAACATAGGTGTCGGAAAAGAAATCCGCAAACATATTGCAGATTATAAGATCATTGTCAGACGCTGAATTATTTAACTTCATAACAGGAGGAAAAGTTGTTGATCTTCGTTTCGAGTTGACAAAGTTGTAAAAAGTTCTTGGATTAGATTTGAAATTTTTTTTAATTCTAGTTAAATATGAATAGTAACATTTTTGATTAAGTTTATTGTATTCAGCGCGAATAGTAGAGTATTTACCATAGTCAATGAGAGACCCACTACGTTTGTAAAGCTTGTAAAGTTTATTCTTTTTATTTTTAACTTTTGATAAAAGTTTGGAGTTCCACGGTGGGCCAGAAAAATTCTAATGTAATTTATAAGAACAAATTTAAAACTCGATGGGCTTTATTTTTTCTTAAGCGATTAATTTAGAAATTCTCCATATTCATACAATGCTGGATATAGCGTACATGCTTTAATCGACTTCAAATTTCTACTGCAGTCTTTTTTGAAGTCAAATTTTTTGATATATTGAAAAAGAAAAATTTTAGTTAGCTCTATTTTTGGCAAAATTTAGCCATTTTCCACTCTCATTTCAAAAAACTAACTTTGATTTTTTGAAGGCTACATGAATTGAGATCAATTAAAAATTTTTTCTGCATATTATCGAAAATTGTGTTAAAAATCATATAATAATTCTTTTTAATTTTATCTTTGCAATTACCGGAGATCTTGACGAAATTGCGAGCAAAGTCGAGGCGAAAAATCAAAATTTAAAGGCAAATATCTTTAAAAAATATGTTAAAGAAATTCTTGAAAAACAAAATGTATTTTCTTTATCTATTAAAAAGCTTTACGAAAAGCATTAATTTGTTAAAATCAAATAATATTTTTAAAAGCTGTGAAGCCAAACAAATTTTTACATTCCCGATGTAGTCAACTTTGACACCGTGTAGCCCAACGTATAGTTCTACAGGGTGCTTAAAAGAAAAAATCGTTAAAGCTTAGGTCCTCCTCTATGATTCTTACATACATTGTTTTGTAGTCGCATCGCAAGTTTAAAGATACAGATTTATTGCCTTTTTTCTAATTGGCACCACTGTGCAACGTTTTTTTTTTATTTCACTGCAGTCATTGATGTTAGCACACCTTCCCCAAAAGCTCATATATAAATGTATACAAACATGGATATGTAACTGCACTGCTTGCCGGATTGAGATACGGCGACAAAAATACTACACACACTCGCATGCATTAAAAAAACTATTCAACGGAAAAAGAAAAAAATTAAATGAATAAGAATAAAAAACCTAAAACTGTTTCCCGTTATAAAATGCCTTGGGGATATATGCTGGTTTTTTACACTCTCTGCATTTTAGCATGACATATACAAACACTCAAATACACTCCCAACATTTAGACAAACTAACAAGTTAAAAGTTTAACTGGGTTTACCTAACAACATGCAACATATGGCATAAACTAAGTCACTACAACAAATAACTACTAATACGATCTAGTTAGTAGAAAAAAACGTTAACAAAAATTTTACTTATAAACGTGTGTATGTATTGTGCACATAATATTTCCATATATTTGTATTCAGATTGCTAAATGTTGCTACAATATATTTATTCAATTTTTGTAATGAAATTGAATCATTAAATGAAATTTCAACCACTCAGTATAATAGTTCTTTTTTCTTAATCTATTTTCTAAACTCATCGCAGGCAATTTCGTTAGCAACTAAAGATAGTCAAGCGTTTTGAATTGTAGAAAAGTATGAAAAAACGACATTTAGTTTAAATAGATTGTAACAAGAGTGTTTTGTTTTCTGTTGCATTTCATTGATTCCAATTTTTCCACTATTTAGCGGGAGAAAATGCCATCAACTTAAATCCCAATTGTAAACGATATGAAACAAAAAACACACACAAACACAATCGTACTTGCAAATAAAAGTCTGCATGACAAGTATTTTCTTAATTCTGTTTAACTGGATTGTTATGTTTATTGCACTGCACTGAGAGAAAAATTAATAACTATTAGAAAAAAAAGCCAAGATGGACGCCAAGTTCAGTATTGTTTGAAAACTGTGAGTTCTTGAAAAAAATTTCAAACTTCATCAAAATAAAAAAAAATGTTTGGTGATACAAAAATTACAATAATATTTTTCCGTCTTTAAGCGTCAATTTTCTATTAATTTTGAAAAGAAATAAATGGCAAAAAAATATTTTTTGAACAGCAATTTTTTTTAACTATTTTTATTCAGATTTTTTAGTGTGATATATTTCGTTACATCAATTATCGAGCATTTTTGTTACCGGAAGCTTTCCGGATAAGCGATTTCCTCGATTAATTGAGGCAAAGTTTTGTACAGGTTTAGACATAATTATTTACGTTTTTGATCAATATACACGCTTTGAAGGCATAGTATTTCGAAACCTTTATTAATTACTTGTGTTATATGTGTTTGATTAATCGAGTAAAGTGTTTATTCTTTGATTGAATAATGAAAATAGTTAATTTCGAGTAATTTTAAAATTCCATAATCGATTAATTCTTTACTCGAACAGAATCAAAAGTCAAATAAACGGATACTCTAGTTATTACTTTAAAAAATCATTTAATTTGGTTTGTGTTCTTTGCCTTACTTCTCTTACACACGGTCGGTTTCTATGTATTTTATCTTGGAAATGCTTTGCAATGACGGTTAATCACTTAAAATAAAAATCGATCTATTAATACATCGGATAATAGATTTTTCCGGTTTATTTATTCACGGATAATCGATGTCAAACTATGTGTACATAAGGACTTATTCGATAGTGCAAAAACAAAAAAAAAAGCAAAAAAAAATATCGTATATTGTTTTATGACTTTTATTTTGGTTGCGTATTTCACATATTTTTGGCATAATCTGCTTGACTGGTGTACATATTTAAAAACAATTAAACTACGTATTAATGATGTGATTAAGATATTCCAAATGTTTGTATATGTACAATGCTATTATTGAGATACAATTCTCAATTTTTTTTGCATTTTTATAAAGAGGTATTGAGAAAGATTTTCAGATCAATAATCAAAAATTTTTGTTGATAAGAATGCCATGAACTGAAAAAACTGAGCCAACTGAAAATCGTTGCTTCATGGGGTTTGCTTCATGTATTTGGAATTTTAGTACATTTGAAAAAAAAAACTTCTTAAGAATAAAACATAAAAGTGATAAATGTTTTGAACGCCTTTTTAAAGATGTGGGGCATTAGCATACAATATAATAGTTTTGTATTTCACTTCTTTAAAAAAACTGACCTAAAATATTAAATAACAAATTCTATATTTATTCTTATTTCAGTTTGAAGACTATATGGATATACTACTTGAATATATTTAAATAGTGATACAATAATTATTGCATCTTCCTAATTATAACCTCTCGCGCTCCTTTTATGGGCCAACACTTTCCCAAAGAGAATACGTGAATATAATTTGAGGACGACGTACAGTTAACATATTTAATGAATTTTTTTTTATTAACAATAAATAAATCTTTAAATTATGAAAAATTTACCTTTTCCTGGCCTTTTTAAAAAGCAGCCCTCACTTGTTTTCTCTTCTTAATCATCAAGTTCTATTGAAGGCCAAATATCACTGTTGAGAACGACCTGTTATATTCCCACAAACGTTACACACCTTGCATTTGTAAACCAAAAAACAGCTGACTAAAAAATACACTGAAAAAACATACGCAATAAAATAGTATTTTCATATTATATTTTTGTATGAAAAACATCAAAAACATTTTTATGGCAGACATGAAACTTTACATTATACTACAGAGATGATGCAATAAAATTTATAAAATGTAAGTAAAGAAAAAAACAAATAAAGAAAAAATATGTTCCGCTAAATATTTTTTTGTAATTAATATAATCAGAATTAACACTCTTGTTTTTTACCAAAAAGTTTAATGCCAATTTTTATAATTTTTAAGTTTATAAATTTTTTTTAAAGCTTTTATTAACTTTTTTGTTAAAAATTATGATTTTCCAGTACATGCACCACCATGCGTATGGACTACATGCAACTGTTAATAGTTTATATAACGTATACGTATTCGTACAATTTTTTTTTGAAAATAGTAGAGAAAAAAAGAAAATAATTTTTCACTGTGTATTTCCCAAGAGAGACAAACAAAAAAAATTTAAACACGAAACAACACTTATTTGCATTTAAGCTCACATACTCATAAAAACGCTTTGTATTATTACAAAAACAAGAATAGCAGCGACATAAGCTACACAAATGACAAATATAGAATATGTATACAATATAAATATGTACATATTACACATGACAAAACAGCCAGGAACACAAAAACTCAACCTAAGCATACTTGTATGCAAAAATTTTCAACAAAATGCAATCGTACTTATAATGCAAACAACATTTTGCACAATTCATATCAAATCGAATTTTATAATGCTTTAACTGACTGCTAGTACATACATAAGTCCGTATGTTGTTCTATAAGCCTTGTTACAAGAACGTCATCGTAAACGTAACCATACTGACAGCTAAAATATCATCAACAAACAAACCAAACAACCAAAACAGAAGTTGAACATTCATGCATAAAAACTGCAGAAAGAAAAAAAACAAATTTGCGTACTAAAAAAAGTGGAAAAATTGCACATTGAGGAATTGAAAATGAAATGCGTTTTTAAAACAAAGCAAACTGTATGTTCAGGCAATTATTAATGATAAGGGGTTGCCTTGGTGCGCTACAGCTAAACCGTTTTGCGAAAAGGTAGAAATACTTTTAAAGTGGTCGTCGTCCAAACTGAAAATAAATAAAATAAATAATTTCCTTTATTTTGTGTTTAAAGTTTTTAATAAATCCGTTAAATTGTTAATTTTGAAAAGAAAGATTGTTTTATATTTATAAAATACTATTGGTTGTTGTATAAAATAGAAGATATTTTATGACTATTTTTTGGCGATTTTTTTTAATATTGTTGGTTTTGACGATTTTATTTATAAAATTTGATGAATTTTCGGAAAATAGTACTGGCAGCCCTGCTTGTAAATTTTTTTTTCGGATTTTGTGTCATTTTAGATAGCTTTTACAATCGCTTATACAACCGCTTTTGCGCGGGCAGTTATTGCGATACCCACAACCCGTGAGTTGATCAGTGCTAAAATGCAAAGTTTGTCGTGAGCTGGGAAGCTATTAGTATCGCGAAAAAAATTAGACAAAGTGAAGTCCTTTTTTTCTAATGCCAAAGTACTGTTGGGATTTTATAAATTAAATGAAAAGGCGCTCCCGAGAGGGGTTTTTTTTAATCAGTCAAAAATTCACTTTAGATTTTGTTACGTAATCTTACAAAAAATATGTTTGCTATTTTCTGAGGCAATTGAACTTCATACACTAGGCCAGATATTTTTTTTCGTTACCACTTCAGGTCCGACCCAATCCGTTTGCAACTTCGGGTAGCGACACTTACGTCTTGTGGGGAGGTATATCCAGACCAAGTCGTGTTCCCTGAATTGCTGAGGATTAGATCTTAAGTCGTAACGTGATTTCATAGCTTCAGATGAAAGCTTCAGGTTATTTAGTGCTAGATTATGCACCTTATGCATGGTATCTCTCTATGATTATCTTGTGGTAGAGCACCGAACATTACATCTAATGACAAACGATGTTCTTGGCCAAAAATCAAACGCGAGGGGGAGTACCCGTTAGATGCATGCACTGCAGATTTATACGCAAGTAATGCCAAGGGCAAATGCGTGTCCCAATTTTTCTGATTAGCATCTATAAGCTTCGCAAGGTAATCAAGAATAGTTCTGTTGAACCTTTCGACAATCCCATCTGATTGATGGTAAAGCGGTGTGGCTCTAGTCTTTTCAGCTCCTAGCAGCTTCAGAATAACTTTGAAGACATTGGATTCAAAGTTCCGCCCTTATTCCGAATGTATTATATACGGAACGCCAAACCCACAAACCACATCTGCAACAAGTCGCTGTGCATCTACCTCCGCCGACTGATCAGGCACAGCGAGACACTCTGGATATTTTGAAAAGTAATCCATTATAAATCGATGTATAGTGGATACATCGATTTCCGCTACAAGTTATTGGTAAAGGTCCCAGAATGTCTATAGCTATGCGCTCAAATGGAGCACTAATCCCCGATGGCTGCAATCTACCAACAGTCTTTTGGGCTGGTCCTTTCCTTGTTGAACATATGTTGCACACAGAACACCACCAAATAACTTCCTCACTACAGCCAATCCAATAAAACCTATTCCGCACTTTCCTTAGAGTTTTAAGACGGCCCAGGTGACCACCAGTGGCGCTATTGTGGGTTCTAGTATAATTCAATGTTTTTCTAATAAATTTTATTTTTAGTATACCACTATCAAATACATATTTAAACGCTCCACCAATCTTTAAGTTCAGGCTCAAACGAAAGAATTTCAGATTTTTCTGGTCTTTCCTGCATAGTCACGCATTTGACAACTGTTTGAAGAATTGGATCCTACATTTGATCGGCTCGCAGATTCTTTGCAGTAACGCCAACTGTAAATACTTCAGCACCCTCTTTTCTCTCGGTTCTTTCACAGTGTTTGCAATCGCTACATGGCCGTCGAGATAATGCGTCGGCATTCAGATGCTTACTATCAGGATGATATTTAAGCGTAAACTGGAATTTCTGGAGACGTGCTAGCCAACGCGCTACTTGCCCCTCTGGTTCCCGGAAGTTGTAAAGCCATCTGGGCCTCTTTACAGCAGCTTATGAGAGAACGGTTTACAGTACATGAGCAGGTATGCTTACAGGAGTTTAAAAACAGGTGCAAGGTGTACGTGAATCTTTGACTGAGGTTGCAACTGCCTTAGAGCTGCTGTCAATATCAGCTTTCAGATCGGCACCAAATGCGTATGTGGACGATTTGTTGAAAAATCAATTTATAGATAAGTTAAGAGATACCGAGTTGATGAAACTAGTCGCCGCTGGCCAACACACTTCTATTAAAACTGCATCGGCCGCTGCCCAAGATATTCAGGCTCGCTCGGATCGCCAAAGATCAAGACAGGTTTTTGCTGTTGATTCTCTAAACGTCAATAACAATTCATTTATAGGTAAAGACACGCGGCATAACACCCTACACCTGACACAAGTGTTAGGATTTTATAAAATAAACGAATAGGCGCTCCCGAGAGGTTTTTTTTTAATTCAGACAAAAATTCACTCTTATAAGATTTTGTTACTTACGTAACCTTACAAAAAATCCGTTTGCCCAAAAAACCATTTTCTAGATTATCCCACTTTGTTCTCTTCTCATTCTTATTCTTCGTGCCGTTCATTCAGTTGTATTGATATCCCAGCTGATACTTCTCCACACGAGAAAATCAGCAGCACCTGCATTACGCGAGCAAATTCACAACAGAATTTTGAGCCCACACAAGTCATAAACTAAATTAATAAATTAATAAAATTAAAACAAAATTTTATATGCAATCTCAAAAAAGAACGATATCTTTAGACATCGTGGGCCAGGCAGTAAATGCCTTTCCGAAAGAACTCTTCTTTTCGTTCAATTACATTTAAAACAAAAACATATTCTAAAATTTTCTTGCAATAAATATAGAATCTTTCCTGAAGACCTTTTTTTCTACAGCACACTTATGCCGTTTTCTATTCTAAAAAAAATGTAAAATTTTTAAAATTTTTTTTAAATCTTTATAAAAAATGCTACTCAAAGACTTCTTAAGGATACAATGTTGATGGTACAATAATTTTTAATAAGCTTATCATTTCAAAAAATAATTATATTGCAAATTTTCAATAAAAAGGGCAAACAAATTTTTAATTTTTTTTAGAAGAGAAAACTCCATTAGTCCAATAATTTATGGGATTTTACTTTAGTGACTTGGCAAGCTTGTTTTAAACCACCAACTATTTTTTTTCACAATTCTATTCAAATTAATTTAAAATTTTTTTCCCTGTACAGTGAGTTGTGCGTTTAAATTTAAGCTTAATTTTTGCAATTTCTGTTATTAACAATAGCACATTCGTGCATATTTAATATATGCACATGTATTTATTCTTCTGCTAAACCTTCTATATACACATACATAAATACATACAGAATTTATCCACAATTTCGTTACTGTGTGTTAAGATCGTTTGGTTGTGCTCGTGATTTTTATGGGTTTTTATTGAATATGAACTCAGAAAAACAACCAGAAAAAATATATATATAAACAGACGTTTTCCACCAAATGCAACAATTGACAATTGAGAAATTAAATGCGGAAAAAAATCAGAATGCATGCAACACAGCTGCATAACGTAGCACTTTGCTAACGACAAAGTCTTTAGGCAAATATTGATTAAAGAGAGAGGGAGCTTGAAAACAAAATACAGACACAAACATTGCAATTCGATCTTAATATTTATGCAATTATTTAATTGTGCTGGTATTCATTTCTTCTGACGCACGGATATGTTTTTCTTTATATATACATTGTCATCTCTGTTTGATTTTTGTGTGGTTATCTTTACTCTTTTCTCTTTTTGTTTTTTTGCTGGCGATTCTCAACAATTAATTTTTTCAGTTTGGACGGTTTCAATACTTAAAATTCATAACTTGTCTTCCGCTTAAGCATGTGAAATTAAAAGAAGTCGTGCGTATAAAAAATTCAGTAATGCACTCGAGAGTAAATATTGGTAAAATAATATAAAATAAATACCTGTATAAATTCTTTCACGTCCCGAAAGAGTTTTATTGGTATCCTGTTGGTGTGGTGGCATGTCACAATGACCAGTACCATAATTTACATCGACATTACGATTTTCTCCTCCAAACACCGGTTTCGCTACCTAAAGTCTTTGCATGGCCGACCTTCATTTGTGCTTAAGGATTTTACGCTCTATGGTATAAAAAGCACCGGCTTTGCTAGCTATGCAGCCTTTTTGCATTGCTGGCCGCTGACATTATGACACTGCCCTGATGAACATTATGTCACTTTAAAAATTCCATAGACTTAACGACACTAAGTGACATGCCGCCGTTAGTGTTCTCACAGAGAACTGACAGTTTGAGATTGAAAAGTTTTTGATTTTTAATTTTTACTTGATATAATAAATATAAATCTTCCAGGGCTACAAAAACTACCGTAGAAGTCCTTAGAGCACTAGATTTTGCATATTTAAAGAAACTTTTTGAAAGACCCGAATCAAACACAACAATACGAATGATTAGGTTAATATACAATAAATACCCGGTCCCCTTTTTTTGCCATCTGTCCTCGTAATTGGCGCGTCTTATTTTTTTACCAACTTTTAGTTTTCTTTTTTGTTAATAAAAAAGCATGAAAGACACGAAAATTTCGCTAGCATATTCCTTACGTTAATTCTTCTCTTTAATTACTTTAAGTAATTTGTGTTATACAGATTTTCTCTTATCGATTTAATATTTTTTAAACTATAAAAATATAAGTTTTTTTTTAATTTATTAATCAAGATTACCTCGATATCTTTTTTCAAAGATTTTCAAAAACGTTTGTTTGTTGAGGGGTTTTTTAGCTAGCTACATGCATGTCATTGGTGCTAATGCCAAATCATTATTAGACCTTAAACCATAATTTTGAAATGTTTCAAACCTTTAGCTTTTACAAAAACTTTTAAAAAACCAATGAGAATTTCATAAATTACAAAAGTATAAAAGCACAGTAGGCTTTGAAACTTATTCAAACTTCCCAACAAACATATTATATTATTCGATATGAATCTATTTTATTTTCTTTACAAACTTTATACAATTAGACGCCCTTTGGGTGCCAATGAAAGTATTTAATAAGGCAAAATGGAAAAAAATCTTAATTAAGTATTTTTCAAATTTATTAATCGAGATTGCCTCGATATCTTTTTTCAAGGATTTTCAAAAATTTTTCCTAAATATGGTTTAAGGTCTACTGATGATTTGGAATTAGGAACGATGTAATGCATGTAAATGTAGACTAGCTAAAAACCCCCTTAACAAACAAAAGTTTTTGAATATATAAGATTCTTTATAATTTATATATTTTACTTTATACTGTTAAATTATTATACAATTAAAATATTGTGCATACAATAAAAAAATTATGTAAGTTTATTATTTAAACTACTGGAATTTTTTTCAATTAATTGCTTGCATCCGTTACTAAATTATATTTAAGGATGCCAAAACGGAAACGCCTATTCAATAACGCTTTGAAAGCCAAACATCCATTTATGACAAAAGGAAATGTTAAATAGGAAATCACTTAAAATTTGCGTTGTTCAGCCATCTACATTGCTAAATTCACACAAAACTAACGATACGTTAAAAGTATCTTCATAAAATATTCCCCAATTGTTGCCAATAGTATCCACAAATAAAGAGTTCGCGGCGTTTGTTACACCATATGTCGCAATACGTCATTTTTATCGCTTGGCTTTAAATTTGGTTCAAATATTCAAGAAACACATAATGCAACTAGTAATAGGAGCAAAATCTACAGGAGTTATATACAATGATATTTCACCTCTTTCATTAGCAAAGATTATAGATGATATTCATTACATATTATTTTTAGGTGTATCAACAGACACCACTAACTACGGATCATCAAAGCTATGAGCGATATCAATTCAGTACTTTGATACAAAAAAATTAGTGAATCAAAAGGTAAAGTTCTAAATATTTTAATTACAGCAGAAAACACTACAGAATGCATATTACATTTTAGGACTAAATTCTAAACACACGATAATATCGCACGCAGATGTCGATATGTATATATCTTTATTAGATTTTTATAATTATGATTTTATTGAAAAATATATATTTTGCGTTTGTTAACATTTTTTTTTCTACTTTTTTATGGAAAAGCCGGGGTTTCTGGCAATGACTGCCCTCTTTTTTCAAATTAG
Source organism: Gymnocheta viridis (assembly GCA_956483585.1). Classification (NCBI taxonomy): domain Eukaryota; kingdom Metazoa; phylum Arthropoda; class Insecta; order Diptera; family Tachinidae; genus Gymnocheta; species Gymnocheta viridis. The sequence goes on along the minus strand of OY101441.1, from coordinate 103,993,375 downwards.
AAGATAACAAGCGTAAACATATCAGACATTAGTTCCCATTATTTTTTTCAAAAATATAATTACATAATATCTTCGAGTGTATTCCATTAATACACTTCGTTGTAGTAAAATGTATATTTTTTATGAATTTCAAATACACTTTATGCGTTTAATGACTTCAGAACTGTTTTTGTAAATTTTTTCTGTTTTTTTTTCTTGTTTAATTTTTCTGTATTTTTATTTTTTTAGAAAACAAATAATATTAATAAATATGAATTATATCTTGATTCATTGCGCTAATGCGATACTATCATCTTCACCTAGTTTTGTAAACATTTTTCGTTATTTTTCAAATATATATTTTCATTTTCATTCTTAATTCAATTCAATTTGCTGGATTCATAAATACTGAATCATGAATATTTAAGTGTGCTTGTGCTTAAAAGTATAAACATTTGTGCAATGGGTAGAATGTGCGACCAGTATAAGTCATGGATGGCTAAACAAAATAAAAAATAAAACGATGAAGAAAATTATATATAAGAGAAGGAAAATGAAATAATTTTATGGTTTTTAATTGTAACGTGTCAGTGACACTCTTGATGATTTGCGGTTATAATTATATGACTAGATTGAAAAACGTATGGAATTTATTTATTATGCTTTTGTATATGTATATGATAAATATGGGAGTAACAGGTTAAAATTTTGAAAGAATGGTGAGTCATGGTAAGTTTAAACAAGGAGGAAAAGATTAAAATTGCAATTTTTTTATTAAATACTTTTTTTTTGCTTTACATATTAAGTTCAGCTTATTTTAAAGTTAGAATAAGGTTATTTTGTATAAAAAGGGTAACATTTTGTACTAAATATTACAATTTTAAGATAATTGCAAATAATACTTTTTGGATAAAAAGTTTAGTTTATTAAAATATAAGAAAATTTTATGCAAATAATTAAGAAACTCTCCTGCAAAAACTGTCAATTGTTCTGTAGTTCGATTAATCGAGTAAAGTTTTTATTATTTGATCGAACAACGAAATAGTTAATTTCGATTAACGAATAACTCGTACAATTGATATCAGTTAATGCGGTAAAATGAGTTCCTTAGTAAATTCGTCATTTTGTAATAGAACAATATTTTAAAATACCTTAAAACTAAACTACATGTTTACTACCTTCTGTAGTTATTTTCATTACAAATACTTTTGAACATATATTTTATAAATCTGTCAAATTACGGGTTACCTGTTATTACAGACCAGGAAATTTTGATACTTTAGCAACGAGTAATACTTTGTGACCATTGGACGTGGCCATTAAAGAGCTCAGTAAAGATACCGCGACATTAATTGAGTTAGATGGAATAATAAAGTTCTTAATCAACAATTTCAAAAAGACGAATAATTCCTTTTCATTAATTCAAGCATAAAGCTCGGATAAACAAGGGTCGAATTAAAGTGCTTAGTAAGCCCACTCTTCATCTTAATTCAACAGGATTCCCCAATAAGGATAATTTTTTTAAAATATAGGTCGAAATCTGAAACAAAAGAGTTTGCAATGATATTGTATGATCGGTTTTTTTACATTGAATCTAAACAAAATGTATTAGATGATGATATTTTGAAAGAAGAAAATGTGGATCCAAATTAAAACAATCTCTTGTGTGAACTTAAAACTATATATAGTTGTAAAAATTTTAAAAAATCTAGCACAAATTGTTTTAGTATAATAGATGATTTCATGTGTTTAGATAAAAAAAAAAGATCAGAAAAACTAGAAAATCTTTTGAATGCAAGCGTATCGCTACCACCAATATCTAACTTAAGTAAAAGCGTATTTTCAACCTCAAGTTGTATTAAAACAAAACAAGAAATCTGTTTAAGAACTAAGCATCTAAGCTGTGTACCATCTTTAGACGCATATTTTAAAAGATGTGATTCAAATCTGGTCAAGAGTACAATTAAATATAATTTTTAATATACTATTATTTTTTTATTACTTTTACAAAAGAATTGCAATTTTCTTGTTTATTTTTAACTACATACTTGTTTTACTGTTTTTTATTATGTTTATTAATATAATAAAAGTACCAAACCAAATACATATGTATATATATTTCTTCCATTGAATACAATTATTTGAGAAATTTTTTGAATTACTTGAATTATTCGAGTTATTCGAATAATTTAAATCCTTACTCGATTAATCGAGCAATAATAAAGTTACAAAATCGATTAATTCTTTACTCAAACAAAACCAAAAGTAAAAAAAATGTATACTCTAACATTTAAGCAATAAGGACACGTATTTTCCTTTGAACGCTATAATGAAGCATATTTGTAATTAAAAAATACACTTCTTGATTGAAAATAAATTTTTTTATCATAATTTGGTTTTATCTCATGCTAAGTTCTTATTTGCAATCCAGACTAATAATTTTTGTTAGTTTTTAATTTATCGATCAACTATAATGGTGACAGTGTAAGTTTTCTTGATATTAGTTCATATAAAAGAATAACTTACATTATTCAATAGTATTCACATACAACAAATACAACCGTAGTTCTTTTTTTTCCTTGTATGATATTTAATTTAAAATTGTTTTTAATTAAATATATTGTATTAAAAATGCAATAAGAAAATAAAATAAAAAACCAAAGTAGATACACGTAATGTCATAAAATAGGTAGAAAAATTTTAATAACGGTCAAGTTTTAATAACACAGAACTTGAAAAAATATTAAATTTTAAAAATTTTGATTAAAAAATAGTACCTCAGTTGTTGTAGATTAGAAAACAACTACAACTGACAAGAATTAAATTAAAAAAAATTACATATTTGTAATAATATTTATAAAAATGTTCTGTATTTTTCAGATTACTGACTTCTTCTGTGCTACAAAGTGTTAGATATTTAATTAATTTGCTAAATAGTTTGAATATTTATATATTTAAATATTATTTGTTAGTGCAAATTCTTTTCTCTAGTTTATTTAAACAAGAATTCCATTTGACTAAGTTAAAAATAATGTTCGTACAAATACTTGTAAACTACTTATTGTTTAGTTTGCTGTCTTAAATATTTGCTCAAATATGTAAATAAATATTGGAAAAAAACACAAGGAAAATAAAACACTTTAAGCAATTAGGAAAAAATGAAATTATTTGAGTTTGTAAGCAAATAAATAGTATTAGTAATTAGTATTTGATATTTAGGACTTTTATAAAAATTAAGAAAATTTTTTATCGCAAAAGCTTTTAATGGAAAACTATTTTAGTATTAAAGATTTGTAAATAAATCACATAAAAAACTTTTAGAAATATTTTTTTAAATTATATTTCTAAGCTTGTGTCCTGAATTTTTATTGATAAATAGTAATTAATAGTAAAGCATCGATTTTTGCTCAATTGAATTTTTTACAATTTTAGTTAACTTACGTAGGAAGTCTTACAGCAGTGCTGTTTTGTATTGGATTCGTTATGATACTGGATTACAATAAAAGTAAAATTGAAGTAAATAATATGTACAAATGTGTAGGAGAATATACAACAAGGAGGAGAAGAAATACGGGTAGATGACTTTTAGCGTTTCATTATAATATTATCGATGTTTCAGAATTAATTACATTTGCTACGTACATGGAAAATAAAATACGAATCTTAAATCATCGATAAACCGTAAAAGAATATATCTTCAACAGCTGAGTGAGCATCATCTATGGAAAATATAAAAACTTTGAAGTAGAATGAATTAAATTAAACATCTCGTTTTGCATTTTAAATAACAAAATTACATAAATTGTTATCGGACGCTGCCGGATTCATATATGGGTATCAGCAAATGGACTCAGCTTCAACCCAAAAAATCTGTAGCGATCATTATTGGCAAATCAAAATAGATACCAATATACTTACCACCATTAATAAACAACAACGAGGTAATTAATATTGTAGACACATTAAAACAAACTGTGGCAAGGCATTTGTCATGTTAAGGAATCCTTGGATGCTATACACCACCCCATATACGAATGTTACTCCCTAAAACATATATATTGCCAATACTCATGTATGGTTGCGAACTCTTTTCTGGTTGTGATAGAGATAGTAAACGTAGACTTAATGTAGCATATTACAATATTGTTAGATATGTCTTTGGAGAGAAAAGAAATTTCAACATTTCTTGTTGTGCAATGAAAATATATAATATGACGTTTGAAAATCTCTTAAAGTTCAGACCGCTTCTGTTTCTGCATAAAATCGTACGTATCAAAGACTCTAATTCGCAAGATCAAACAGAGGAAAACGAATTCATAATATCGAACATAATAAAGCTATTTCAATTCGTCCTTGCAACCAACTACCCCCTCAAATCCAAATTATAAACAATACAAGGCAATTTAAAACTGTAATTTTCATGTTTTTTAGATAGCATTGTTTAATATTTTATACTTCAACACATTAAAGTTTTATTTTATTTTTAAATTTTAATTAATTTTTAATCAATTTATTTTTGTATTTGATTTTATTTTGATTCTATTATTGTTATTAGTTTCTTTATGTTAATATTTGTATTCTTATTTGTACCGAATGGTGTATTTATGCCGAATTTCCACCCAATACTATAAAATAAAACTTTGTGTAAAAAATACTTTCGGCAAGTCCTAGACTGCCGCACGTTATCGCTTGCTGGATTTCTAGGGGATAATTAATCGATTTCCGTTCCCACGAACAACATACATTGCCTACTCATTTATTTAGTTACTTATTTAAATATATTATTAGTGGAACTCAAATCAGTTATTTTAGGATCAGAATTCTAGGCAACGTAAACGTTCGACATCTTGGCGCAGGACATTAATTTTAGGTGCTTCTGGCTCCTTATATGATTTTCAAAAAAATTTGAATTTCTCTTGTTTTTAAGATGTACTTCCCTTGAATGTCTAACAAATAAAGAATTAAAGCAAATGTCTAATAAAACTAAAGTTAATATTGGCAGACCTTTAGTGCAAAAAATCAAATCAGACCCTTTTAAGTCTTCTTATCGAGCAACCAAAGATATTGAAGAAGAATTTAGAGTGTAAACGCCATTAATTCTTGAAAGAAGACGATAGGATGAAGGTTAAGTCTTTACAGCTATTAGTAGCTCAAATGGTGCAAATGTATCTCACTGAAAAAATATACTTTAGGGCCATGAAATCAAGGCAAATGATATCGCCTCAGCTAGTAAAGCTATAACAGAAGCCCTAAAAGTCTGGTAATGACAGTCAGGTAATCAAAAACACATAATTGTATAAGAATGTTGGATGAAGTAAAATGTTCTGTGTAGTTCCATGTGTTCTAATGTCAACCATATCGATTAAATCAAATGCATAATAGTTTATCTTTAATATCTGAATATATTTCAGGTTATCATAAAGCCTCTGGATTTTGAAAAGATTTTACTCAGCAGATAGTTTAAGGGCGATAATGACCCAAAAAAGGATTAAAAAGTCGTGAAAACCCATTTTTAAAGGAAAAGTAGAGGCCAGGCTATCATCTATTTATTTTTTATTTATTTATTTATTATTTGTTTGTTCCACACACAAGACTTCAGTCTTATTTTGCAGTATGGAACTGAGTTAAAATCAAAAATAAATAATTAAATATAACATATTAAAATATAAATTGAAAGATTCTATATAAGCAAAAATTCTAAAGTAAACAAAAATCAAAAAATAAAAATCAATATAATCAAAATAAATTCTAAGCAATAAATAGATATGTATGTTAAAAAAAATATAAATGAAAATCGAGATTACATATAACACACATTGGTTCACAACATCACAATATTGAGGTCATAAACTATTCAGAATATAGCCTAAACAGATTTTCTTTAAATTTTTGTGCGTTACCTAAAATTTGAATTCCATGTGGTAACGAGTTCCAGAGAGGTATAGCAAAAACAAAAAAATGCCATTTAGAAATTAGACTCCTGTATCCAAGTGATCTTATTCTCTTACCCCTGCAATTTTCTGCAAATGTTAATTTGGAGTACAAATGTTCAGGTACTTGTGTATAGATAATTTTGTGTAAAAAAGTTAAAACTCTCACATTGAGAAGATTTGAAAAAGAAATTCCGTACAATTGTACTGCAAACCTGGACACTCTAGAGCGACTATTTAACCCATATACATACCTAATGATGTTATTAAACGCAACATTTAATCTCCTCATACTAACAGAGTCGCAAGAGGCAAACAACTCGCAACCATATAGCAAAACAGGAATGAGATATGTTTTGGCAAGAATAATTCTTATTTTGACGGGTGTGCAATGTTGAGTTGCCCACAAAGTTCTTAACATTGATAAAGTGCGACCACAAGCATAATTAACATGGTCCGACCAAGTCAGAGTCTTGTTAAAAAAGACACCAAGATTCTTAGCTGAAGTTACAACTTGCACAGCTTGATTATCTATATATATTTTTGGAGTAATATTCAATTTCATAAGTCTCTTCCGAATTACTAAACATTTGGATTTTTTTGGGTTTATTTCAAGACCATTTGCCGATGCCCATTCATGAATTCTATGCAACAGCAGATTAATCGAAATAATACATTGATCAATCAACTCATTGTCACAAGTAGTATAGAGTTGAACATCGTCTGCGTACATCCTAATTTTGCAGTCACTCAATACTTTGGGAAGGTCATTGGAGTACATAGAAAATAATAAAGGCCCAACTATTGACCCCTGAGGAACTCCTCTTTTCACTGGGAGAGCCTTGGACATCATGGTATTGGTTTCGACGAACTGGTATCTGTGGCTAAGATATGTGGAGATTAAACGAGTTGCAGTCGTAGAAAAATTAAAGAAAGTACGTAACTTGAAACAGAGTAAATTATGGTCAACCAAATCAAAAGCCTTAGAATGATCTAGTAGTACGAGGAACGCAGTTTTGCCACTGTCAACCTCTTTTCTGATTTCTTCAGAAACATCGGCCAGGGCAGTGATACAGCTGTGTTTTTTCCTAAAGCCAGACTGCCTATCAGTAAGTAAATTGTTCCTATTAAGGAAGTGAGTTATTTGATCATGCATTATTCTTTCAAAAGCCTTAGAGAGAAACGGCAATATGGTTATAGGACGATAGTCGGTTCGAGATTTAGGTATAGGTACGACCTTACCTAGTTTCCAATTAGAAGGAAACTGACTTGTGGTTAATATTGTATTGAATATATAAGTAATTATAGGAAGCAGTGATGGTAGGAGAATTTTAAGAAATTTAGGATGAACCCCGTCAGCTCCAACAGAGCTAGATTTTACAGACAACAAACACGATAGAACATCACACTGATTAACAGAAGCAAACGAAAAACCAGAAGCAGTGCTATTTCCTGTAAAATTTGCGTAGTAATTATGATCGGTTTCTATAGTGGGCACATGTAAAAACTTCTCGTTAAGCACATCAGCATTAATTGAGTCCGAATCACGTGTAAAAGTTTTACCGATACCGATTTCGCGTATGGTTTGCCAAGTTTTTCTCGAGCCTAGTGCAGTTGAAAATTTTACAGCATAAAATTCCGATTTTGACTTTTTAATTAGTCTATTTACTTTTTTCTTTGCCATACGATATTCCTCTCGCAATTGTAGTGTTTTGAAACGCTTCCATCTTTGATAAACAATATCCCTTTGTTTGATGGATTCTTTTATTTCATTAGAGAACCATGGCCGCTGTTGTTCCTTTAAAATTTTAGTTTTGAGTGGGACAGTTAAGTCAAAAAGATATTTCAGGTAGTATTCAAGAAAATTAATTTGATCTTCTACTGAGTTTAGAAAATAAATGCGATTCCATTCAATATTAAAGAATTCCTGCTGTAACAGTCCAAGATTAATATTTTTTAAGTCACGAAAAGTGAAAGTCTGAACAGGAATTACAAAATCAAATTTATATGTCATGAAAATTAGATCATGCCTAGAAAAACACGGCACGGCTAGCTGATCATAAAGCAGAATGTTAGATCTATTGCCTACTAAGAAAAGATCTAATAGTGTATTTTTTGTGTTGTTAAAATGCGTAGGAACGGTTGTATTTGCAACACAAGACCAAGAGCCAGAAAATCATTTAAAAGACTGTGCTCCTCTAAAATATTGGAGTTGAAATCACCTGTTATAATAATATCAGCATATGAAGCAGTTATTGCTTCCAAAGTCCGAATAAACCTTATCGTGTTTATATATCTATTAGGCCTATATACACTACCAACTAGCAATTTTCTACCATCATTATTAACTTCAAGAAAAAGATACTCAACAAAGTTCATAGGATCAGTGTTCTCGAACTGCTCAGAACCAAGCTGATCATTTGACGTAAATTTAACTTTGAACCGAATACCTTTTCTTACATAAATAGCAACACCACCATACCCATCGTCTCTATCAACTCTACAAAGATCATAACCATTCAAGGAAACTAATAAGTCAGTCGTACTAGAGTCGAACCAGGTTTCAGATATACAAATGAAATCCATGAGAGAGTTTTCAAAAATATATCGAAATTCATCGATTTTTCCTCCTAGGCTTTGCGCATTTATATGGCATATTTTTATTCCAGCCCTTTGATTAACAAGAACCTTGACCATATTCCCAATACTATCTCTGGTACTCATACCCTGGTAATTATCCATAAGGAAAACGAAAATTATTAATTGAGGTAGCGCACATGGTAAAAAGTAAAGCAAAACAGCTATAATAGAAGTTTAGAAATATGTAAAAATACATTCTTGACTTAAAGAATTTATGAAATTTCAAAATATAGTTTAACGAAACTGAAAAAGTCGATATCGACGTAAAAACAAGTACAAAAGTTGACTTAAAATACAAAGTATGCAAAAAACAAATTGAATTAAATTTAAAATACCATAATGGATAAAAATTTATCATTATAATTGTTATCAGCAAAACGTTATCAAAGAAAGTTTCTACAAAAGTTTTCAGATTTTTAAGTTTTGGTTCATATAATTTAATACAATAAAGATAATTTTGTTTATGATGTAATGGATGTAATAGATGTACCAGCTCGGCTTTCTCGCTCATTGACTTGATCATTGTGGTCTGGAAATAACTGATGTAAATGTTCAATTTCATCCTGATCGTAATACTTCAATTTGTCAACGTTGTTTTACTTTCAAGAAGCATAACATTCCATACTAAATGAATATTTCCAAAGATTAATATAAATAGTGTAATGCTATTTTTGTAAGCAGTAATAAATAGACATGAAGTTCCAAAAAATACGATTTGTTCATCCAAATATTTTATGGGATACTTAATTAAAATTAATTCCAACTCATTAAAAGTTGTTAATATTTTTTAAGTGCTCAAAAGTGATTATTATATATTGATATAGGAAATAAAGTAGGAGATCCGTATGTAACGATCTTGGTCCCACAACTTGCTACTTGCATCTTCAATTAATTTGCAGAAATCTCAAAAATCGTTTGATAAGTTTCATGAGGAATGAGTTTCAGTACTCACTCCAACTTCTAATATACTTCACAAAAGACAAGAGTTTACTTTTATTTATTTTTCACTTTAAATAATAAGCACCGTGGTATTACCTTTCAAAAATTATTATCATCATAATTTGAAGAACACAAGTAGAGAGATATGAAGCTCAGAGCCTCATATGCAGTGAAAAAAAACCTTAACTATCGCCCTATTCAAATAACAATGGCACGCATTTGGATAAAGAAAGTGCTTTGTCTCAATATAGTGAACTAATAAAATGAGAGTGGCTAAAGTACACTGTTAAAGACTACTAAATTTTTTTGATCTTGCACTTTTATGAAAATTAAGAAAATGTTGAAGTTTGACAGAATCGATGCCAGATTTTATTTTTTTTTAACTTAAATTTTAGCATTAACAAAGATCTTATACAAAAAAAAATCAAATTATGCTAAATTTCATGTAAATAGGAGGTTTAAGAACTTGTCTATCTTCTTTACAAATTTAATTTGAATAAATATATTATAGCTTTGTTGGATTTTTGGATCATAATCCAAGGAAAGCTGTCACCAATTTTCATATCTGTACAACTAATTCACTTTCATCCGTGATACGAAATGACTGCCTAAAATTTAGTCTTAGTTTTGAAGTTATTATGAGAATGCCGTGGCAACAAATTTATTGCTTATTGAATAATGTTACTAAGCCATGCAACACATTTCATTATAAACTCTCCAAGGACTCCGTTTAATGTTTTTGTAAAATTTTCTTTATGAAAATGCATAATAATGTTTGATATTAAACAAATTTTATTTGTGAAAATTTGGGTTTCATATTCTATTAAAATTACTTTCTTTATAAAGTTTATTTAACTAACATTTTCTAGTTTTCCAAGTATTTTAAAATTTTTCTCATCTAATTAAAATTTAATACACCAAAGCATATTTTTATAGTAATATTGACTATATTTTAAATGTAGCACGAACAAAATAATAGTTCTATTCAATTTAGTTTAAATGTATTTGAAATAAGAGAAATTAATGAAGAATTCGTTAAATTAGGCATTTGTATAGCTGAACATTTTTTTTAAATTGCAAAAAAAATTGTGCGTCAATATTTTTGAACTTATCGCAGAAGATTTAAAAGAGCTATCAGAATAAGCAAATATTTAATATGAAGAACTAAGATTTTTTAATGAAAAACTGCTTTTTGAAACTATACAAAAAAATTACAATAAAACGTTCCAAGTCTAAATAGTTATGGCGTGTTCTTTTCTAAAAAAAAATGTAAAATTTTTTGCCGTTTTTGTTGAAAATTTGCAATATAATGATTTTTTGAAATAGTGAGGCTGTTAAAATTTATTGTATCATTATTTACGACGCAACATTATCGTCCTAAGAAAACTTTAAATAGCAATTTTTTATAAAAACTAAAAGAACTGTTAAATTTTTTTAGAAAAGAAAACTGCTTTAAACTAATTACGTATCGATATTAATTCTCAAAGACAATGGGAGTTATCAACTTGTTTTGACAGTTAGTTAAATACTAAAAAATTTAAATACAAAAGACAATAACCATGTTAACATAAATGGAAAACAGGATGATCTCAGTTGAAAATGGCTCTGGAAAAACCAAGACTGTAATAATATATAGAATAATTAACTATCAGAACTGAGGATTTTACACTAACCGAAATTGATTTGACTTGTAAAAATAAATAGAAGTAAATTCTAATTTGTTATATAATACGGCTAAAAAGTTGGTATTCATCGTCAAAAGTGGTAAAATCGAACAATGATCGCAAACCCAGTGTCAGACAGAGTCATGAAATAAAAAAAAAAAAACACCACGCATTTCTCTGATGTGCATTGGTGTGCCTTTGTGTCAGTTGTTGGAGGAAGGTTTCAGTGGCGAAGGCATGGTCACTGGTCACTGAACAGTTACCAACTTCAGCTGATACTAATTCCAGTCTAACATCAGAGCGCGCCCTCCTTCGTTGGTACTGAGTAGCACAATCAACGGCGAAGTAAAATAAATTAATAAAAGAAGTGGCTACTAAAGCTAAACACAGCTTCAAAACTCGTAATGTCCTCCTCGCCACCAGAGGCGCTGCAACACTGCTCTACGAATAAACGTGCAGAACAAAAAGCAGAGTTGTAAAGAACGAATGAAGCTTCACCTCCTTTCATATCTATCACTATCCCTTTCCTCTAGTTCCAGCACAATGCATTGCATGTGTAGGGGTCATCCCCTGAGTGCTGGTCCAAGATAAAAAAAAAGATGAGATGCTGTAGCGACATCGAAATAGGTACTGATCCGTTCTGTTGGTCTGATGATTGAAAATCGTCCAATATTACTTTCGTATTAAAATAAAATATTATGTTATCAAATATTTCTTAATAATAAAGAAATTGGAAAAATCAGATTAAAAAAATGTGAACTAATTTTTATAGCTATTCAAAAATGTGCTCAAAACGGCGTGAAAATTTACTTTAATTTTATACAAAGATTAGTCTGAAAAATCGATATTTCTTGAACTCCTTATGAAGTTATAAGTATTTATAAATTTATTAAAAATTTCATTTAAATATAATGGAAATATTTATCTAAAAAATCGATATTTCTTCAAGAAAAGTTATGCTAAAAAAATATATTTATGTTATTAAATTGAAATTACAATATTGTTTTTTCGAATATATTCCGACAAGAAGAAACGATTTGAGCATATAGCTAATTTCAATAAATAAAAATTTAATTATAGAGCGTCAAAATAAAAATTTTCTTTACGTATTCGGTAAAAACAAATTGAAAGTCGTTCTTCTGGAATGTTATTTTCATAGCTTCCAAGAGATGAATAAATTTATATTTCTAACATTTTAAAATACTTATTTTACTTCTGCAACACTTTTTAGTTCCATTCTATTTGTAGAAAATACTCACAATTCTCTATATTTTTGCAAAAATATTATAAGAAAAAAATAATTTCCTTAAATTATTAGATTTACATGAAAACATTGTTTTTAACCGGAACCAGCATAAATAACGCAAAAAATGTATGTTCTCCTAAAATGCTTCGGTTTCAGTGATACGGATTCAAAAAAAAAAACTTCTTTTAATGACAACCCCAATTGTCTGCATATTCATCACTATTTTAAAATATCTCTATTTACTAGATCGTTATTAGCACTACTTTCATTTGGGTTAATACGAATCTAAAAAGAGAACTTCTTGCTTATGACAAGCTTTTGTTGAAATCATTGAATATTCAGTACTTCCGATGCCAAAGTTTTCCATTTAATTATTATTTTTGGATGCGTTTTTTCTTTGTTGGGATATTTTACCTTAAAATTGTAATATTTTAAGATTAAAAAAAAAAACAAGCTAGCCCTGTTTTAAGATTATAGACTAGTGGAAAGTGTGCTGGACTATTTTATGCTTGTCCGGAGTCAAAGGTTCGATTGCGGTCAAAACCCCAAGTGCCTCTTCGGCAGATTAACTAAAAAGGCTTAGGCAGTTTGTGTTGGTGTTTGTTTTCCCTGCGAAACTTAAGAGCAATTTTTCCAAAGAGCTTTTGTCAATTATTATTTGAGCTTTGCTTTGCTTTTTCGTACCGACAAGAAAATGGTGGATATAATAAATTCGTTAAGTAAATAGTTACATTTAAATTAAACTAATAAATGCATTACAAAGTGTGAAGCACACTTGTTTTGAAAAGTGATGAATGACTGCATTCAAAATAACAAATAACACACACATTATTAAGCACAAATCAAATTACCTATAACCAAATAATATTTATTTCCATTTAAAATGTATAGTTTTTAATTCAGTTAATTAATATTCTATTATAAAAAAAATTAATTTTGTTCTCTGCAAATTAAATTTGCAAAGCACTTTTAAGCTGCAACTAGTTAATACCATTCGTCCTTTTCGCCTGTATTTTAAATGCAAAGAGAATACATTTACACAAAAAATTTTACATCAAATAAAAACCATAATATTTTTAATTTTTTTTTTAATAATTTAATAGCCATTTGTAGGAAAATGGCTAGATTTCGCTTTTATTTTTTGTTTGTTTGTGTGTGTTTTTATATTTAATATTTATATTTAGTTAACTTTTTTTGTTTTATGATTTTTAAACTAGGAAATACAAATTTACATTTTGTGATATTTGTCTATTCTATTCTTTTTCTTTATTTAGTTTTTGTTTAATAAACTATAAATACATTACAACAATTTCATTTGTATACTAAATATAGAATTTTATATACTATTTATACAGAGTTTTAGTTTTTTTTTGTTTTTGATAAAATTTTTATACAAATGGAAACAATGATAAAATACTTTCTTTTTTGATTTTATTAATAGTAATAAAGTATGTAAACTTAAATATTTAAATATTTACAGAAATAATTATAGTTCAGTTTTTATTTATTTTATAGTTTAGGGTGGTTCTTTTAATTTAAATAATTCGTTTTCATGTTTTTATTATTAAATTTAATTTAAATTACTTATTAAATAAACTTATTATTTTATTGAAAAAAAAAAAACTTTAAAATTAAACTTTCGAATAAAGTTTTTATAATTTAGATTAACTAACTTTTCGTGTTTTTTATCTTTTATTAAGTATAATACATTTATTTTGTTTTCTTAATTTCTTTTTAGTTTAAATAATTATTTAATATCACATTGAATTTGAAAAAAAGTGGTACGCTTTTCTTTTGTTGTTGCTGTTGTTTTATATACTTATAAAAAAAAGTTGTTGAAAGTGTAACTTGTCTTACCTCACATTTTTTTCTTGAACTACTATCCTATGGAAAGTCTTTTAAAAGTATTTGTGTTTTAAATGTATATGTATAGTTTTGCTCTAAGGGGGATTTTCAAGTATCTGGCTAAATAAAGCTTAAGATTATGTCCAAAAGTCTGCATGTTGCTTGGCATGGCCCTGCTTCCTTTAATCATATACATCATCATGGCTGCTTGTGTTCTTTTTTCTTATTTTATTTGGAATTTATAAATGGCTGCTAGAGTTTGATCCCCTTCCCTGTTTGGTTAATGCACCGTTTTGTTTCCCTTTTTCATTTCGTATTCGTTCATACTCTACACTAAAAACGCTTGATTATTATTCTTATTCGCTGTTTGTGGTGCGGACGTTGTTGCTGCTGCTAAGTTTGTCGCTAATATTGACTCTGCACTATGTGAGTTCGTAGCTGTAGTCACACCTGTATTATTATTATCAGCTGCCAGTTGGTGCTGCTGCTGTTGCTGTAATTGGGCCGCAGCGGATGTAGAAGCTTGTGGCTGCGGTGTTTGCGCCAGCGCGGCCGTTGATTGTGTACTTGTACTACATTGACTTAAGTTACTGCCAGTGCGTAAGTGTACAGGGGCTGTGGCTGGCTGTTGACTGGAACTTTGTTGCATTAGCATAGAGGGTCGCCATTGTTGCTGACCAGCATTGAGCGACAAGCGAGGGTTGTTTGACTGACGAAACACTACATTAGCAGGAGGAGGAGCTAAATGCTGGTGATGGGGATGATGGTGAGCTGAAATGCCATTGGGTATCATAGACAAGGCCTCATGTTGATCGTAATAATGTTCAGATTCAATGCTATGATAGATATGTTCACTGGGTGGTCTCATGGGTATGGCATCGACAATACGCTGGCCGTGACGGGTGGGTCTGGGTGAGGGAGTGGCAGTAGTGGCCGAAGAATAATTGGCTTCCATGTCTTCTTGATAGTAGGCTGGTGGTGGTGGAGCTTGTCTGAAGAGTACGCCAGGCGATACGGGCTGTTTGAAGCGTTCATGATGATCTAAGGTATAGTTGTTGCCTCTAGGTGATAATTCAATAGGTATAGCATAGCGCAATTTTTCCCAGAAGTAACGATCACAGGTAAGTAAACGATTGGAAGGCACTGATTTCAAATAAGGTGACAGCTCGGCTACATCTTCCGCCTCCGTCGAAACGTTGGTCTCTTCAATAATTACTAGCTTTTGGGCCAGACCCCTTAAGGCTTCATGGAAAGCATTACGAAACTCCAAACGATTCCATTCGGTAGATAAAAGATTTCTGGTCAAAACCAAAATAATTTTGCGTGAGGCTCGAGCAGCTTCTACAATTTGCAAATGGCTGGCTTGTGGCGGTAGATCTCTTTGTTGTATGCACAAACGGAAAGGAGGACGGCCATGTTCTAGTTCAGTGGCTATATTGCGGCATACAAACTCATAATCTTTTTCGGAATGTAGTATAATGGCATCGTATAATTTGCCAGCGTCTTCAAAACGGGGCTCACACACTCTTACGCCATAGTGGGCAAATAACCACATTCTAACCGATTCTCTGAACACAAACACAATTATCAAAACCACTATTAAAAATATTAATACCAAGACAGCGGCTAACAAAGGTACATAGCCTCCGGAAATATCTTGGGATGCCATATTGGCAGCATTTTCCATTAATTCGCTGCAATCTACACCATGCTGCGTAAACAAGTCCAATTCACGTTTGACGCCATTATCCACACAGTAAATATCTTGGGCATCTCTTATCACAATGGCATTATCGGTCACAAATTGAGCCAAAGCCTGCAAAAACTGGCAACGGCAGGACCAAGCATTTCGGCCAATAGTCAAACCTTGCAAGTTGTTGCGATACTGCAAGTTTGCCAATTGCGCTATTGGCATAGAAGTCAAGCGGTTGTTGTCCAAACGCAACACCTTCAAAGACACCAGCGGAGCAAAAGTATTATTGGAAATAGTAGTCAACAAGTTGTTATGTATATATAATTCTTTCAGCAAAGACAATTGTTTGAATTCATTGCCATCCAGAGATTGCAACTTATTGTTCTCTAAATGCAGAGTACGCAGCATAGTTAATTCACTAAAGGAACCGTTTTGTATGCTCACCACATTTGAAGAGTTCAGGTAGAGAGCTCTTAAATTACGTTTACCCACAAACACCTGATTGTCAATAACAGGCAGATTATTACCATCCAAATACAAATCAGTTACTTCCTGGGGTATGCGTAAGGGCAAGTTGATGCGATTTTGTTTCCCACAGTCTACAATGTTAGTCGACCAGGTAGCATCGTGAAAACAAGTACAATTGTCCGGACACACCATTTCACAGTCGCATTGTTCAAAATCACAGCAGTGGCATGTAGGCGGACAATTGGAATCATACTTGCATACAAAGTCACTGCTGGATAGTGAAGACAATTGTCTGATTGGGGCGTTACGGCTGTGCGGCATCAGACATTCAATGTTTGCCAAGTCTATGATGCGTGGATGTTGTCGTGTAGTCATATTATTAATTCTTTGCAACCATTCCATGGAGCAGTCACATTCAAAGGGATTTCCGCCCAAATAAAATTCCGGCACTGGCTTGTCAGCAGTTACAGGAGCAACACGCAAAGAATTCAATTGCAATTTTGACAAAACATTAGCATACAAATCAACTCTAGTTAATTTTGATTTATCCACAAATGTATTAGGTTGAACTTGACTAATAATGTTGTTGTTGATAAAGATTAATTCAATTGAGTTGGGCACCGACATGGCTCCTATTTCGGTAATGCGATTGTGGCTGGCATCTAAGGTGGTTACACGTATTTCTTCTTGCAATTTGTAGTAGTTGCCCAACGCTTCAATGTAATTGCCGTGAATATCTAACCATTTAAGATTCGAAGGTATAAAAGCATAATCAAACCAAACCAAATGATTTTCGGATAAATTCAACCATAATAATGAAGCCAAAGTAGCAAAAATACCATTAATGTCAGTGAGAAAATTCTTGTCCAAGCGTATGGCCTCAATTTCGCTATTTTTGTCAAAAGCTCCACGTTCGATTGATTGTATACGATTCTTGGCCAAATTCAAAACACTTAATCTGGGCAAATCAGAAAACATGCCCACTGTTATGTTGCCAATGCGGTTGTCAATCAAACGCAAACCGGTTAATTGATTTAAATTTTTGAATGTATTGTTTTTGAAGTCAGAAATTTGATTTTCACCCAAATCCAACGTTTTCAGCATGCTCAAATCCTGCACAGCCTCGGGAACATCAGCCAATTGATTTGAGCTTAAATCTAATTCTTTCAAGTCAGAGCAGTTACGGAAGGCTTGTGTCTCAACGATGCTAATTAAATTGTTGTTTAAAGTAAGTTTGGTGAGCACATACAAGCCATTGAAGATTTTATTGTCTAACGTATGCAAACGATTTTCAGCCAGGTTGAGAGTGTGTAGATTGTACAAAGGCATGAAGGCACCATCTTCAATGTGACCAATAGAATTGTTGCGCATATCAAGGATTTGTAAAAAATATAATTCCTTAAAAGTCTTAGAGCCAACGCGTGTCAACGCATTGTTTGCTAGATTAAGCACAATCAAACGTATCAAGCCAGCAAAAGTGTTGTTGTCCACATGATGAGAAGTCAGCTGATTGCCACTTAAATCCAGCACCAACAATTGTTCTAGACGGTGCAGCAGACCTTTGGGCAAATCATATAACTCATTGCCTTGCAAATGAATTTCTCTTAATTCTTTATTGCCAGCAAAAGCATCAGCAGGCAAAGTTTCCAAGTGGTTATATGACAAGTTTAAGATGCGTAATGAAGATAAGCCCGCCAAGGCATTGGCAGCCAAAGTGGAAATATTATTATGTTGTAAGCTCAACTGTTGAAGACGTCTCAATCGGGAGGCACCCCAAACATCCGGCAAAGCTCTTAGCTCATTAAATGAAATATCTAGTACTTGCAGTTCAGCACCACCGCTAGCGCCATTGATGGTACATAATTTCTCCGAAAAACCGAGACTTTCCGCTGAACGTATACGATTCGAGGTTAGGTTTAAAGCTTGCAAATTTTGCATGGCACACCAAACACCCTCGGGCAGTTGGCGTATATTATTATCACTTAAATTTAATTCATTTAACTCGCGTAAGCCATAAAATGACTGCGGCAAAATTTCCAATGTTTTACCGGGACCCCACATGGCATTATGGGTCTGTACCGACAAGCGTTTTAGCGACATTAAACCCTCAAAAGCATTGGCATTTAAACGTTGCATCTTACAAGAGTCTATTTGTAATTCGGATAGTTTTTGCAAGCGAGCAAAGGTGTTGATGGGCAACTCACTGGCATACAGAACATCTGATGAACAGGAAATTTCTAATCTAGTGGCAGTTTCAGCTACTTGTAAGTCCAGGGGTTGTATCGAATCAATGGCACGTAAATTGCACTTGATATCCATGGTAGTGCGTACAAATTCCCAAGAACATTGTGAGTAAGCGCCACTAACAACGCTTAGGATAAGAAAAGCGCAGGCGTTTAAAGATGATAAATACATTTTTTTCATGGTTCAGAATTTTTTTATGTGAATGATTATTTTTTTATATCTATTTTTTATGGTAATGATTTCAGGACTACAAGCCTTAGCAATTTTTCAATTATTAATTGATTTATATTTTCTTAATATGTTTAAGGTTTGCATACCACAACACTTGATTATTCTTTCATTTTTATAAGTTTTTTTTGTTCTCTTTTATTCAAAATGATATAAACATTTCACATTCTTTTATTTTCGTAAGTCACTATTTTATTTTGTAACGCTTGTTTCACCGAACACCGTAAACCCGTAATCCATATGTGTGAGAGATACGTTAACGTTACAAGCGTGTTAATTTTATCATTATTTTTCTTGTTACTTCGTTTCGTAAAATTATGCTGTTATTTGTTTAAAGACAAGTTGTGAGACGTTAAGATATATTTTTTATGATCTTGAATTTATTTTTTTAATACGGAAGAGCTATTTTTCTAAAACATGTTTACCGCTTAACGTTTCAACTCAAACTGATTATGAATTTGCTAAGTTGAGACTCCGTTGGCTGGCTGAAAATGTTGTTCAGTACTCTGGCTGTTTGTCTGGCTACACAACTCATAAAACTCACATGTACAAAAACTCACACAAACCTACACTACCATAGCATTTGTAGTATGAAAAGCAACAAAAATAATACTAAAAATTTTACTCTTACATTCAGAAACACATGCATAATAACACTACAAGCAACACAATCGCATACAATTCGCTACACAGGATGAATAATTCCATAAACGCTAGAGAGAATCAATATACATACACACATCCGCACACGCACACCCACTTGTGAACATGCTTTTGTAGTAAATGCAACTGCAACATACTTCATACTACTGCATCTGTGCACACACTCAGCCATATGCAATCTTAAATGTACTCTTTTCTTTACACATAAACAGAAAACATTCTCTCAATCATACACACAAACACACAACTATTTACTCCCCAGAACATGAAATGAATTCTCAGAGTGCATTATAAATTATTTTGTAAGGGAATTCACAAACAAGCAGAAAATAAAACACAGAAATGGCAACCATTGTTAAATTTATTTTCCTAATTGTTTTTCTGTTTTTTTTGCTGACCAAACACCAAGTTAAGCACTAAAGCAGACATATTGAAAGGGAGATTTTTATTACAAGATAGTGTAACAGTCACGTACCACAAAGTACATGTAAGTTATTTTTATGAGGTTCATTCTGTTTATACTGTTATTGTTGTAACTTCTTGATTATTCCGAAATTCTCTTGGTGGCCTTTCATACTCATATTCACAGCATAATTTCTCTGAAGGCACCAACACAAATGCACCACACATATTTGTTCTCTTTTTTTAATTATTCTCACTCTTCCTAGCAATGCATTCACGCAAACTGCATCAAATTAATGCAGTGAGTATTTCTAAAAGTAGGGGAAATGTAGTACAGCATGCAACAAATGTCTATTTCTTACTCTCACTTACAAATGTAAGCATGTAACATGTACACATTTACATGAATAAAGTTTAACAATTGTGTCACTGTGTTAAAATTTTGTTGTTCTTTCTTCGAATGGCTACACAGGCATGGAAAGTAAAAACTTTTGAGTTAAACTAGATTTCACATTAAGACTTTTTGAAAACAAAAAGTAAAATTTGTTTTGAGAATAAATCATTTTTGAAAAACTTATCGTGCAGTACAATAATTATTTTCTAAGTTTTGTCTGCCAACCAAAAACGACTCTCTTCACTGAAAATGCCAACAAGCTGCCATGTTATGCCAGCATAGTTAATCTAGTGTGAATTGGTTCAGTGATTCTAAATCACAAAACTAGATCGTCAATGTTGGTGGTGCAGGAAAGGTAATAAGGACTATTCTATGATTTTTTTTATAGGTCTGGAACTAAATTGAAGTCTGATAATCAGTTTTTGAAAACCAACTACTGAACATCATCTAAAATAATCAACAACAATATTAACGAAAAATATGTGTTGGGGAATTGAATAGTATATACAGTCGAACTTCACTATAGTGAACTTCTTTACAATGAATTCATTTCAAAAACATTACTTTCTCGTTCCAATGTTAGTGTATTTGCATCTCCTTACAGTGAATTTCCTTATAATGAAGCAATGAAAAATTATGTAAATTTGGGTTTCTTGCGTGTTTGCCTCCATATAATGAATTATTTCAAAAAAAGTTTCCGTTAGGCATACTGACAACACTGTGCGGCGAGAATAATGTAATATACACATACATATGGGATTCCTAAAAGATGAAAAAACTAAACAACGAAACAAAACGTGAACAAAAATGACTAAGCGAAGTAGCATTAAAATAAAAGTGTAAGAAAGATTATTTCTCTATAATGATATTTCTATATCATGAACCGATTTTCTGTTCCCATGCAGATTCATTATAGGGAAATTCGACTGTATAATGAATTCATTATTCAAGCTTAAAAGGTTTTGCACAAAAATTTATGTAAATCAGAATAGCATTTTGCAACCGGCTTAAAAAAATAATGTTATTCGTACTTCGTAATTTACGTAATTCGTGTGAATTTCGTTTTCTTTTTTCCGTTTGTAGACGCATATCTCTATCATTTGCGAAGAAATTTTCAAATTTAAATTTTGTTTGGAAGCGGTTCCTTGCATTTCGGTTCCATAATATTTTTTCGAAAGTCCGACGCCCAATCTGCGCAACCGAAATATTGAAAAAAACAATCAAGGAAGGAATTTAACAATTTTTTATTAGAAAGGGTATGCTTAAAATATATAATAGAATTGTGGAAATTGATGATATTTTAAACGTACCCATAATGACATCCGTTTTGTAATTTTTTCTAAATATATTTTGGCAGAATTATAATTTGAATAAGTTTCATTAAAAATATACTTTTTCAGACGTCTAAGCAATTTAAAAAATATATAAAAGTTTGGTGTGTATTACTTAATCTTAAATTACTTTATATATACTTTTACTTTACTTTTACTCAGATATTCTTTTTTTTTCAAAGAATATCGAATGGAATATTTTTGAAATACAAAATTATAAACTAATTGTTTTAACTCATGTCACAACAAATTTAAAAATTTACAATGGAAAATTTTATTAATCTTTTTTTAAATTTATTTATTCGAAACCTTTAAGTCCATTGTAAAAAATCGGATTCCGAAATAAGAAATTTAAAACGCAGTCTCACCTCATGTACTAGTTTGTGTCAGAATTATCATATGTAGTTAAAATTTAATGATACCGTCGGATGGTGTGTTGTGATGAAATAAGACATTTATGTATATCATTGGCATTGGCGATCCATATATTATTTTTGCTTTCAATTCCAGCAAACGTCAAAGCTCAATAGCATACATCACTTATTCTAGTGCCTACGGTAATGTTAAGTTGCAAGTTATAGACTTCTCGGTATTTGATTTTACTGCCATTTTACACACAGATATAAATCGTTTGACAATACAATAAAATACCGTCATAGAGCTATTTTGATGATGACGCCGGAAAATGACCATAGAAAATCTGTAACAAATCAACTTAAGCCCATCAAGTTTGTGCTCGTTTTTTTTAATAAATAGAAGTAAGTAAATTAAGCTACAGCTTAATTAATTATATAAAAACTCTTCTACACTTGCAAGTTTTTTGGCTATCGCTTAACATTATATTCAGTACTCTGCTGCCCTGGTTATAGCAATCTATCAAGTCAGTAGAAAAAATATAAAATTCAAGTTGTTTTTGATGAATTTGATTTGCAATTCATAAAGTACAGCTGAAAGCACAATAGTGCTGACATACCCATCACTGTCACTAACACTACACTACACTTGTGTTTAAAGTAAACAACTCTCTCAGAAACGAATTCCTTACAACAACATTTCCCAGTAATTCGTGTGCATATTATGCACGTTTTAGCATAGAAATGTGGATTGTAAACACACACTGTCAGACCTAACAATAACACTTCATAATAAACCGGCCGGTTATAATGCGTTTGTATTAGAAGAAGAGCAGTGTGACTGAGGTCTCTCTCTCTTTTTCTCTTTTAAATGTTAAAACGGAAACTCTCTACGTTTGTGTTCCTTGGGATAGTGTGAGTGAAGAGGAAAAGCAATAACTGCATTCAGTATTATTTGTGATTTTGTCCAAAAGCCATAGTAAAGACTAAAGTGTGAACTATCCGCTTGAAAAACATGAAGGCGAAAATAGTGTTTTAAATTTTAAGTACTTTATTTCATTTGCAAATGACTGTCTCTATGTACACTTGTATCAAAGATGTTTATAACGAAGCTGCTGTTTTTGAGTCAGAAGATGCATCGCTTTTTAGTTTTCTAAAATGTAGAAATTATATAACTTCACAATTGTGAGCCTAGAGATTAAGGACAGATTTTAATTGGCGCTGTTTTTTAATAAATCAATGTTATATTAAATTGGTTTAAGTTTGTGCTAAAATAAGATATCTAAAACAACTAAAACATTTGCGAATATCAACAAGTCACCTTTTGAATAGAACTCGTTAGTAGAAATCAGGCGATTATATTGTAAGTTATTCGATTTACAGCACACGACTCAGTAGAAGGTTCAACTAAGTATACAAAGTTATGGTCTGCATAATATAAATTAACAATTTTGTGACTCCAAATTGAAAATATTAAGTTGCTGTTGTTGAAAAATTTTAAATCAATACGGCATATTGAATTTTTATTTTTTTAACTTTTCGTCCTACATAAACGGCAGTAATTATAGTTTTCTTATAAATATATTTCAATTGCTGCAAAGAAAGACTCAAGAAAGAAAATCTAATAGAATTTACCTTTAAAGTTTCTTTGGCAATTTTTTTAGTATATTAACTTCTTTTATAAAATGTTTTGAACGATTTTAAATTCAAGTTTGATCCTTTTCGATAGATTTAAGAAATTTCACCATCGTTAAACTTTTCTCGTGGCTTAGCCTTTTCCTAAAATAGTTGGTGAATTCAATATATTTTACAATATTATATTGAATAATCACTTAAATAAATATTATATTTTTTCGAATCTGTAATTTTTTTTATTTAAAAGTAGTTTTAGCAAAAAAGTATTTTTCGCAAGATATTTTAAGGAAATTTTAAGACTTTCCGGACAAGTTATAGCGACGTGCAACAAATGCCTACAATGTGAAACAAACTGAAGTAGAAAAAATGGATTCCTTGTATTTTTCCTTGTTTTCAAGATCAGGGGGGTTATTATTCTCTATTGCGATGCGAAAGAAAAATGGTACAAAATAAAACATTTTTTACACTGAAATCGATTTGGCTTCGCAATAGAGAGTAACCCTCTAGAAAAAGCGCTAGCAGAAGTCTATTATATCCGAGTCATATACAATCAAAGCTCAATACCAAAATAATATTGTTACTGCTTATATTTTGCCTCCATAATAGCTCTATTTTTGTTTAGTCCAAAAACGATTTTTTTTAAACATAACACGTCAAATTCGTAATGTAGTTCATACAGCATACTTTCAAGACACATTTACTGTTCATCATTTCTTCCGCTTCAGTTTGCAATTAAATTATATTTCATGCAAGTTTACAAGTTTTCGTGTTATTTATTTTCACTCATATGTTAACAAAATTACAGCGAGAGGGCGACGGTCGAGTACTGACCAAACAGCCATTGAGAGAATACAAGTACATGTGCATTAAACTAGTTATAGTCAGCGTTGTCAACTTTTCAATTTCAAAAAGCTCTAAATTAAATTCATTTATTTTCTTTTAGGTTTTCATATAAATATGACAAATGGGGAAATGATATATACAAACGGAACTGCTAGCAATTACCTGAAATCATTTACGAGATCTTAGGAAACTTAAATTTGTATCCTAATAATGCAACAAAAGTGCATACAAAATTAAATTGGATTTTAAGAGTATCTAGATTTCCTTTAAATAAAGTGCAGATATGCAACATTTTTAGTAAAGCTATTTGAAAAAATTTCAATAAAATTAGACTATTAATAATATTTTGTGGGGCTGTGTCGTATATTGTCGCCCATCCACACAAATCGAAAAACGTGTAAATCTTAATTTTTCTAAATTTTAACCACACACAAAACAAATATTAAATTTTTTTCACTTAAACTTTTGTTTAAATAATAAATTTATTTTATTTAATTACTTAAATTTGATTGAATTTTTATTTAGTTGTTATGATGAGTAATTCTTTAAGATTTCACTAGCCATGAAAGCTAATAAGATCAATTTTTTTTAGTTAGAGTATATATGTTGCTCCTTTATTCTAACATAGTCATATCTCAAAAAAATCGTTCGCCGGAAAATGAGTAAAAAGTTTTAAGCTTACACACACACCAATGGAAAAATTAAAAAAGTACTATTGTACCCAACGGCCGACTCAATCGACTGCATTCTGGAAACTAATATTAAACATTTACATAAATATATACGAGCACGATAAAATACAAAAAAAAATCAAAATAAACAATTTAAAACTCTATCTAATTATACAACACACTCAGCACATTTTGTTTATTTTTCAAGTTGAAACTGATGAAGGCATGTGTAAGAAGTGTGCATGTGTTAGTAGCAGTTTTAAACGCTTATAGCTCCCTAAATATCGAACCGATGTGAATAAAATTAAGATTGTGCACATCTATGTAAAAACCCGTTTAAAACAAAACATATTTTACACAAAATGAAGAGCAACACAAGGAATATTTCAGCATTCTTAACTCAAAAATTGCGTGTTTTGAGATACGAATACGTTGCAATAAAGGAGCAACATATCCTTTTCATCCTTTAAAAATTGCCTCTAAAAACTATTTGTTGTTGTTGTTGAATTTGTATGAATTGTATTTCTCATTAATTTTGCTTAGAGTTTTCATATTAAGATACAACTATTGTAATTTTTGAAAAATATATTTAAAGGTCTAATGATGATCTATCATAAGAATCAGTGCGGCATGTAGACTAATTAAACTCGCAACGAATAAATATATTTAATATACTTTGAATTTATAATGAGAAATATTTATACTGATAAAACTTAAGAAATTGCTCCGTTCATTTCATTAAAATATAATTGTTTTCCGAATTGAATTAAATGAAAATAAATTTTTTAAAGTTTTAAATTAAACTAAAACAATTATACGTTTAATTAGAATCCTTAAAATATTTATATCAAACTTTAATTCATGCAATTAATAACAACTAAAATCACCGAGTGTTGAATCGAACATTTTAGGCGTTGAAAATTAAAAAAGCACTAAATCGGTGCCAAAATCACTTAGTTTACAACGCTGGCAATTGTCTATTGTGCTCCATTTCTGCCATTCTATTTCGGATGATAGAGACATTCTGTAATTACAATTGTTGGAAAGTAGTCCTTACTAACTTCTTGTTGCTTCATGTCTTTTTGTTGCTGTCATTTCATATCTTTCTGCTTTTGCTGTTTGTTAAATGCGTGCATTTGTTTATGTAAATGAGTTGTAGTGTTAATTGTTGTAAAGAAGTTTAATGTTCGGTAATTTACTGTTTTCGTTTTTTACATTTACTATAGGAGTATATGTTATTTATTTTTCTCTCTTAACTTTTTTGTGTTGTTGTTAACCATTACGTTTTCGCCATAAATATCTTCTTCTGTTGCACATAAAGTTTCATTTTGCATCAGTTTGTGCTGTTGGCTTACGACTTTTTATGGTCTAAAATAAAAGTTATAAAAATTCTGAAGGTTTCAGTGCATTATTTTAATGGCTTAAATATAAGACAAACGTAAACACTGCTTTTTAGACACACTAGATTGTTGTTTTAATTGCAGCATTTCAAATTAACTTGGTATTTGATTCTGAAATGTTATCTTAATTATTATATTTTTACTTATATCTTACAAAACATCTTGAATAAAATTATTTTAAAATAAATTTAATATTACCTTTCTCTGAAAAACTTTGTTAATATTAGATACTTTTTTTTCTAAGTATTTCAAAAAGTAAATTATTTTGAAATTACTTTCACAATTGAAGCAAATGAAGCTATTTGCAACAAAAATACCAGTTTTAAAATACTTTTTTTAGAGTACGTTTTTCCGAAAGAACCTATTTTCTTATTTCCAGGATTTACCACTTTTCCAGAACTTACTATATTAATAGTTATTTGTGCTAGACAAGTTAAAAAAATTCTTTTGTCATAAGAAAATTTGTCAAAATATAATTTTGACATAAACTACATTATCATAAGCTACCTCTATCAAAAGTTAATTTTGTGAAGAGGTTCCATTAAAGGGCTTTTGTCAAAAGGTAATTTTGTCAACAATTACTTCTGTTAACAAGTGCTTTTTCCAACAATTTCTTTTGTCAAAATAAAACTTTTATCAAAAATTGTCTTTGCTTAACTGGAAAACCCTGTCTTACTCTGCACAGTAAAATTTAACGGAAGGTATAATAGGCAGCATTAACCGATAAATAAATAAAGAGAAGCAAGTTATTGATTATAATGCAACAATAAGTTTCCATACACTCAAAAGAAAAATCATTCCATCCAAATTTACTAAAATCAAGAGCAGAAAATTAGTTTAAGTACGGACGGATTAAAATGCTCAATTTAATTTAAAATTTTTTTAGACGATTTAAGATTTTTCACGTGATTAAAGAATTTTGTACTCATTTTAAGAAACTCCAGGATTAGTTATCTAAAGTAATCCCGTTTTTGGCTTGATTAATATACATTTTATTGTTATTTTTATTAAAAATTTTGAGTACGACTCATACTCAAAATAAGTAGAAAACACTTGAATTTAATACGGCGTTGTCTTTCTATGTACGATTAGTCCGCAGGGAAAATTTTTCAAAGCAAACCAAGTGAGTGGCTTACAATTCGAAAAATTTATACCCTGAGAGGATATTTTTTCTCTTGCGATTAGTTTATACGAAAGCAATATATAAAATTTTTACCATGGATGACGACCAGATATGAGAAAATTATGTTCTATGACAACCCCAAGAGTAAAAGAGCATCGCTGTGTCTGCTAAAATCAATCCATCCATACTTAAATCAATCCCAAATCAAATTTACTAAAATCCAGTATAGAAAGACTGATTTATGTACGAACAGATTCAAATGCTCAATTTAATTTATGCATTTTTTTAGTTGATTCAAGATTTTTCACATGATCAAAGGATTTTGAACTCATTTTAAGGAACTCCAGGATTGGTTATCTAAAGTAATTGCGTTTTTGTCTTGATTAATGTACATTTGATTGTTATTTGTACTCAAAATTTTGAGCACGAGTTGTAATTAAAGTAAGTTGAAAGTACTTAAATTTAGTACGGCGTTTTTCTTTCTGTGTACACACTTTGTGGAAAAAAACTTTTTTAAACGATTCTGCCTTTTTCGGCTTACAAGATTTTGTATAATAAAATTATTAATAGCGATCAAGAGTTTTTTTCTGGAATGTATCTATCGATACAAAAATATATTTATAAAAAATATTGACTTTATAAAGCATTTTTATTTATTTATTTATTTCAGAAAATCACAGTACAACAAGACAACAGTACATACTGCTAATAAAATGGAAGATTTTTTGTCATTTGCTCTGAGTTTGAAAATTCAACAAATATAATATTAACAATAAATTATTATAATATGAATTTAAATAAAAAATAATAGACTAAAACAAGTATAAAAAAAATTTTAAAAATTAAAAATAAACAAGTTTTTTTATATAAGCAAAATGAGAAAATATTGCGAAATTGAAGTACTTAATATTTGTATTTCGTTCTAGAAAAAGTGTTTTTCTTAAATTAGTTTTTGGTATCGAATGGAGTTAGTTTTTAGCAAAGTACAGTGTGCACGACAGTGTCAAATTAGAAGTGATATCCTTGAGCGTAATTCCTCACAAACATCAGTAGCTTTTTGTGTTTGTTGTTATTATGTCATGCAATGAACCGGGATCCCCCTACACTTTTATTAAAAAAATTATGTTTTCGAAAAGTACCTTGTCAAGAATTTGCTCAAAGGGCTCGTTAAAAAAGTATATGTCGAATAGTACGCACTTTCGTTTCCACGAATTTCCAATAATACGAACGAAATTTTTTGCATTGGCAGTTCAGTAATACAAATACAAATTTTTTACTACTCAATAATACGAAAACCGGTATTTTTTTTAAGAATATGCATGATATATATTGCTATTGGCCTACTGCAAAATTTGAATTAGTTGCTATGAAAGTTAATAATGATAACAAATGTCTTATGTCGCATGTCCTAAATTTAATACATACAAAATGTTTAAAGTAAATGAATTCTTAAAGAAGCAAATAAATTTAGAAAATAAGTTAAAAATTAAAGAAGACAGTGAAAGTGGAAATTCTCTATATGAAAGTTGTAGTAAGAATGGTTTATCTACGATTAAGTCAACCATTGCCTCTTTAAGAAAACAGAAGACGCAGCTTTTAGGTGTTACAGGTGCACTAAAATCCCGCTACAGAATAGAAACAGAAGAATTTAATAAATGGAAGAGGCGCTATTCGATATTCGAGGGCGTATCAATAAGTCCATGACTTTTCGAACTTCCCTCGTAGTTATATGAAATGCAACACTGTTCCCATCAAGTACCACCTGTTAATAGACTACTGTCAAATTTTGAGTAAGTGTCGTCATTTACTTTGCGTTTATCAGCTGATCAAAACATACAAGCTGCTGTACTTTTCTAAAATGGAAAAATGTGAATTTCGAGTGCTCATTAAACATTATTTTTTGCGTAAAAAAACCATCAATTAAACCAAAAAAAAGCTCGGTAAATATTACAGGGACTCTGCACCATCGATTTCAATGGTAAAAAAGTGGTTTACTGACTTTTGTTGTGGTCGCACAAATACAAATGACGCTAAACGTTCTGGACGGCCAATTGGGGTCAGTACACCCGAAAATGTCGAAAAATCCACAATTCGGTGTTGGCCGATCGAAGAATAAAAGTGCGTGAGATTGTTGATGCCATAGGCATTTCATTTGGCAGTGTGGTTTCGATTTTAAGCGATCAGAAAGCGAAAGAAAGTTGTCTGCGAGATGGGACCGCTTTCGCTCTCAGTTGACCGTAAACATAAACGTGTTACAATTTCAAAAGATTGTTTGGAGTTGTTTAACCGCAATCAGAATTGATACGTCATTCACCATGTTCTCCGGATTAAGCCCCTAATGGCTCGGTGGAAGGTGATTTAGGTCCAACGATGAAATTATTGACCAAATAAATGCCTCTTTTAAGGACCTCAAAAAATCCTATTTTTCGAAAGGGATTCAAAAACTGGAGAAACGTTGGACTAAGTGGATTGAATTAAAAGGAGATTATGTTGAAAAATAAATTTTTCACACAGACTTATTGATCCGCCGTGGTATATATGTATATGTTTTATTTTGCATAAAATGAAGAAGAAACTTTGATCCAGTAGTACGAATTTTCCAACATTACGCAAACTCCTGACATTAAATAATATTTCGTACTATTGAACGCCCACTGTTTATGTTTAGCCTTTGATAAGAAAAATGTTATTGAGCATAAATGAGTCAGGAGAGTGATAGTATTTGCATTTTAAAATTTTTTTCTTTATTTATTAAGTGTTTTTCAATGTGACTATTGAAATTTATAATTTATTGTTTTAAGACTTTTATTTAATTAATTTTTTCAATTGAACAAGACACATAGAAAGAAAATAAATAGTTAAATAAAAATTCAGCTTTGTATTGTTGTGGCATATGAGGTTAAGCTTGAGGACAACTGTTGTTGTGCGTTTTTTTTTTGGTATGTCAACCAATATAGCAATAATTTTTTTTCATTTCAATTTAGCTCAAGTTGTTGTTGTTGTTGTTTTTGTTTGCAGCCACGCATGTTTTCCACACATGCTGAAATATGCGTTCCTATATTTTTAATTCTTTTTATTTTGCAATTCCATGACATTAGTAATGGCTACACAATGACACGTATGTACATGTAAGGCCCATGAAAAGTGGTACAAACAAATAGTCTGCCTGGCTCACAGATAGCCAGATAGACAGCCATACAGTCATTTAAATAGATAGACATTTGCACTGCACAAAACTTATGAAACATATTACCATCACTTGGGCTTAACAGAAATAGTTGTCGTTGTTGCTGCTGCTGTTGGTGCTTTTTTATTGCTCCACTATTGTTTAGTGTATACTATGGGGATTGGTTTGCTATTTTATTTTTCTGTATTTGTATCATGCTTAAAATTGCAAATGCATTGCGTTATATGCATCAATAAATCGTTCAGAGCAACAGGAATAACTTTTTTTTTATTATTTTATTTCTTCAAAATCTACTCTAGAAGTAGAGGAATTGTATTAAAAAAGAAAAGAAACAAATATCTACAGAAAGTTATAACAGCACTTTGAAACAAAAGCAAAGAAAGTAACAATGCCAAGTGCATTCATAAGATGCATAATCAAACGCACAACTAAATCTTTCTACTATAAAATTAATACATTTTTTATTTTTTTATGAATAAATATGTATGTTTATAAAAATGAAATACTTAAGAAAACCCGTTGAAAGATTTTTGTGTTTTATAGCAAAGAAATATTATTAAGTTTTATTTATTTTTGTTTTTCAAATCTATACTTGTTTCTTAAACTCATACTGCAGCTACTGATTCGACAATTTCTTATTTTTTTATTTTTAATAAGGAATAACAAAAAACTCAAATAAAAATATATATGAAATAATAAAACTATGCGGGTTCAGTCACTTGCAAAGTATCCTCTCTGCTTATAAGATTTTTCCATCTATCTTTTGGATTACAAGTACGTAAAGTACGTACGTATCTCTACGATATGTATGCGAATTTAAAAAAAAACATATAAATAGCAAGATGAAGGGGTACGTATAGATGGTTTGTTGCCTTCATTTCACTTACTATCAGTGTATCTGGAGTGTTTGTAAGTTGGTTTCTTTGGTTTTGGTTTCACTATTATTGTTGTTATTTCTCGAAAAAAAATAATAATGCTTGGTATTTTCTTATTAAAAAGGAAAAAAAAGAGATACAAAACCTTGGTTGAGATTCCGTTTTTCTCCGTTCTTCAAGATTCTTTTCTTTATGCATGAAAAGCAATTGTTTTTGTTTGTCTTGCATATTAATATGAATAATGTAACGCTTAAAATATATAAAGCATCTTAGAATAGCAGGACATTAAGACCTATTTAGGCGGGTACTTTAAATTGTTTATACTCATACATATGGCATGTTTATATCTATAAATGACGAATGTAAATGCTATCCAAGGGGTATTAACTATGTTAAGGCAGCGAAAATAAACATAATAAAAGTTTTTTCTTTGAACTGATCTTACAGATGTACAGAATATTTTCTATGCTACAAAAGCTTGCTAAAATAAAATGAGATACATGATTACTAAAAGATTAAATTTACTTTTTTAAAAAGTTCTTTTTAAAAGAGTACTTTTTAAAAGGAACGTCGGTAAAAGGTGTTTTCTTCATTAAAAGTAATTTTTAAACGGTATTTCTTCAATAACACTATTTTGAAGATATTTCTTCTATTGTTCTATTTTAATTCCTAATAATGAGACATCTAAATATTTAAAAAAATTATTAAGACAATAGCTTGTAGGAAGATTTTACAAAAAAAAAATCGTAAAAAGCAGTCAGATTCCACAAGACTTAACAAATATATCGGACAACGATATGAAAATGGTAAAGTTCGTATACTTCGGAGTGTGTTCACACTGCACCAAATTTAGGTATTCAAGTAACACAAAGGGATCAATTAGGACCTATTCGGGCCAGTCTGTGTAGCTTAGCCTGACACTAAGCCTACTAGTAACAATTTGAAATGGTGCATTGGTTTGTATACTCGTATCTAAACTATTTATTTACGAAAAATATGTTTTTTTTAATTTATTTTGAAGAGCTACATACAAATCAATTAAATTAAAACAACCCACGAAATATCAGGGGAATAATTAGGACATTCGATAGTAATTGAAATTTCCATTCCAGTTCCAGTCGAATGCCATCATTAATTTAAATTTAAAAGTTTTAAGAAGTATGACATAAAATAAAATTTTAGCAAGCAAATATATTAAAATTTAGAAAAAAATTCATATAGTCATTCCACCACAAGTGGAAGTGATGACACATTCTCATTCATAAAACAAAAACACCTAAAATTTTAGCTGCCAGTTCCACAATATCGAAAGAATCTTATCTTTTATGCAAAATCCAATTTTAAAATAAAATCAAAACTAAAAATTCTTTCGAAATAAAAAGTCAAAATTGTGAACAATGAATTAGAGTTAAATACAAATTCAGCAAAAAAAAAAACATTTCAATAATTTGTCAAATTCGGAGTATCAGAAAATAATTCTTTAAGAAATATTTGACACAAATAAAATTTTTTTTAAAAACATTAGAAAAATAAAAAAACCATACATTTAGTTTTAATGAAAACACTTAAAATAGAATTGGATGTTGAAACCTTTATTATGATTAGAAAGAACAGTCCAGGAACCCATTTTCGAATAATGTTGGATTCCAATCACAAAATAATCATCGCTGCTTTTCGTAGCACAGCTGAGTAATTTGGAAACGTTGTTGCGGTGTGATCTTTTCCATGATGAATTGTGAAGCAATACTAAATAAAAATAAGTTTGTCACAAGAATCGTATAAAAACTTATGCTTGAAACATGTGTAATATTTATATGGAAAATTCTCACTTTGAAGCACCAAAATTACTGATTTGAAAGTCTATGCAATGCAGCACGCTTGATGTAAGCGCAAGAAGCTAGAAAGGCTTCCATTTGTCAGCTGCTTATAAAACCCCAAAAATATTTTTCTGGAGAATTATTAAAAAAAATTTGCAATTTTCATAAAGGATTTGATTTGATAAAAGAAGATTTACAAAATATATTGCAAATTAAAAATATTCTAGTTTTACAAATTTAAGCTTTACTTATTTTAATCAAAATGTCACAAAAAATACGAAAAATTCTGACATTTAATTTCAAATCAAACTGGAGTTCCAAGATTATCCACAAATCTAATATTTTAGGAAAAATCAATATTCTGAAATTCAATTAGTTTTTGGTTAAGATTTTACACTGATTTGGCCAAGTTATTTTGAATATTTTTATTTATTTCCAATAAGCTATTATTTTTTTATTTACATAAGAATAATAGGCCCAAATTTACATAAAAATAATTGGCCCAATTATCTCTTTGGAAATAAAAAAAATATGGGATGCTCTAAGTTGTATGGGATGCTCTAAGATGTATGTTTTTCTATATTTGAGGATGCACGTGTTTATGGCAGAGTATATTCTAAATGTCTGAACCAACTTTCGGAAATCATTTTTTGATTTGTTTGAAAAGAAACTTTATCAAGAGTGTTACGTATATTTTACGAAAATCGGCAGTTGTACACTTGTTTTTTAAATTTTAAATGTTATAAAAACATGTTTATTATATTCAATTATTAAAAAAAAACGCTTTTTTGCAAGAAACATTTAATTTATTTACCATTTTCCCACCTGTCTCACGAGTTACTGGTGTATTCGTACTTTTAGTAGCTTTAATAGTAGTAGTAGTCATAGTTTATTACAAGTTTCTTTTAAAATAAACTGTTTAAATATTTTTTGTAAACGTTTTTTTCTTTAGCTATTGTATTCAACTTCCACTCGTTTATAGATGGTATTGTGTTTAATAAATTGGTACAAGTAGCTATTGTTTTCGTTAAAATAGATAATAAAGAAATTTATCATTAAGATGAAAGAACAAATAAACCCAACTAAAGAACCAGAAGAGCATAAAGAAAAAAATTTGCTACAAAAAGAAAAACAGATTGAGGATAATCTGTTAATAAAGTATGAAGAATATTATAAGAATAATAAATTAACTTTTAAAAGCAGGAAAACCTCAGCAAAAGAAAAGTTTAAAGTTTAAACTGGTGGAAAATTGTTAATTGTATTATAACACAATCAATTGAAATATAATTGCTTATAAATAAATATAACTATAATATTTACAAGAGAGTGTGAGAGAGAGAGAGGATATTATCGTAAGCTACAAAGGATACTTAGAACGTGTTACGAAGTTAGAAACTAATAACATGTTCACGTAAAGCCGGTATATTTCATAAACAGCTCATCTTAAATTCAGTTTGAAAGCTTAATAAAAATGTCATTAATTAAATTCTATATATCATTTGAATTGTAAAAAGACAAACTTTCTACTCTAAACTTCTTTGCTGCACAGAGCCTATGCATTTATATTGTAAGCTACAGTGAAACCATAATTGTGGCTTACAAAAAAAAATGTTAAAAACTGAAAAACAAACGTTTAACTCTTTTGCATATTAACCAATCCTGGCCATTTTTGGTGATTTTAAATTATGCATTGACATTTTTTTCTTTGCTTTTTTAAGTTTTTTTCTTGCAATTGTTGTCCTGCCTTAAAGTCTCATATGCAATTTCAATGTTAATGTCAATTCACCATGTGAATGTTAGTTAAAGAAGAAAAAAAATATTTTTTTGAATTCAAATGCGTTTTAATTGAATTCAATTCGTATATTTAATGTATTTTGAATTTTTATTTTTTCAATGGGTTTTTACATTCGTTGGGCCAGTTTTGCAATATGGCAATTATAAATTGTTAAAGACTCTAACCAATTTTGGATTCCTTCGGTTTTTTTTTTGTTTTAATAATAAGCTTGAAACTAGTAATAGATGTTGGCAGTTTGTCTATATGTTGATATTTTTCTATACTCCTTCCTTCCACTGAGTATAATTTTTTTTGGAGCCTACCAATGATACTACTTTTTTATTATTCCAAATGATAGTTTGAGGTTAAGATTATCATAAATTTTTGGTTAGTAAGTTGTTGGCTGGATTCAATGGTCGTTTGTAATAAAAACACTAATTCATGGCAAAAATAATAAAGAACATTTTCATTTATAAGTCAAAGAATAAGAAAAAATATCAAGACAAAAATGAAGAACAACAGATTTAAATTTCGTTTGGAAAATTAGAAGTACTAGTTTTTCTTTTATTTCGTTTTAATGGGAATGGGGTTAAAAAGAAAGTCACTTGCTGGCTATGAAATCCTAAAGAAAAACAATAATATTCCTCTTCTGTGCAGAAATGCTTTTTTACCGGTTAAAGATGTTAGATTTAAATTATTAAATATTTTTATTACTTCATCAAACAAAGTTTTTAAATGCATATTTGGAGGTCTAATTTTGAAGTGGTCTTTAGATTCTTTAAATTTTTAAAAATAAAAGAAAAAATTATTGTAACTCTAAACAACACTACAAATGGCTAAAAAAAGTTTTAAAAACTAAGTTCAAGCTCTAGTAACTAGAGAAAAAGTAGCCAAGACTTCAAAATAATAATAATACAAATAACCTAAAATGAAGTATTTATTTCCTATTTATTTCTTTATTTATTAGGTCAATAGATTTTTTATGAATAAGAAAAATATTATTGCTATATAAAAATAACTGTTTCAACAATATAGATACGCCATTACTTTTAGATGCGTCGATAATGTAGTAGCATTTCTGCGCGACGAAAAAAAATCATAATTAGCATTTAAAGGTCTTACAGGAACATTGAAGTTTAGTAAAATAAGTAAGAACTCTGAATCAACATCAGCACGAACCAGGCCCAGAACAAATAAAGCGCTCAGCATCAATCGTCGAATTTTTAGAGTTGGCAATTTTATCAAAGCAAGACTGCTATGATACGGCGGCAAGACATAAGAATTCCAAACAAGACAACGGAGATAGAAAAATAAAAATTGTTTTTGTACTGATTCAATACTATGAATAGAAACAAGTATCCCAACCCATTAATCCATACTTAAGAACTGGTCGAACAAGAGAAGTATATAAAAGATTTGTAATATAAGGATCTGGAAATTCCTTTGACCAGTGTTTCAAGAATACAAGTACCCCATAGGATTTATTTACCATTATGGAGATGTGATGACGAAAGTTCGGCCAATGATCCAACAGTATGCAAAGATCCAACATGGTTTGAACTTTATTTAAAATAGCAGTATCAATATAATAAGCAGCCTCGATTTAAAAAATAACATGTGCTTGCATTTCGATATATTTAAATCCAATAAATTGGATCTGCACCATTGATAAAAATTCCGTAAGTCGGCACTTAATAAAGTGTGTCTATTAACATCATTAGAAGAGTTAACAACTTTAACATCATCGGCATACATCAGTACTTTAGATTGCAAAACAACAGTAGGAAGACAATTGATGAATAAAGTGAAAAAAAAATTTACCCAGGTGACTGCCTTGAGGGACACCAGAGTGTATTTTAATTATTTTTGATATAATATTCCCAAATTTGACCTGTTGAATTCCTCTTGATAGATAAAAGTTTAACCATTTTAAAGCAGAGTGACTAAAGCCCATAAGATATAATTTGTGCAATAAAAGATTGTGGTTAACTTGATCGAACGCCCTACTAAAATCGGTGTATATCACATCAGTCTGCATTTTATTTGAAAAACCTTCATTGACAATAGTGGTGAGTTCCAAAACTTTGGTTGAAGTTGAACGAGACTTACGAAAACCATGTTCACATGGTGATAAAAGCGAAGAAATTTGATAATATTTGTAATCACTAAGAATTTTTTCAAGGAGTTTTGGAATTGCATTATTTAGCGATGGCTCTATAATTAGATACATTAGCATTACTACCGTTTTTGAATAAAATAATTATATACGATTTTTTCCACACTGATGGCAAATAGCACGATTCAACAGATTTGTTATGTAATGCATTAAGAAGCGAGGATACAGCATAAAATACCATCGTTACCTGGGCTAAACGAATTTTTCAGCGACTTCAAGTTCGAAAGTACAGTGTCAATATTCAAAAGCGGAAAGTAAATCCCGCAAGAATAGGTTGTAGCATAAGGATAAGTTGTTGTAGTGGTAGCATAAGACTTGGTAGAATAAGTTGTTGAATTATATCCGATTTATTTTACACTGATGATAGTACAATTTAAATTAACCAAAATGTCATAAAAATTGCAGTTTTTTTGTTTCAAAGCTTACAACGATTGCTCATTAATAAGTCCATCATTTTAAAATGCGTAAATGGCTTCAAACTATCTATTTTTTTTAAACAGTAATAAAATCACATAGTTTTTAGACTAGCCCAGCAACAAATTGTGGAATGTCGGTAAGCAAGCTATCATACAAAGACTTTTTCCAATTTTCTGAATATTTTTCAGAGTAGCTGAGACTAAAATCAAAGCTAATGACAGATTGAAATCAATGCACTTCAAATTATCGAGAGACGACTGCAATTTCATTAATTGATTTGTTTTTTTAGTGAGTATCGTCATGTACAACAGTTTATATTACACTTGAACCTAATGATATTAAACTGAAAATAGCTAAGTTTTGAAATAAAATGTAATTTTTAGCTTTTTATTTTGTGATGCAGTTTTTCCAGTATTTTAAGAGGACGACAGAGTTATTTAGGACTTAATTTTTAAATAACAACAATTTAAAATTATAATTTCCATCAATATGTCAATATCAATATTGTTGTTGCATGAAACAGGGCTATTTGAACTATTTAAAAAATTAATGCTTTTGTCGTTGTAGATAGAAGGATGCTGATAATCCAATACCAATAACTAATCCCTCTGTCTTTATTAATGAAATGAAAAACAATAGTTTAAGTATTGTAATTTTTTTTAGTTTAATTAAAATACGTGAGAGAGAGAGATACACTCGCAATATGTTTGCGCTACTCAATATCAAAGCCCGCAAAGTGTATAAATATAATTGCATGAAAGAGAACTGATTGTTTTCTTTTATCTGATATTTATATTCAGAATTTACGTTAGAAAATAACATTTGAAAGAATTTTTTTAATTTAGTCCTTAAGAATTTTGAAGATAAAAGGTTTGAAACTTTTCAAGAATATGGTGATGATTTGGCAATGAAGTTTTTTAATTAAGAAAAAATAACCGAAGCATCTTTATAATTAATAGGCAAAAACTTTTCTTTGGATCCCTTTTACGGATTTAAAGATTTATATGTTTTTAAACGGGTTTTTACATAGATGTGCACAATCTTAATTTTGTTTAAATCGGTTCGATGTTTAGGGAACTATAAGCGTTTAAAGTTGCTACTAACCCATGGACACTTATTACATATGTGTGTATCATAGCTTCAACTTGCAAAATAAACAAAATGTGCATGTGTGTTTGTTCAATTAGCTTTTGCGTAGAAAAGAGACAGAGTTTTGAGTTGTTTATTTAGAATGTTTTATGTTTTTGTATTTTTATTTTATGTATTATTGTTTAATATTAGTTTCTAGAATGCGGTCGATTGAGTTGACTGCTGGATACATTAGTATAATATAAATCTGTAGATGCAGAAATAATTCTACTTGGCTCAACACCATTTTAGACATATATATCGTCTGGTTCAATTGTAACAATTTTTTTAATTGAATTTGCCAGAGAGAGATATCCCTATGATGGTAATTACCAATAATTTTTTATGATTTTACAATTTTTAGCTATGAGAATAATGTATTGTTTAAATATACTCGTAAGTAATAACATGTTTTAGAGCAATAAATTGTTGATGGTAACATAATGTAGTTTCCGTAACCATTCTACAGCTATGTTTTTTCTGTGTGTCTATAATGAAGTCACAGACTTTATTTATTGTAAATTTAATTGAGTGATCCTAACGCCCAATTCACAGCCAATAACAAAATTAAAACACACAACTAAATCAATGGCCTGTGAGTTGAACATTTTCTTAGCGTAATAATAATACTTTTGTAAACATTATTTGAATTTTTCAAATGCTCATTTACGAACAAAAGGGGTATTTTGAAGCTCTCTTCAACAAAACTAATTTGCCTGAAACTGTTTGCTACTTTTTACTAATTTTAATTAAAAATATTATCTTTTAACTAGTTTTCTGTTTCTAGTGTTATTGGTATTAAAATTAATATAAAAAACACTGCACATAATTTAAAACAGCATATAATTTATGTCTAATTATATGGTAAATCGATCATACCATAAAATTCTAGCTTATACATGTTTATAAATTGTACTGTAGATATTATTGTTATTTTATGCTAAATTAACCCCCTCTTGGCTTAATCGTGTTATTACAGCCACTGTTTAATAAGCTGGCAACTGAAATAACATAAAATCAATTGGAATAAATTTTCTGGTATTTACTTTAATTTTGAGTGATTAATACTTTTTTTGTGAAATTTATTTATATGCTGCTAAATTGTTATCTGTTCTTATTCTAAAATATTTCTTCTTAAGGATTTATTTGTTCAGCCTTTAAATAATTTTGAAATATTTGGCATTAATTGGCAAAATTCTTTTTGTTATTTATTATTTTAGCACTTCCAATAAAGGTTCCTAAAAAAATTTAAACACTTTTAAATCCTCTTTATTTTGTTTTTTTGTAATGATTTGAATAAAAACAAAAAACTCAATTATGTCTAATTTTGATACATGTTGTTTAGTTTAAGGTTTAAGCCCAAATGATTTTTAAAATAATACATTGTTTTGGCAATGACTGTAAATGTCTGATTGAGCCTCTGTTTAAGCCCTTTTTATGCACAACACAAACGAAGCAATTTAAACACCCAGATTTGGTTAAAAAAAAAACAAAATCATTGATTGTTGTTTCAGCATTTGGCAGGTAGTAAATTTATTTTTAGTGCATAAAAATACAAAAAAAGAGCAATGAACTAATCTTGGCTTAGGAAAGCAGAATTGATCTAAAAATTCTCAATTGAGAAAAATTTTACTCTCTGCAAAAGAAGGGGAAATATACTAATACCAACACAAATACCACTACTTTAAAAAGTTTTCTAATACTCTCTCTAACACTATTACACATTCAGGGAGTTTGGTTTTTAACAATTATATATTCTCTTTTCTACAACTCATTTTTATTAAAAATTGATTTTATTAAATTTAAGTTGGGCTTATTGTAGAAATCTTTGAGACTAAAAAAAAATTTACTCTCTTGTTTACTCTAAAATATTATTTTCCATATTTTTAAAATCTTTGGCTCTTTTTGGGAGAGATATTTTTTTGTTTGCTCAATATCTTGTTTATTTTTGTTGTTGTTTGTGTTAAAATGATTTTGTGTTGTTGCCTTCGTTTTGGTTGAAAATTTCAAATATCTTGTATCTGCCAGTTTTGAACAGCATTATTCAAACATGTTTAGCCTGCATTTTTGTCATTTTAAAATATCACTTGCAACTTCTTTAGCTTGGCTCGCCTGCCTGCCTGCCTGCCCGCTTGATGTAACTGACTGAATGCCTGGGCATGCTTGACTGCCTTGATTGCTGCTGTTTTTTGTCAAACACTAGATGGCGTTGCCGGCTTTGATATTAAAAAAATCCGTTCTGTTGTTTTAGGTTTCTTGTGTGTTTCGTTATTTCAAGCAATAAAAACATTTAAAATATTTGCGGTTTAAATTCATTTTAACTGATTTAATTTTCTTATGGTTGATTTTTTGCGCTCGATCACTTGCTTAAGATCGAAATTTTGATTTTGCTTAAGCGAGTCTGGCGGTTTTTGTTCATTTTAAGTGTAAAAATCCGATTGTCATCAAGTGTGTGGCGAATTAACTGTTAAAAGTCTTGAATATTGTTTAAATTAAGCTGTTTTTCTTGTCGTTGTTGTTCCAAAGGAATTTGATAAAACAGGCTCTTAAGTAATCGTAGGATTTTTAAAGCCACTAATTTTATCGAGAAAAAAATATTTATTACTAAATTAATGAATGCTATAATTGAAATACAAAAACTATTTAAATAAATTCAAAACAATAACAAGAATTTGTGATTAAGCGTAGGATTTTTTTAGCAGTGGAATACAAATATGTACATATATGTTAACGTTTGTGTATAAATATGTTTGTACATACTAAGAATAACTTCAGATGGATTAGTTTAGGCTGACAGGCAACTGACAGAAAAGAAAAAATATTTTTGCTGAGCTGGGTTTGCTGCAAAATATTCCCTTCGGGATGCCAATAGCAAAAAGAGAGGGCGCTACAAGAAGAGTGTATTAAAATCCTTGTTATACCAATATTATATATATTATATAATATAAGTTTCATGCTACCTCATAATTTATATTACAAAAGGAAATAAAATAAAAACTTGTTAAGCAAAAGCCACGATTTTGCCTTGAAACTGAAACATGCATTTTTAAATTCTTTTAGTTTTCGATGATAAAATAGTTTTTTTGCCACCAAAACAAAACGTATTGTTGTAACTATGAGTGCAGAAACATAAAAATCATGTTTTGTTATTTTGTTAATTTGAGATGGTGCACGCAATGATTCAACAAAAAGGTGTGAAGTTACAAGCTAAAAATAATATTTAAAATAAAAAAGACAAATAATTATTAAAAAATGAAAAAAACACGAAAATACTTTATTATCAATTAACAACAATCGATGCAAAACCAAGGACAAAATTGATCAAAAACTAAAATTGCTTTAAGCTGATGCTTACTTAAGCAATCGCGTAAACAAATATTGGTTTAAATAAAAGAAGAAATTAAGTAAATTACTCCAGTCTTTTTCTGCATTTAAAACATTTTTATGAAATAAATATGGCTAAGAAAGAAGAAATTTATTAATAAACGCTTAATTACAGTAACTTTATATAAATGCAAATACAAATATTTCTTTATTTTACTAATGCATGGAGCAAAGGCCCTGAAGAAGCGTGGATGCAATCGGAATAACTCAATTTCTATATATCTTTTCCAGGTACATGATGAACATCCTCTTGATTAGCAGCACTGTAGATTCCAGCAAATGGCCTGCTTATCAATGCAAGTTAAGTCTTTGCGTAGTGTGTGACCAAGTCAGCCCATTTGCGTTTAGGTATTTCAGTTTCAAGCTATAGTTGACTGGTTTCAAAGCCAAGCTGGATATTTGAGGTTGTCATTGCCTATTGTATTTTACAGATCTTCTTCAGGCATTTGTTAAAAAAACTTGTGCGGATTGGATATCTCGAGATGCTGCATTCCACATCTCATATCCGTATAATAGTATAGATTTTTCATCTTTGGAAAATCTTTTTAAGTCGGTACGTCTTGACACATATAACTTAAGACGACCGAAGTCCTGGCTACCTTTATTTAGGCGCCTGTAAATGTCGCATTTGGACCCAGCATTTTTAAGTAGAATGCATCCCAGATAGCAAAATGATTCTACTTCTTCAATGGTATGACCCCGTACATCATGCGGAAAGTGTGATAGAGGAAGCTAATACAATCAGTGTTTTCAAATTCATCCAGTCTGCTTTGAACAGTCTTAGTTATTCCACTCGAAATAAAAGATCAGATACAAAGGCTCGAAAATTCGCAAAATTTTCGCACACCAAATAAAGATGTTAATATTGCTTTTCGTCATGAATTCGACAAGTGCAGTTTGCTTATGACAATTGTTCAACCTCATTTATTATAAAGCGTTCCGCATGGGTGAGCCGTTCAGGATGTCAAAAGCCTTTTCGAAACCTATCATCGTTTCCTAAAGATGTGATTTCCATTCAAGAGATTGCTGTACGATCAGTCTCAGGCTGTGAACTTGATTCACACTACATTTTGCAGAAGCCGGCTTACCCCTTCCTGATAAGAAGTTTGCAATCAGTTAATAAACCATATTTAAAAGCATGAATCCCCCCTAACATTTGATCTCTGTAAGGTCCCCTGTTCTCTGTGACTTTCCGGCCCTGAAGGAGCACAAATTTAGACAACTAGACTGTCGGTTCCTGTAAGATCTGGGCTGTCTCAGGGACGCACAATTGATAAGCCTCTTGGGCTTTGCGAAAAGTTGTCGGTGGTTCTCAGGAGTCGAAATACCAGTACTTCGCAATTTTAACGGCCACTGCTATTTGGCTTTTTTCGAGCCACAGTCATTCATTGCTTATCGAAGGCATCGATTTGAAAAGACTTTCGATGAGTTGAGGTCACAGAGAGCTATAGTGCTACAGAGTTTACGCAGATACTAAAATTTTTATTTTTGGTTTTTTGCCTGCCTAATCTTATCGATACGGCTTTAAACATCTTCTCCTGAGCCAGCTATACTAGCGAATAAATAACCTAATTACCTTTATTTTATATTCCATAGGAAGTGCAAGTTCGGGCAAAGTCGCTCTGAAATACAATAGAGCTGGACATGGTAGAGGAGGCGTTTGGCAGTTTATTTCTTCTCCTCGTTTTAGCAACTTCTGCGAAAACTATTATATGGAATATTTAATCTTTTATCGTGAAAACCTATGAGACAGTGGTCTGTTAGGACTGCCACGGGTATTCGCAGCTGCTGCACAAGGGTCCCTAGTATAGTGGCAGATTTCCCCCGGTCGTGAAGGGACCACGTAGATCTTGAGAACGTCCATTTAGTTTTACTATATCATCTGGATTAAGCTGTTTCTAGTTGTTGCTGTTGTTGTGTACCTTGTACGTATCCCACTAGCCAATCGATATCTTGTTCTTGCAAACGGCTTAGCTAACTTGTCCGCAAAAATAATTCAAGGTGGCAATGTCTTAACTCTTTTTATATTTGATAAGATTCTAATCTGAAGTTCGGCAGAATGAAACAAAACTCATAAACCAACTTTATTTTTCACTGCATATAAACAAGTTAAAATTTTGTGATGTATTTGCTCAATATAAAAAAAATTAAATCATATAAAAACTTTGATTTCGACATCGTTGCACTTTCTGAATTTACAGGCGTGCATTTTGATGTATATTAGATGTAATAATACACACTGTGTGGCCGAAACTTGGCCTGGCGCACTACCGAGCGCCTAGATGACATAAAAAACAAAAAAAAATTTATTTATACAAAGAAAATTGTACAGAACGCCGAACAACGAAGGGAACCTAGATTTTTTCCGTATTCCGACACAAAACCTGAACATTCTGCCCGACACTAATTTTTGCGTTTAGAATGCTTCATTAAATTGAAATTGATGCAATTTTAAAATAAATTTGGTCT
Source organism: Gymnocheta viridis (assembly GCA_956483585.1). Taxonomy (NCBI): domain Eukaryota; kingdom Metazoa; phylum Arthropoda; class Insecta; order Diptera; family Tachinidae; genus Gymnocheta; species Gymnocheta viridis. The sequence goes on along the minus strand of OY101441.1, from coordinate 103,948,457 downwards.
CTAACAAATTTGAGATTTATTACCGAAAATTATACTTTTGACACTGAAATTTCTAATAGTCTTGAGGAATGATTTAATTTATTATTTATCCCTTTCATGTCCACTTTTTCCCAGGTGGTGTTAAAAATATGAAACCTTTTTTTTTGGTTTATTTTGGGCTCAGATAAGGTATATACCAAGTTTCGGACACCAGGTCCTTCCAGGAAGGACTCCAGAGGAAGTTGCTTTTAAGCAACAATGGGCATCTGGTGTATATTTGCGTTTTTTTGAAGAGCTTCTTCCTATTTCAGAACAGTCACTAGTAGCAGATGCTGAAGACATACTTAATCGGGGTTGAAGGTCAGATTCTTTCAAAGAAGGGCGACCTCTTTTTCGAGTTATATCAGCGCAGAGTGTAGATGACGCACTTAACAGCGATTGGGCTATATCTAGCTGGAAATCAACTAAAGGCATATGCTTATAGCCGGGATCAACGATTTTTAGATGCTTACGGTACAGCAACCACGCATTAACAACAGCTGCGCCAATACACTAGTAAGCAATACGTCTGTACCATTTCCTCACTGTTTTTTTCCAATATTTCTGGTAAATATTCATCTTCAATAACATCCTCTTCATCAGATGACTTGTCCCAATCAAAATCGATGATTTGCTGTATATCTGTATCAGTCAATCCTTTGCGTCTCTGCCTTTCACCTACAATTTACTCATATTCATATAAAACTTTGTATACCCTTAACGACCAAAGATGCTCCTAAGCAACTTCTAATTTCAAAAAATTCTAGCCTCGCTGTTTAAAAAAAAACAAAAGAAAAAAAAATAAGGAACGATGTAAAGGGGTTTTTCCTGTCTACACATACTTGCTTTTGATGGTAAAAATGTAATTGTCGACAGGAGCAGGATTGTCTGGATTCGTCACCATGCTCAATATAAAATGTGAAATAAAGATTGCAATTTTGAATTTATAATATGGCGATTAAATATTGTTTTTTTGTCAATAAAATAGACATTCTGGTTCAATCAGGATCAATGTGGAGAAGTGAATAATTTGGAAACAAGTTAAATATTTTCATACTTATATAAAATATGTATTCATATGTCACTTTTGCGTCGAAACTGATCTGTAACAAAGCTTACTTATGGCATAATAAAACGACGTTTATTTTTTTATTTCCGCTTAAATTTCTTCTCTTCGCGGATGCATAAAAGAAATCTAAATTATTTTTGTCAATTGCCTTTTAATACTCACTCCTAATAAACTAAAACTAATTTTTCCGCTCATTTAACTTTATTATGTGTAGGCAATTAAAAGAAAATCCGAGCGTTTGATAATATCTGCTTCCTGTTTTCTTGGTCTTCAATTAGGCGTATCTTGATTTCTAGATTATCGAAATATTGTTTCCTTTTTCCTTTCTATTTAAAAAACTTTGTTTTGTAAGTTTTGTAAATTCCATTGAATAAACTCTAATAAACAAGACTCGTAAATATTTCTGTATTTACCTTGTTGATTGCAAAATTCCTCTGATGTCGTTCATATGATATATTTTTTTTATTAATACCTATAATAATAAAGAGATATAGCATTTCGCATGGCCAATTTAAATTTAAATGATGATTTAAATATGTATTTTTTGACAAGCGACATATGTATGTACATATGACCTTTGTGTCAAAAAATATTTATTTGTAATTTAATATTTTGTGCCACCAAAAAACATAAAGGAAAGACCTGTATGGAAAATTATACGCATCTTTGATTAAAAATAAATAAATAAATAAAATGCATCATTGCCATAAAATACAAATAACACGGAAATTGTGTATTTTTTTCTGCAGTCATCGTAAGAAAACAAAAATTGTTTTTCTTTATGCCATTGTATTGTTGTTTTCACAACGAAAAATTGTTTTTCTTAAGTTTTTCTTCATATTTTTTGTTTTCTCTATTAAAATATACAATGAAAATAAAGACATTTCATTTCAGTTGTACTCAAGCCATGCAAGTAAGTAACAAATTATATGAGGGCGGTGACAAAATTGATCCAGCTGAGGTATAAATAGCAATAAATTTTAAATAAACTATTTGGTGCTTAAAGACTTTGATCGTAGGACAAAAATCAGTGATTAAGAAAAACTACAAGTTCTTGTACTTTTTCTCTACCTGTGCATAATAATGAATACAAAATCTCTAGGATGTAGTGCTTGCTTTCGCGGCAATGTAATTTTGAGATCGTCTTCGTTTTCAAATAAACTATAGGAGTTGTTGTTGTTTCATTTAAGTTTTTCCAAAACAAATAAAGAAATTGAAATGATTTTATGGCTCATTTCTTGCAGTAACTTGAGAGGAAAATTTCAAGTGGTTTCTGTTTAACATATAAAATATTTGCTGCTGCTGAAGATATCAAGTTGAAGAAAACAAAAAAAAAACACAGGATATTTGCTTAAATTTTCTACAAGTATATTTTTTACAATATGGAAATAAAACCAACCAGACATGCATAAAATGAGTAGAAAACAAAAATAACAGAACTGAAAATAAACCTGCCGGATATGCAGTCAAACATATATATTTTATAGTATATAACTAGGAATATTGGAGTATGTAAATATGAGAGGAAAACACATCCGAACAAGTGCAGCTGCTGGAAAATTAAAGGCGTCTTAAAATAATGTTGCATTTAAAACAAAATTGAGTTTAAAATAATATAACAAACAAACAAACATTGCACTTACAACTTTACAAGCAAAAGTGTGCCTGTGTTCTTACTCGTAGGATGTCCTAGGAGAAATTAACTCTTAAGCAGTAACCGTTAAAATCCTCTTGACACACAGACACTTTTTTCTTGTTGCTTGCTGTACGTGTCCCTTTTCAAATGACTAAAATAAAAGAAATTAAGTTATCAAGAAAATGATAAAATTTAGGTCACATTTATGTGGGCAACTACAATTTTTTATGAGTATGTATTACGTTCACATAGAGTCAGATATAAACAGCATTTGCCATTGCCACTACTTACTAATTTTGGCATCGTGTTTGTGTATGTGTCAAGAAACCCCTATAATGGGGTTTCATATTCTTGTCCTTTTAAAATTTTTCAAATGTACATGCACATTTTTTTCATATACGAGTCCATACACATTTTCAGGATAATAATATTGTCCTTTTTTATTCTTTTAAAATAAAATATTGAATGCTGCCGCACACACGCAAACCATAACCGAGATATCAGTAGTTGTATTACGTACACCTAGAAAATTTTGGATAGTAAAAAGAGTTTTCACTTAAAAGTTATATAAAATAATTCAAAATATGAAGATCATAACAAACAATTATAAATTTGAGAGAGATTTAGCAAGATAAAGTAATAATCACTCAGTGATAAATCAGCGGTTGATTATTCAAAATGTTTGCAGCAGAACTCGTATTTGTACTTACCGATCTCGGCCAAATTTAACAAATTTTCAGTCCTCTCCTTAAGGATTCGATCAGAACCATTTAAAAAATAACTGAAATAAGTGATCTACTTAAGAGATATTCTGGTAAGTATGTATGGATGTGAGTGAAGAGGATTGTTTTTAAATTGCAGAATTTCAAGATATAAATTTTACTAGCAACTGACTAACTTATTTTTTCCAATTTTCATCGTTATTTAGAATATTTAATTCGAGCTACAATTCGATTCAACTATATCCTGCAATGCAGACACCACCTATTTTTTTATTATTTATGTTGCGAAATCGATTTACATATGTAAAGTCGGTCGATACACGATATATTAAAGGCAAAGCTGAATTGGTGGGCCAATGAAAATACAAATAATTACCAATTTTTTATGTCAGTTGCTATTAAACTATAGATATTAAAACAAGTAAAACATGAGGAATGGTTCTCATTAGGTGTTTGCAAGTTTTTAGATGACTTAAAAACCCATCCGGTTACCAAAAGCCAAAGTCGACTTTTGGTCATAAACGTTAAGTTACAAAAAATTTTACTAAAACAAAAAATAATAATTATAAGAATATAATTATTGATTACTAAATGTTTTTTGCGAAGGGAAGATCTAGTTATAGTTGAAAGTATCTAAAGGAAGTACATATATATGGTAGAGAATAGCTAATTTCCATAAGAACAAATAAGAATTATCGATAAGCATAAAACATTAAAAAAATAAAGCCATCGATAAGTATTTAAAATCAATATATGAAATTTGTGAAAAGATCTGCAGTAGTCGATAATCAAAAGAATAAAATATAATCTAAAATAAAAATATATGCATTTTATTAGGAAAGTTTTCAATAATTGCTTTGAGTAATCAATTATTTTTCAATAAAAATATGAAAAGAAAGATAATAGAAGTGTCATATATTTCTTACAGACAAATTGTAGTTTTCGATAAAATGCTGTTTCTGAAATCTTAAATTTTTTATATATATAAAAGAAAATCATATACATATAATAGATAACTTAAAAAAAATTGTAAATGACAGCCATTGCATTTTAAAATACAATCAGTTAGCGGGAGAAATCGAAATTGAAAAAATGTATAGTTATCGAAAAATTAATAATTTCTTTTATAGAAAATATAATTATTATCGATGTACTCGTATCTATCGATACGATAAGGTATGAAAGCTTAAAAGCCTAAAACTAATATGGATAATTTTTTAAAATTTATTTGGTTGTGAAAAGTAGTGTGTCATTAAACCCATTTTATTCTACGGGGCAGCTGTTTGGTGGCCGGCGCTTAATGAATAACAGTAACAGGTGCTGGTGCTTTTAGAACAACCCCTTCTAAGGAATTGTTTACGATCTTGAACTGGCTACCAGACATAATGGCAAAAAAGTTAGCTGAAAATACGGCAGTAAGACTAAGGGCCCCTAGAGCATGGAGTGGTTACAATATCGGGCATGATAATATCCTGTATGATATAAATTGGGACATGGACGTTGATTATGTCACATCTTAGCCAATCTTTGATCCTGCCTTCTAAGTAAGCATTTCGAAAAATGCGGTTCACTCTGACGACCTACAAACTCCTGCGAATGTGATTGAAATATTCACTGACGGGTCTACAACACTGAATGGTTTCAGTTCTGGCATAAACTCGGAGCAGCTAAACTGGAGCATTCCTTTAAGGCTGCCGTACCACTGCAGTGACATTCAGGCTGAGATAATGGTCATCTACACAGTCGTGAGACACATCCGGAATGGTGAAATAGCTGGTGGGGATATTCACATTATTACCTATAGTAAGGGGAGAATGTGTTCATCACATCATGAATTGTCCAAGAATTCCGAATGTCTCTGGAGGAGATAGCGAGACATTTAATGGTTTCAAGTAGGTCCCGGACACAGGGACATACATGGAAACTGTATTACGGACTCGTTGGCGCATGCAGGCTACACTATAAATCGAAACGATTCAACCTATGACATATGTATCTCTCTCCCAATAAGCAAGCAATGAGATCAGAGATGGCTAGATGAAGCTACCTGTAGGGAAACGAGGAAAACGTGACCCATAATAGATGAAAAAAGATTAGGCATGCACTACAGCTGGCCATGCATCATCTCAGAAACCTTATCGCGGTTCTAACTGGCCACTGGCCTATTGTGAGGCACGCCCAAGGAATAGGGCTCCATTGCAATGAAGCTGCGCGACAGAGTAGAGGAAGAGTTCACGGAATATCTTCGCTGTCCGGAGATCTAAGACTTAAACTATTCGGTCAAAGAACCCTTAGAGACAAAATTTTTCTCACTAATATTAATTTAAACAAGATTCACTCGTTTATTGAATCATCCGGCTGGCTGCGTGGGAATATCTGCAGCTAGATAAGATAGCACCCTTGGGAGACGGGGCGACATGGTAACACAACGGAAACTAATTGATGGACCCACGTGAGCTTGTTTGATTACGGCTGCTATTGGAATCTAACGTAACCTATCGAGAAGTAGCAGTCAGTTTTTCGTAGCAAATTTAAATTTGTAAGGAAGTTTAAACTTAAGTTATCGGTAAATATCAAAGGTTACGAAGTAAAAAACTGGTTTCGAAAATTTCTTAACGATATTTATAGTAATAGAAATTTGTTTACATCAATAAGGTCATCACCGACAACGATAAGTAAAAATTGGAACAGCTATGATATTAAGTTTTTTTGTAGAAGTCAACATTTACTATGATTTCTTTTCTAAAAAGAATGTATTTCGAACTTTTCAATGAAAGTTTGCAATAAAATGTCTTTTTGAAATAGTGAGTTTATTTGAAATTAATTTATCATTCCTTACGATCGTAAATTTTTGTGTTTAATCAACGATGATAACTTGCATTTTTTTATAAAAAGCTAAAAAATGTTGTATTTTTTCAAAAAAAAATTTTCATTAATTATACACACATTTTCTAAAGAAAATTTTTATATATCGATTTTATCAAAAGTTTTTAAATTTCATCAATGCATACAAAACAATTTTTATACATTTTTAATTATCATTAATGACTTGACAGACACGGCGGTAATCTATAACTTTCTGCATTAAATATACATTGGAAACAGTCATGTACATATATCCTTACAGAACTATTCCTTAGCTTTTCTAATGCATTGAACCATTTTTTTTTCATGACCTTACAACTTGTTATAGACCTTCAAATATTTGAACATCGATCTGTGTTATATTTTACTTGGTTTGCTTTAAGAGTGAGAGCATTTTAAGACAGTTATTGTTGCAGTAAAAGTTTTTTATTTCATATTTTCATTATTTTTATATGTGCAATAAACGTATGTAAAGTTTATGCTTGGCCATGCAGAAAACGGAGCAAAAATTTAAAAAATTGTGTTCTTTTGCAGCAAACAGTTGAGAAAGTGTCGGTTTGTTAAACCTACACATTTTGTTTGTTTGTATAAATTGTTGAAACGCTAAAAAGATTTTAAACCCAACTTAAATATCTATATGCACAGGAATATATTTTTATCTATATACATATGTAGGTAAAGCAAAAGCTTGTAATTTCGTTAATCCTCTTGGTGATTGCAAGCGCTATTTACTGTTATGCATTTGCAAAGAGAAGCTATTCTATTAAATACTTTTTTTTTGATTCTCTATAAATAAGGAGTTTCTTTAAGCTTGCTAATAATAAAAGTTTTTCTTTACTTTGCTTTTAAAATAGCTGCTAAGCTTTACAAACCGAAACTAGGTAACATAAAAATACCAAGAAAAAGAAAACTACCAAATAAAACAGCTGAATTACATTGAAATACACCGAAATGCACTAACACATACAAACATTTTCATTCACATAAAATTTCATATCAATTGCTATTATGGAGGTCCTAAGAACCAGATAATATACTCTCATATACACACTCATCCATATTTATATATAAAAATAAGACAACATTCCTTTTTTCCTGTTCGTATCTTTAGCACTTTTCCCAATGAAATTATTACCGGCTAAAAAGGATTTCTACCTTTTTAACATTTATAGGTTTGATAAAAAAGAGAGTGGCGGAGACAGAATTGTAATGTAAAGAAGAAAAAAAGTGGAAATAATAAAAATGTGGAAGGAGTCAGTAGCCTAGTTTTTTTAATATCTTCAAGATACGAGTACTTTAAGCCACTGCATGTCCAAAGCCTTTGATGTTTGATTATTTAATCTAAAATAATGTAATGTGTTTTATCTGCGGTTACTTTCTTTTTCGAAACGCTGCAGTAGTTTCGATTTTTAAAAGGATTTCAAATTGATTTTCTTTTACTATGCTCTTAAAAATTTAAATGATTGTTGATAAGGTTAAGAAAACTACTGAATTTATAGTCCTTTCAGTGAATGAGTAGCGTTTAAATCTCTTATCCATATTTGTATGTAACCTTTTAGACCTTTGGGAATATTCTTAAAATGCAGCTTTTTAAACTAAAAGCATTTTAGTTTAAATGAATTTTACAAACTTCTAAAAAAGCAGCTGTACGATTTGAAAAATTATCGAAAATATTTACATCTATTTGTATTTCTGTGATTCTGCTTTATTTAAATGTTCTTCATGCATTTGTATTAATTAATGTTTCATTCAAGTCTTATGTTTTAAGACATTTTTCATACTCCTTTTGTTAGCGTTTTATTATTATATTTTGTTGTAAGCAAGTATCTTCAAAATAGTTTAGTTTATTTATTTTACATGGTTGATTTGCATCCCATCTACAGTCATACTCTGTTGACATTTATTTGTCCACATTTTAACAGGCTATTTATCACTGTCTTGTAGCTGTTGGCTTTTCCTCGTGTACACATTTGTGTGAGAGGACAAGTGCATGTTTGTTTGTGTATAAGCGATCTACTTTCCATTTGTTATCTAGATACAACAAAAATAAACATGCTGTAGACACGATTTTGGATTAATTTTTTATGTTTGTTCAACTGTTGGTTGAATGATGCTGGTTGCTTTTTCTTTTTTGTTAATATATGACCTGTTACTTTAAGATATATTAGATTTGTTCGTCTTTTTTTTCCAAACAATAAAAATAAAATAACATGATTATTTTTAATAAAATTAAAAAAAGAAACAAACTAAAAATTTAACCATATATGAAAATCATATGACAAAAATCAAACTATCAAATAAAGATTAAAGAAACGTGTACATTGGGGTCGGTCACTGATGTATGAGAAACAATAAAAATTCTCAAATCATATTCTTATGGCAATATGTTTTTGTCTTACGTTAAAACAAATAAAAATTGCTTTAATAAAAGTTTAAAAAAGTCATATCTGGAACCCGCGCCGGAGCTTCTATAAATTAACCGCCTGTTCGCCGATATCGAAAGAAAATTTTCTTTCGCATAATTATATTTGTAACAAAAACAACTTTTTATATTTTGTTTTTGTTTTAAATGTAATTATACGAATGAAAAAAAAACATTTTCTAAATTTTAATATTTTATTTACTATCAAATATTATTAATTAAAGCTGAAAACATTTGAAAACTTTGATTCTTATTCAACATAAAACAATGAAATCACGAAACAATGTTAGTTATTTGTTGTCACAAAATCTTGTTTCCTGTCAAACTCAGGCATCTCTTGCCTTGTGCGTTCCACCGCCTGAGTATGGCATGGCACTTTGGCGAATATTAGATTGTTCCTTTCTTAACACTCAACTAATGCATTTGTTTTCTCAGTAGTCATGTTCCGAAGAATTGGTGGGTCGAAAAACTTTTGATTCCAATTTATAACTTCAAAGTAGTAGTTACTTGCGTTAAAATTGACTCAAATACGCGAGGTTGCTTTTCAGTATGAGGTGAGCTTTGTGCTTTTTAAACTCGTCTGGCTGCCGGTTCTCTCAGCATTTTATTTTCATCCGTTGCATTGCGCGATCTATTAAAAGTTTAACTCTGCAGCAGGTATAGTTATCTTATTATCAATTTCCAAAATTTTTAGACCCGTCCGAAGATGGCTTCTAGTTTTCTTGTACTTGGCTCTGGGTAGTTTCTCGAGAACTTCAAAGTCGTTAGGATACAGTAATATACTTTTCTGCAATGCAATACTATGTTGTTATTATAAAGAAAGATATATGGTCGTTATATTTTATTTGATGTTTGGAGCATGTAGAAAATCAAACAAATTTTTATATTTCCCAAAACAAGCAGTTAAAAATCAAATGATAGTGCTATATTCGGCAGTGAAGAATCTAAGTTATTTGGACAAATTTTATTACACCGAAACTGTAAAAACTACTTTTTTAATAAAAGAAATAGCAAGAAATCTTTTATATATATTTAAATTATCTATTTTTTTGATAATATAATATATTTTAAATTCTTATTTTTTAATTTTTTCTGAATTTTGCATAAAATTATAAAATGAATAACCCATGAATTTAAAGCATCTTTTCTTTTACAATGTGTTGTTTTAAAATTTAATTAAAATGTTCCTTTAAGTTTATTTTTGTTTTAAATAAATTTCTCAGATACTGAAATGACCACAGATATCTTTATTCAATATTGAAGGGTTTGTACAGAAAAAAATACATATTTAAAATGCAGTTGTTAACTTAAAAAGAGAAGATCAAATTTCCACTTTGTTTTTATAAACGAGTGTAAATGTTGATAATTTTTTTCTTTCCGTCCAGCTCTTACCCAACTACCACTATGATATCAATTTTCAAAACATGCTTACTATCTACATATACAGTGAACTCGCGAAAACGTCTACACCCGTTAATATGAACGACTCTGAAACGTGAACACTTTTATTTTTACATTTACTACTCTAAAACTTGAACAAGTTCTTATTTTTTTCGCTTTATTTTGTCCTTTTTTTACTTTAGGAATCCCGGCATATTATAATACATATTTTATGATTACGTTAAATGGCTTTTAATTAATACATGCATGAGTATTCTTCTTATTTAGTTGTACTATGGCATTGAATGTTTAAAAATGCAAGGGTTAAGTTAAGAATTGCATACATATATATTATTTTGCTAAAGTACAAATATAAATTATGAAAGTGAATAAAAATGTCTACTAAAAAGTTAATAGTTTTGAGTCTGAAAGACAAAGCACATAATGTTGACCTTTTGCAAAAAGGTTGCAGTGTAACTGGCTTAGCCGAAAAACATCACGCAACAAAACCCACAATTTTCTCAATTAAAAAGGACAAAGTAATAAAAAAATTGTGTTAACAATACATTTTGTGGTCCAGGTTAACATAACGAATAAAAAAATTCCAGTAAGTAAGCTGCTTCTTAAAGCGAAAGCCAAACAAATTCATACAGAACTTATTGAAAGCATTCGACTGCTTAAGATTAGAGGAGAAAAGCTTTCTGCTCAGTCGCATCTGGTGGATCCGTTTAAAATAAAGTTAAAAGCGAAAATGCATGAAATATTTTCAGTTTTTAATCCTAGAAGCTAATAACTGGTGGTAAACCATGCATTTTTTATATTTTTACAATCTCAAATATGAACAAATTTGAAAACGTCAACAGCATGGTAAAAATTAATTTACGTTATCGCGAGTTCACTGTATAAACATTAAAAAAACTCAAATATGTGAGTTTATATTGAAAGTGCATTAAAATCCAATGATTTTCAGGCTCTAAACTTGACACTATTTTTTAAGTATCTAAAATGAAAAAAAATATCTTTTCAGTTTTTTTCATTGTCCCTGGCTCCTACTCGATTTTGTACTTTTAGGAACAAAAACCATAATTTACATAATGTTCATTTATGTATGTAAAATCTCTAGGTTTGAGCACCCCCCAAAAAAACGAAACGTTAAACAAAAAGGAAGAAATATTTAGAAAAGACAAAAAAACATGAGAAAAAAAGAGGAACAATTTATAAGTAACTTTATATCTTTACACTACAACAAGCAAACAACCACTTTAAAAACTAAAGCGAAGAATGAGAAAAAAAGTTGTACAAAAAGTTTAATACTGAACTCTTAATGAAAAATATGGTTTAGTTTTGCTGCTAACTTAAGTGGAATGATTGACTTGAATGATTTTTTTATGGTTTACATTTATAATATAATCATATTGTGGTCTTTTGCAGTTTATGTTGGATTTTACAAATTTTGCTGCATCTATGAGTTATAAGTTTGAAAAAAAAAGAGTTTGTGAATGTTTCTTTTCCTTTTATTCAGCTTTTCCCAAAGTCACCAAAAGCAGACAAAAGTAGTAAAAGTTATTTTTTGTAAATAAAAGTTATTCTTATTTGCCTAAATTTTGTATTCTATTCAAAAGATTTTGTTAAGCAAAAAGGTTTGTAAAAGTTTACAAAAAATATTTTTCCATGATTAAAAAACATTATATTATACAAAATATTTTGACGTAGTATGTAGCTACACATGAATTTAATTGTGTTTTTTCGGGTCGATTTGTAATTGCCGCTATTCATAATGCTACATGCAGATGACAATTTGATGCAGCAATGTCTTTTGTCTAAGACATATTGTAGAGCAGGATCTTTTTTGTCCATCACGAGCATTCGTGATTCCGTTTATCCTTGATAGCTCAGCAAAATTATGTGTTTGATACGCATTTCCAATATTGATATCGTTCGGTACGAGCAATAGCAGTACATATTCTAACATACTGATTTTTCCTATGATTTTTCGCCTGGATGCATATAATTGAGAATAATCAATTGTTTCTAACGATTTCATCTTCACTGTTTTATTATAATTGATCTAGTTTGCATCACAATAAAATTTTATTCGACCGAATGTAGCTTCTCCACTCCCACACGATCGGAAAATGAACTTTTTTTTAATCAATCACAATTTTAGTGATTCAATAACTTCATTAAGACAATATCACGATCATAGAAAACCCATTACATTTACATATGTATTTTATTTATTTTAAATTTACTTTCATAAAAACTATTTATTTAGAAAACGGCGTTACGGCTTTGATGAGATACAAACATTGATAAATATATTTTACAAAGTACGGTGAACGGCAAAAATTACAGAGCCCCGAACGTCAATCGAACATTGTTTTTTCCAAACTCTAAATTTAAAAACAAGATTTAAAACTTTCATTTACGTTTGGAAATTAGTATTTAGCTTTTGCAAAATCTCCCCTCAAAGTATCTTGGGATCATTTCAGAAAAAGTCTATTTTCGTTTCTTTTGAATCATTCCCAAAGCTTTCAAACAAAGTGAAAGTGTCAGTTTATCATTACTCTTTTATCGATTGGTAGGATTTTTATGCTAAAGACCTTTACATTTTCGGCTTTTTGATAGTCGTTTTCAAAGCTGAACTCCTTACGTCATATCTTCACTAGGATCAATTCTCAGAACAGCCTATTTACTAAAAATGTTTTCATCTATGTATATCCTTATCGTCTTGATATCCTTATATGTCTTATTTTAATCCCTGCATTTTATACCAAAAATTGATAAAAACCTAAACAAATATCCTTCTAGAGAAACAGGACTACAAACTTTAAAACCAGTTTCCACTAAATAAGTTTTTTCGTACTTAAAAATTTTGAAAATTCAATACTTACAAACTAAAAAATAAAGGAAACCGTAAAAAATATCTTAATTTTCAGTGGGATGCATTCTGCTAGTTAAAGTCCGTAATAGTAAACCACGTTTCACTAAAGTTCTGAAATGCAAACAGCTGGTTACCATCCAACAACCTTTATGAAAGACATATTGACAGCGAAATTATAAAGACAAAAGTTATCAATGAAAGGTTTTTCAAAAAGGTCACTGGTATGGTATAAGTTTTGTTGCCGGCTTGTACTAATGGGATAAAGTATTTAACATTTCTGAGGAAAATTGTGGCCATCTTTTTCATATCCAAAAAGCTCAATATCAAGATATTTTATACAAGTGTTAATTAAGTTGGTCCTACTGTAAGAAAATGGAATCTGAAAGGTTACGAACATTATCTTCCAGAAGCTACTAGTCTTTATGAACAGATATTAACAGAAGATTACTTCTAAAGAAATCTACAAGGATATATGCATAGACCAAGGACGCTCCAGAATTACCTGGGAAAGGTAAGTTGATGACGAATTCCAACGTCAAGTGCTCTAAAGGGTACAAATCTGCAAACTGCGTAAGATAGAAAGGATTAGAAGTTTCGTGTAAAATATTTAATATTTGTTGATAACTTCTAAGTGTTTTTTATGTTATATGAGGAATGTAGTTGCAAAGGCCGCAATCTCCATTTCGATATTTTTAAAACTAAATTATAAAAAATTCATTATTTAAAAATACGAAAATATATTTGACTGAATATTATATTTAAAAAATTCAGTAAATTTAATTTTATGACCAAAATCAAATGATTTAAAATTTTCATCATCAGGCGTAAAGTTGAAAAGAAGTAAAAGCGGCAACGATAAAATTAACATTCAGATGTCAGATTTGTATGGCGTAGAGTGTTTCTGGTAAATTGTTTTCTACGAGTTAGACGGAATAGATGAACAAGTATTACAAAATGTTTTGAGTTTAAGTTTCAGTAATTTGCAAATAAGCTGAATATCGATAATAGTTCCAGCTGATAAAGCTTGGAATTCTAACAAGCAAGAAACTACGGATGCCCAACCTTGGATTATATTGATTCCATAATTACTGTAATAAATTATGTAGTTATCACATTAAATTTGTGTATTCCAGAAGCAAAGTTTCAGAAAAAAACAATTTTTTTCGAAGTCAAATGAGAAACTATGGTTAAATAAAGATGAATATTTCATTTTAAAGCCTTGGCCTCAGTGAAAACCACCTCTAAGCAACCCATAGACGTTGCGACCGTAGGTACAACTCGGTTAGTAATTAAGTTGTATGCTTATCGTACAAACAATACAATTAGGTGTGCGATCTCATGCACAACAGCGGGCTTATTCGGAAATGCATCTATGCGCTGCATCTGATTCATTGTACGTTCTGAAAATCACCTGCTGGCAACTGTGCATATGTAATGAGTTCTGTAATGCAACTCTAGAGTATATGATGAGCAAACCAACATCAAACACTAATCACAAAAATGGCTTTTGCATCCATTCAACGGATGAGTATGTATTTGATTTGTCTGTTGATTTGCTTGTATTCATTGTCGTTTATACTTTTTTTAGAATAGAAATTGATGTCAAATTGACAAAACTAATAATAAGAGTTCGATTGGACGTGGAGGAAGAGTTTTTACGGGGGAATAAATGTCAATAAAAACACAAAACTTGTTTATCAATAAATTTAATTTTTTTTTTATTTTAAGACTCTTTTATTATTAATTTATGCATTTGTAATGTTCGTGCGTTCGAAATTGTAATCAAATTAAATCTTTTGTCTGGTGTTTTGTATCAACTCAGCAAAGTAATCACACATGGGCATCAGATGCAGCATAGAGATACATTTCCAAAGAAGACTATCATTGTCGTCCGCTAATAATAATAACATTCAATGTTTACTGCAAGATGGCCACAGCAATACTAAAAACATATGTGACTTGCTCCACGAAAAGGGACCTCTGCGCCGAAAAGAAGTTATTGAGAAAAACGCGTTTAAAAAAAGCGCTTCGTTTTTCCGTGTTTTGCGCATGGTTATGCAACTCTTCCTTCAACCTGATCATCTGGCGATGTATTTCGACTCTCTGGTACTTTGTACGATGTTCACTATGCAGTGTTGCCTCTATGAAAAATATTTCTAACAGTTAAAAACCTATTATTATTATTATTAATTAATTTCAGGTTAAAATAAATCCTAATTAACGAAGACGAAGACTTATTTAAGAGTGTTGAAAAACAATACTTCAGCGATTGTTTGGAAGAATGTTTACCTATAGTCAGTGATGAGTCGGCTGCATTTTCATCGCCAGAAGTTTCAGATGCGCTGCAATTATCTCTTCAAGATATTGAGGAAGAGCAAACTTTATGGCAGTTTTTAGAAAAACCTTGCTGTACGAATGGATGCAATACTGTAATTCCGGAAGAACGAATTGTTTTTGCAAGAAATAACTTTTTGGAATTACAGAAAGATGAACAAGATTTAGTTATTTTAAGCCAAATTTAGTCTGGTAAAGGGCATGACGATTTCAATGATGCCTATAAAGATATATTGGCGAAAATCAAGTATGGCGTTGGCTCAGGTAGTAAGCATGTTGACTTCAAACCGAAGGACCTGGGTTCAAACCCAGTGTCAGACAGAGTCATGAAATAAAAACACCACGCATTTCTCTGATGTGCATTGGTCTGCCTTTGTGTCAGTTGTTGGCGGAAGGTTTCAGTGGCGAGGGCATGGTCACTGGTCACTGAACAGTACCAACTTGAGCTGATACTAATTCCAATGTAACATCAGAGCGCCCTCCTTGGTTTGTACTGAGTAGCACAATCAACGGCGAAGTAAAATAAAATTAATAAAAAAGAAGTGGCTACTAAAACTAAACACAGCTCCAAAACTCGTAATGTCCTCCTCGCCACCAGAGGCGCTGCAACACTGCTCTACGCATAAACGTGCAGAAAAAAGCAGAGTTGTAAAGAACGAATGAAGCTTCACCTCCTTTCATATCTATCACTATCCCTTTCCACTAGTTCCAGCACAATGCATTGCATGTGTAGGGGTCATCCTCTGAGTGCTGGTCCAAGATAAAAAAAAAAGAGACGAACGCCGAAAGTTTTTGCGAAGTGTAGCAACACAGATATTTATGCCAGCAATTGAAAAGCGCTCAGAAACTTCAAGGGTAATATGCTACATTCCAAAACACCTTGCTATCGAAATGGAACTTAAAAATTCAACTATTTCATATTCTCAAAATTATCAGTTATCAGAAATATCTGGCGATAGCATGTGATATGTTTGATACACATACCACCACTAACATATTCGGGAATTGCTGCTCAACCAAAGAAATTGAAGCTCTTGCAATAGTTTTGTTGAAATTTTCATAAAATTAAAACCAAAATAAAATTATACAACCATTTTTTTATTGTTTGTAAGTACAAAGTAGTACAAAAATAATATAACAACAAATGTAGTCATTCGACCGCCCATGTAAGTTTTCGATCCCGAGCACATAAAGGCTAAACAATAATTAATATGTCTAGTTGAAACTAAAGCGTCGGCAAAACTGCTATAAAAAATTAACAACCTGCAATAGCAGAGTTGTAAAACGATAAAATAAGTTTTCTCACGTTCACCATCTGTCCTCTCTTAACTATCCCTTTCGCGAGGAATGTAGAGCATCAAATGGCTGGTAGGCACTAATTGCCTACATTGTCAGTTCTCTTTAAAAAGTTTTATAATTTTTTATGTGGACTCTATGATCATTTGAAATTCTTGACGCTTGTTTTATGGGTATATATGGGTAATGCTGTTACGAATCACAAAAAAAAACGCAATATCATAACGTTAGTAGGTGTCCTATATTACAATACGACATGTTTTACAATTGCAACTCATTTGTCAAACGGCAGACAGTTCAATGTACTCCAAATAATTTTTCCATCATTTTGTGTAATAATTAATATGAACTATAATTGCAAGTTTGTAGAATATGTAATAAGATTAGAAAATATTCCTGAAGAATATTCACTGTTTTGCGATATAAAAACGAAAATATTTTTGAATATATTTAAGTACTTTTACTTTCAAATTAAATTAATGTATGTTAAATAAAGCAATTTGAATGACGTTTTTATTACTAATAAGTCCGGTTTCCACAACCCAAACGATTGGTTGTAGTAGAAAATTTGTATGGAAGTTACACAAATAAATATATGCTTTTAGTAAAAATTTTGTGCGTGAACAAGTTGATTAACTGGATTGTGGAAACCGGACTTAAGTGTAATAAAAACTTCACTCAAAGTGTTTTATTTAAAACACTTCAATAAAAAAATTAAGTTAAAAGTTAAAAAAGCAAATCTTTAAAACCATCTTTGACCTTCTTTTCCCACGCCTGCTTACGTGCTAAAGTGTGAAAACGTTGTTTCTAATACCACATTTATTTAAGCCAATCTTTCTTTTTATTTTGCTTTCTATTGTTTATGTTTTTGACATTTTAATAAAATCTGACAGTTATGAATCGTTTCGTACAAATATAAAGCGGAATGTATTATTTGGCTTTTTAAGTGTCAGTAGAGTGTACGTATGCTGTTTATATGTGTGAAAATTTTAAGTGCATGTTGCATGTTTTGTGGTGATTTAAATCAAAATATATTAAAGAAAATATTACAAAAAAATTTTTTTTTCAAAACAGCTAATGTAAATTATAATTTCATTTTAAATGTTTATTTCTGCACATGCGGCCATTTTTCAGCGGATTAACGTGAATGAATTAAGGTTCCGGTTTCGGCCACCTTTTCTAAGGAACTGAGTTGGTAGAAAATAAATTCTAATGTTATTATGCTAAGTTGGCAATACAAAAAAGTTGAAAAAGTAAATCACATAGTGAATATTTTCTCGTCAAATAAATGTTTTACTAGAAACCCTTAACAAATTGTCGTACAATAGCATTGGATTACAAGTCTCCTTTAACATAATCAATATGTTGTTCTTAAAGTTTACTCCTATATTTTGGACCCACAATGCACTTAGTTTTTAACCCCAACTCCGATCCTAGTTGACTGAACTTTTTCTAGAACATACAATTTTAAGAATACAATTATTTTTCTTACATCTTGGCAAATATTTACAAACAGCAAGTGTTTCCAATATGCTACTGTAAGATATAAAATATAATGTATTGTTTGTACAGCAGAATGTTTAAATGCAACTCATATAATCTTATCTCTAGACCATGTACATATTTGGCAAGACAACCCTTGGCACATAAAACAAGAAACAACAAATAAACTAAAAAATGTCACAAAATTTAAATATTAAAGAAAACGTAAATAATAAATAAAATTTAAAACAATAAACGTTAAAGATATTGTCAAAAGAACGGTAACATATTTATTCCTTTCTTAGATAACATACTCGCACAACATTGTCAGGTTTATTTGGGGAAATCTTAATAATAAATAACAAAGCTTTTATTTACTTTGCGTTGCGTTGCTTTGCTTTGCGCCCCCATTTCACATAAAAGGGGTTTTTCCAGTTGTTCACTACTGATGCATATTGTATCTTTTGAGCGCTGCATGCGCCTGCAGTACAGTTGCATGTGTGACAATTTCTCCAAAAATACTAAATAAATAAACAAATGGAACGTTAAAACAGAACGTTTGTATTAATTGAATTTTCAATTTTGGTACTTGAAGAGAACAAAAGCGAGGGAAATATTTCTTTTAAATTAAAAGTCTGCAGTAGCAAGGTGTCTTTTATTACGTAGTTTCTGAACATATGGTTGCGATGTGCTACAGCATATATAGGGCATTCGTACACTTGTGAAATCGTTGGGAACGTTTCTAATTGGGATTGGGGAAACATAACAAATATACTGTCTCTTAAATTTAAATACCCAGGGAAAATTGCGGCATTCGATATCGAACGAAATTTCCATACAAATTCAAAACATTTTGCATTGGATATAGTTATATATATGGCATAATCTGCCCGGTGGTCCTTACATGTGAACGTGATTTTGTAAAAATTTCATAATTATAAACAAGTAAGAGAGCTTCATATATCCGGCTGTGTTGAATATCGCATGCCCTCAACCCAAAAACTAAAAAATAATATTATGTGACCAAGGCAAATTTCTTAACCAAAAAATTTACGGGCGATCCAAATGATGATTAATGAGATATGAGATAAAAGGCTAAAAAAGAAGTAGCAAAAATTATGTACTTCTGTTTATTGGCATTTGAACTTATTATTTTTCCATCAAAGTTCCTGCTGGCTATCTCTATGCCTATTTGGTGGTAAAATATTGAGTGTTATGTTATTTTCTTTTCTACAAAAAAATTTAACTTATCCATGTAGAAATTGTAATTTGGTACATACATTTTGCATTCTGTATCTGCAATCCTAGGTGGTAAGTAGTTGCTTCCAATGATTTCGTCATGTTGAAGTAATGAGAAGTTGGGAAAAGTATGTACATCATATGCTTGATAGAACTATAACTATTTTGCTATCAAAGTTTTTGTTAGGCAGATAAATCAAAACACGTATACTCTTTTTGTCTGAGCCTTTGCAACTCTCAGCAAACAAGTCACCACTCTACTAGTAATTAGAAACAGTGCTGTCTACAATAGTTTTTCTATACGAATGTAAAAAGCAAATAATGAATTGTGTATATTATTTATTCTTAACTAACACCAAATTAGTTAAAGATATGAAAACATTTAATTCATTTGTCAGCAGTTCTTCTAACATTTAGAGGATTATGTTTGTTATTTTTATCTTAAAAAAAAAATTATGTAGATGTTTATACAATAACAAACAAAAATATTATTGTATTATTTTTCTTTCCAAAACCAGAAGGTGTTTTCTTAACATCAGAGGCGATTTTTAATTTAGACTTTATCTTAAACAATTTTTAGTTTTCTATAAAGGTAAAGAAGGTATCAACAAATTACAAAAATACGAACAATATATAGCTGAAAAAACATAAAATTAAAAATTTTTAAGTAAACAGCAAAATTAAATTTTAAAATTTTTGGTTTAATATTATTTCACCTGTTTTTAAAGTTTTTTTTTAAATAAAACTAAATAAAAACCTCCTTCACTTGTCGTGTTTATTTTTGGTGTTTTTCTTTTGGTACTGGCAAAAAAGTGCTGGCGTGTTTGTTATCTTTAAGTTTAATATCTTTGCTTAAAGCTAAATTTCGTTAGTATGTTTTTTAATAAAAACGGCCTTTTGGTCTTTTGGAAAGGCTTTTAGTAGGTGTTGTACTCGTATTGAATTCGCTTGTTATTTAACTAGGCCTTTTCATTATTAGTTGACAGTTTTTTTTTTGCTTTTTGTTTTGCATGTTTACAATTATTTATAAAAAGTACTCGTAAGTGCATACATATTTCTTACGAACAATTTTTCTAGGAATTTTTAATGACTAAAGTGAGAACTTGTAAAAAATGGATACAAAAATTATATTATTTGAAAATGAAAATGTCGTCCAAGCAGATTTTTCATTGGATATTGCTGCATTCCACCTAAATTTTTACTGGCCATGAAACCCTTTCACTAAAGATAGAATTATATTTATTTTTTATTTTATTAATTTTCAGATTGTTTCTTACAAAAATTCGCCCAAAATTAGAGCTTTATTTAACAAAGCCATTAATATAGAAATTATTGCTTCTCGAGAATGCACTATTTATTCAGCGATGCCACTATTTAACGTTCTTAAATAAGAATATGGAAATTATTTCCTTTTAAAACTTCAAATAATGTGACTGGATCATGTGCAAATAATAATGCCCATTACCTTATAAATTATATAAATAAAAAATATTTAAAACTAAAAGTACCTCTTTAAATTCTTATTTATCTCCTTGCCCTAAAATAGTACTCTACTTTTAAATCATGTAAATAAAATTTTTAGCTTTTGAATTTCTTCACAGTAAAAGTTTTTTGTCTACTCTAGTTTGGCTGTCTTTGAGCCATGATACTTCTGAAGCAAAACTTAAATACTTTATAGTTTAGCATGATAAAATGACCACTTATTTCCAGCAAAACGAAAAAAAAAATCTAAAAAATTTGTCACGAAATGATCATGATATTAATACTCAATTCTAATGTATAAATAACTTAAAAAGAACCAATATTTGCATTTATTTTAAAGACACCAACTGTGATCGCAAAAAATGTATAAGTAAAGGAACTAAAGGAAAAATATAATTTTTGTTTGCTGCCATTGCTGATTTAAAAAATGTCTAGAAGTAGAAAACACAAGCTCCCTATCAAGTTTAATAACTTTTTAGAAGGAAATTTTTAATAAAATAAATTTGGTATTCTTTATATAGAGAAAGCTAAAACAGACTTTAAGCCCAATGGTTCAATATTTTTAAAGGACTTTCCTTTTGTTGCAATACCCTAAGGAGTAACAGGATGACGACCACCAGAGTGTTTTACTTCCCCACCTCCATGAGCATGATCAAACAGATTCATATCAACCCCACGCACAGTAGGTATAATTCCAAGGCACCTACTTCTTCCAGCTTTACCCAGCTTTCTATTCTTATGGTCACGGTTTGATACAACACAGTACAAACTGCTGGCTTTTGACCAACCTGTAGAAATACCCAAAGTCTTGCAAGGAATCAAACATGCAAGCGCCAGTCTTATAATCTGGCACATTATCCACTTCATACAGGCACCCATATTTAATAATCACTATAAAATTGCATTTCTAGCTGACCTAAAAGATCTACGACGGATCATATAATTATTTAAAAGATGATAAATTTTAATTTTTTTTTATTTATATACATTATCCTAGACTGCGTACTTTTATAATAGAGCTCCATTCACACCACCACTAATTAGCGCAGTGATTTCTGGGAATTGCAAGAGTTGCAGTTTGGATATGGAAATATGGAAATATGTAAATATTTTCCGATATGGAAGTATTATAAAGTCTTCTGAAGAATGTTTCAAGGATGGTGTGGACATTAAGGATAAGATATATGGTCCTCTTCATTGTGGAATCATACTTATAGACCAAATATATCTTTTTAATTTAACACATTATTTACTACCTGCCTGGCGCACAATGTCGAACGATATCGTTATTTTGTGAAATTACATATAAAACAAAAACAAAATTTTAGAAATGGTTTTTGTTTTAAATGTAATTTCACAAAAGAACGATACCGTTCGATAATGTGGGCCAGGCAGTGCATTTCTCTAAAATTTTGTTAACCCAGCGGAAGTAGATTAACATAAAATTAATCACATGACAGGTTTCTTGGGACAAGGGTCCGGACCGAGTCGTAAGAATTTTATTGAAATGAACTAGTCACTTTATCATGTATTAGTGGGATATAAGTGACCGAGTTCCTAGTGGTAGCGACTATATAATTCTAATTCTGAAACATTACTTGAAAGCAACCTGTAACTTGTTAAAGATAACCAACTGGGAAGCCCCAGTGTAGACTGCGAATCGTAGGTTCGATTCCTGCCTAGACCCTGGATGTTTCTGTAGACAAGCCGAAATGGTTTCGCGGTTTGTGTTTGTTTAATAAAAATATATTAAAAAATAATCAATGACTAGTACAGTCTCTAAATTTAATGTGATTGTGTAGTAGAAGTTACTATTAATTTCTATATTATACATCAAGAGAATAAAATATTTAACACTCCTGGTGAAAAAAAATTGTCATGTTGTGTCCGCTTTTTCAATGCTGGAAATTGTTTCAAATAACCGACACAGCCTCGTTTTGTTGAAATTTAGAATGATAATAAATAAAATGTTATTTTTTTCTTACGCTCTTTATCGAAGCTTCCGTTGTGGCAAAGACACGTCGTTGTTAATATTCGGTAAGCGTAAGAGTTTGTGTTAACTGAACTTTAAAACCTTTAAAACCTACTAAGTCTTCGTGCTGAAGGCGTTCTAATTTTGTTATAGCAAGGACGAATTTAAAAGATTGACGAGAAAGGATTATATCACCACGATCGGTTACAAGAGCAATATTCTAAGTTGCGTTTAATTCTTCAAATCAATGACTTGTCCCAACAGCTCGAATTTATCCGCCAGTATCAAAATTACTGGCCCAAAGTTTTTAACTTTTTCAAACTGTGACCGCCAGGTTTTTGCCATGTTTATAGTAAATTTTATTCATTTCTATGCGTCGTGGAGCTGTATTTCATTCCATTTGTCATCTGTCAAGTAGTCACAGGTTAAGTCATGAAAACTCTTAAAATGGGGAGCTATTTGTTAAAACTGGTCCAAATAGTTCAGCCGCACATTTTAGACAAAAACCTTTGATCAAACTCATATAAATTAAATGGATTTCATAAAAGTTTTTTGTCTAAAATCAGCACCTGAACGAGTTGGGACAAACTCTACTATTTATAATGAAAAGTCTAATTGGAAACCCCTGTGTGCTTATTCATCGATCGTGTTGAGACCTAGAAAAGGGCGAAACTGCTCGTGTAGTAATATAAATTTGTCCGTTTTCGTGCATTTCTAATAAAAACTACTAACGTATTCGTATTACACTTATTTTTATCGGAGTCAGCAGTGCGATTTAGTAAATTTTAACACCTTTAAAGGTGTTAGCATTAACCACATATTTTGATGTTTGCACTAGCCACAATGTTATTCACAAACTTATTTTTAACCCCGGTGAATAGTGTTATATTTTACTTCCAGTGATCCTAGAACACCATCAAGTTGGAAAACAATTTCTTCAGCCAATTCTGAACTTAAGCGGTAGAGTTTCTTAAATTCTGTTGCTCCCAACTCAAAAGGACTAAAGGATCACTATCAACTGCCTCATTCTTCAATAAATTATACGCTAAATACTCCAAAGCCATTATATTTCACAATTTTATATGTATGTAGGCAAAACAATAAAAAAACACTTAAACTACACAAAAAATGCTGGTGTTAATGAACAACAATTTGTTTAGTTAGAAATACCAGCTGACTGAAACAGATGTCTTTAAACGCCAACATATAGATTATTATTATTATATATAGAACGATTATTTTTGTGGTCAAAATTTTTAAACGAAACTATTGTGGTTTAAAAAGCATAGTGAATCGCAGTACAGAATGGGTACGTACGGGACAATTGCAACAAAATATCCCGCAGGAATTTTTCACTCTCTTAGGCCCAAATTTACAACCTTTAGTTAACTAATGATGGCCGTTTAACCCATGGCATTTATATGAAAAGTTGTTAGTTAAATCGCTGTCATTAGTTAACTATAGAATGAGAATATGCGCCTTAATGTTTCTAAAAAATCCGGATTATCGACACGAATTTCCCACTAGGTGATGATGGTTAATAAGGCCAGTGTGACCTGTTACTGTACCATTCAATATAAAATTATGCGGTGCTTAATAATTTAAATTATATAAACAATATTTTTTCGACTTCTATCTTTTTTATTGCTACAAATACAAACGCCGATCTTCGTAATAACAGGTCAGATCATTAACAGCTTGGCAACAGTGGTGGTCATATCAGTAAAATATAAGTTCCACATGATATGAAATTAAAATCTAAACATCGACACGGGACAGGTTTCTGAGTAATAATTTAGCATGGCGCTGTCATTGTACGAAGTTAATTAACAATATTAAGATATCTTATGATATCCCAGCTCAACCGTTATCGAACTTGTACAAAACCGATTACTACATATAATACTTACTAGCAAATAGTTGTAGTTAATTAGCGAGTTGTGAGATGACGTATAACGTAAATACTTATATAGACAAATTTTCATTCTATGTACTCTTTACACCCTTTACCAATCTTTACCATTTTCTCAACCTTTCTCGAAGTGACCCTATAAGTCGAATGTATTATATGACAACATTAAAGTAACAAATAAAAATACTTCCAATCCTTCTACAAAACACCTTCGGAAATAATGCATATTTTATCGGCCAAATAGACGTACAGGTACAGACCAAAACCTATAACCACAACTACAACATTAAAAGCATTCAGCATTAAACAACTGTAGCAACAACTACTGCAAGGATATTTCAATATACCAACCACATGTGCGTGTTAATAGTTTAAAACATCCAATTTCTTTAAGGAAAAGTATAGAAAAAATATCGCAAAACTTTTGTTCTTGTTTATTTTATACTCAGAAAAGAGTCTTGGGCTGGGTGAATATTTGTGTTTCATTATGGTATGTTAGCAACCAGCACCAGTAACAGCAACATGTAAGGCTTTTATGGTTGTTACATTGTTACCTTTAAGAATTCCCATATGATATTTATCATTTCTAAGCCCCAAAATGGAACTCTTTTTATTGAAAGTGTCATTGTCGTTTGTTGCTTACTTAAGAATCTCATACTTTGGCTAATATAAGGTTAGTATGATTGGCAAATATAGCAAAAAAATACTGTGTTTATAAGTATCACAAAAAGGTGCTGGTTTTACTAACCCGCTACATCAAACTAAAACAATTTCTTCCAACTTCATCATCAACATCATTATGTTTGCCAACCTTATAAAATCCTCTTGATAATCATCATTTGATGCAAACAAAGGAAAGGTACGTATGAAGACAACAAAGGAAAAAGAAAACCTCCTCATCTTATTGTCATTTAAACTGAGTATATTCGAACATGAAAAGAAATATAAACACGTAGGTGTTTTTCACAACATTTGCAATACGACGAATACGAAAAGGAATATAATGTGCTAGCAAATGTTATTTGTCACTCTTCTTCAGCTCTTACTCTGCTCTTTTCATTTTTTGCATTAACTAAACTGTGGCCGTTTTGTTTGTAAGTCTGTCCAAGCAGTTTAGCATTCTGCAACTGCCTTTAACTCTTAAAAGACACAATGGCTGGTTACAATTGGTATGTATGATTTTTTTACGTGTAAAAATGAAAAGGTTTTTCTTTTAGATTTTCTTGCTATTTGCAGTATTATTATATTATTTTATGTTGTTGATTATAGAGTGTAGGGTATGTTAAACTTATCCAAAAACTGGTGGAAATTTTTATGTATAATTTATAACAGTCTCTCAGATTTGCATACTTTTTCAGTGGTTAATATTCGTACCATTTTAAATAGTTTATAATGCTACAGCCTTTGAATCTTTTCCAGAAGTGGATAGAGAAGGCATTACAAGTAACCAAACCGCACTATGTGAGTTTGAAAGAAATCTTAAATCTTGTCATTTTGGAGGAACCCGATTTACTCGGAAACGGCTCCGACGATTTCTTGCACGGTTGACTCATTTTGTGCCTTAAGGGGTCTACTAACATATTCCATTGGCATTTGGACGAGCAGAACGACACTGCCCCTGGGAAAATTCAGCGTCTATTTTTATTGGACTGTAGTATTTTCCCTGGTCTTAATTCCCGAAATCGACGCAATCTTTTGCTATTACGGTGTAAAATTCCCAATAATTTTCCCGGTTTTTGAATTCCCATAATCGACGCTATTTCGTCGATGCTATCTTGGCCCACGTTATTTTTGGGCGACATAACAGTCTCCGCGGTCGGAGCCAATTGAGGAGCATCGCGTCGTTTCCCAGGATGAACTTTGCTACAAGTGGACTACTTTTAAATTAAATTTTTCACTTATGAAAATTTTCAACTTAAATGTAAACAAAGTCAATAAACAAATTTTTACAACCAACCACATTAATTTCCTTGGATAAAATCAAGGCGAATTCATAGCAGGTGGTCTTGAAAGCTCACCTGTTATGAATTTCCCTTAGATAAAAATTAAAATAAAAAGTTATTAACCCAGGCAGGTTCACATCAGGTAGTCTCGTCCGAATTTGCTTTGAAAATTAGAACAGATGTGTCGAAAACGGTTGACAAGTTTATGAGAAATGAAAATATGTAGTACGTATGTATGTATGGCTTGAGAAAATGTGAATATTTAAAAATGGTTAAAGAAGACTAAACATAGGAAGTGTTTTGGGATGCGACATCATGAACCGTATCTGCAGAGGTACAAATCGTGCCAATTTGTTTGACACACATGTGGCAGAAGCAGCAGTTACAGCTCCTAAAGTTGTAGCCATTGCTAATGTTACGGCCACGCAAATGATGGGTGTTGGTGTAGGCGTACCTGCAGCACATACTACACCATCGTCGGTTATAACTACGGTTATTGGTATAAATATTGCGTTAAACTTTATACATGGGACATCTGTAAGTCGCTACAATTTATCATCTGCCAACACAGTTATATTCCCATGGCAGCTGGTCCTGACAGGTGGAATTCATACATTCCGTGCCACATCAATTACGACAATTACATAATAACCTCTCGGAGTAGCTCTCCAGTTTCCGCTGGTGGTTCAGTTGGAACTATTAGTGGTGCGCTGGTTGGTGGTACTGCCTCAGCTCTATATTCGGCTGGTATTGGTGAGCAACACAAAATATATAATTTATAAAATAGAGCACAACGCAAGAAGTTTTTTGATATGATAAATGTTGTTTGAAATAAAAAATCTTTTTAGTACAGAACATATCGGATATAAGAAACTTTAAAAATGTTAGAAATTTGTATCTTATATGCGGTTTTTTCTTATAAGCAATTATTGTTTATAAGAAAGTTATTTCTTATAAATATATGTGTGTATGGATATAAGAAACTTTTTTCTTACAAGTGTGTATTCTGTAAGACATACAATACGTACATATTGCTTTTCTTACTTGTGTCCATCTTTAACACGCAAACTAAAAGCTATAGTTCATCAAACGCATAGTTGTATATTTTGTGTATATTAAGTATTGCCCGAGAGAAAAGAAAATTCTTTTTTCATATCATTCATAATATTTGGTGTTTGAAAAAAGTTTCTTATGTCAGGTTTTTTCTTTAATACGATTTTCTTTTATAGAAAATATTTGTATGGAAAATACAGAAAAAGACATGAAGTTTTCGGTCCACTTTCTTATAAGCGGGTTTTCTTATATGCGATGAGGTTATATCCGGTATCTAATTGGTTCTCCGAAAAAAAAAACTTTATAATAATGACACTTTTTTATGTATCATAAACAATTACAAACGAAATCATTTAATGCAGAGTGCAAGTAGAATCCTTATAATTCCATATTTTTCTTCATTGTTGTTTATTTCTTTATTTTTCAATTTTAAGAGCAGAGCAACACTTTATTTTCATAGAAATGATGCCATCATTTAAGAAACCATTCATTTCTTGATAGAGTTTAAATTCCTTTTTTTTATACATCTTTTTTTGTTTTGCAGCAGTATTTTGTAAATTTCTATGATGGTTTTGTTGTCAAATAGTGCAACACATTATGCAAAATGTTGGTGGTGGCAAAATGATGCTGTTAGAGTACTGTTGAGACACAACCAAAAAGCCAGCCAACCAACCTTTGCCAATAATGATCTAATCTTAGAGTTTTTCTCTACTTTTTAACACTAAAGTATAGTAGACAGACAGACCGACATCTTGTAAAATTTTAGACAAACTGGCAAAAGTATGAGACGAAATGAAAAAAGAAAAAATATTGAAAAAGTATTGAATTTTTATTGTATGATGATTGCTTTACGAATAACAACAGCAAAATAGTGTAAACTTGAAAATTTACTTTGTTTGTTGGTTGTTGATACTATTTGTTGTTGTTGTTGTGGTTTTTTTTGTTGCTGTTGCTTTTGTTGTTGTTTGTTATCATTGGTATTAAATGAAAAAAAATTTGCTTATTTGAATTTTCCTAGATATGAAATGGCACTTTTATTCTTTTACTTTGTGCTATTTTACGAATTTTATATTTGTTGACA
The DNA here is from genome assembly GCA_956483585.1 of Gymnocheta viridis. Taxonomy (NCBI): domain Eukaryota; kingdom Metazoa; phylum Arthropoda; class Insecta; order Diptera; family Tachinidae; genus Gymnocheta; species Gymnocheta viridis. The sequence continues at coordinate 103,919,667 of OY101441.1, read as the reverse complement.
GTACAAATTCAAACATACACATGCAGCCACACACAAACTCACACTACACTCACACCATTATTTGTCAGCCAATATGTTTATATAGAAAAAAGAATGTATTTTGCATTTAGATGAATTGCTTTGTCGATACCATCATTTGCTGATAGATGACCATTGAGGTGCAACATTGAGTTGAACGAAAAAAGAAAACAAATAAATAAAATAAAAACGAGCTAAATAAAGAACAAAACAAAATTGTTTATAAGAGAATTATATTGAAGAGATAAAAAACTTGCCAAATAAAATAAAAAAAAACAAATGCATATTTAATGGTCACCCTATTTTAGTTTGTGCTTTCCACTTGCATCAAAATTAGCTGGAATTATTTATTTTTAAACAAACTACATTCGTTGAATACGGCGAGTATGAAGCTTAAAAGTCATCTTGTTTGTGGTGGATTTGCATGGTTAATTTTTATTTTGGGCTTGATAACCTTTTGGTGATTTGTTTAACATATTGCGAATGTAATAGAAAGAGAATTCTCTATTAGCGATTGATTGAAGGGTTTTGTTAAATTGAATAATACAAATTTTTACACAATGTGGCAGTAAAACTTTAAGATATTTATACAAATGAATTTTTGCAAATGGTGTGGGCCGATGCCAACGCTCTGTGGCAGCGTCTGAGTTGGACTTTCCCAGGCATGCAACCATAAAGTATCAATTAGCCTCGGAGTTAAAAATCAAATTACTTATTTAATAATTTAAAAAAATAACCCAATAGTACTAAAAAGATTTTTAGAATAATTTCCAGTATTTAACAAAATTCTGCTTTCGTCCAAAATAAAATTTAGGTAAATATTTTCAAAAAATTAAACAACAAATTTATTGTTTGGCTCAAATCTGACGTTACCAATATCTTTTTGGAATTCAAGAAATTTCAATTTATTTTTATTAAGAAAGAAATATGGAACTATTAATAGGGAAACGCGTTTTTTTAGATTCTTTTCACGCTCATATCAATACGGACGATTTTGACAAAATCTACATAGTTTTTAAGATATTTATTCAGAAATATGCGCAAGCTATATTTTGTTAAAATCGCTTCGATATTTTGGGAGCTATAAGCCTTTAAAGTTGCTACAGCTTTAAGTAGAAAAATAGACAAAGCCTAATGTGTGTTTGCCCAATTTGCTTTTGCAAAGAAAGACAGAACATTTATTTATTCATTTAATTATTTATTTATTGAGTCCCCTTGCATAACAAGACTTAGTCTTATAATTACAATGCAAGGCTGTTCATGTACAATACATTCGCCTACATAAATTAAAATTAACATAAATAAAGTAATTTAAATATTTAATTTCTAAAGTTACATATAGAATACAGTTTAATAAAATAAGGACATATTTAAGTATATAAAAACATTTAACTGTCTAATCAAAGTAACTAAAATGAAATTTTTTTAAATTTGTTGCGTTGCTGTTAACTTGTTGATTATGTGGCAGAGCAAGCCAAAGACGAACAGCATGTAAAAGAACTGACTTTCAGAAATTAGGCATTTATATTTAGGGATTATAATATTGTTCCCTTTAAAGACCTGGCAAATCGAATCTTCTGAAATAGATATTCCGACTTTTGTGTGGCTATAATTTTGTGGAGGAAAATTAATATTCTTATCTTCAAGAGATTTTCAAAAAATGCACCATATAATGTTTTGACGTGCAATGAAACATGATCACGCCTCTTGAGATTATAAACGTATCTTACTATGTTATGTTGGAACAAGAAAACAATTTAAAACCATAGGTAAGACATGGAACCTAATATGGTTTAGCAAGTAGAATTTTTACTCTCAAGGGTGTGAAGTAGTGAACAGTCCATAATGGCCTCAATTCCTATACATAATTTGTAAAAATGAATGAGATAATACGTTTTAAGTTGTTTGCTTAGAAAGTTTTTTGTTATTGTATTTAGGTAAATGTTTAATACTTAATTACTAGAAAATGGCTGATTGGGTCGGCCATAGGAAATACTAGTATGAAATAATCTATTCAACAGACTAGCTGAACGGATCAGAACTGATTTCGTGGTGGCTACATAATCACATCAACTTCCGATTTTATAACTTTTGACTGTGGATACTAGTGACTAGGAATAGCATATATTTAACCGTATTATTTAACAACTTACGAAATAACGGAAATAGATTTTTATTTTTAAACAAATATATAATTCAGCACAATTCGTGGAGGGTGTGTTTTCTGATTTTTGAGCACTTCTGTGCATCGGCTAGAATTAACAAAAGGCATTTTAAGAAGTTTTTATCTTGAACTTGAATCTCGCTAAATCACTTGCGTCAGAAAATAATATCATGATTTCATTTAGCGTGAAATAGTTCTTTTCCCTGCATCATCTGTCATTCACGCTAAAATTAATCCTTAAATATTCAAAAGAAAACTAAAAGAAATTACTTGAAACGGAAGCAGTGTGAAATATTTAACACATATTTCTAATATTCCTAATGGATTTATTGTCCGTCCTTTCGTCCTTTTCCAATTATTCAAAAATTCTATAAAACGATATTGTTAATGATATTTTTCCACTTTCGTTGTGTAAGTGACAAAAATTGAAAACTTAGTATTTACATACAAACGTAAATGACTCTGAAAATGTGTACATACATATATAATAAATAAAATGCGAGCAAGACCAAAGCACTTAAGAAATTAATTTTTTAACAAGGACATCTGCTCTGGCGGCACTTCATGTAATACATGAACTGTTTCTAAAAAAAGTCGATAGAAGAAAATGTAGCTAATAGTCTTGATCATAGCAGAGTATAGATTTCAGCAGCGTTAACCTTTTTGCCGTTGAAGAAAAATTAAAATTCATTCAATGTTTAACTGATGTCTTTATTTAACCTACAAGTTTTTGTTATTTTTTAGAGAATGAACCAGAAGAAGACATTGCATGTTTTGTGGAAATATGACCCAAAAAGTAAGAAAATACTTCATTGCTTAAACATGAAGAATTTTTTCTTGAGTCATTTTTAAGTTGGAAATCATAAATTTTTCTAAAAGTGACATTCTTTTTAGTGTAATATGAAACCTTGATTGTAGTGATTTTCCTTAACATGTTTGTTATATAATTTTAATATTTATATTTTTTTGTTTTTTGCTTAAGTAACTCTTATTGATTATCTTGTCAGAAGTCACATGTTTGAACATGCAATTTGTTAAAAAGAAAATTTATGAGCATTTATGTTCTTTTACTTTGGAAAATGTGGCATGAAATTTTATGGATATAGAGTTACTTTAATTATTCAAATAAATTGGGAGAAAATTTAAAGGTCGGAATAAAAATTAGTAGAATTTAAAGATAAACGGATATAAATAGTTTTTCTAACAAGAAACTATGCAGCTGGATTTTACATAACAAGCATTTATAAATTATTTAAAGGCTTGTTTTAATATTTGAATACTGAGAGAAGAGTGTGATATATGAGACAGTAGCGTTAGCAAGATATTGGAGTACAAAATTATAAAGCTGCATTAAAAAAAATATTAAGGATATGCGATATGTAACCTGTGCTATGCACAGATAGACAGACACAGGTCGGCATTATTGTATGTACTCGCATGCTTATAAATAGCCAGAATATATTTACTTAATGGATTTCTAAAATAATTATTCTAGAAATAAATTTGTGTATGCCCTTTCTCTTAGTAGTGCAGCTTATAAATAAATGATTTTCTTACGTTTCATGACTGACGGTTTTCCTAAATATGAATTAATAAATTAAAATTACAAAGAAATAAAAATGCTTTTCATAAGTAAATTTTTTATTGTTTCTCTGTGCGGCCCCCCACAGTGGAATAATGTAATTATTTTACAATAATAACATTTTTTCAACACAAATTTAACGCTTATTTCAAATAAAATAAAATAAAATTGTGGAGAAATTTTTTCAGTTGTTGCACTAACAATTTAATATTTTTTTTTTGATTAATTTCAAATCGATAGTGTAAAAATCTTTGACTTGAACTACATAATCATTAATTGCTTTATAAATCATTTTCAATTTCCTCTCAAACAGTTGCAACAAAAACCGTTCAGTACAAATAATTTCACATGATTTCAACAAATGGTAAATTTTTTGAACAGATTTCAAAGCTTTTCTTTCCGTTGAACATCAGATAGTCATAGAGCAAAAGGTCTGGCATCAAACAGTCTGCTTATTTTTATCAAACTGTTTGAAAAGAAGCAAACAATGAACGCTAAATTAAAAAATATATATAAATAATAAGAAAATAATAATTAATTATATCTTTAGTTTTTTTTTTGGTAACGCAAGGTTTTTGTCTTGCTGGTTGAATGAAATGTTTGTGTAATTTTTTTCTTTTCAAATCTTTGTTGCTTTTTATGCTACAACTTTGGCTTACTTCAGTGGTAATTTGTGTATTTTGTTGCTACCAAAAAAAATTTAATAAAATACGGCTTCTCTATCTTAAATCAAAGCTTAGCGTGAGTTTAAAATTCATAAATATTAATCTCTAAGATTCTACTCTTTGTTTTCTTTACAAAAGATGTTATTGCTGCCAATAACATAATTCGTAACGCCATGAAACAAAACCGAAACGAAAAAATAAAACAGAAATTATATAATGAATTTAGTAAAAAAGAATTGAAAATATGAAACTAACCAGCATAATAATTAACACTCCAGACATAATGATCATTTTAGGAAAGAAGACATATTTTTTCTTACATTTAAAGTTTAAATGTAAAAAAATTGTTTAAACTTAAAACTCTTTTCTTGGTAGTTTTTTATCTTAAAAGGTTTTTTTATTTGCTAAATATGTTTTTTGATTTGAAGCAATTCATCTTGTTTTTCTAAAGTGTTTTGTACACAGAACTTTAATAGCAATTCTACGAATGAATAAGTCATAAATAATTAAATATAAAATAACTTACAAACATTAATTACTTACAAACATTAATAATGAATAAGGATGTTAGGCAAATATGGGTCAGTTTTACCGCTCTTTATGAAATAATTTAATATAGCAATATAGGGATATCTTAAAAGTGACTAGTTTGATTGGATTAATTGCGAAAGTGAAATTCAATTAAGCCAAATAGTCAAGACACAAAATTGAATTAATTGAAAAAATTTCCAATAAGAAGAATGTTAAATTTTTTTTGTAAATGGTTTAATGAATCTTAAATTGTGTTTTTTCCCAGCAGACCACTACAAGAAGGTTTAATATACGGCTGAATTCTTGGCGAATACCCTTTAAGCCCAACTGTGGACACTTCCATAACTTAAATCAAAAAATAAAAAATAAAAAAATTAAAATATGTGTATATGTATATAAATATATAATGTATCTATAAAATGTATGCCTAAATGCATATATTTACAAGAAACTTCATGTTCTTTATCTACGAAGAAGCATTTCAAGATTTTCAATTATATATACTCTTAGTTCTCTTTTAAACGATGATATTACAGTAATTGATTTTAACCTTATAGGCAAGTTGTTGTATTCAAGACTACCAATATAATCAATCAGCTGCTTCGTTGTTTCCAGTTTACATATAGGAGCTCGCAAATTTCTCTGATTTCTCATGTTGAAAACCATTTGATTTTGATAAAAACTAACAGAACGATTTCCTATATTGTGTATTGGCTTACAAATATTTGCATAAAGTGATGTGATTTGTTTTTTTGTATCCATATATTATTGTCAAATAATTTATATGACAATGTATCTATCAATGACTTGTAGATCATCAGTTTAGTTTTCAGATTAAGTTTATTTTTCATAATTTATGTTTATAAGTAATTAGTCGAACTTTTATTAATATTTTTATATATTGAAACGATTAATTTTGGCTCAAGTTCAAACCCGAATTTACCCATTTTTTTATTCTAATTTTTTTATTTTTAATTTTTATTAGAAAATTTTTTGGATAAATTCATTATTATTTTTTATTAAGAGAGTACTATATATAGAACAATTTTTATTATTCATCATACTAGCAGAACGGATCAGTACTGATTTCGAGGTCGCTACACCATCTCATCAGCGTTCTTTGTTCAATTTTACCACTTTTGACGGTGGATACTAGTGATCAGGAATATCAACTATTTAACCGTATTATTTAACAAATTAGGATACGAAAAGTACAAACTTATTCATTTTCACATGTCAAATCAATTTCGGTTAGTACGAAATCCCATCTATGATGAATAACTACTCTATATATAGTACTCTCTTAATAAAAAATAATAATGAATTTATCCAAAAAATTTTCTAATAAAAATTAAAAATAAAAAAATTAGAATAAAAAAATGGGTAAATTCGGGTTTGAACTTGAGCCAAAATTAATCGTTTCAATATATAAAAATATTAATAAAAGTTCGACTAATTACTTATAAACATAAATTATAAATAACGATGGCACGCGTCAAAATCTACATGTTTACTTGGTCATAGTTGGTTGAATACTAAAAAAGAAATTCAACTACAAATGACAGAAACCTAACAACATGATTAAGTACCGCTTATTTTCTCTGCAGCCAATGGCGCTGAATAAGCAAGAGAGACTGAAATATATAGAGTAGTTATTCATCATAGATGGGATTTCGTACTAACCGAAATTGATTTGACATGTGAAAATGAATAAGTTTGTACTTTTCGTATCCTAATTTGTTAAATAATACGGTTAAATAGTTGATATTCCTGATCACTAGTATCCACCGTCAAAAGTGGTAAAATTGAACAAAGAACGCTGATGAGATGGTGTAGCGACCTCGAAATCAGTACTGATCCGTTCTGCTAGTATGATGAATAATAAAAATTGTTCTATATATAGTACTCTCTTAATAAAAAATAATAACGAATTTATCCAAAAAATTTTCTAATAAAAATTAAAAATAAAAAAATTAGAATAAAAAAATGGGTAAATTCGGGTTTGAACTTGAGCCAAAATTAATCGTTTCAATATATAAAAAGTTTATTTTTCATTTTAAATAGAATACCAACAGCGGGCGCAATTTTTAATTTTACATTATTAATATGCATATCCCATGCTAGGGTTCTCTGCAGTTCTTTCAAGTTCGATGTTTCAAAAAGTACATTTCCATCCACGAAAATATTAAATTCATTAGCTTGCGCGTGTGAACGTGGTCTAAATCCAATTAATTTAGTTTTATTTGTATTAAGCTTTAGTTTGTTTAGCCGCTCGTATTAAAGGATCAGAGCAACATCACGTTCCATATAAGTTATTAGAACTAGTTCATATTTGTATGGATAAAACAGGCATACGTCATAAGCAAACATATATAATTCAACAGTTAATTGTAAATTGGAAAGATAATTTAAATAAATAGAAAAAAGCAATTGCCCCAGACAACTGCCTTGTGGTACTCCACTTTCCACATTCAATATGTTAATTTTGCCGTTATTCACCTGAACAAATTGTTTCCGGCTCTTGAGAAAACTTTCAAATAGCTTCAATTCATTATTCATAATACCATAAAACTTTAACTTTTGTATCATTATGTGCTGATCAACAAAATCAAAACCTTTACTAAAATCCAAAAATTAGACCTGCAACGCCACTCAACGCTTTATCAAACCCATCACAAATGAAATTTGCAGCATTTAATACTGCCACTTCAGTAGCGCAGCCTTTTTGAAACGTCTATACATATCCCCAATTTTTTGATCTAAAAATATAGGAACTATATAAAAATTTTAAAATGGGAGCGTAAAATCATAATTCTACCCGGATTTTTTCAGTGTCAAATATAATATATAAATAAATATATAAAAAAAAACATTTTTTATATTTAATTTTTATATTTAATTTTACGCCAGTATAATTTCTCACTGGCAGTAATACCTATTTACCTTTTTCGGGGTTAGATTTAGCTTCGTGGATTTTTTTAAACCATTTTTTATTTTAAATTTTGCCTCAAAGAAGCAAAATTTTTATTTTCTACTGAACCCTTAATGATTTTGAAACATTAAAAAATTAATCCAATGATGATGTATAAGTTCACTGAAGACCTAATTACATTGATTGAAATCCAATGGCGATAGCTTTTAAGCTAGAAATGTTGTGTCAATAGTTAAGTTCTGGGTGGACGTGTGACAAATTAAGAATGCGCTGCAAAAAAATTCATTTCTTGATTTTCTTCTTCTAGTATATATGTAGCTATCAATGGGGTATTCCAATAAGAAGTTTCATTTTGATATATAAAAAAGAGTATTTTTAAGCGAAATCATCGGATGTTTATTTAATTGTGAAAAGGAAGGCATCCCATTTGTAATGGAAAACAATATCAGCCATATGACCGCCACGACTGCGCCTGTAGAACTATTTTTTCATGAAATTTTCCATCATGAATTTGCACATTTGCTGCTGAATGTCCTCGATAATTTCTTAAATCTATCTTTGAGGTCTTGAATCGATTGTTCGCCATTAGCATTGACCATATCTTTTACGTAGCCCCAAAAAAGAAAGTCTAAAGGTTTAAATTACGAGATCACGGTCGACAATTATGATTGTCTCTACGAGAACTCACACGGTCAGTAAACTTTTCACGTGCCAATTGTGCAATGCCCAATTCCAAAAGTCGACGAGAAAGATATCCCCAAAACTATCAGCTACAATAGCAATATTCTCAGTTTAATTTTTCGCATCACTTAATTTTGTTCCAACTGTTCAAATTTTCCACCAGTTTCATAATTGTTCACCGAGAAGGTGCTTCACGGCGACACAAAAATGCTTTAGTTTTGCGAACTGTAACCGCAAAAATTTCACCATATTTTTAGTAAATTTTAATAATTTCAATGCAGTTACAGGTTGAGTCATAACAACTGTTAAAATAACGAGCTATTGAAAATCAAACGACTTATTGGACCACCCCGCAGTATTACCTTTCAGTAACGCTGAGATTGAAAAACTTTGTTGTACCAATAAAAAAATAAAACTATAGAAAGAGACCGTACTACTCGTAGAATCAAAATGACTAATTATTTATTATACACTCAATGCTTTTTCAAAAGCTTATAAAAACCTTGCCATGATTTACTAATTTCCGGTGATTTGATAATATAATATTATTTTAAAAATATTTAGAATTTTATTCATTTTTTTTTTTGCTTATGTAGTTGAATATAATTTTGATAACTTTTAACATGTTTTATGCATTTTCTATTAATAAAAAGTTGAATTATGAATAAAAATTTTAAGCCTCTTTTTTAGCTTTTTCTGGCGTTTTTAATAAGCCTCAGGATCTTTTTCCTCCTGCTCACTGGTGTAATTAATTTTTTTGGTTTCCTTGAAGTCTATTTAAAAAAAATATTCAAATGGTTTATATTAAAGTTTACATTTTTTGTGATGATTAGTAAACGCCCGCTAATTAATTAGATTATGAATTTTACGTGGCATCAAGAGTCTCTCAAATTGTTCTTCCAAAAGAAACATGTTTGTCACTGTCATGTATGCATGGAATCTAGTTTGCCATATGACAGATCTTCTGCTCGGACTTCGGTTAGGAAATGCACTGTTATTATATATTTTTTGATAGCGATTCCGGAAAAAATATTTGATCAGGGCTTTCAAGAACATAAAGACCGAAATGGGAACTAATCAGAAGGTTAACAAGGGTTTCTTCTGAAAACAAAAAAATTAGAAATATCAATTGCAATTTGTTTTTAACAAAATTGTTAATGTTTTACTGAATAAGTAAAATATTAATTTTGGGAAAAAGTGCGAATAAAAAAAAATTATATACTAAATTTTTAGCAATACCCGTAAAAAGCACCGGAAATATAATCCTTGGGCACAACAGGCCCAAGCTATTAACATGTATGTGGAACAGATTCTTTAAAATTTCGCGGATACTTTCAGTTCATATCGCCTTATTTTTCTCATTTACTATAAATATTCGATAGTACTCGTAAAACGAATTGTACATACTTTACGAACACCGATTGTGTATGGAGGGACAATAATATGTGTAATATTTGTGAACACTGTGCAAGCTTCAATTTTTAAATTATAAAATAAGACACCTCTTGCTTTACTCAAAGATATGATAAAACTATGCCTATAAAAGTTAATTCCAGGACTATGGCCTACAAAGGACCGTTTTGCACATATGATCTTCCAAAAAGCGGTTTCATTTCGATATGTAAATAACAGAAGTATTTTTAAGTAAAGCCATTAAGTGATTTTTTTAATTTTAAACAGGACGGTTATACCATTAGTAACGTTAAACAATATCAGCCAAATGGCCGGCACGACTACGCTTGCAGGACCATATTTGTTCATGAAATTTTCCATCCCCAATTCGCACATTTGTGACTGTTTGTTCTTGATAACCTCACTCACTCCATCTTTGAGGTCTTGAATTGATTTTGAGCTGTAGGAATAGATCCTACCTTGGACGTCGCCTTAACGAAAAACGTCTAAAGGAGCTAAATCACAAGAGCTCAGTGGCCAATTATGGTCGCCTCAATAAGGGCATACAAATACATAACAGTTGCTCTAGCCTCATTTTTGAAAAAGTAAGATCCAGTGACCGTATTTGACCAAAAATCGCACCAAATAGTCACACGTGAAGGATGAAGATACTTTTCAGCCATAATTCTTGGGTTTTCCCAGCATCAAAATCGGCAATCCTGCTTGTTAAAGTAGCGTCGGTGGTGAAAATGGGCCGCATAAGATGCTTTAGTTCTGCGAACTGTTACCTTGAAATCTTCTCAATTTTTATATTGAATTTTAATACGTTGTTGAAGCGTATATTTTAAATTTTATTTATTTATTATTATGTCAATAGATTTTTACACCCTTACTGACTAAATATGGCTAATAAATATAGAACTGTATATAAAAATAATTGGTTCAACAATTTAGATATAAACATCATTACTCTCAGATAAGTCCATAATATGGTAGCATTTATTGAAATTAACACATGCGCGACGAAAAGAATCATTATTAGCATATACAGAACGGTAGTATTTTAATGCCAAGAGTTCAAAATTGCGGGTAGGTCGTACAGGAACATTATGTCGTAGCTTTTTTTATTAAAGGGTAGTTTTTACTTGATATCTGTCAAATAGTTACATGTTCCTTTCACTACTCGAGGGATAGTTGGGCCTTAACAAGGTGGTTCCAATAATCTCGATCTTGAACTCGATGCTTGACTTTGTTTCACTTCATACGCAATCTCGAAAGTTATGATATGATTTACTTAGGGTGTGACCTATCCAACTCCATTTCCGCTTAATTATTTCCGTTCTAATAGGATGCTGGCTTGCCTCCACCCAGAGTTGGTTGTTGGATATTGTTTCAGACCAGAAAATGCGTAAGATTTTGCGGAAGCATTTGTTGAGAAATACCTGAAGACACTGTAAATCAGGTGGTGCCATGTTCCAGGTCTCGTACCAATATAGCAGAGTGGAGTTTATGTTGGAGTTGTATAATTAGATTTTGGTTTGTTTCGAGATATTAGAAGATTTCCAAACTGGTTTTAACTGGCCAAATGCTTTCCTTGCTTTATTTGTGCGACTGAATATATATCTGCTGCTGAGCCACCAGTTGTGTCAATTGTGCTTGCTACCCAGGTAGAAAAAGACTTAACATCTTCAATATCTTGATCACCTACGATGAAATTGCGATCTGTGTTAAAACAACTGCTAAAATGGCGAGCTTTTGAAAAAAAAACGCTGGAACTTGGATTTTATATATAATCTTCAGGCGATCATTGATCATTTCTTTTTAAAGATATTTACCTAGAAGTGATCGACGAATAAAGCTCTAGCATTTCATCTCTGTAATGACTATCGATGTCCATAGATTTTATAGCAATTATTTATATATTTTACAAGGAGTTTATTTTGTCCATCCCACCTTTTTGGCAATCTTCTGTAATAATTCTTTCAAAGTATTTTAAAATTTGCTTAGGAACATATTTTATGTGCATCGCATGACAACTTATGTTATATTTCGGCTTATAAGAGCGCACCGGACAGCAAATGATTGATCTGCTTTAGTTCAAGCTGTCAGCCTAAAATACGTTGTTAAAGGAAAAAGTTTTTTAATAGCAGTATCGCCAATCTTATTACTGAAAATCAAATGTGATTTAGGTTGCCCTGATGCTTGTATACAAATATTGATAATTTCTTTTTATTCTGTAGTCATATTGTTTCGCACAGTTTAGCTAATCAAGGTAAAGCTAATTATAATTATGCTAAGACTTCAGGACATATATAATTTTGCCCTCCAAAAACACATGCATACATGCAAACAAATGCGAAATCTTTGTGGATGGTTAATCTGTTGTACTACATGGTTCCTTTTAACGTTGTCAATGTCTGTAGTTGTTCTTGCTTTTGTAAATGACCAATATGGCTTAAATATGTTGGTGACATTAACACCCATGTACGAATATGTTTTAACTGTATTATGGACATTATTATAGACTCTTAATGTTTGTTACATTTTGTTGTAATGGTTGTCAAAGACTAAAAGACAGCAAACTTTAAAGAACAGAGCTAGAGACAGACATGCCTGTGCATGCACTTACAGGCAGGAGGAATATATGTATAACAAAAGTGTTAAGAAGAATATCAGTTACCGTGTGATCTTTAGCCATTTTAATACCGTTAAATGTTTATTTACATGTGTATTGGGGTATTTGTTACAATTTTTCTATAGACTGATGGCTTGTTCTTTGCCTTTTTTGCGGTTTCATTTACCTTTTGGCCACGTCGTGGACTCTTAGGCCTATTTTTCAAGTTTGAAACCTTTGTGCTGCATGTGTGAATGTGCACGTACATGTGCATAGATATATTTGTGTAAATGCCATTGCTTCGTCTGCTATTAGGCCTGGAAAATTCATTAGTTACAACTTAACGGGTTACAAAAAGTCATTTAACATGTTTTGAAGTAAAAACAACAACAAGCCAGCAAATTTTATAGTTTCTTTAAAGTTGTTCATGTTAATTTTTGCCGTTGTTCATTGTTGGCCGCTTTTGATACTATTGTTGCTGGTGTTATTGTTGTTTTTGTTGCTGTTGTATTTGCGGTGTGCAGTATTTGTGCTGTTCGTTAACTGACACTTGACAGGTTTGCATGTTTTGTTACAATTTTAGGTTCTTGGCGACCAAAAATAGTAGATAATAATGTCACCTGGCAATTGGTATTGGCTCAAACAAAAAGAAGAATTAAATAGAATGCAAAATTGCTAAATGAAATAAGAAAAAACAATTATTTACATGGATAATATATTCCCAGAGAATGTAACACGTGTGACACGAAAATAGAAAATTCAAATAAATTTTTTTAGAATAATGGGCTTAAGGTAATATTAAAATTGTTGCAATATTTCGTTATTGTACTTGGAAAATGGCTCAATTAATTTTTTTTTAATTTTTACGCAATAGAAATTTATTAAAACTAATTTTCGAGAACTGTTTTTTATTACTTTATTTTAATTCCCATTTCATTTGCGAGTAACATTTAATTTTGTAAATTAGGGCATTCCCTTAGACTGAAATTTACTACAGAACTCAAAGTAATAATTCTAAAAATATTTCTAAATTTATTTCTGCATTCAAAACATATCTAATATTTGAAAATAAATATGTAAAGGAGTTGAGCCTATTTTGATTAACCAAAATTAATAATATATATCATGGATACAAATTCAAGTTTAATATATTGGAGAGCATGTAATACTACGTTTTATACAATTGAATGTGGAATATTCTGAGAAACAATTTTATTTATTTTAGAAGAGCTGCTATGGTACCAACAAAATTTCAATACATGTTTTAGTTTTAGAGTTATCTATTTATTGAAAAAACTACTAACTAAAGTTTTGGGATTACTGAAATTTTCTTAGTGGAACACACAAATCCAATGAACCTTAGAAAATGAGTTATGTGCTCAAAAGAATCTATTTGTAGAAATTTTTATTAAATTAGCGAATAAAAATTCAAATTCTCAATAGAAGAATTTTTTGGTAGCTTCCTTAAATCTTGTTTTACGCTGATTTTAAATTTAATGATGTAAAAAAATATTTCCATCTATCTCATGGCCGGTAGTCTTCATTTGTATTCACTATGTGATTTGTATGCAAAGAAAGTCGATCTACAAATGTAAAAAAACTGGATTCTAACTGGGAGAATACCGGACGAACAATACTTTGCACCACATATTTACGTCATTAGATTTCGGTGGGTATTTATTAGTCTGGTTATTCTTTGTACAGTGCGCTAGAATTTAACCTTTGTACCAGATGAAATGAATGCTGACCGTAAACGAGATGAATAATCATCAGTTTTTGGTTTTACGGGCTCAAAATTTGCACTGTCATTCTATGTGCTAAAAAAGGAAAAGGCAGTTGTAATATTATCTAGTAAAACTCTGACTAAAGCTATTGTGCCAAAAAGAATATATAAGGCGCAGTATAAACTTGACTTAATGCAAGCAAAGGAGCCGTTGATGCAATGGACCTACTGTCTGCATATTCTACTAAACATAAAACATTGCGCTGGCCTTTGGCAATGTTTTTTAACTTATTAGATATATCCGCCTTAGATTCATATAAATGGTGGTTAAATTTTAACGGCCAATGTTGATTTTGAATGAAACACAAATTATTTAGGAAATTATTGTCATTTCTATTTATTATGATGATGTGGTATGGTTCAATTATGTACGGAACAAAATATCGGCGGCACACCTCCATCCGATTGTCCAAATTTTCGATGACGCCGAGGCTTAATTGAGGTCCTATGCCATTAATGTTCCGAATTATCTCATCCTTTAGCCAAAGAAAGAAGTCCAAAGGTGTCAAATCATATGATCTTGGCGACCAATTGGCATCGCCACTACGTGAGATAATACGGCCATTGAATTTGTCGCGCAAAAGAGCCATTGTTTTTCATTGGATGTGTGGCAAGTGGCACCGTCCTGTTGAAACCAAATCCATATCTTCCAATTCGGGCCATAAAAAGTTCGTTATCGACGGCGAGTTGAGGTAGACGGCTCTTTTGCCACAATATCGCGAACAGCAGCAATATTTTCTGCACTACGAGCTGTACGAGCATGCACTGGTGTTTTCACATCTCCTGCATACCTGGTTTGCTCAAATTTTGCATGATTTTTCTGATTGTACTCACATTTGGTCGATTAAATTGTCCGGAAAAAACACGAAGTGCGCGATGTGCATTTTGATTTGAACGCCCATTTTCATAATAAGCCTGAATAACTTTAGCGAGTTGCTCGATTGTGTATATTTCCATGGTTCAAATTGAGTTAGCCTGAAATTGAGAAATGTCAAATCAAATACAGAAAAAAACTTGACGTTAAGGTGTGGTTCACATTCAACATCGGCCTTTACAATTTAACCACCATTTATAATCTACATAGAAAATAATAATAACCACACTCAGAAAACAGACAAACGAAGAAATTTTTTCTGAAGCTTAGCAAAACAGATGACACCAATTGAACAGCGCCCAGAAATTCTAAAGGTTATAAGTTACTTTCCAAACGCCTCGCAATCCAACTGGCACTAGGACACTTGAAAAATTCAACATTTTCCTATTCTCCTAATTATCAGTTTACTTATATATCTTACGATAACCTGCCGATATCAAGCATGTCAAATGCAAAAGCGCAAAGCCACGTACAAGATCTGCAGTTGGTGTAAGAAACTGGTGTGTGATACACATCCTACCACTTATGTACATATTTCGGAAAACAAATAAAACAAATTTAATGTCTTGCTTTTGTTTAAATTTTCATAAAAATAAAACCAAAATAAAATTATACAGCAATTTTTTATTGTTTATAAGGACAAAGTAGTACAAAAATAATATTACTACATATTTATTCAGTTGACCGCCGACGTAAATTTTCGATCCCGATCATACAAAAGTTAAATTGGTATTTATTGTTTGTTAAAGTTGTTAGCCCTTTCTACTTATGGACTTTTTGGTAGCTTATACAAATATTTTTTCCGGCAAAAGTAGACGACCATTTCTAGAGTTATAAAGTTCGGTTCACAGTTTACATTTACTCAAGAAAATATTCAAGCTTAAAAAATATCGGAGTAAGTTGTAGAAAGACTGGATCACTTTGTTTTTAATAAAAAGAGTGAACGTTAAGGTGAAGAAAATCAAGAGGGAAAATATCATTTAATATCAGTTGTGCATTTTGGTGCTTTTCGGGTATTTTTTGGTGTTTTCCAACTTATCATACGCGCGAAATTTTGTGAAATGCCCGCCTTTAAAAAGGGACTTCTTTTCACAATTTCTCACACTGCTTTTTGTGGTTTTTTGTACAACTGAGAAATGTTTTTAGTTGCAAAAGTTGGCTACTTTTTAAGCAACCATGAATTTTATTTCCGTCGAAGTTAAACGAACATTCAGTTTGATGAATCTGTTTAAAACAAAAATTAGAAACCGTTTATTTTTAATTCGTTAAATGGGTTACTGCATATCAAATACGGTTTAAAATTTGAAAATGCATGTTGTCACAATTTTAAACTGCCTTTAAATTTTTGTAGCAAAATAAATTCAAATGAAACATAACAAAAATCTCAATGTTTTATTACAACTGTTTTGTGGCCTGATTCTGAAGACGTAATGGATATTTTTGATAGCAAAATAAACGAAATGCTATCATAAATTTTATTCGACTTTGAATTCCCTTCTTTTAATCGATTCCTTATTATTTAGAATTTACAGAAATTGGTATACTACACATCGCTCCTATAATGCAGCATAATCATATCTTAAAAAAACAAAACGTTTAAGCTAGTTAGAAAGAAATTATGTTGGAGGTATTTCTTTGTATCAAAAAGTTTTTCAGTAGCATGCACATGCATGCTAAATCTTAAGCATATGTATACCCACTAAAAAGCCAATGCTAACTTTTTTAATATTTCACTTTTGATAAATGACTACGGTGCGATAAAGGTGCGATATGTACATACATTCTTATACTTGAAATTTTATATACGTAACTAATGTACAGGGTATCCGCCGGGAAGGTATATTAATTTGTTTTGCCGTCATTTTGGTAGACATTAGTCTTCAAAGTTCATATTTAGCAGTCCTGAAGTAGACACGTTGCAAATTTATTATAAAAAATATTCGATAAACCAACGTGTTTTAATCGTTAAAACATTTTATCAATATCAATCATGGATTACTGTGACGATGAGAAAGTTACGTGAAACGTAACAAAACGCACTATTTATCGTGTAGTGAATGATTTAGAAGAAAGAAGGTCTGTAAGGTGATAGGCCCAAGCATGGACTACAACGTACTGCCAGATCGTCTGAAAACATTACTCCTGTTCAAGAAAGTGTTCAAAACAATCCATCAACCTCAGTTCGACGTCATCCTCAGGAGCTAGGGCTTCAAAGAATAATTTTGGCCACAATTTTGCACAAGGATTTGCATTTGTTTCCATTTAAGATTCAGTTGATACAAAAGCTTTTTTCACAAGACCATTTACGCCATTGCGGCTCGTAAATATGTCAATATATGTCAATTTGCCGTACATATGTCAACAGGATGTTACAGCTCGCCCATGGCAAGCCCTAATTTCATGAAAACATTATAATGAGTGACGAGGCACATTTTCATTTGAATGGATATGTGAATAAACAGAATAGTCGGTTCTGGGCAATAGAAAACCTTAAAATTATTTATCAGTCACCATTAAAAGCGACAGTTGGGTGTGCAATTTCGTCAGGAGGAATCATTGGACATTACTTCTTTGAAAATGAAAGCAGTAAACGGTATCTGTAAATGGGGAGCGATATCGTGATGTGATTGAAAACTTTTTAATGCCACAACTGCATGCTTTGGGCTTGATTAACATGTGGTATCAACAAGACGGTGCCACATCGCATACAGTCAGAATTACAATGGGACTACTGCGAGACCTCTTTCCACAACAAGTTATTTCCACGGTAGCCTGATTTGACTGATCCGGACTTCTTTTTGTGGTGATATGTGAAAAGCAAGGTCTATGCAAACAAACCAGAAATGCTTGAGCAACTCAAACAAAATATTCGTGAAGACAATAATGAGATACAGCGTGAAATGTGTGAGAATGTAATGAAAAATTTGCTCAAAAGGGCTCGCATTTGTGAGGCTTACAGAGACGAACATTATTTATCTGATATTGTATTCCATACATAATTTCCGATATTAAATAAAACATTTATCAATATAAGTTCCTCTCGTTCATTTAATCAAAAATTATAAAAAAAAAACTAATTAGCATACCTTCCCGGCGGACACCTGTAACATGTATATTCTTTTACTCCTGTTTTTATTTTGTTTCGTTTTTTTACTTTTACTAAATGAAATTTGATTTTTTTTTAAATTATTATGTTAATAAATTCTGCTATTTGATTTCGACTCCTTTATTTATTTTAAAGCAAAAACTTTAAATTGTATTTTCGTATATGCCTTAGCTTTTTTATAAATTGCTTAATATTTCGTGTGCGTATGAGTGATATATTTACACTTCGTATATTTTTTGTACAAAAATTTCATATTTTCAAAATCTGTTTTGTTTGTGTAAAAATAGTAGATAACTTTGAATTAATTTTTAATCTTTAACTGTGTTAGCGTTATTATAAAAATGAATATATGACAGATACAAACAAGTGTTCTAGTCTGTTAAAAATAAAAAAAAACAATACTCTTATAGTTGTGTTAAATATACCAGTATGAACAATTCTACTAAAAAAATCAAGCTAATAGATTACAATTTTTAAAAAAATATGTATTGCAAAAAAACAAAAATTTTAACTATGTTCATCACAACAATTTTTATTATATTTTTCTTACATTTCCTTTAAAGTTTTTATATGAATATTTTTGAAAAATTATAAAATTATGGAGTTTGGTTATAACGAAATCCGAAGGATCGTGCGGTTTGTTTGTTAAAGACCAAATTTGTTATAACCGAAGTAACTATTTATTTCTATCTAGAAATATGTATAAAAAATATTATTATAAAGTATTAATATTTTTTCGATATATTTATAAACCATATTACACACTCACCAATTAGAATTATTTTATTATTTTCTCATCGCCTTGTCAAATAATGGTTAATAATTATAAAATTACTAGAAAAAATTATTAGTTTTTTACATAAATTTTCTACGGAAATAAATTTTGAGTCGCTTTTAAATGAAGAACGACAAAATCACGTAATTTCCACTTCATAGAAAATTTCATTAAGTATAGAGCACAAAATTTTTAAAATATTTTTTGATATTTTTTAAACTTTTTAAAATAATGTTTTTTTGTTCAAGTTAACTAAAGAGTATATTTTAATAAAAGTCTATAGAGCACCCTCTTATTGCTGAAAAAAGATGTCACTTAAGTACTACATTTTTTTAAGTGGCCGTAAGTCTCCTGATAAGGACTAAAGGTGAAGAAATAAAAAAACAACTACACAGTTTGCGTATGTTTTGTAGATTTTCAAGCATCGGTTTCCACATGACCCGAAAAGCAGCACTTCGATGAGGAACTATTTGTACTACAAAAGATATGTGTTTATTAAGCCCTTAAATTACTGGTTTTATTATATAAAAATAGATTTCTTTTAATAATTTCTTGTAAAAATAAATTTATTTAAATCACTTCTTTGCCACTCCGTTTACTACTTGTTATTGCGATCTTTTTTCTTATTTCCCAACTTGCGTAGATTGTTGTTAATATAGTTCGCTCACTACCCATGTCATGTTATTATTAATTTTATGTTTGTATGCTCTTCATTCAGGTTTCTTACCATCGACGTCAACATCATCATGTGAACTGGAGGCAATTGGAGATGGGCAAAGCTCAGGCGTGATTTGATGATATCACCTGATTATTAATAATTTTTTAAGAAAATGAGTACAGAATAAGTGGAATTTTGGAATAAACGCCTCAGGATATAAAAGATAATAATTCGTATGTTTTTCTTTTAATTTTAATACAAAAAAAATTAAATTTTAGAGTAAAAAAATTGGGTAACTTAGGGTGCCGCAAAATTAACAAATAATTTAAACTATTCTTTGAATTGTTATTTTTTATAGACTTATAGAGTACATATGAGAGGGTTATGAATGAATTAACATATCGGAGAAATTACCTCCAATACTTTGTTTGCACATACGCCCTTTTTGTCGAAAATTTTCAAGAACATTTTGAATAGATTTGATAGAGACAGAAGACACAATTTGGATTATTTCCTAGGGAAACCAGATTTGGCAGAAAAAATTATCACAGGATCTCGCGATATTGAGCACCAGCAAAATTTAGCATTATGTATGTAATAATACTTCAATGATGATCCTAACCCATTATCCCCACCAAACAGTATAATATTGTATATGCATTTGTTACTCGACAATCGCATGTAGATTCTCCGGGACACAACCGCAAAGTCATCAAAGTAAAAATGTGATTCCTTGCTTGCTATAATTTTATTCGAAAAATCAGCATGCATTTGGTGATGTTCCCTAATCTATTTAACTAATTATCCTCTCTGTGCACGCTCATTAGGCTTCAGTTGGTGTCTTAAATGCATTTTGTTGGCTTTAAATACAACTTTAAGGAATAAACGTTGTTAACGACAATAAAATGATGCTCCAAGATTTTTATAAGCACTCTTTCGTACTGCTTCCATATTGAAATTTAATCGGACTCCCTGAACTCCCTGAATTTTTGAATTCATCTCTACACAGTTGAAGAGTTTGAAACACTATTACGACCATATTTTATTTTTTGAAATGCGCCGACAAACTGTCATTAGTTTTGATATTTTGTTTATTAATGAAAATACGTTGTGCTATCGCGTAGGGATCCACGTTTACTAACCATAAACTTTCAGCTATCAAGTAATTTATTTAAGGCCGCCAACACCATTTAAACGGTAATTAAAAATATACAGGGGTGTTCTGAAAATCACTTTTTGTCAAAGTGATTTCAAATCACGTAAAAGGTGTTCTGCGCACAAAATATATTGAAATCACGCGATTTTAAACCGTTGAGCTAAATGACTGGCGTTTTGATATCACTTCATTATTTTTCCTATGTTTTTCATTTAGAATTTAATAAAAATGTTATTATATATATAAAATGATGTGTTTTTTGTTTATTTTTATAATAAAATTAGGTTTTATATACATAAAAACATAAATATTAAAAAATTTCTGAGAACAGTGCATGTTTTGTAAAAAATTGTTTTGCTTTGTTTAACCATGTACGTGATTTACTTTTTCTCCTTAGCAGTCAGCTGGTTAGTTTTTTCGAAGATATTTCTGAGGTTGCCAAAGTGCCACGGTTGTTAAATGTCATGAAAGATATATGGAATTTATACAAAGGATTCATGGCATGAGTCAGGACGGCCAAAATGCGCATTTCGTAGTCACAAATCTAAAATTAAAGATGCATTCATATGTTAAAATAAAAAATTTAATTACGTAGGTTTACAAAGTACATACCATCATAGCATTAAGGCTGTAATGCCCCTTTCTGCTAAAATATACCGAATGGTCGGTCGGCGGCTTCATTATTTTAATAAGTGTCCCATCAACACATCCAATTACGCCGGGAATGCCGAACTTTTTGTAGAAATGTGTTTTTGATGCACTTTCTACTTGGTGATCCAAAGAAATCCATGCTGGGCACAAGTTTTCCTCTAACACGTGCATGACATTCCACAAGATCTTACAAAAAGTGGACCGCCCCATACTAATATTCACATCATTGGCTATAACCGCTTGGTAAGATCCGACGGCAAGGAATCTAAGCGCAGCCGCTAGCTGAATATTTGGTGGAATACTGCTCTGTGGTAACTTTGGTGGTAGATCTTCCAATACCATTTGGAAAGTTCTTCTGTTAAGCCGGTAAAACGAGATGAAGCTGGAAAGCAATTTAACTAGACTTTTACATCCATCATATTGTGCTTACTTACAAGGTTTCGCTTGTATCCATAGGATTCGATAAGTCCCGTAAATGACATTTTTTAACACGCTCGTTTATTAAATGCTGTTTCCTTAAAGAAATTACTACCAATAAAGTAGCTCCCGGCATTTTTATTTACTTAATTTTCACTTTTTATTGTAATTAAGAAAATAACAATATACAAAAAATATAAAAAATAAGCTGTTTTCTCGTGTTTTCAAAAAATTAAAACCACGCCGAAAACCGTAAAATCGCGTGATTTGCAGAACAGCATCAAATCGTCTACGTGATTTTAAAACAGTTGGTGATTTGAAACCACGCGGTTTTCAGAACAGACCTGATAATATTATTCTGATCATGGAAACGCAGTGAAATTGACTTTAAAAAAATAAAGCAGCTCGTCAGTTGCAATTAGAACATAAAGAAACATACATTGTAGGAAAAAAAAAAAAAACTACAGTTTAAAATAGTTTTCAAAAAAACACGGTAGAAATACGGGAGCATCCGCTCTTGCGGCATGAATTTGTTTATATTTAAAGAAATATTTTTTAAAGTTTTTAGAACTTTTAAAGATTAAAAGCAATCGCTTCTTTTTCAGAAAATTTTTTTATTAAATATTCCCATAGAATACTTGTATTTTTCTTGTGCTGGCGAGAAGGTTCTATCCTGTTTATTGTCTTTTGGCAAATCTAGTTTATTAAACTTATAAGATTTGTGCAAACGTCCGCGGACATAAAATACCATGTTTACTGAAGTTAACTCCATATAATTTGCTTATTTTTAGGAAAAATACAACTCGCAATATATAAATAATTTTAAAATTCCAGGCGTTTAGAGTACCGAGCTAAAAATGAAGAATAAGTTTTTGATTGATACAACCCCACCTCATTTCAAGGGAACCTGTTAACTTGGAAAACATTTTCCCATAATTCTTTTCCATATAAGAAATGTAGAAAGGGTGCCTAGAAATCAGTTAGTATTGTACATATCAAGATCATGGTCCTCATTTTGATTTGACGGAATTTTTTGGATGCCACTACTCTGACGTTATTTGGGAAGGTCCTTAAGAAAAGGCAATAATAACTATAACAATTTCTTTAATAAACGAATAATACTAATTAAAGTCAGTAGGAAATATATATTTTTCTAAAGACTTGTTGTGGTTAAATTGTTTTTTACTATTAATAGAAATTAATAGAAATCATAAATAAATTGATACATCTGCCTGTTATTTTCGAAGTTATTTAGAAAACAAATTTGGAATTGTTGCGTTTTGATCCGATTCATAGTAATAAATTCGTTTTGATATGAGCGCAATGGAAATGTTGCGTTTTGACATGAACTAGGCTTAGAATTGTGACTTTTGCATTTCCATAATATTGTAATTTTACCTTTTTGTTTTGAATTTTATTATTTTTATAGATAAGTTAATAACACGTTTATTATATAAGCGATATTTGTTATACAAATTCATATTTTACATAACAAAATCAACATTGTGTTGCAATCTCGTTCCAATGTTATCCTCCAATTTATTGGATAAGGTGTCATATAATTTATAGGCAGTATTTTCTTGCTGGTCTAAAATTATATTTTTGTAGTATCGTATAAACGTATAAACAAACTTTAAAAAAATTCTTTTCGCTCTACATATTTTCCATTAAACTACTCTTCGCTAACATTTTTCCCTAATATTTCGAAGTTGTTTATTGCGTAGGTGTGCAATTGTTTCATTTTGATCTGAGTTATTATATTTGTTACTAAATAATACCATAATTTTTGACTTTGGTAACTTTTATAGCAATGACTATATAGATTTATATATTTAGAATAGCATTCAGTAAAAAAATCAAAGAACTCAAAATATGGAATTGTTGCGTTTTGTTATGGACTTCCTCATTTTTACATCTTACTTTTTGTGTGGATCTGACTTTTAATTTCTAATTTCTTTTGTATAGCTTCCTGTGATGTGATCACCCTAATAGTTGACAAAATGTAATGTGGTGTAATGTATTTTTATTTTAAGAAGGCAATTAATATGCCTACAAACCAGTGGGTGTGTTACCTTCTTTGGGTATTTTCTTTTCTGGAAAATTTTTTTGTCATATAAACATGTAATACTTTTTACAGGTTACCAACAACCTCAAAAAGTGTTGACATTTTACGATTTCAATAAAACAAAAAATTAATGTACATGTAGCGATTCAACCATAGAAAAAAAATATGTTGCTTTAATTAGTGATATTTAACACTTTTTACAAAAGGAACGTCAGCATTACCGGTCGCTGTCAGTTGTAAAAACTTTAGCGCCATAACTGCATGAAGCCAGCTTACAAAAATATGAAAATATACATAAGTTTTCAATAAAACAAAATATATAAAACAAGAAGAAATTGTACAAACAAGGTACTTCTTTTTATCAAACAATTGCATACGAAGCAAGCAAAATAAAAAAGGGAAATGAATTTCATAAAGACTGTGTGGAATCACCCACTTCGTACAAACAAAACAAACTTGGATAAATACATACGTATACAGTATTATTGTATGAAATAACATATTTATTTTATTTCCAGCAAGATCTGCTGGTGACTCTCAAAAACTTTTGGATTTTTATGCTTCCTACTTGCCCGAAATAGGGCCTCTAAAGAAATTTAGGTCCAAAAAGGATATGTGGGTCGAAATAGCAACAAATATTGATGCCAAAACTCGAAAGCAGTGCGAGGTTTTGAGAAGGAAAAAGGTGGCTGTAGACAACAATAAAACTTCTGGTTCAAAAACAAAGTAGATCGATTTCGAAGAAAAGCTGAGGTTCAAATGAGCAGCAACAAGCTTATCAAAGTTGAGAAGGGTGAATATGCAAAAAACAAAAGATAAAAACTAAAACCGTACAAAAAATCTTAATAGCTGAAAAAAGAAGAGGGAAGAGAAAGGCGCCATAAAGAAAAAATAGTTTTTCTGCAAAAAAAAAAATATTAGAAAATAAAGAAATATAAAATTAGCAGTGACTTTCTGAATGCATACATATTAAAAATCAGTGTATGTTTGGGTTATGTATGTATATACTTACATACATATGAATATGTATACTATGTACACCCAGGTACATTATAAAAATTAAATAAAAAGTTTTTAGTTTTAATTAATTTTATAACAAAATGCCTTAAAAAGCCGTTTGGTTGGTTTTTATTTGCATATTGCTTTATATATATACATACATGTAAGTATATTTGCACATACATACATAGTATGTATAGTATAAATAATATTGTAATACTTTAACATTTTATGAAAGGTTTTTTACTTCATTCCTTTTCATGCGTCCCAGTTGAGCCAGTAGATTGTTTCTTCGATGGCTTTCAATTCTGTCGAAGCATTTCATTTCTGAAATATCGAACTTTGCCATTGTTTCGACATTATGGAAATCTAAGGCCCTTTAATTTCCGAAAGCGACTCTTCAATAAAAAAAATGTATTTTCTATTTTAACACGAGCTCGGCAAAAATGTGTGTTAAAATTCTTTTCTGAATTACTTAAATTTCCATAACCTCTATAAACTTAAAGGATATGCTGCATCACCTAACAAATAGTATTTGAATGTACATAAATTCGGTAGTTCTTTTCCAATGAGAGAAAGTTTAAGAACTCTTGAGTTATGAATTTTACTGGGGATTCCAGTAAAAACATCCAAGAACCTCAACTTTGCGTCGCAAATACCTTGGAGTGTGATTGAGATTCCATCATGCCTGTTGCAATAAGTTGAACAGATTTTAAGTTTTGGTGTTCTGTTCGCAATGAAACTTTCATCAATACATCCTAAGATATTACGAATTCCAGAAATCTTTAAAAATACATCATACATAATTGATGAAATTGATTAGAAAGAGCACAAATAGTAAAAAACCTAATTTTCATATTTTCATAGAGGCAACGGCCTCTTTTCCTTCATTTGTTTTAGGAAATTTTATTTTCTCCGGCGCAACGTCGCTTGCAAGAAAATTGGAGGTTCTGTGCACATCTGTAAGAGACATGCTAAAAAGGTTTGCCACTCCTCTCAACTGAGGATGATATTTCCAACAACCCTTTTAAAATAAATGCTTTTATATCCATTTCCAACTTCCAATGGTATGAAAACCGTGACGCTCGCCGATGTCCAGCGTTCGTCGCAAAGATTTGTTTTATTTCTGACACCTAGAGAGAAATATAAATACAAAAACTCACCACGTTCGTTTACAAGTATAAATTCACTCTTTATTGCTTTATTCTTACACTACTTTATAAGAGTAGATTATAATTTAATTAGAAAAATAAGTTACAAAAACAAATCGAGGTTTGGTAGTTCGATCTCTGAGTGCGTCTTACGAGGAGCAACCAGAGGCTTGTAAAGTTGATCGTCTGCGGCCAGACCTGTATCTATGTGCTTCTTATAAGGAAAACGAAAATTTTTCACATGTTTACATATCGTCGTGGTGAATGCAATAGGCTGTATGTCAAAAAAATTTAATTTGGTTTTATTGTAGCGTTGTAACCAAAAATGGGGCTCCTACAACTTGCATTTATCTCGTGCCGTTCAGGCAATCAGAAGAGAGCTTTTGTGCGCTTCTTTTGGTTACTGCAAAAGGACGTATGTCAATCGCACGCTTGATTTGACAGTGGCGTGGAGTGTTCTTTCGAGATAAAACCTATAAATTGTGTCATTCTGCATTGGATACTAACATTGGATACAGTGTGAATCGTGGCGATTTATTATTATATTCTAGCCAGCGAAACTAAAACAAACAATTTTTCTCAGAAATAATCAGTTTTTGTCTTTCCTGCAAAAGTATGATTTAGTGACATACAGCATATTGCATTCACCACGACGATATATTTTTAGAATGGAACATAAATTGTAGCATACATGGAACATTTTTGTCAGAAAAGAAAACAGCAGTAGAGAGGATGAGATGGTGAAAATCGAAATCTTAATTGTTTTACAGCTCTGATATTGTGTGTTATGTTAGTTTTAAAGATCAGTGTTGCAGTGCCACTGCTATGCCTTCGTCACTTGAACAGTCCAAGAACAACAAATAAAATGGCACACTAATGCACATTTGAAAAATGCATGAAACTGGGCTCGAACCCATGTTCTTATTCATTATTTGCTTTGTAGTCAACGCGCTATATATTTTCACTAAAGTCTTAAAAAAATTTGACCATTTCAAATAAAGAGCAGCCTAGTGCCCCTACAAGAAAAGTTACCACTTTCAGCTGTAGTGTCCCATAATATTGATGGGTCAGTGATGGGTCGTTGTCTATTGTCTTTACGTTGTATTATTTTAAGTAAAGTTTTCGGCTTCTTGAACTCATTTTGCACTAATTTAAGCGTGAATAAGTGCAAACAAACAAACAAGATCGTAGATGATATACGAGTATCATGAGCATATTATGATTGTTCCCAAGTGTACATAAACGTGAGCAAAATATTATTCGCAGCACCATTTCTAATAGTAACATATAACAAGCGGTGTAAAATAACAGCAAACAACAACGCCAACAATTTGAATGACCGACAAAAATAGCAACAACAACAAGTGTATTTGCAAGATTTTCTCAATGGTTTATTTTAACTTGTGCCGGCATTAAATACCGTATTTAATGATAAATGTTGCTGCCATATTATGACTTGTCATAAATTTGCTTTTATATCCATTACTCATTTGTCAATATTTTTCATTTTTGTTAACTTTATACACACGATCCAAAATTCCAAAAAGAACCGATCACAGCCATTTACACGCATGTATTCTTTTTTAGAACTTTCAAAAGAGGAAAAATGTCAAGGGCCTTTAGTAGCAGAAATGATGATATAATTTTAAAATCTAGTTAAATCTTTATTCAAGGAGCATCTAAATGAGCTTTCTACATTGAAAAAACAGTGATCTTTTAAAATTGCTACGAGTGGCCGAAAACTATCGAGATATTTATTTGTTTGTGAATGAAATTGTTTTAGTTCTTTACAGAAACCTGCTAATGTTTTTGAAGCTTAAAAAGCCTTTTATAAGGCCTTCCAAAAACTTCGTTTCCTTTCATAATGGCTTACCAACATCCAAGTATGAAAATATATTTTTATATTTTTACACATTATGTGTTCGTATTTTAACTTCTTAAAGATAAGCTGCACTTTAACGCATCCATGCTTGAGTGATGGCTTTTAAGTAGACGACAACGGGAATGGCAACGGCAACGACACAAGCAAACAAATACAGCAAAACAGACAACATTAGCAACATTTTACGTCCATTATTAGTGAAAGAATAAAAAGCAAAACGAGGATGTCTGCCTATACAGCACAAAGGAAACATCTGAATAGCAGTTTATACCCAGCTTGAGTGAACAACTTCCTTTTTTCAAAAAGTAAAAAAATACATACATACAAATGTAAAAAAAGCTGAGACCAAGTCATCTAAAAACGTCATATTCATACAGTCATCATTTATATAAAAAAATAATAATAATTCATTTAACTCAAACACAAGTTCTTAGCTCCAAAATAATGAGGAAACAATGAGAAAAATTTTCAAGAAAATAAAAGATATTCTCACAATATTTCGTGCATTATGAAACAATTGTTATAGTTGGTATCGGTGAAGTGTTTGTTCAAGTGTTTTTTTTCTGTTTTATGTATAAATTTTTTTCTAAAACGGGGTTATTTTAACATAGTTTGTTGTGAAATGTATTTGCTTTTAACGAAAAAAAAATATCTTGTTACAATTTTTAATTTGTTCCGATTAATTGCCTTGTTTTTTTTTTTTGAGTTAGTATTCTGAAATTAATTTGTCAAATTTGTTGATTAAAGTTCTAATGTGTTTACTTTTGCGTTAAAAGAATGATAAGTGTCTCAGAAAATATATGTATGCTTTGGTAGTTAAAAGATTTTTAATCATTTATGTACGTGTTAATGGCTTTTGCGGGCATAGTTTTTTTGTTGAATCTATTTTCTATATAGTTTATAGAGAAAACCAAAAAATTGGGAATTACCGATTTAAAAGTAACATTGTAGGATACTAAATTTCCGGAAAATTTATTCATAAAAATGTATATAATTATTTTATAAATCTTTTTAATTTGATTAATAAATATACATACATATAAATAATAACATAGTTTGAACAGTGGTTCATTTGTGTTTGAAAAGACATTGCTTAAATATCACAGTGCAACACGGAAAAAAACCCATATACGGACACCACTACGTGATAAAAGACCAAAAAAAGAAGACCCGTGTCTCCCAGTTTTGCCCAAAGTAATGCATTTTTTTTATGGGACCCCAAAGATTTGGGCCCTCGGTGTCATTTTTGCAAAATACTGATCATTTTCTCAGGCTCCTATCTTGCAAATCGTTTGGAATTTTGATTTACTCTCTTGTGCAAAGTTGTAGATCCTGTCATAAAGAAGAAAAATTGTGAACATATAAAATCAAATAATCTTCATCTTCAAGATGAAAATCGCAAAAAATTAAAAAAATTCGATGTTTTTTACCTTTTTTCCACTGTTCAGGTCCATGGGTAGCAAACCGTTAACAATTCAAGAAAACAATCAACTACAAAAATGTACCTAAAATCTCATCAAAGAACTTTTTAGAACATATAAACTTCCTAAGAATGATTCTTAATACCGTTTAGATAGCACTTAGGTAGCCGCAAAAGTGAAAAATTTCACGAATATTGCTTAACAATTCCCAATTTTATGTGGAGCGGTGGCAGAAAGATGTTTTGAGTATTGTCAATTGGAGGTGCACTCGTCAGTCTATTTCATTTGTTCCTCCACACTTCCCATAAAAAAGTGCATGACTTCGGGCAAAACTAGGAGACACAGGTCTTCTTTTTTTTTGTTCTTTTATCACGTAATGGTATAAAGAAATAAGTGTAGTTTTATATTGATACATATGTAAGGAATATATTATGTTATGAAATAGTTATATTTGTTATGAAATAGTTATATTTGTGGACAAAAAAAATCAGGTCATAAAGTACAGATATTTTTCATGTATATTTCATACCATGCAAATTAATATTTGGCACCCCTGTTTTTGGCAGCTCAAATGTTTTTATGTAACATTTTACTTTTTATATAATTTAACAATGAGTCGAATTACAAACGAACAACGCTTGCATAGTACTGAATTTTATTATCAAAATTCATGCTCGGTTAAGAAAGTGCATTATGCACTTCTTTCATTCTTCTGAGGCTGCTATTTGGTATCTTGTGATTAAACTTTGCACCAAATTTGCATAATTGGACATTTAACTACCAACACCTAAAAGTAGAGTTCGGATGAGAGTAACTGATGTGGAGCTGCGTTGTATTTGTATTAGAATAAAAGTTAAAGTTTATTTTTTATACTATTTTCGATAAATTTTTAGTAAAAAAATTATAAAAATAATTTCTAGGAGTCATTACAAAATTCTAAAATTTCTTTAAATTATTACCAATTTCAATTAGCCCTAAAAATTTATATATTTTTCAAAAAGTTTTATTTAGAATATTTTTTGCCAACTTTTTAGCATTTTTCCAGAAAAGATATATTTGCAAAGTTGTATAAGATAAAAGAAAACATAATTTTATTTAGGAAGCGTTTTATCATCGATAACTTTCCTGTAAATATGATTTTTATCGATTTATGTTCTACAGGAAGAAATTTCCTTCGATTAGATTCTCGATAATTTTTTGTTATTTTGGATTTCCTTCCATAAACTTTTAACAGAAATTTTGAATTTATTATATTTTTATCAGAGTTTTTATAGACCTTTTTATTTAAGAATAGTTTTTGAATTTTTTAGAAAAAAAATTTTATTTTGTTGGTAAGTATTTTCTATAAGTAAGAATTTTCTAATTATAATTTCTTATAACATCTTATAAGAAAAAACTTTCTGAGAAAGTTCATAAAAAAATCTACTTAATTATAAATTTTTTATTGGGACTATGATCGTATATTTTGCTAAAGCTACATTGTACCGATAAATCTTTTAAATAAAAATTTAATAGTCGTACATTTAATGTAGAAATATTTTTCAAGGTTAATTTTTTATAAAAATATTTTTTTGGTGAAAGGAGATTTTTAACTTTAGTCGAGTTATTTATATTTGTTTCTCGAAATCACTGTATTAATATGAGGTAGTACAATGCCTTCTTGGAGTTATAGTTTTCTATAAAGAAACTGAATTCACCTTTTACCAAACTTCGAAATTAGTCAAAATATTCGAAAGTATTAAAGAAATATTTGCAAATATTATCAAATTGTTTGTACTTTTGTTTAGTTTTACGCTTTTCTCTCAAAACTCTACCATTTCAGATCGATTCCTTTGCAATATAAGCAACATAGCTTCTATATACAAAGTTAAAGCATATTATTTTTTATCTATTTCTACTTTAAGGTTTTTTATAAAACTTTGCACAATTACTCAGCTATTATAGCAAATTATGATTTACAAAGCGACAGTGCCTATCACATTTAAAATAAATATTATATTTGAACAGATTCTTATGAAGCTTTGCACATATTTGATTCTCGAGAAAATAAAACATTATGATACAAAAAGTGGGAAATGCTGCGCCCAAATAAATAAATACTATGTGTTATTTATTTCTAATTAACCGATTTTTAATGAAAGTGTTTCCTGTACAATACAAATCTATGATTCAAAAAATGGTCATTGCCACGTCCATGTAAAGCCTTGCAGGCGATTTTTTAGTTCAATGTCTATTTTCGTTTGAATTGTTTGTTAAGCGTAAATTTATGATAGGAATCCTTTACTTCTTCCGAAAAAAAATCCTACACCATGATGTGTTAATAAATATTTGAAAAACTCGTTGTCAGTATTCATAAAGTTAAGGATTGCAGAGAAAATTTTCGAAAAAATAAATAAAATTTAACAAACAAATAAAACAAATCGGTAACATATCAAACATGAAAAGAAAAAAACATAAAAAAACTGTAAAACAAGACAAACAAAATAAGAAAATTAAAAAAGAGTAAAAAATAGTGCATGACAAACAATGATGCAAGTGTTTCTTAATTTTTCAATAATAAAAAATCCATCGTGCTAACCTGAGTTGTCTGTTTTTCTAACATTCGTTCGTCGTTCTGTCAGTCAGTCTAGTTATTTTGTCTATCCGCGTGTTCGGCTGTCCAGGGTCTATCCTCAATCAACCATCTAACGAATGTAAAATGCTGAACACGCATAACGATACAAAAAAAGACAATAACAGTGGGTTGAAGAAACTATAAGTTTGTTTATCTTTGAAAATTTTTTAATTTTAAGGTCTATAATTTTTTAATTACGATAGAAAGTGTTATCTTTTGTCTATCGGTAAATGAAACTTTATGCGGAAAATATATGAAACTACAGACTACAGAAATAACGAGAACTTTTTTTTTAACTTGGACCAGCACTCAGGGGATGACCCCTACATATGCAATGCATTGTGCCGGAACTAGGAAAATTGGTTATGGGAAGGAGGATAAAGGGAGTAGTGTTTGTGGACGTTCGCTTTGAACTTTCCCACACTGAAAGTAACAGGAAAGACCTCTGCAGGAAGTTTATTCCACATGCGAACTGTTCGGCTAAAGAAAGAATTTTCTCTGTAATGCGTAGTGCGATCCACTGGCATATCAACCACAAATGGATGCGCTCTTAACGAAGAACGTGTTGTTCGTACAAATGAGCGGGTTTCGGGAACAAGTTCCCTGATTTCATTAGAGCACATTCCATTGTAGTAACGATAAAACAGTGAAATACATCCCACATTGCGTCGATGCTCCAGTGAGTCAATAGAGTTGGCTACCCTACTGTCACCGATGAGCTTCTTCGCCCTCTCCTGTACTTGGTCGAGTATCTTCAAAATAGACTTTGAGGCACCGGCCTATACATGAGAGTTGTATTCCATTTTCGGTCGGATATAGGTGGTGTAAATATTAAGGAGATCAGATGGAGTGAAGTATCTCTTACACCGTCTTAGAAAGCCGAGGCACTTGAATGCTTCTTTTGAAACCTGAAAAATACGATCAGTCCATCGAACATCACATTTAATTTTCTTGCCAAGAACATCAAGACTTTCTGATTCCTCAATATCTACACCACCCATTATTACAGATGAAGCAGCATGATTGTACGTACATTTCTGTGTAAGCATACAACACTGGGTCTTATTTATCGAATCATTCATATTTTGCCTCATTGCAGCGATATCCGGCAGGCTTGGTCTGTTATTGAATGAATATGAATGGCACATGCTGCTGTCATCTGCAAAAGAGTAGATAGGATTGAAAGTTTGAAGTAGAAGGTCGTTTAAGAAAATAAGAAAAAGTGTGGGAGAAAGAACGGATCCTTGCGGTACCCCTGAATTAATCTTGAACTCGTTTGATGAGATCCCTTCTATAACAACTCGTATAGTGCAATCTCTGAGAAAGCTTGATATAAATCGAGAGAAGACATCACCGACACCAAAAGCAATAAGTTTTGACAGAAGTGCACCATGCCAAACTCTATCAAAAGCCTTGGAAATATCTAGAGCCACCACCTTTCTCCCGCCAAAATGGTGAATAGAATGACACCATCTTTCCGAGAGAAAAGCCAGTAGGTCTCCCGTAGAGCGACCCCTACGAAATCCATACTGGCGGTCGCTAAGTAAGCTGTTGGACTCTAAATATCTCACAAGATGGAAGTTTACCATACTTTCCATAACTTTGGAAAGTGCAGAACAAATTGAAATTGGGCGGTAATTTTCAGGGTTGTTAGCCTATCCTTTTTTGGAGATTGGCGTTACATTAGCAACCTTCCAACCTTTACCAGCATGGTACAATGTACTGAAAAGGTTAGCTAACGGACGCGCTAGCGTCGAAGAGCACTGCTTCAAGACCAGTGCTGGAATACCATCCGGCCTATGAGATTTATTTATGTTGAGATCTGCTAGAACCTTTTTAACTGCACGGGCTCGAAAGAATATTCTAGGCATAGTTACAGATACTCTTTCAAGCACGGGCAGTGGTTGAGTGCTTTCCGGCAAGTGGGCGTTACTTGCAAATAATTCAGCCAGAAGGTTAGCTTTATCAACCGGGTTAGTGAATACTTGATCATCCTTTAAAAGAGCTGGAATTGAGGAACTATCATTATCCTTTACTCTTTTAACGAATGACCAAAAGCTCTTACTACCCCGAGGGGCATTAAGAACTTTAGCACGAAGGCACTGCTCGTACAAAGCTTTTTGGAGCCTTAATACTTTGGCACATGAAGATCTCGCCCTTTTGCGTAGCGAATCAGTATCGGCATTTTTGTTATTACGCCATACAGTGAATGCTTCCTCTCTGGATTTGACTGCATTTTTGCATGTCAGATTCAACCACGATTTCGCTCTAGGTTTAATGGATATTTGCTTAGATGGAATGAAAGCTTTCATTCCTTGCAAAATTACGCCTTTAACAATTTCCGCCATGGCATTGACATTATTGTCTAAGAAACAAAGGTTCCAATTAAAATGCCTAAAGAATGCGTTGAGCTCAGCCCAACGAGCCTTTTCGTATATGTATTTTGTACGTTTCGTTGCTATTTGAGAAACGTTGTGAAGTTCTGAAGACAAAAAGGAGGCGGAAATGGTGCAATGGTCCGAGTTACCGAGAGGTGCATTTACGCTCACTTCATACTTTTGAGGGTGTGAAGTTAGAAACAGGTCAAGAATATTGTGTTGGTGCCCTTCAACGCACGAAATATGTGTTGGCTCATTCACTAGTTGCGCTAGGTGGTTGTGCGCTGCATATAACTCAACATATTGGCCTTCTGGGGTTGTGTGGCTCTAATGGTGGAGCCAAGATGAGTTGTGAACATTGAAATCACCAGCAACAACAATTTCACTGTCTGGAAAACTTTCCAGGATCTTCGATATGGAGTCGGAAAGGGCATCGAAGCCAGAAAAAGTTTTATCCCTTTCGGCATTTGGGATTCTATATAGAAACCCGAAATGTAATGAATGTGACCTGATTTTGAATTTAACGCAGAGGCAACTAAATTCCGGATCATTCGTGCCTAAAAATTGCTGGCACTGGTACACTACTTCATTTCGTATATAAAGTGCAAGGCCTCTGTGAAGGTTAAAAAGTGATAGGAGGTGATACCCTGGTAAATGAAAATCCTGTGGATCAGCTTCCTCAGATACCTGGGTCTCACATTAAGGCGAAGACGTCCGACCGATGGACACAAACGTGAGCAGAGGCAGAGAAGAAATTCGCCCTCAGCCCACGTTTGTTGCAGAAGTCAATTTTGAATCGCCCTGTCATAACAATGGTAGGAAAATTAAAATCGAGCGTTTTTTGTAATAAAGTTTAATTCACTGGTTTTATGGAATTTGCGACTAGTTTTGCAGACAGCTAAAAAACCAAAAAAATTAAGGAAGCCAATTTTTTTTGTTTTTTAGACAAGTAACACTCAGGCAATTAGTATGCCTAACCACCAGCAGGTGCGTTGCCTTCTTTTGGAAAGGGTTAATGCGAGTGGATGGGTGGCGAAAGGGAGAAAGCTTACTTGTTTTTACAACTCTGATATTAAATGTGTTTAAAGCTGTTGTAGCCATGTTTTTGTTAATTATTTTACTTCGCCAGCAGCGAATTTGCTACAATACCGACGAAGGACCAGTATCAATTTCTGCCAGTACTGTTTAGTGACCAGTGCTATGCCTTCATCACTTAAACAGTCCGACAACAACAAATACAATGGGATACTAATGCACATCCGAAAAAATGATGACTTGCCTGAAAGTGGTATCGAACCCACGTTCTTAGACATTATTTGCTTTGTAGTCAACGCGCTAAATACTTCAGCCTAAGGCGCTGACTACAACACCCTCATTAACTTTTATGGAACTTATTTATGCTTATTATGGACTTATTAATTAATTGCTTAACACTTAATATCAATTAAATTTTAGTTTTGATTTAAATGAAAAATAATTGAACATTTTAATAGAAACGTTTTTGAGTTGCACTGTGAGTTGAATTCGCTCACAAAATATATTGGTGTAACTATTATTATACATCCTGGAGTTGAAGATATTACTCAGGTTAATTCAAGTTTTTTAAAGATACGAGCATATAACAGATGCTGCAGTTTCCGAATAAAAGAAAAGTAATCAAGTATTGTAGTTTTGGTATATCCTTAAAAATTATTTAAATAGAAAAAATATAATTTTTGAGATATTTGTTTCTAGCATTTATTTATTATAAAGAACTAATACATGTGGAAATATGCATCAACATATGGGCAAGTCCCAGAAAAAAACAATTTTTTTTTAATTTATCATACACTAGATATATAATTTTATAAATAAAAAAATTAATTTCGTTGATCTTTAATGCACAAAAAAATTATTACCAAATCCTACCGTACCTCAGATCTTCTAATATCTTACCAGAAATTAACAATTTTTAGGAATCCATAACTTTACTTTAGTGCTAATGAAGATGATCTTATCAAAAGCCATATTTTTATACTTCAATTCATTTAAATTTTAGTAAAAAATTTGTGTGTTTACTATTTTGGAAACATTGAAATCAGGTATGAAATTTCAGAATAGGAAATATCTGGCATGCGTCACGTAGTGGGCGTCATAAAGAATTCATGTCTTTTGATAAAAAACGACAAAATTTGTTGGATGCAAATAAGATATTTTATATTTCTGTTATACTTATCTTTCTTTTAGGAACTAGATACTAAGCACCTTGCGTAAGTTGAAAGCACCTCTTTTGAAAGACCAAAAATTTTGTATATATGAATGTGAAAATGCGTACTAATGTAGCGTTCGCCCGCATAAGTTGCCCATATATAAACACGCAGAAAGTTATTAAGCCTTTTCTGAATGCCTTACTTGCAACTTTAAAGAGTGGTATATACCGCACGATCACTGCACAATAGATGGGCAAGGAAAATCTTTGATCAGAAAGAACATTTTTTTCTGGCCCACTGTGTTTATGGAAGTACATATCTTCAAGTACTGGTAGAACCGACTGCGTGAATGCTGGTAAACTAAACAACACTGTAAATAAAACATGCATGTTACGTTTTATTCAGACATTTTTTTCTTTAATTTTATTTCTTATATGTATATAGAGTGTCAGTAGGTTGGTTGTGTGACTGGTTTGTTATTTGGTTGATTTGTTTGTTTCAGTGAAACAAAATATAAAAAAAGAAACACAACAGCTCTAATACACATCATGGTTTTTGTAGGGCTAGAAAACAAACGTTCATAAAGAAAAATTCTACTTGCATATTTAACAAACAGACGGATAGACAAAAATTTCGTATTTAAGTGTGAATGAAATGAACTCTTAAATAAAGGCGGCTCAAGTCTTAAGATGTTTTGTTTCTATTTTCAATGTTTTATAGATGTGAGTATTTTCACTTAAAAACACGCACACACACACACACACAAACATATATTCAATCGGCCGGTCGTTGTCTTAAAACGGATATTTCAACAAGTAAGTTTCTTCTTTTTTTGAGTTTGTATGAAAATTGGAGTAGGTCTGTTATTTCCAATTTAACAAAGACAACAGAAATTAGTTTAAAAAACAATAAGCAACTTATTAAAGGCGTCGCTTTGAGTTTTTTTTAAATAAATATTCATTACTCTTCCAGCGGAACTCTAATTAACAGCAATTTAACACACACCAACACAATCACATACTCGTACACTCTCTAATTTGTTGGAAAATTCATTTTCAAAATCACGCATTTGCGATCAAACAAATCTGTATTGAATGTTGAAAACAAATTATGTCATGCATATGAATTTCTTAAACAATTAAGCAAAAGTTATAAGTGCCGGTTTTTAATTTTTTTTATAATTTAAATAAATTATAACAAGCATACGTTTGTTGCTGGTTGATTTAATTTACATGAAATGAAACGCTGACAGGATATAGACTATATTGAAAGTTTGTTAATTGTTTAAAGTGTTTTTCAATGGTTGTACTGCATTTAATTAGTAAGTACATACATGTATACTCCAGTATTGTTGTTCCGGTTGAATTTGAGTTTTTTTTACTTTTATGTCAATTACATTTTCGTATACAAAAAAAGGTATTGATTGACATTTTCATATTTTCAAATTTCTGAAACACAAATAGAAATGATAACAGTAATGCTGAAAAAGTATAATATGAAAAACTTGAACTCCAAAAACTCTGTTTTGCTACTGCCAAATACTAACAACAATTATCAATTGCAACTTGTTAATACTTTTTTGATTAAAGAACTGCTGAACCAAGTGATAGAAACTAAAGTTTTTTGGTTTTCATGAATCTTGAGTAAAAAAAAACTACGAGAGTGCTGACAAAAACTGTATCAGTGTATGTACACCAGTGATTGTGTCATTTCTTTAACTATTGCATGCTGAGTGCATGGCACTGTAACACTTTCACAGACTTCTGTCACTTTTATATATTTTAATACGATTTGCTTCTTTATTATTTTCATTATTATTATTTTATTTATCTTTCATGTAAATTTATAAATTACCTTAATCAATCAATAAATTTTATGTGTGTTAAATATTATATACATACATTCTTTGGTTTTTTAATTTATGTTTATGTAAAGAGTTCAAGAACTTATATACACCAATATACATAATTACTGAAGCGAAAATTTTATAAAAACCTATTTGAAAATTCCTATACAATTCCTTATCCACTAAACTAATTTACTACTTAAGCTGGTGCTTGATCTGAGTTTGAACAATGGAGATAGAAATTATGTGTAAGTCTTTCTAACTTATCTTCCATTAATTCCAAATTAGCAATATCATGGAGTCTGCGGGCAGACAAATTTAACTGGAGATTAAAAATCATTTTTAAAAAATTACTTTGTGAAATCTGTAGTTTTAAATATGACATTTTGCATTATTACTCAAGACTGGGGATGTGTAAAACATGACCGCATGGATAATTGATTTCAGAATGATTTTTTTATTTCTAATATTTAATTTGGAATTTCTATTAATAGATGAATTAAGAAATTGATCTTATTTGTGACATATGATATATAGCCTTTAAATTTGATTTTGGACAATGTTTAATTCAGCAATTCTACTGAATTAAGTTAAACTATTTTGTTTAACCTGTTCGGGGTCTCTTCAAGGTGGTTCACCAGGAAGAGTAATTGTTGCAACTCAAGCACTTGAAACTTGGTTGCGTGGAGATTGGTGGTGTTGCTTCCGATTCCACTAATGTTTGCCGATGACGGATGCAATGGGATACCAACTCGTTTAACTAGGCGCTCAGTGATGCAGTTTACCTACTTGGGACTTTGAGTAAAGTAATGCGCGGCATTCAATTTCTGACGAATCAGTTTTGATTTTAACTACTGCAGTACCAAGAATCACAACTGACAATGACGACTGTTGACTTGCTGTGGTTAAATAAGTAGCCTTTGAGTTGGTTAAGAAAACTGGCGTTGCAGGGGATACTGTAGCCTCTACCTTTTTCGTTGCAGAGATTGAGGTTGCCTGCGGTTTCTTTTCATTTAGTGGTATTGGCGAGTAAATCTTGTATTCTAGATGTATTCTTGTTGCATTTCGTGCAACGCCTGGAGGCATATTGTAATTTTTTGTTTTTGTAATACTTCTAAGTATTTCACTTCTTGTTTCCATAGAATTGAGAAATTGTTCAGTACAAGTCTTTCTTGATGGAAAATACAAGCTTCCCTTTTCCTGCTGAAATATATTGTTTGTATTTTGTCGTTATATTACTTAATTTTTCATTTATTGAAACATGCAGATACATATATCTGCCACACTGAATCGAAGGCCGCTTTAACATAAAGCAATACCTATTCAGTCAATTTCCGTTTGACAAAACTACCTTAATGTGTACGATGTTCACTTAATAATACATGCTAACTGGAAACGTTAGTTAAAAAACATGACGAACAATATATAGGTTATCTAGTTTATAATTTGCTGTATAAAAAAGCATAGACTGCATAGTGCCATTGAAGTGTTGAAAAAAAAATAAACACAAATAGAAGTAATTAGAAATCTGGTTGTGTTTTTGTTTTATTTTAAAGAAATTAAAAGAAACTAGTCGAGCAAACGTTTATGAAAAGATCGAAAAGTAACAATATTATTTTGTTATTTCCAAGCAGCATAATTAACAGCGACAAAGAATTCTTTTACCTCAGATTACGAATGAGGATAAGAAAATTATTTTTACCGAAAGTCCTATTTTCCGCTTTGCCAAGTCAAATCTTTGCCATTGACTTTAATATTCAAACGAAATTATTCATCATTTAAAGGGGAAACAGTATAAATTCGTTAAAATTGCGCAGACTTCCAGGCAATGGCGGAAAAATAAGCAAAGGAAATAATGCAAAGCATTTTGTATGCTGATAAAGTTTGACCTCACTTCTCGGTAAGAAACTATAATTTACAATTCTTTTCACTGGTATACACACTTTTTTGCTAAGATCGATCTCTATTGTCAACAGACTGCATTGGACAGTTAAAGTGTTTATTTGATTGTGCTGATCTATGTATAATTGAAGTTCACAAAATCGGAATTCAAATAAGAACTTTCGATATTTATCGAAATTTGCACTTAAATTGTATTGAAATTTCAGTCGATATCGAACGACATAATTTGATTCCAGCTTTGGGAGCGCCAAGCACAGAAAATACTCACAGCTTATTGAGTGACATGTCGTAGGTTACTGTACGACATCGATTGTTTATTTTTAGAGCCAGTCTCTCCTTTACGTACGAAACTAAGTGAAATATGTTGTTTTTTGTTTAAATTTTTAAATAAAGAATCCTTTGCAGAACATTTTTGCCGAAGCATTTATTGCTCTAGTATGATTTTTTGAGGTTTTATAAAGAAAAGCATTTTTTATGTGTTTAGCCTCCTGGGAAGGTTTTCGTTAAAACTGCTTGGCATACAAAGTGCTAAATTTTTTTTTGTTGCCTGCACAAAATAAAATTTTTGGCCTAGCATTCTGCCGGTCAACACGCATAGATTTCATGATTAAAGAAGATCATATAACTGTCCTATTATTTACAGATTTCCCTAGCAAAAACTTGGTAACGACTTCTGTTGAGATCAATATAATTTCTGCACAACCTGCATACCGTCTGCATTACTATAAAGTAGTTATTTATTACACTAATTACTAAAAACACTATTAATCTCTGAGTGGAACAAAACAGCGTGTGCTTATCAAATGATCAACAGTTCAGCCACTGGTAAGCCTTTTTTGTTATTAATTAGGTGAGTATTCGTGAAAAGAAGCTTTAAGTGCATAACACTAGATTTGCGCAACAGACCCATGAGTAAAGGACTCGACATCAAGCACAGCAATTCCTTCAAAATAATGATTTTAATACTGACATTTAAATTTTATTGTGTTTTGTGTAATGACTTAATGACTTCTGAGTAATGATATTTTGAATTCGTTATTTGCAATCCGAATTGGTAAGTACTTACATCCAATGACATCGCCAAGCTAAAGTAATGAGTTAAGATGCCAAGTATAGTATTGAAAGGTATGCATCTCTTATGTTTGTCAATATTTTAACTCATTACTTTGCGCTCAAATTAATTACAATCAATAGCATATTTTGATTTGAAAGTATTTT
This sequence comes from Gymnocheta viridis, assembly GCA_956483585.1. Classification (NCBI taxonomy): domain Eukaryota; kingdom Metazoa; phylum Arthropoda; class Insecta; order Diptera; family Tachinidae; genus Gymnocheta; species Gymnocheta viridis. The sequence goes on along the minus strand of OY101441.1, from coordinate 103,878,003 downwards.
TTTGCAGTCATAAAAAGACGCTAAGCCCTAAGTTAAATTTTGTTTGTTCAAATAAAAAAGTTTCGCGTTAATGTCTTATTTATTTTTTATTTGTTTCATCATTTTTCTTTTCCTGTCATCTTATCATTCATATACCAAAATTCACTTGTTCCATCTGACCACTTCACTTGTTTTTGCTTTTTTGATTTTTGCTTTAATGAGTGGCTGGCTGACTGTTCTTGTAAACCAAACAACTGATTGTTGTATGGTTGAATACCATTTCGGATATTTTATTTTATTTGTGTTTTTTGGGTGATTATTTAACAACATCCATTAGCATCATTTTTAAAATTGTGATCATTAATTATGTTTTGTGTCCTGTGTTAAGTGCAAAATTTCTCATGTGTAAATGAACGTTCTGGTCAATCTTTCAAAAGGGATACACATGATTTCTTTTCATTGTTTGTCATGGGCTAACTGAAATCTAAGAAAAGAAAAGATTATGTTAAAAAAATAAAGAAAGAAATACATGTGTAATTTTTCATAAAAGATGATTTAATTCATACATTATAAATTAACAATAATTTATCAAATTAAGAGAACGATTTTTTTATTTGTATTCACTTTTGAAACTAAATAAAAGTATTGAAAAGAAGAATCAGAAAAACATATTTGAAGAGTCAGAAAGGACGCAAGAATAAAAACTGTTTAACAACTATTAACTTGAGTGGAAGTATGACAACTAAGGAAAGAGTAAAAGCACGTAAATTTGAACATTGGTATTTATGAAATGTCACCGCAGTCAACAATTAAATGTGATATTTTCACTTATTGCATCAGAAGTAAAGCACATTGGTACACATTCAGAAATTACCACTAAGTGTTAGCTTTTTTAAGTACCTATTTAAGTTATTCACAGTTGGTTATTTTGAGCACGAAAAGTTTTCATTTAGTTTAGTGGTGAAGTTGTAACTAAAAGATAACTAACTAATACACTCAAACAGCTAATTGGTTTCTATTGCGTTCAAATAATATCCGTAAACCAAATACACTACAGATGTGTTTTTGGTCAACAAAGTTCTGTTTTACAGCCCCTTATTTTAATTGATTTATATACAAACTATGAACAAAAATTTACTTTTTTAGGATTTGTATGAAAGTTTAAAAGAATTAAAATCTCTACATGCCAGGTTGCATTTATTACATCAACTGAAAGCAGTTGCTGCACTAATTATGTATTGCGAATAAGATCTATAACTATCTCTGAATTATTTTTTAGCTTCTGTTTTATTAGTTTCGACTTTATTTATGATTTCCGAACATTGTTAGCTAAAATCCAAAACCACGTAATTAATGAAAAATGAGAAATCGGATTTTTGATTGATTGTAATGCATATCATCAACATCCATGCCCCAACAATTTTCACTCTCATATAATCCAAATTAGACATTTTATAAGCGAAAACTGAAAGTACGTTACTACATACTTGTTTCTTGGAAATCGTCACTAACAAATACTTATTTTAATTGAATTTTATGAATTCGTATTATGAGTGTAAGGAGCTTCCGCAAAGAATCGGTATAAGATTAAAAGTTTTTGAACACTTGAAGTTACATTTACAAAGAACAAAAATTTCAAGCAAGAAATGGCAACATCTTCAGGATTTTAGAAATTCCATTTGAGAAATAGTTTATAGACTTTTTTATTTTCACAATTTTGCAAAAAAAAAAAAAATAAATAAATAAATAAATAAATAAATAAATAAATAAATAAATAAATAAATAAATAAATAAATAAATAAATAAATAAATAAATAAATAAATAAATAAATAAATAAATAAATAAATAAATAAATAAATAAATAAATAAATAAATAAATAAATAAATAAATAAATAAATAAATAAATAAATAAATAAATAAATAAATAAATAAATAAATAAATAAATAAATAAATAAATAAATAAATAAATAAATTAATAAAAGTAATATATTGAATTAAAACAGTAAAACTTTCTTAATTATTCTACATTTTACGAATGCAAAACAATTTCTAAATCCTAAAAACATTATATTAAAAACAAACTGAAGCCAAATTAATTAAATAACTTTGGATCTTAAACAATTTTTAGCTACGTTTTTTTGTTGAAGAAAATATGAGTGCAAAAGCATGTAACTAACGTAACTCTTTGAAATATCAACAAATTATTATTTTGATTACAGAAATTAATAAATCGTCCTATATTTAGTAAATCTGCGACATTTGATTAACAAAATTGTATTTATTTTTCAATATATAACATATTTTGGTTCTCCTGAAAAATAATAAAACTGTTACTTACGTGGTTTTGGATTTCTGCTGACGATATGCACCATTGTGCTAAAACCATATTCAACTATTCTTGTGGTTTCACTAAGACTCAGGGGCTGTTCTATTTGATATAAAAGGATTCCACGGAAAACAAACTTTCTTCACTATTTTTTCTAGTTTTATATTTATTAAAACTTCAATTATCATATCTGTAATTAATTTATCATTCACAAATATCAATGGGATTCTTTTGGTGTTTTTCTTAAAATTTAAATTAAATGACAACTTATAATGAAATCAAGTTTTATTTACATATATAAAGGGTGTCCCAACAAGAACGCAATTTTTATTATTTTTTTTACGATTTAATAAAGTTTCACGATTTTTTTTTAAATATCTGTGTTTTATTTAAAATTTAAAAATTGCGCTCTTGTTGGGACACCCTTTATACCATAAAATAAACATTTTTCCATATACTCACACAAAATTATGTTATTTTTAAGACAACGAAGAGAAAAAAAAACTGGAATAATTCAATCACAACAATAACACGCTTCCAAATGTAGACGTAATGAGTAATTTAATAATTAATTCCAAATGTTATAAAACAGATAAATTACTGACGAACAGCACATACTCGTAAACTTAATATGACTCTATTCAAAAAAGTGTTAATAAAATACAAATAAATAATTTATAAAAATTATTTTCTTACAAATGTGTCTTTAGAGTTACTTTGCAATTGTTATTACTATTTATTTTTATAAACATTTGGATTTTTTTATTTGTTTTTCCGGCTTAAAGTCTATTGAAGACAAATAAAAACTCCGTTCACTAAAGTTTTTGTTACTTGTTGCTTATTATTAAAAATACGTTGAAAAAATTATTTAAAAATTCACTATCTAATTACAATATTTTTAACAAAACCGGATCGTTTGCAAAAGTAATACACTCTATAATAAGTAATAATGAGATATTAGGATATTTATAGTTCGAAAAACTTTTCGTAGTATCTCTGGGCCTGGTTCGATTTTTATTTGTTTGTTGAATACAAGTGATAAAGTAGCTGTAAAACAGTCAAATTAGTAGACGAACAACATAGAAGTTATTGTTATTAATAAAAGTGCACAAATAAAGATTAAGGAAATTTTTTAATTCGCTTCTTCCCATTTCGTATCAAAAGTTATGAAGAGTTATCAAATTGTCCTTGACCAAACGATCAGTAAAAAATATTAAAAAACCAAGTAAATAAAGGCGAATAAATATACAATTTAGTGCATTTTTTTAACGGTTCTACCCTATTGTTTTTCTCTATTACGTTTTGTTTCAAAGTCTTATTAACAACACAAATTGATTCATACCAGCTTCGACTTACTGCAGATATATAACAATTTCTTAAATAAGATTTTAAATTAATGACAATCGTAGAATAACTAATTTATTAGTATTTCTTAAAAGTTATGATTGCAATAAAATTTCTGCAGCGTTTTTATAATATAAATTTAATATCAACACTTAAAATTATTATACCGATTAAATTAATAAGTGTTAAGAACACTTTTTTGTTAATAAAGTATTCGAAAATTAAATTTTTTGCAAACTGGTGTAAATAATACAAAAGACTTCAGTTGAAAACATACATATGTCGATGCATCAAGAGTCAATACATTGACTTTTGTTAGTAGAAATACGTAATAAATTTTTTTTCTTAAAAAATTTGCTGGATAAATATAAATATAAATGTATTAATTCTTTATTTTACTTCTTATTAGTTTTTGATTAAAACAAGGTCTCTCTGTGATCTAAATTTGTTTCTTTGAAGATTTTTTTGTCACAACTTGCACTGAAACTATAAAATTATAAGCTTGAATCGCTAGTAAAATTGTTTTAAGTTTAAATAATATATTTTAATTTTGCCAACTGCCACAGTGTATATCAAATGACACTCAAACTTGGTTTCATGTTACAAATTTATTAACGATTTGATTTTAAAAAATCAGCAATTTTCTTGTTCTTGTTTAATTTATTTGTTGGTATTTTTTTCAAGAATCGTGGCTGCTTTTTGCTATAATTTAAATTAATTAACATATTTTATTTACGTTTGAACTCTATAATCTGAACTCGGTATGTAAATATTTATTATAAAAATCTTAAAATTTTTTTTTTATTTTATTGTTTATTTTAGCAAGAATCTTTCACAAAAGCCAACAGTTTGCCGATATTTAGTTTTATGTTTATTTTTATTGAACATGAAAGAAAACAGTTTAAAAACTGCCAAAAGAACAGCATACATATTTAATAGGAAATGTTGGAATAGTTATGGAATTCGTGTGTTACTTAACAACTGTAAACATTAATGGTATCGCTTATAACAGCCAGGATTTAAATACCAGATTTTTTTTTCAAACACTTTTATTTTAAAAATTCAAAGCTAATCTGAAAGTCAATTATTTAACAATCTAGTCTGTGATATTAAAACCTTTGAAAGTTTTAAAATATTTCTCCTGACTTCATTTAATAAATTCAAATAGTTCAAATTCAAACTCTAAATCAATATGATTAATCATTATAATAAAAGTAAAAACAAATTTAAAATAAGTTGTTTTTATATTCACCTACTTTGTATGTTGTTTCACTTCTTTCAACTGTCCTTAATTAATCAATTTACACATATTTAATAGTTTTATTGAAATAAAAAGAAATGAAAACCATTGTATTAAAATAAAAAACCTCATCCATTAAAGACACTCTACATAAAAAAGATATGAAGCATCATTAGTTGGGATTATTAAGTGATTTTTTATTGTCGGTTTTGTCTAAGCATCTCAAAGTTGAGTTAGGCCTTTTTGAAGTGTTGAACAGTTGGGAGCAAAATAACAGCTAAGTAAAGTAATGAAAGTTTTGAAAATATTTGCCATTTTAGAAGGAAGGTAGGTTTTAATAAAAACGTTAATCTTAATTAAGATGCAACACTGAGTACAATACGGGTCGGAAATAGTATAAGACAGTAATTAGAAATCTAAAAACGTTGATTGATTCATAAATTTAGTTTTTGGAGTAAAGATGATTCGATGTGTTGCTACACATGTTTTTTGCCAAATGAAATACCGCCAAATAAAATAATTTCTGATGAAATAACTCCGAATGTAATGCGAACTTAAAAATATTTAATAACGATCTGTTTTTGAAAATATATTTAACATGTTCGTTTGGGAACTTATATTGAAACTACAAAAATAATCAAAATTGTTCAAAAACAGGAACAGAAAACTAATTTTTTAATTGACAACTAATTTTTAAACAAAACGGAAAAAGAAATTGTCGATTTCAAAATTGTTAATTTTTTGCTATTTATATTGTTTATCGATTTTTATACTCCTGAAGAAGTTACCCAAAATGTAACGAAACATTGAGTAAAATAAATTTGGATATTTTTAATAAACAAAGTGACCTCAAGCTCACTTAGAAGAATAATATAAGTAAAGAGTGATATAAAGGTCGAAAAATTGTATTTTAACAATTACAATTTAAATTATCCTCACTTTTTTGTATGGCAATATTTGTCTGTTATTTAATTAATTTGTGAGCTATTTCGTAGTACTATTTGGTAGTAAATTCATTTTGTTCATGAAATTTTGTATGAACATATTTCCTTTTTTGCGATCGCATTTTATTGAGAGGTCTACTACTATTGTAGTGATTAGACAACGAAACGTACATCATTTTGCCCGAACATTTCAGAAATCAATAGCGTTGGCTACCATATCTTCACCTAGGAGCATCTTCGTCCTCTCCTCTTCTCACGATCGAGTAACTTCAGAAAAGAATTTGAAAATTGTTTTATTGTGGAATATACTAATTATGTAGTTGTGCTATTTTTGGACTATGCAATGGCCGCTTTCTATGTCTACATGAATGAAGGATGCGAAAAAAATGCGAAAACTTTTTTAAACGCTCGAAGGCTTTCCACAAATCAGTAGAATTTTAATATAAAAATTTATTTATAGCATTCGATTGCCTAAATAAAACAATTACACCATATGTATTTATAAAATATAACACAGAATATAAAAAATCTGGCACTACTTTTCTAAACATATCTGTCCATTTTATTTAGTAAATAAATGTTTTTAGTTTGCAGGTGTTTCATCTGTATTTAACAAATTGTTAAAAATTTCATGATATTTTTTAAATTTTTAATTAATATCAATTGATAACCTTTAGAGACGGTCATTTAAGATATTTAGCCCAAAACCACCAGCACCTTACAAAGAGAAAGTGTTGGAAAAGCTATTTTAATGTAGCTGATTATTTTGGAACTCATATAAGAAAAAGTAAACTAATTTCATTTCAAATTTAAATTAAAGCAAAATTTACAGAAAATTAATTATCCTTTTTAAATCGACAGTTCAAAGTGTATCTCATTCTTATTTCACTTTTGCACATTATAAATTTTCAGACCCTTTTGCACGCACATTTGGTAAATGTTATTGAAAATGTGTTCATTATTGAGCTGTTTGCATCTCATCGATACGTTGACAATTATCACAAGCATTGGCAAGCATGGCAAGCACTTGTAGCATGCATTTTCAAGTACTTGTACACAAGTGCGTTGTATATGTGTACACTGTACAGTTCGTGTGCAGATGCATTTGACTGCTATATTTTGAAGTATTATTGAGAGCGAAGACCCAGAGTGTGTTATTCAATGGGGTTTTCAAAATTATGAATTTCTGTTGCATTCTCGTGTGGTGGTGGCACTTGAAAGTGGCATGTTCCCTTCCTATACTCAGTACTCCAATGTTTAAGAAGTTGTATGTCGTATACACATTTTACCCTTATTAATGCATTTGCTTGTTAGTTTAAGTCTCTCTACACATGCTGTTGTTAATTATTGCAGTTGTTTATAAAAAAATGGTTTCAAAATTTATTTACGCAATTTGTAGATACAGTTTTGTTGTTGTTATTGTCGTATGTAAGCATTTAGTGGGAGAAAATCTTTTTAGGCGATAATTTGAACAAATCATTTATTTTATTTATAACAAGCTGACATAAGAAGATGACAATGGAAACTGGAAGGCAGGAGAGGGCGATCTCTGTTTCTTTCAGTATATAAAATTGACTCATGATAATTGTAATTTATATAATTTTAATCTCTCGTCAGTGTAAAGTTTTTGCTGGCCCTTTGAAAAGTTCTTGATAAACTAGAAAATTTCCATGTGTATCGAATAAAGCTATAATTCCAAGAATTTTACTATGATGGGTATCGAGCGGTTTCAGCACAAAACACAATTCATTGGACAACAAATTCAAGTGATAAACGTCTGCGTGTAAAAAGGTTTAAACAAATATGGAACTTTTCTCAAGCTCTGGTTTATTTCATTTTGTTTCAGTACTCGTTCTCGTGTTCCTCTAAATTTCAAATTATCGATTGTCGACTGTAATAATTTATACTGGTGTATCCAGCGGTCGACTCAATCAATCGCATTCTAGAAATTAATATTAAACATTTAAGTAAAAAATAACGATAATATACAAAAAGAAAAAAAAACATTCTAAATGAACAACTTAAAACGTATTAGCTCTTCTTTGTTTACAAACTCCATACAGAAAGATCTCTGTCGCATTTCTATGCAAAAACAAATTGGACAAACAAACATGCACACTATGTTTATTTTTAAGTTGAAGCTGATACATGCATGTGTAGTAAGTGTGCATGTGTTAGTAGCAATTTTAAACGCTTTAAGATCCCTAAATATCAAACCGATTTAAATAAAATTAAGAATGAGCACATCTGCGTAAAAGCCCGTTCAAAAACATATAAATTTTTCAAAAATTGGTGCAGTATTACGGACGTAAAAAGGATCTAAGAAAACATGTTTGCCTATAATAATATAGATTATGTTAGGAATTAGAGATGGGATAGTGGTTCACTTTTCACTTACGCTCAGGCACGCTCACGTGAGTTGAAATAAAGTTTCTCACAATTGGGGAAATTCACGCTCTCGAAATACTCACAAAAAAAAATTTAAATAATTAAAAAAATTATTATTATTTTTACTGATCCGTTCTCCCAGTCTGATGAATCAATTGTTCCAATGATACTTTCTTAATAAAAATAATTTTAATTTATAAAAAAATGTCTTTAGTAAAAAAAAAAAATGGGAAGGTCAGATTTTAACTTGAGCCAAACAATTCCTAAAACAATTTGTGTATTTACATATAAACGTTAATTAATACATTATATAAAAAAATTATAATAAAACAGAAAAATCACTAAACAATCACGCCAAAAATTTACTCATGCACGTTGACTCAACCTAATTTTTTTTTGTACTCACGTTCATGCACGCTCACGTGACTGCAACCAAAAAGTAATCACGTGAACGGTGCCCATCTCTACTAGGACCACAGCTAATAAATAAAACTTTCAAAATTAAACATTGACAAAAACACAACCAAAAATAATTTTCTTGGTTACCCATTTGGTGTATTTATTTTAAATGCTATAAAATAAAAGTAAAAGAATTATCAAAGTTAACAATAAGTTTATTTACGAAAACACTTGAAACGAAAATTAAAATAATTGATTCTTATACTTTTAGGTTTAACTTTGTAATTTTTATTGATCAAAAATATTTCACTGCTAATGATTTCCATTCAAATGTATAGGCATGTATGTACATATAAAGTGCGTGTTACTAGCTTAAAAATTTTTTCGTTTTCATGAATAAATATATATATATGTATGTCTTATTGGTCGATTATGAAAAGAAATCGAGCTTGAGCTGCATTGCCAATAGGCAACAGAAAGTTTTTTTATGGTTGCAAGAAAACCACTAAATAGTAACTAAAATGAAGAATAAGTTCCGGACACAACTACTATAACAATTGAAGTTCAGATGCTATCTATAATCGAAATTTTTTTTCAAATAACATGCTACATATAAGTATGTATGGAGGTACATATAACTTTATGAAGTTTCTGCGTGTTCATTTAAATTCTAACTTATGTATGTATGTAATTTATAAAACAAAAAATTTCGTAATTTCTTTTCAACAAAAAAATCCACTAATAATACAGTTTGTAACAGAAGCCTTATGTGTATTTGTAACTTGATTTAATTTTGTTTTGCAAAAACATATTTTAAAGAAATTCGAGTAGATAACAATTCGCTAGCAGTAGAACATGAACATTTTTATATTGCATGTGGACATTTATTACCGCTTTTTTTTACGTGAAATGGATTATTTTTTGTTTAATTTAACTTTACTTTATTCTCTTTTTTCGCTTTTGAAGAATTGAAATTCGTTAAGAATTAATCAATTTTATTATACACATATAAACCAATTAAGTAAAACATCCCGCAGTTTTTAAATTGTTCACAACATGAGGAAATTCTAGCTTCTCTAAAAAGAGACACAAAATATACAAAATGCATGCATATGAAAGTTGAATGTGTGGAGTCTAGACAAAAAATTAGTTAAATAAATTGTGTTTAAAGAAAACGAAAGAAAAAACATTAAATTTTACTGTGGCAAATATGTAGCAGCAACAATTTTTTAAAATAAAGTTTATAAAAAAAGTTATAGAACTAGGAGTCGGCAAAGTAGACATACGATTTTAGTTACAATTAAGTTTTCCATAGGTCATAGACACATACAAATATAATAATTCCGTATGTTATCAAAAATCAAGAAATCTTCAAAATTTGTATCACACAGTAGGTTCTTTCGTTTGATCCACTTCACAGATAAAAACTACAATATTACTTTGCCACTCGTGATGATAAATATAATAGACTCCAGAATATACGAGTAACTAAGCAATCTTAAATTTGCCACGACCATATAAAACTCATATCGGTATGTACATATATGGCACCTTCACTTCATTTAATAAATGTTAGGCCAAATGGTCAGTCACACATTTATTTCCTAATCTATGAGTTTTATTTAGAATAAAGTAACTCTTAAAAAAATTTATTTGTAAATACGTATTTTGTTATTTTCATCATTTTGTATTTGAGGCCGGTTGTCTGGTCACAGCATGTGACATTAAACAATTAATCATTGCATCAAAAGCAGCAACTTTCTAGAGTTTTAAGATAACAACAATAAATACAATTTGTCGACTTTGTTTAAATAATATCACACCATAATAAAACAGCAAGTGACTCAACGACGATTGAGCAAAGTTTACTGTGATAAATAAAATCTTTCCTAACTACTTCTGCAGCTTTCAAATTTATGTTAAACAAAAAGATACACGTTTCACACTTATAAAAAATAGTATTTTGTTGAAATTTAAATATTAAATATTAAAAATTATGAAAATTTAAACTTTTTAGAGTAAAAATACAGCTTTACGGAAGAAGACGCGGTTTTTTACATTAAAATTTGACGGGTGAAGCCGACAAAGAAAACCGCTCTAAAGTTAAACCTATTTTAACCTATTTTGTTTTCGTTAAAGGTTTAACATTTTAAATTTTCTGTTTCGACCTTGAAAGCAGTGTTTTTGCATGCGTCGAACCGAAAAACTTCCATTCCTCTATCAATGGGTATTAACCTGAAAACTACGAAAATAAGTGGAAGATGATTTGCTGTGTTTTGAAGGTCATCAACATTTTGCAAGGGCTTTCCAAAATTCTTTTGTCTTATTTCTAATTGGGATTCGCCTCTAAATCAATTCCAATGTAATTCGTGGAGACTAAGAGGAAGTGTGGAGGAACAAATGAAACAACATAGACTGAAAAATGCACCATTAATTGACAATACTCAAAACATCTTTCTGTCAACGCTCCACATGAGATTGGGAATTGTTAAAAAATATTCGAGAAATTTTTCACTTTTGCGGCTACCTGAGCGCTACCTAAACGGTATTAAGAATCATTCCTAGGAAGTTCATATGTTCTAAGTTGTTTATTAAGTTGTTTATTAAGTTGTTTATTAAGTTCTTAGGTACATTTTTGTAGTTGATATTTTCTGGAATTTTTAACGGTTTGCTACCTATGGACCTAAACAGTGGAAAAAGGTAAAAAATTAAATTTTTTTAAAATTTTAAAATATTTTCATATTGAAGATGAAGATTTTTTGATTTTATATGTTTACAATTTTTGTTTTTTATGACAAGATCTACAACTTTGCGCCAGAGAGTAAATCAAAATTCCGAACGATTTGCAAGATAAGAGCCTGAGAAAATGATCAGTATTTTGCAAAAATGACACCGAGGCCCCAAATCTTTGGTGCCTATAAAAATAAATGCAATACTTTGGGCAAAACTTGGAGACACGGGTCTTCTTTTTTTTTTGGTTTTTTATCACGTAATGATGTCCGTATATGTTTATTTTTCCATGACTTTAAAAATTACACACTGTATATGTTTTAAGACTTATGATGATTTCTATTGTTAAATGTACAATCTTCAAGAATATATTACCCAGCTGGAACTTTGGTTAAACTTATGGAAAATTAAAGGAAACGAACAAAAGTGTGTTCAGGTAACATTTATCTTACGAAGAGATACTTGTTTCCCCTTTAGAATAAAAAATTTGAGTTTTTCCTGAGTTGACAGGTTATTAGTGAAGAAAAAGGAAGTTGGAGTACTAGTCCACTTGGGTCCAAGAAGTAATTGTGATCGCTTTGCGTTTTTCCTAATATTAAACTAATTTACACACACTTTTTGGACACCTGGCTATGTATTTCCATACAAATCCCTTATAGTTCTTCACAGACCCGGTTCTACCGTTTAGCGCCAAAAAATTCCTAAATTCCTAAATTTTGTGTTATTTTGCCACAGATAGCTTTTTACTGCCCGAAATATTGACTGCCAGTCATTATCATAACTACGCAGATCAAATGAGTTGCTTTATGCTTGAAAAACGTTGGGATGTATTGCGAACTTATTTTCAAAGTGAACGCCTTGGACAACACTATATTTTTCTTAAAAATAAGTTTTATCCGAAATGAAGCACCCACTGCAAAAGATTTTTACGCAAGTTTTTCCCAACTGTTCGTGAGACTGTCTTGCTAGTGGATAACACTCACAGTAACTATTGTTGTAATGACGAGAATGTAGCTGTAGAATTTGCAAATCACAATCCACTATGTTATTGCTTCTCAGTTTGTAACTTACAGAAACCAATATTTCTGACGAGGTGTATTTGGAGCTCGGCGGCTCTGCCAACAACCGAAATCGCTGCATCTGGGGATCGGGCAACCTACCCGTGATTGTCAAAATGCAAGAGAATGAAAGTTTGGTGTGCAGTTCCGGGTGGTGGCATCGTTGGCACATTTTTTAGAAAAATTAGCTAGAAAACCATTTCAGTCAGCGGTAATGACTACGGACTTTTTATGGCCTGGATAATATGACACATAAATCATCAAACAATCGAAGTTTTGATCAATTTGTTCCGAATTCATGTTATCACACTTCTTGCCGAAGCCAATTTGCTGCGATGGTAATTTTTCTTGTGAAGTACGGCTAAAGACCGATGCTATGAAAATAATTCAGAAACGTTCCACTTCCTTTAGGCCAGTGCTATTCAACCTTTTTGGCTCGTGTACCACTAAATTCACGACAAACTTTTCGCGTACCACCAAAAAAAATATAATGTACTGAAAAAATAATTAGATCAATAAATACCAAACAATTTTAAAATTTTTAATCCATTTTATTTATTAATAATAAAAAACAATAAAATTAAAAAAAAATAATAAAAATCACAAAAAACATAACAAGAACATGTACATTAAAAATATATTTTAATAAGGAAATCTTTCATTTAATTTTTATACAACTTATAATAAATTAGTAAAAAAAAGAAATTTTTAAAAAATTTAAGAAATTAAACATTAAGAAAGAATTATTCAAAGTTAATAAAAAACGAAACAAAATTAAAAATAATGCATTTATAAAAAACTTAACAGAACGAGTAAATTAAAAATATATTCTAATTAAGAGATCTTTCATTTGATTTTTATCCAACTATTAAATATAATTTAATAAAAAATTAATAAAATAAACTTTACAATAGAACTATTCAAAGTAAAAAAAAAACGAAACAAAAATGAATTAATTTTATAAAAATCTGAATCAATGAGATCGTTGGCACTGCATTTTTGATATTAGAGATTTTATGTCTGGTTCAATTTTTGTTAACTTTAATCTCATATTTGGCTCCAAGTTCATCGTTGTTCGGTATTTATTTTTGATTATCACCATTGAGGAAAATCCTTGAACGAATATTTTACTTTGCTCATTCGTTTATTGGTATGGTTACCATTCGCTTACATTTGTTATTTTTTATTAAATGTATGTAGATGAGAGTGTTACTTAAATTTAAAAATTCAAAATTTTACAAAAAAGGTGTACTTTTATGATGATTTTTCTTTTTGTTTCCAATTGCAAAATAGAAATCGTAAAAATTTTAAAAGATTTCGCGCACCACCTGGAAATTTTTCGCGTACCACCAAGTGGTACGCGTACCATAGGTTGAATGGCACTGCTTTAGGCTAATATTGCCGGAGCCATTTGTGAGATAGAATCAGAAATCGCCAACAAAGTTTGAGAAAATTTAATTGACAGCACAAGCTACTCTGAAGCCATCTATTCACATAAATGAAATCGTCTTTCATAAACAATGGAAATATTTTTTATTTCTAATAAAACAATTATATATCAAAAGCTGTGTTGCATTTAAAAAATGGTTAATAACATTTCAAAATGAGTTGCTCTATTTTTTAATGATATGAAAGATAGTTACCTTGAATTGTTCCTCCAGCATCCCCTAAGCCGTGGCGTTTTCTTCCTCAGCATTATTTTTTTTATTATATAACTGTCTTATTCAAAAACTATGTCGTATACTAAGTCATCTTACGCTCCGTACCTGAAACTTATCAACAATTATCGTGTGGTTATTATTAATCTGTCTCAAATTCAAAGACTGAATTTACAAAATTCAGTTTATAATTTGAAATATTGATACTCATCCCTTTTCTATTATTGGGATAATTTCAGTAAAGAAACAAATTTCGAAAAAAAAATCCACTTGAAATAATTTGCCACTAACGAGAATAATATTTTTTAATGTTGTTCGTAGCTTCATTAAATCTTAATTTAGTTTTGGTAAAATTTTTGTTGTAACAATTTTTCAGTATTTAAATCGTTTAGCTTACGAGTAAGAATATTTTTTACAAACTAATGTTGTTGATCATCATGGAACTGTACTATTTACTTAGTACTCTAATATTGGCAAACAACCACTTTCCAAGTGGACCACACACATTGGGCTTTCGAATAGAACAACAGTACTGGCAGTGGCAGGGGTAATGCCACAAGTTCGCAAGCTATTTAAGCGATTGTTTTTATAAATTGGGTCATTTCAAACATGAAAAAAAATCTGTGAAAAAATTTATTAAGCAATAATAAATTAATCAATTAAACAACGTATAACAAAGAAACTAAAAAAAATTTAAGGCAAATATATCGTAATGTGTACATACAGTGTGCGAAAAAATATGTTTACGCACAAGATTTTTTCAAATTTTGGTTTACTTTAACCCTGCTGTTAGATTAGAAAAAATATACGAATCGTACATTAGAAGACTATTTGGTCCATACTATATGTTTTAACCCATTGTAAACACATTGCAATTTATATCGCGGCGAATTTATTTTAAAAGGTCACGTTAATAACACAGCTGACACTCGAATTGGTTTTGTCGCGCTCAAGGCGAATCCGTGCAAGTCAGTGGCGAGTTCTATTTGCCTTATTCAAGTTGCTTGGATCGTATACGTGTTACACTTCATAAAATATAAAAAAAAAATTAAATTTTTTATTTGAAAGTTTTATTTGCAAAACAAACTGGATAATATTTTGTATATCATGTAATGAAAAACACTTTCAATAAAATAATATTTTTCTTGTAAATAAACACAACAAAAGCTTCGTATTTTATATTCCGTTAAATTGAAATATTCTCTAGACCAAATGGTCCCTAATACAAGATTTGTAACTCTTCAATTATTTCCGTACAGCTTAAAATTAGATACCTAATATTTTGAAAATAATATTGTTACAAATATAAAACACGTGAGCCGGAACCTCAAAATAATATTTTACACCGTTCAAAAGTTATTGAGATTACAAAAAAAAAATTGGACGAAATGGGACTAATCCAACAGCAGGGTTAATATAAATGAAATAAAATATATACTTTAAATTAAATGCGAAATTTGTATATATCAACAATTATAAAAACTGGAGTAGTTGTGGTCGATTCTGGTTCTGTAAAACTATGAAATGAAAAAAAATATTCGTTTTCGTTTTCATAATAGCTTTTCATATTATCATTTTACAATTGCACAAATTGAGATTCCCTTTCTTTTAATGAAAAAGTGTTTCATTCCATTGTATATATCTTTAAAAAAATGTAATAGTCAAATGCAGATATCGAAGCTTGAGCCACATGTATTTATTTTTGCAGAAAGTTTTTAACCATTTTTAGCCATTTTTTCCGATTTTTTATTTAAAATTATTTCGCTCTAGTAACAATGAAAATACATACACAGTTCAAACCCGCTAATCCGGACTATCCAGTAATTCGGACATTTAAATTTTTCGGACAGCTTAGAAATTTTTCCTCTATAGCGCGGACAAGTGTTCTTTTTTCTCAGTAAAATTTTTCCCGCTAGACAAAATAATTATTTAAAATGTAAAAGATTTTATTTTAATTGAGTTTGCGCGGCAAACTCAATTTTCAAAAGCTATAATATTTATAAAATTTCATTTTAACTGTAGTCCGAACGTCCCAGTAATCCGGACAGTAACTGAAACTATATCTGCCCGGACTATGGAGATTGTACTGTACTATACTTTGGCATGGGTATGGGCCACAACACGGAATTTCTTCCGTTTTCATTAAAATCAAATCATGTAAAACCACCTAAATAAAATAAGTATAAAAAATTTCGAAGTTAAACAGTTTTATTGAAAAAAAGGATAATGTACTACATGCCAACAAATCATTAAATCCATCTAGGGCATTGAACAGACAAAAAAAAAATTCGTGGGACGATGGTAACCTCAGTTGACTCTTGATACAAATTTCAGATGCCTTACGATTTCATTTTTTTGTCTATTCAATGTCCTAGATTAATTTAATTATTTGTTAGCGTTTAGTACATAATCCTTATTTTAATAAAACTATTTAACTTCAAAATTATTTATAATTATTTTACTTTCAAGTTTTTAGATTTTATGTGATGAATAAAAAATTTGTTGAACGGTATTCTTCTAGTCAAGCCATTTTATTTAATACCCATGTTTATAATAGGTTGTGAAAAAATTTGTAGTCCGCCATATTGTTGGCGGACATATTGGATTTGCAATTTCTTTCAATGGGTACTCTATTCTACTAGTCATTTAACACCTGTAGTGAGGGAATCCTTAAGAATTATGCAACCCGCCATTTTGTGTGAATATGCATCTTCTTAAGAGATTGTTGTTATTAATTTTTTAAATTATTACTTATTGTTGGACACGTTAAGATTTCCCGCTAAATAATTGTTTAAAAATTCTCTTTAGGTCCTGCTTGCACGCTTGCCATTCCATGATTTTTTAATTTTGTCACCGTTAAAAATAAAGTTTAAAAATATGGGAGAAATTAAAAGTTTTTGACACTTCTTTGCGCTGTTATACGGAACAAGAATCACATTACTGTGAAATTGTGAAAACAATTTGTTTCATTCCAATTGTTCTCTTCATATGAAAACATTTGAATTTAGTTATCATATTTTCACTGTGCAAATAAGAAAAAACTTCTCATTTCACAGTTTCACAGAACCAGAATCGTATAACTACATTTAAATCAAAAACAAAATTTTAAAAGTTTCAAATGTAATAATTGGAAAAAAATTTACTTTCGATATCGACGAATGTATGTAAGTGAAAAAAATAATAGAAATATTTTATGTTTACAAAACAAATTTAGTTGTTTCTATCTTCGCCAAAAATATAATTTTAATATTTGGTAATCCTTGCCTTATTACCTCTTCGCACTAATTATTATTATTATATTATGATAATTATTACCTCCACGAACTAACAATAATGGCATAGGTATCTGGGGAAATGCAGCACCAAGTTTCTTGAACTTATTGACAGAGGACCAGCTTATTTATTGACTTATACGTTCCAATTTTTATTTTAGAAATACATAGAGGTGTTCTATGGGATTCAGCATCTGTGAAACATTTTATTTTTCAGTATATCAAAATAATCTACAGCGTTAAGTTTTCTCTACATACAGAAAGTTTTACCAACTACATACGCAGAAAAACATCTGCAAATCGTTAGAGACATGCCGCCGTGTTTGACGTTACGTTATTTTTTGTGGAATTTAGTTTTTTATCTGATCCAAATCTTTATATCATCTGAACATTGTTCCGACTTTGATGGCAAAGGTATTGTCAGACAAGTTGTAGTCTTTTTGTTATATTTCCCTTAAAAAATCAAATTACTTTTGTTGGTATCCAACCCATAATTACAGCCTCTATTCTGTTCTCATCTATCTATTTCTAAACGTATGGCTTGTTACTACACCACATACATTATTTTGAAGGTCATTTGCTGAGTCGAAGCGGTTCTTTTTTCGGTAACGAATCAATACTTTATCAAAACGTGCCAATGTTTTCCGTTTTTAGCTTCTAGTTTCGTTGGTTAAACGTAACTTTTTGGAGCAATCCATTATTTGGACAATTGGTCCAATTGCTAACCCTTCGGAGTTTAGTTTTTCAATTACATAAGATTTTTTATTTTAGCATTATTTTAAGAAATTTGTCTGTATTATTTTTTTATATAACGCAATAAAATAGTAAAATAATAATGGCATCATATATTTTAAAGAATAATAAGTTAAACACATAAAACTCTACGAAATCTTGTTAGAAGCGCAGATATTGTATCTAATATTTTTTCCTACACTGTTCATACTGATGTGGGTACTCATTTATGTAGCATAACTTTTTTGTACAGATACTTAAATATTGTTACATTTATTTATGTATGTATACAAGTAAACAAATCACTGAGTTTCAATCAAAATGGTTTTAAAAAATATCTGGAAATTAATTAAATAATTTTTAGCAATATGAAGAAAAAAACTTATTCTTGTGATTAGCTGGGCAGAAAATCATACAAGCAGTAAAACATTCCCATGAAAGAATTAATTTAAAAACTAAGAAAAAGTAATGAAAAAGGCAATTTTAGAAAATTTATTAATGCTTTAAATTTGGGGTAAATAAAAGAACGAAATTATTATGGGAATATTTATTATTCATATATTCAGCAATTCATCGTATCTATTAGTTTAAAATAACAACTGAATGATGATAAATTTGGATGTTGAAATTGGACGTATTTTTTATTACAGATAATCAGATTTTAAATGTTAAGATGTAGAGTCATAAGCTATACAGAAATTTTTAGTTTGCATTCAAAAAGGATCTTTGCTAGTGATACACATTTATTAATCTGAAAAAATTACAGAAAAATTAATTTCAGCCATGATTAAATGAATCGTTTGGAATAGAAATTACAAAGCGTATAAGAGATAGCGTAGTCTGTAAATCTATCGAATGATTTTAATGAAAATTATAAGTATCTTTACAACGACACAACAAACACATTTCTGCAGAAAATTTAAAATAACATATGAGTCATATCGGTTGCTGAAAAGATACTCCAAACTGTATCCCTAGCGCAGAAGTTTTTGCTAATACTCTGCTACATGGGTTTAATTTGGACTCTGTGTGTCCTGCATTTTTAGATTTTTGCACTGATCTATTTTTTACATCATTTATGTATGTGTCCGCAGGGAACTTTGTCTACTTTTACCTCCAGTGCACTGAGGATCAAAATAGCCGGATTTTTGAAATTCGTTTAATATCAGTAATATCTTTGTGATTCATCACTAAAATATTGATGAGTCTTTCATATTCTGATGAATATTTAATTTGATCTTTTGGACATTTCTCGTTTAATATCCAAATTAAAACCTTTAATACCACAAGAAAATTCACCTGTAAGGACATGACATTGTCAATTAACAAAGTAGAAAATAATGCCCCATTACCTAAAAGAGAACGGTAGGCCAACTAAAGACCATGTAGCTGAGTATTAGCAAAAACTTCTGGGCTAAAGATACAGTAATATTCTTAAAATCGAAATATGCAATAAAATGCTATAAAGAATATGCAGTATCAAATTGATGCCAAAACTCATAAAACTTAGTGTAACGCATATAATTTAATCTGATACTACTTCGATGCCTGCGTGAAGTAGGCAGCCACGTAAACAAATAATTTAATATGCGGCTTCAGACTTTCCACAAGAAGAAACATTCAGTTGCATATTTGCGGTTATCTGGTAACAGGTATTTAAAACTTCTTAGTTGCTTTTCATTTTATTAAATCTTGCAAAACTTTCAATTAGGTTTTTTAATTCCTTGAAATCATTTATTATTCAAACAACAATGGAATGAGGTAACAAACAATTTTCTAAAAACGTCCACGTAAGAGAATATATCACTCTGTTGATCTGTATGAAATAAATGTAGTATTTATAACAAAAATAAAAATTGTAGATAAAAAAAATATTATGAGATGAATTTTTTTAATATTAATTATGATTTTAGGTATTAAAGAAACAAAAAATTTAAAAAAATTTAAACAATAGAAAACAATGCTTGTGAATAAAAGCTGCAGATAATTAACAATGATGTCAGGAATATTTGCTGCAACATTTTTTCGAAAGCAAAATAACTGACATCTAACAATAGTATGTCCAAATTTTAACACAATCAACAAAGTAACAGCAAAACAATCAGTCATTAAAAAAATATTACTACTTTTAGTAAAACCCATATTAGTTAAAAAATTAAAATTTTTGAAAATGCAATTATAAAGGGGTTGTCCACTAACCCAGGGTCGTTCTGAAATGTAATGAAACAAGTTGTGTATAAGGTATATATTAACATATTTTTTTGTATTTATTTCAATTTGAAAGTATAGCATTTATTAAGCATAACATCTATCAAATGCCCGCAGAACTATTACGCAATGTTGCAGAGCATAGACATCCGATTCCCGAAGAATTTTCCTCGTAGATACGGTTAAATTTAATCGATGGCGATATGTTTTCTTCCATTTGAGGGTATAGTTTGATTGTGCTTTATGTCATAGACCTGCACATTCAGAAAACCCTAAAAAATCCTGTGAGAATAATTGGTATGCTCCCTCCACGAGAGAAGGGTATATTATCTCAATAAACTTATGCTGGAACCGCGCATAAGCCACTAATATTTTATAAAAAAAACTATGTTATAAATGCCATTGGTGTTAGGTCTTATAACTAGGATCCGCTTCGCACAACCATAAACAGATATATAATAGTAAATAACATCTGTCGTCTCTGGTTGCTGTAACCAAAGCAGATTTATTGGGCTATAGACAGCTAGAGGAATGATGAGCTTTTACAGTGCCGACATATTATCTACTGTGAATTTCGTGAAACATAACTTTTATATCATTTAATCTGTTCATTTCATATCTCTTGTGACCTTTAAAAAAGTCTAAAGTAACATTAACAATAATACTTGGCACGTAATTTTTTATTTCAGTAACAAACAGTAACAAATAAAAAAAACAGATCTCAATAAATTACTACTTGCGATTGGTAGCAATTATTTTTTTCTTTAGTATATTTTCCTCTAGTTATTTTATTTAAATTTTTTATGTTTAAACAAGTTACTAAACAAAAACTTTTATAAATTTAATTATAATGCCAATGACGCATTGATCACGAATTTTTAATTAAACTTTTGCTTTTTGAGTGCATTTTTTCTCTTGAATGTTAAGCAAATAATTGTGATTTTTGCAGCGGCCTTTAATGTTAAATTTGAAAAAAAAAACAGCAACAAAACAATTTGTTTACAGGGTTTGAAGCTGGTTGTTTTTTTTTTTTAAGAAAATGAAAGTTCAATACTGTAGGGAAATCCATTTCTGTTAGTTCTTTTTTTGCTAAAAAAAAGATAATTTTAATAAGATTAGTTTATTACCAGTTTTTTAACAAAACTTAATTTGCTTAAGTTTGGGCTTTTGCTGTGAGAAGCTTTTATAGTTTTAAACAATTCGTTAAGTAATTTTTATCTTCATTAGTGTGTTTAACAAAGTTTAATTTTTTTCTTCGTTATTTCAAACAATAATATAACTATTTACGGTTTTTTTAAATCTTATTTGGCGTTTTTGGCTTTTTCGGCTTTTGACTATTCAAATATTGAGTTATAAAATAAACTGTTAAAAAACTTTAATATCGCGTTATTCACACTGTATTTTTCTGTGATAGTTTTAACAAAAACTTAACCATATGCCACCTTCTTCAGCTCCATTTAATATTTATTCATTTCAACGGCTAGCTTTTAACGGTTTTATGTATTTTTTTGACCAAACGAAAGTGAAACACATAATATATTCCAACGTTCATTGACTTTATTGTACACTTTGAAATAAATGGGAATGTGTTAATGACTGTGTTGAATATGATTATAAAACTAGAAAGAACAAAAAACAAATCAACTGAATAAAGAACAAAAATTGTACTTAGATATTTAGAGTGATGGCAATATTTTTATATAATTTAGAGGATATTTTTATTCGCAATTTTTATAGCAATAAAAAACCAAATATTAATCAAATTTTTAAATAAAAATCATTTTCTGTTATGCATATCTAAATATTTGTTCATACATAAATAATATTTCTCCCATGAGTACTGAGGTAATAGGAGCATAAATAAAATAGAGCATATCGCTGGCTTAATATAGAAAGTACGTATCTCGATTTTTTACTAAGCGCCGCTTTTAATCTTTTCTGACATTACAATTCCAAAAAGATAAGAAAATCTGAGAATCCCTCGGTATTCGCGACCACCCATTATCCCGACGGCCCGGTTATCGCGAAGGCCCGGTTATCGCGACGGCCCGTTTATCTCAACTGCTTAATATAATTGCAGGATCTATAATCGGGACAGTTTGATAAAAGTGGGTTCTATTTTCTCGACTTTTATCTGTTTTTTTTTTTAATTTGATTACAATGTCTATAACCCAAAAAGGGAAATCCTGTCTTTTGGTATATTAACCTTTTTGGGTGAGTTTGATCTTAAATTTTGTTAGTACATTTATGTCATCTCTTAATATGGAAAAGTTCGTCATATTTTAAAGCCAACGGTTTCTCAAAAATTAGAGATTTAAAAAAAAATTAAAAAGTGGAGATTGCACAAATTTAATTTGCGTGAATTATAAGTTGCATCAGTCTTCGGCTTACCGCATTATCGAGCAAGAAAATTTATTGAAAATGTTCATACCTACAACAGAAAGTGGCGCGCCGGGAAATTTTTGCACCTTAAATAAAGTTGAGTACACGAGAATGGAAGAAATGCTTTATGAGTGGTTTGTAAAACAAAAGGGAAAAATCAATATAAGCAGCGATTTTGAGATTAAAAGCCAGTCCAATTAAACAAAATTAAAGTGGACGATTCTATAATATCGATAAGCATATGCATACAAAGAATTTTGGAAAATAATAAGCCGACAGACAACAGCACTATATAAACTACGTAATTCAGCTGCTATTTTAAAAAAAGCAACTCGAAATCTGCAATTTATTGAAAAATATTTAAAACGTATATATTTCATGAATAACAATTATAATTTTAAAAATTGCATACAATAATTGAATAACATTTTGGGTTGTGTTATCGCAAAAATTCAGCTTTTGCGACAGGTCTGGTTTTCGGTTAGTCGCAAAAATCGAGCTTGCACTTATTAGTTTGATTTTAACTCTGTCAAAGATAGACTTCAAATAAAAGTATTTTTATTTTTTGTTCAATATTTCTATCACCTTCGGTATTCTTCTTCAGGAAGTGAGAAAATTTTCAGTAAAACTGTCCACTTTTAATAAGGGTGTAGATGTAAAATTATTTGCCACCCCATAATCAAAGTAAGTCCCCGACTTGAAATTTTTGTTGCAGCAATTCTTGAATATATGGAAGTGTGTTGAAGTAGAAAGATATACGATACATTTTGTGTTCCTCTATCGGCCTTTCTCACTAAAAAATAAAAAAATGCTGCAACGAAAAATTGCAAGTTTGGACCGGGATTAAGACGACATAGCGAATATCGTCTAAGTTCCATACCTAAAATAAAAAAATAGTATGAATAAAATGAGATAAAAAGGTTTTACTTAAGTTTTACTTACTTCACTGTTGAAATAACAACCAGTATTTTAGTTTGCAATCCATTCATAAATTTCGATTTAGTTCTATTTAATTGGCTAAAACCATAAAAAAACAGAAGAAACCGCAGTTGTTTTCTTTAAAACCCAAAGAGTTGCTTTGTTCTAACTGTATCAATGCAAGGCCAGAGTGTTCTCGCTATAACGCAGGCTGAACCAGTGTCCAATCTATTCTGGGCCACCTGCATAAGGTCCATGTCAATGTTTTTCCAGCAGGAATGGACTGGGATGCCGCAGAAGTTGTCAATGTCAACATCCCCAAGCGTGGTCCCAGTGTTTTCCATATCGTCAGCAATGATATTGTCTGAAGTGGTCCCATGACCCTTCACCCAGTTAAGGGTAACCATTGAATTACGCGCTACCTCAATAATGATCGTGCGACATTCCCGAACTATGTTGGATGTTGAATACACACCTATAAGGGACCTGATTGCAGATTGGCTGTTGGTTTTAATATGAATACGTCTGTTCGTTATGATATAAAACTTTAGCCTATTTGGTGCTCTTCTAATTGCAGATATTTCTGCCTGTAAAATGCTATTCTGAAGGACATTCTGACTCAAGATTTCTCAATGTGTACCCTCCTCCAACTCTCGTTCCCCTTTTGGAGCCATCTGTGCAGATAAGAAGGTCACCGCGTTACAGCGGGAGGCCCACCGACAAGTTGAATTGAAATTTCCTTTCGACGAAGGGCCTCGGAGTGCAGCAGTCAATGAGTCCAGGAATATTTCCATGGGTCTCTAAAATGCTAGCATGGACCCGTGGCCATTGGGACCATGCGCCAATTACGTTTAGTCTAATAGCTGTGCGAAGTGCCAACTTTTTTGCCATAAGGTCTACTGGAAGCCACCCTAGCATAGCGAAGAGCGTCTTTGTCGGCGTAGATTTAATGGCAACAGTTATCATTATTGCCATGGTGCGGAAAATCCTCTCTATCCGAGAGATCTCGGTCACATCTTCCAGTGCCGTAGAGTATTATTTCTATAACCGCCTTCTGTAGCCAACTAAATCTCTTTGGGCTGATGCCCCAGGTAGAGCCTATGGCTTTTTTGCATTTATAAATAGCCGTTAGGGCTTTCGCTGCTCTTGCCTGAAGATTATATTTCCAGGAAATCTTTCTGTCCAGAATAACCCCTAAATATTTGGCGCTATCCGAGAAGGTTAGATTCACACCATTTAATTTTGGTGGAGTGAAAGGGGGAATCTTATATTTTATGGAAAAGAGTAGAAGTTCAGTTTTGGCTTGGTTTATGCTCAATAAAGCTCAGTGAGCACCAACTACTGATCTTCCTCAGTTCCGATTCCAGCTGATGAGATATTGTGTTTAAATGAAAACCAGATGTTGCCACTGCCACATCATCTGCCTATGCGATAGTTTTAACATACATGTAATCCAGTTTTATGATCAGAGCTTTTATGACCACATTCCATAGGAGGGGTGATAGCACTCCACCTTGGGGCGTGCCTCTACGGGCTTGCCTGGTGGCGCTAACCATCCCCATAGTGGATAAGATTGTTCTGCAGAAGAGCATGCTTTTGATCAGCTGATCAGTTCCCTTAGCGCTGGCACTATGGCAGTGGGGTCAACGTTGTGTCTCATCTTAATATCAGTAAATAGTTAACACCCCGACTACTATACAAAACTTCCATCTGTCATGAGATTTTAGTTACAAATAATACTTAAGTAAAAACTTAACGAGTTGCAAAATAAAATCTATATATTATTAAACAAACATATTTATGACTTACACTTAGAATTATTACTTTTGAATTTTGTCAAAATTGGTTTTTTTCAAAAACTGCTATATTTAGAAAGCCTTATTGCATTATTGGAAAAGAAGAAAAAATAAACATACACACTAATGGATTAAGAACATATAAACAAATTTACATACTCAAATACTCTGCCTGAGTTGCTAAGCAGAATAGGTAAAATGGGAAAAAGAAATTATTTGTAATGAAAGAAAAAAGTAACAGCTCAAGTTATGCTTCTTTTTTACCTTTAAATGCTTTTTCTTTTAAAGCAACAACAGCAACAACAACGACTTCCACAATAGCAAAACCAACAAAAAAATAATAGCAATATCTAGAAACGATTGTTATGGCATAACTGCCGCAGTTTAGTTAGCAACTTGTCATTAAGTTTTATTGTTATTTAAATGACGCGTCCTTTATGGCTGGAAAAAGAAGAAAGAAACTTAACTGGAAAAGAAAAACTTTTAATACAAGCCACAAGTCTTTGTTTGTAGTTGCATGAGTATGGCAAATATTATTCTGCATATATGCAATTCGATCTAGGAGCATTTAAGCCCATAAATGTATGTGTGTCTACATGCCTAAAAAGCAAAGGAATAGTACAAGGCATACACCCAGCAGACCTTTTGAAATAATCATAAACTTAAGTCTCACAAGAGTAATTAATATAAAACTTCAATAAAGTATCTCTAAGTTTTTATCTCGAAGGACTCTGGGTGAAAAGTATATGATTATTGAATGACACTACTATAGTTTATGCCTGACAAATAAGGCCTCATAGAAAACCTTTTTTCATAGATTTTTGCCCGCTGGATATCCAAGACAACATAAATGTATTCGTATTAGTACTTTTATTTAAGTGTGTGCATATTTAAATTTGTATATGCACTTTAAAGTTGTTAGTTTTTTTCTAATACTTTTATTTCTTAGCTTAGCTTTTGTAAAGGTAATACAATATCTTAACACCCTCAGTAGGAGAATTTGCCGTAAACATAAAAATAAAATGCCACAAATCGAAAATACACCAGAAATAGATAAATATACAAAATTATACTTTGCCATATACTACGTACAATGTGGATGTAAAGAATTTTTAAAAGCAAACCAAACGCTAAAGAAATATTGCAAATTATGTTGAATGTTAAATTAAGTTGAAAATTTATATATTCAAAAGAAGAGATCTCATAGGGAAGCAATGTTGAGAGCACCATGACAATTTATTCTAAATAATTCGGCTGGCGTTGCTAAAATGATGATAATGTTGAAAATATTGTGTTTTGGTAATTATTTATGAAGTTGCATTTAACGAAATTATGGTATATAAAACATTTTTAATATTTCAAAATTGTTAAAGATAACCTAGTGTGAATATCGCGTGAGTGATAAATCAATTAAGATTGTTATTGTTAATCGATTTTTATCGTAAAAGAAACGATTATTTTGTTTTCGATTATGCACTTCCAACTGTGGGTGTGTGCCAATCGGTAGCAAAGTACTCTGTTACGTAAATTTTTGGCACTGCTGACATGAATAAAATTTCACTAGCCCTGAGGGCTAGTAGAATTTTAGACAGGACTTGTAAATTTTTGACAAGCAGCAAATTAGAAGCATGGTATCACAAAACAAAGTAAGCCACCGTCGCACAATGAACCATTTCGCGAGAAGGCGGTCAAAAATCTAAAACTTTTGACTGAATTGGAATTTTGATCTGCGGATGTCTTTTATTCCCTAGGTGAGACTATAGGGTTTAAGTTAAAATATAAAACTTGAAAATCGACCGGTTAGAAAAATAGTTATGATGGGTCTAAAATGCATTTTAAGTTTTAGCTGATTTTTGGTGCAAAAGAGAAGTATTAAAGCTTGTTAAAAAAAGTTTGTTTCACACAAAGTCTTATATTTTGAGTCACGTTTACAATTTATACTTATTAATAACTAAAATTTTGTGAGAAAGTGTAAAGATTTGGCCTTGTGAAGTTTTTAGTACGAAAGGCCAAAGGTTGGTTTTTTTATAGCAGCTTGGGTTAAAAATTAGTTGTTTAAGTATCGAACAAAAAAAACAAACATTGGTTCAAATTTGCTTTAGATATAGAGGTTTTAATGAAGAAGACGTAGGCTTCTATTTAAGTCCAAAATAGACATTATAAATATTGTATGTAAACTTTTATTATAAATTTGTAAATTTAAAACTGATTAATGTACATAAAATGTTGAAACGATAAAACAACGATGCCTCTAGTGTTTTAAAAAATTACTATTATGTAAATAATTTTAGGTTTGATTTTAATCTTTAAGAAGTAGTTTATCTTCTACGTCTAATTCAAAACAGTTAGTTTTCCATTTTTGTCAGATATTGGACAGAAGGCTATAATTTTTTCCCCTAATTGTACTTCTACCTTTGCCATAATTAGTAGAGATATGTTTCTTATTGTGCGCAGTTGCGAATATATGTATGTATATATTTTATGCTTAAAGCAAAACAGTTTAACAATTCCGAGAAAAAAACAATTACATACCTTTACAATCAGGGTAAATCAATTTAAAAAGAAAAAGTACTTTTGTGACCTGAATTATATAAATTTGCTTTATTTTAAGTAGGCAAAACATTTTTGTGACCATTTTCAGAAATTGACTAAGAATTATAATTAAAAACCGTCACTCATGAAAGCGATTTGATAAAAAAATTACAGAATTACAGAAAAAACAATTTTTAACTCTTTTACCCAAATTTTGCAAAAGATATCAGAAAAATTGTTCTGGTGCTCAGGGCCGGACCGAAATGGGTATACAATATGGTATAGGGGTGTAGAAAAGAGTTTGCACTACAAAAGAATGCTAATGCTTTTAGAACTTTTGCTAACTTTAGACGTTATGCTCTAATAAGTACAAGAGTTGAGGAAAATTTGGGACTTAAAAAATGAAATAAAAATAATTTTTAAAAGCCATAAACACATAATTTTTCTTGTACCAAAAGCTAACAAATTCAGAAAATAAACGAAATTTATTTCGTTTGAAAATCTTTTAAAGTAAAAAAGTTATAGGTGTTTCAAAATCAAAAGCTTACTAAGAAATTTTTTATTTTAGCGAAATACTGAAAATGACCATTTTGAATCACCCTGTTCACTGTGATATAGTTGAAATAAAGTTTTAATTTTTTGACTACCGATGTACGCTAGTGTCTACTTTCGAATGAGCTTTAACATTTTACAATCGGTGACCATAAAAAAATTTAGTTTTGGACGCCTTCTCGTAAAATGGTCCACAGTGCGCCGTCGTTTTTGAAAATTCCAGCCGTCGCCCAGTACATTGAATTTTTACGGCTCTTAAATAAAGTTAGACTGAAAAGTGCATTGTTACTATAATTTGCGATTGTAATTGTGGACAACACTATACAATTTTTCGTTACAGTAGAGAATTTTGTTTCATGTGTATAAGAAAGATTTTTAAAAATTTGTTGTTACCCAATGGCTTGTAGTCAAATATTTTGCCTCGCCGCCGCAGCAACTTTTCATCAGCCTGTTGTCACAGACGTTAAAATTATATCTTGTAAAAAGTATATCACTTGCCACAGCAGAAACATGAAATTTTTCCCCACAAGCTAATATTTTTTCACCGTAGTACTTTGCTACCGATTAGCACATACCGTTTATACTGAAATCATCTTATAGTGATGTTTATTTGAAATTCTAATCCTAAATACTAAAAATTTTCTAGACATCTTGTTTTTGACATTATATGCTTGAAATTGAGGTTGGGAAAACCAAATAATTTTCTTTCGCTTAAAATAGATAGAATTAAATAAACAAATTATTTTATAGACATAAAAAAATCTTAAAACAGTACAACAGGTTCTGAAATTTTTTTTATTAGAAAGGTATTTAAATTATAGACAGAAAAAAAATATAATAATAATAGAACCCAAATGAATTATTAATGGATATGAAGACTCAGCGTTATTTCAATTTTTGCAGTTTTCTATCTTGGAAAATATTGGGACATCTTGAAAGAAAAGATTTTAAGAAGCTGCATCTATTATGTCGTGCATATTCCTTTATTGTCTTCACTTCTGTAAAGTTACTGTTCTTAATATTTTTATTGTAAATTTTTCTATTCTTCACGATAAGAAACCAAGCTTAATTGAAAATATGCACTAACTGATGCAAGTTATTATTATTAAAAGTAAAGGAAAAGCGTCAGGTTTATATTGACTAGTGCATCCAGCGGTCGATTTAGACCGCATTCCAAATATTAATATTAAACATTTGCATAAATATATGCCAAAACAAAAACATTATAAATAAACAACGTAAAACTCGCATCTAGCATTTGTAAGATTATTTAACGAGCGCTATCAGTTCGCGCCTCTTTTTCTAATCGTCCAGACGATTGTCAGATAATCTTGTAAAATGTAAGTGTGTAATAAGTGTGTATCTGTTAGTAGCAACTTTAAACGCTTAAAGATCCCTAAATATCGAATAGATTTAAATAAAATTAAGATTGAGCACATCTAAGTAAAAAACCCTTCTAAAAACATATAAATCTTTCTAAAATAGGTTCAGTTTTACGGCCGTAAAAGGCATCTAAAAAAACGTGTTTCCCTATTAATAATATGAATTATTTTGAAAAACTTTTGTCCTCATAAACGACATTTTGTTATGTTATTAAAGCATTTTTGAATCATGCAAAGGCATGTATCCTAAATTTTTTGCGTAAATAAAATCGCTGTAGGGATTTTTTTTAGCAAAATTGTACCATATTTGTTTTTTTGGTTTTTATAATCCTCGAAGTATTTGCAAGAAAACAATTCATAAGAATTTTTTTCGCTAGCGGATATTATTGTGCTGTTACAAAAGCTTTAATATTTGTATGCAACGAAAGTAATATTTAAGTTTTGCCGCATATTATGAAAATTGAATTTCTTTAAAATTGCATTTCCTAAACTATAGGTAAATACAGTGGAATCCCTCTTGAGCGGCTACCGACGGGACTGTTGAAATGTGCCCCTGTAAGGGGGTCGTCCGGTCTAGAGAAAACTTGAAATTTTACTTTAGTAAAATATTAACGATTCAATTGGGTGTAATAAAAAGAGATCATGAATATGTATTGTATATGTAATAAAAGTTTAAAATGTTTTATGAATATTTATGAGTTATATCAATAAATATTTCTCCTTCATAGTTTGGCGTGTTTTAGTCTTGGCAATAAAATCAAAGCTTCTGTATCATCCTGCGCTTTAGCCAAAGCCTAAAGATTTGTTTGAACGAACATAGATTTTTCAATTTTGAATAAAGAATTATTCCAATTTTTTTTTCGAATAATCGAACTTTCGAATAATTAATGAACGACGTCTAAAATCATTGAATATTTTAATATTATTGCTGAATTTCCTATCCAATAGTAGCTTTCTAAAATATGCTACAAGAAGCAAAACAAAGGAATTCGCAAATCCTTTGTTTTTACCATTATTTTGTGATAAAAATATTAAAGAAGATGACGTTTCTTAGGTAACTGATAACATTTTATTAACTGATTTAAAAAAAGTGAGTAAAAAAGTAAGAAACTGTACTAACGCAAAAATCGTTAACAGTATTGATGATGATCAGATCAAAGAAAAGAACAAACAAACTTAATATGCTCTTTAATATTGTTTTAATCGTAAATTTCCTATTCTTTGTTCGTTCGAATTGTTCGAACAAAATTTCAAAAAAATACCATGAAATTTTATTCGAATAAGCAGAAAACACGAATAATTGACACCCCATTAAAGATTCAATTTCATTTGTTGAGTCCTCAGAATTTTCTTGAGCATCGGAATTTTTTTCTTATAATCGAACGCGTAGTTCCAGAGGTAAACTGTTCAACTAGTAAACCATTATCGACATGATAAAAAATCTTTTTGGCTTTGTTCACTGATTTCTTTTCTGAATTTCGGCTTAGTGGCAGCAACTCATCTGCTGGCTCAAACTCAACATCAAATGTTGGACATTCATGGCTCTCAAACGTTAATGATCCCTGGTACCAAGCACTTTTAGCAAAATAGACTGGATGCAAAAAGTTTATACGTTTCACTAAATTATGGGCTTTATTAAGTGATGTAGTAAATATGACAAACCGAGCCTTGTTTTTAAGATGAACAAGCTTATTTGTAAGTCATGACATGAAAAAATCGAACGAAAACAAACGAAATGTTCATGCAAGAGATTTTTTTGTCAATCAAGTGTCCGCGTCTGCTCATGCGAGAGTCCATTCAAGGAGGGGCGATTGCAATATTTCTCTTATAGGACATTGTCGGGCTCGGCCAACAGTGTCAGTTCAAAGGGGGTGTCCGCTTAACGGAAGTGTCCGTAATAGGAGATTCCACTACATACAAACATAATACTAAATAATTATAAGAAAAATGTTAGCGTTATACCAGTTTATAAAATTGGCCTCTTTAAACAATTGATAAACAATTAAAACTTTTCAAAAGAATATACATATATTTTTAAAAGTTCTTTTAAATTGAATCCTCTTTAATCGTGAAAACAACGACCGTATTTTTTTTAAGTTTTAACAATTTGCCTTAAGAGTCGTTGATGTGTGTGATCTTTAACACCATTTATTTATTCAAGCGATCTGTCATGTATTCCGAAACATTGACATGCACACACATACCACACATATGACTGATTCAACAAATAACTTTTCACACTTTTACACTTGAGTGAAATGAAGTAAATGGAAAATATTGTTTGTGAGTTGTAAACGATCTTTTAAAAAAGTGAATTGGTAATAGAAATAAAGATTGGAAATAAAATTTTTAAAACTTTTACAATTAAATATTTTATATCAAGAAGAAAGACATAAGCACAACAATTCTCCAGTTTGTTTTTTTCTTTTTTCTTTAACAGCCAACGCAATTTGTAGTTTACATTTACGTTTGAAAGGCAAACCAACACAATTTTAACTGTGAAGAGTAGCAAAGGAATGGAATTAAACATCAAATGCCACAAGTACGTAAAAATCGTTGATGATTAACAGCATGTTTTTTTTTTACTTTTTACGATAGTCTTCAACTTTAAATGCACGTTTACAACAAAAATACCATAAAGTGTCAAGAAAAAGACCAGTTCGTACGTTTTTTATGTTGGTAATTTTTTATTGCTGCTGCCGCTGGTAGTTGTTGATGTCGTTTTGTTTGAAATGTTGCTGACAAACCACTTGAACAGCTACGAGTTACATACTGCAATACATACAGCATACTAACTGACACTCTCATGTACCGACACACATTTAAATTAAAAAGAAACTCTTTTACGTAAATGTGAATTTGAAAAAAAATCCAAAAATTAATGACATGCGCTGAATTTACAGCCGAAATTTAGTGTGAAATTTTTTAAAGAAATAAATAAAAAGAAAACTAAAACAGAATCCACTTCAATTGTGTTATATTCTTGAAAATTGTATAGCAATTAAAACGATCCAGTTCTTCTATTCAAACTTTAACTCTTTAGTCCAAAGTACTTGCCACAGGCTGTATTTTTCTAACAAAAATTTCCATTTGTTTATATTTAACTTGTGCTTGTCTGTACAAATTGGTCTTTGGCATTTTACTTCTAATGTAACATACACAATGGCTTCTATTGTCTCAGTTATTTTTTCTATTATTTAATTTTTAGTTTGATATATGTTAAAATTTTATGAGAAATTTCTCTAGAAAACCACTTAAAATAATTTTCCTTTCAACAAATGCGCCAGTTTATGCTTCAGATTTTTATGTTGTATGTCATTTACGTGATTTGTCAAAATATACAAAAATAATATTTGAACAAATTTTATGTAGAAGAACATCCCTCATATTAAACTTTAAAAACATTGCTAAATTAATCCATTTTTATAGAAAACAGTCACTTCAGACTGGTTGAAGTGAATTTTTCATCGAATTTCGTATGTTTCGAAAACTAGTCTATCCTTAACACTTCATTAGAAATGCTCAGGTGCTTTGAAAATTTGAATATACTAATTAATAATATTAATATTAAATTTTCTTATGTGTTTCTTATATCAAGCCAACAATCAGGAAGTAGTTAAAGGAGCAAATAAGGAATAGCGCAACTAAAAGAATTTTTCTGGCAACGTACGAATGTGCAGCTAAGAAAGGAATTTTCAATATAAAGGATCGTGAAATTCGTTAGTTAATAAAATTTGAGAACCATACGCAACCATCATGATGAATTATACATATTTTAAAAATAATGCATTTTTCTTTATATTACGATATCTATTTACGTAAGAAAAACAATTGGGATCAATTTTATATTTTTCTACTTCAAAATATTTTAAATAAAATGAATAAAGTTTTATTTTACAGTGTGACAAATTCGCAAGTGTTTGAAATAATTTAAATTAACACAACAAGTTTATAGCACCAGTTAAGTAAATCATTTTGGCATTTTTTAAATTTTTGTACATCCTCAAAATTGTCAACTATCGCTAGAAAATGATTTGATGAACTTTTCGGTCCGTTTGGGATCTATCGTCACAAAGAAAGTTTGAATGATCCTCGAACTTTGGCTTATGAAATACTCAATTTTGATGAGAAATTCTCTTGAAACTGACGACGATTCTCAATTATATTTGCTATAACGAGAGCAATTTTAAACTGTTGTAATAAAAATTTGTAAGTTTGTCTTTAGGAAAAGCTGTACCATTCGAATTTTTTATTTTTGATTACTGTTGATTTGAGATATATTGTCGCGTTCGTATTATTTTCAGGAACTGATATCGCAACTTTTAAAGAACTGCAAGAACTTTTAGAAGCCTACATTTCTGATTACAATGAATCTAGTGATCCGAATCAGAAAACGAGTCATCAGAAGCAAGTGGCCAAGAAGAATGTGATGAAGAATCATGAAATGAAGATATGACTAATGAAAATATTGTAAGCCCAAATTTGTGGTAGAGGGCCACACTCTGATTTATTAACCAAGAATGCAGATTCCACAAGAATAAGAACCTATTATTTTGACTAATTTTAATCGTTCTTCAAAATAATAAGATATTAAAAAAACACCATCCTTGTTAATATTAATTGCGGAAAATACAAATAAAAGACTTAAATTAGTAGAAAGTGAAAAAAAAATCATTAGAACTGTTGAATACGAAATTCTAATTGTATTAGGATGTCGCTTCATCATGAGCAACAGAAAACTTCCGGGGTTCACAATTACTGCAGCGCAAATGCATCTTTTGGAAATTCAGCCATAAAAATGCAATGTCTAGAGATCGATTTTCACTTATAATATCTGAAATGTATTGCAATGACGCCAGAAAACCAAGTGGTTATTCGAAATTTTACTATAAAAGAAAATTGTACTATATGTAAAGAAGAAAATTCCATAGTGTCAGAATATAATCTACATTTCAAGCTTTTAATGAATCAATTACATAATTTAATGCTAATGGAACATATTGTCGCATTTGCATTTGGGACAATAATCTTAAAAATGCGATTGAGACGATATATCGCAGGATGATTCAAGAGTTTATGGAAAAACTAGTAATGCAAACTCTCAGACATTTTTATGTTTTTTCAATATATGAACACACATTTTCCATTTACATTGTTAATTCACTAAAAAAAACCGAACCGAAAGGGTTAAGAGCTAAGCAACCGATTTTAACATTTTCATCTGTTTTTTTTAATACGGAGAAGTTAAGCTTCTAGATGTGTAAAAAAAATTTACTTTAATTCATATTGTTTGGTTTCTTAAAATTTTTCGAATTTACTTGTAATGCTTTATTATTATTAGAGTTAGAAGTTAAACATTATCTGAATTAATTTCTCGCTTGAATATAATTTATAAAATCAAGGATATATGAAATGCAATGCCATCCATAGTTTAAAAACTACTTATTAGTTTTTGCAGCATACTAATCATTATTGATGCTTTAATTGTACTTTTAATAAAAAAGGCTAAAATTAAGATTAATTTCACCATAGATCTAACCTGCATTAAATTAGAAATAATAACTATTTTCGGCTGATTTCTGAAAGTCATTGTAGCTGATTGAATTGAACAGTTTTAGGTAGTATTGAAGCTATAATTTAATTTTATATATTGTCCCGGTTAATTGATACCAACTTTGAGCTATACTTTTAAACATTTTTAATTTATATAAAATTCATATAGTCTCCGGCCGGACTTGGAATTTTTGTTGTAGCAATTTTTTTAAATTCTGCTTTTAAATTTCATTAGTGTCCCCATTATGACATTCTAGTTTTTCAATTTTTGTATTTCTTATACATCTATTTGTCTTCTTCTTTTTATACTTTGAAATTTCTAAAATTAAAATTTTATTTTATACAAGTTTGTTACATTTCATACAACTGAAGAAATAAAATTCAATTCAATAAAACATCAAATCCCTACTCTCAATTGCGAATTTCGAGGCAACAGCTAATCGCAGAGCACATGAATCTGTGTACCCCTTTCCAAACTTCTCACCACCCTCACTAATAAACTCAAGAATTGTTGCAACAAAAATTTCAAGTATGGACAGGGACTTATTCAGAGAATTTATAAAACTTGTTTAAATTAGAAAAAAATTACAATTTTAAAAAGACATACTAAAAGATACATAAAGATTTTATTTTACGTAGTTTCTAAAAAAATTATGTAATGTAAATTAAACTAAGCGTGCGTGTACACATCCTTCTGAATCATCTTGTTTAAACGACGAAATTCCTGTCCTTCGTTGGATGTTATTTATGCATTTACATTGACTTTGATTATTCAAAATTAATAATAAAAAATTTTTTAAAATCTCAGATAATAGTGATTACTTCTATTAATCGATGCAAAAAAAATTAAATTTATAGAAATTATTACAAATTTTCTTTCGATAATCCACGTTTTCGGTGAGGCCCTACTGCAATATTAAGGACATAAGGGTGTAGTTCCTACAATTTCCTTGTAACTTAAAGATTTTCTTATTCGTTATGTTTATTTATATGCAGTAAGTTTTTTATTTTGGTGGGTGACAATACGAGTAAAAAGCGCTGTGTATGGTAAAAATGCACAAGAATTGGGAATGAGATATCTAAATAATTTGGAGTATATATAATTTTAGTAACTTTAAAATAATGAAACACTAATGTTAACCGAGATGGACATCGTACTATTTACAATAAGTTTATAATAAAATACATAAATAATAATTGTGGTATATTTTCGATCGAGTATACGAGGGCTACTATTTATATTTCTAGAAACAAACAAACAGTTTTTAATGGAAATGGCTTTATTGTTTGTTGAAATATTCCCCTTGATGATCAATACACATTTACATTCGTTGAAACCATTAGCCATAGCTGTTTTTCCACTCCTCTTGATATTCATTGGGTCTCAAGTCAAGACTGTACGGAGGATGAGTCATCAATTCGATTTTTTGACTGCTCAAAAATTCACTTGTTTGACGAGATGTGTAAGAGCTCGCATTGTCATGATGGGGAATAATTCGTCTTCGGGGGTTAGTTTTACGAATTTCTTCAAAGACTTCCGGCAAGCAAATAGTTGTGTACCTGGGCATTGTCAGTTTTACGTTGCTCGAGCGGCAAAAAGGCCAAACACCCATTCGGGCTAAGAAACAGGCGACAATTTGCTTCCCTGTGCTTCTTCGTCTTGGAATATCCAGACGGTTGATTGCTGTTTTGTTTGCGGCTCATATGCATATATCCATGATTCGTCGCCTGCAACGATTTTATATACGTCTTTTGAAGCACCACGGTTTAAATTTTTTAATCATTTCCTTACACCACAAGACGCAAGCCTTTTTTTGAGCGATTGATAAATCATGGGGTATCCAACGAGAAACAATTTTTTCCCCAACTAAGTACTCACGCAAAATCGAATGTATTGAAGTAGAACTAATGTACAAGGATGCTTCCATCTCACAATTTGTCACATGATGATCTGTCATTATCACTTCACGCACTGCATCGATGTTTTGTGGCACAAAAGCCGATTTTGGACGACCTTCACGGAGTTCGTCGGCGACGGAACTACGACCACAATTGAATTCGCTATACCAGCGATATAATGTGTTTTTTATGGTGCTTTTTGCCATATATGATCTGAGTCCAACGACAGATTCTTGTTGAGTCAAAATCTGTGAAAATAATCAACCGACCACCTTTTCTTGAAATATCCACTTTTTTAGTCATATTGATTTTCCGAACTCACTATAAACAAAACCAATTGCATTTGTACATCAATACGTTATGAGTACGTTTATGCTTAAAAATTTCAAACTTTATTGTGGTGTTGCAAGACGTTATCTATTAACATTAGTATTGCCAGTTCCCGAAATATAAATAGTTCCCATCGTATATGATAAAACAACAAGAAAATCAAACTAATCAACCGAATTTATGTGTACATAGGCTAAATTTTATATATTTATTTTTATAAATCTGAGAAGAAATACTTTAGAAAAACCCCAAATTGTGAAACTTTGCTAAATTCCATGCAGAAATATCCTGGGTGGCAATTGAACCCGCTTACCCATAAGATCAGTCTAATACAGGACTGAAGGTATTATTGCTTCGATTACCTGCAAGAACTCTTTATTACTTCTTATATATTTAAATTATTTTTTTGAAATTAACTATTCATAGAATTTACAAAATTTTATTTAGCAGCTAATTTGTTACATCAAATATATTCCATGATGCAAATAATGCAATTTGGCCAAACGTATTATTAAAGATAGTGTGTGCAAGAACCGCTTAGATTGAAAATTGATTTTATCCCCCTTTCTCTTTTTTTCACTAGCTTCTATCACTCTCCAACTTTCTTCATCACACATTCACACAAGTATGTCAAACAGTATTCCACCTTTGTTCAGTTCAGCCGTTAAAACAATTTTCAGTAAAAAAATAATATGACAAATTCATTAGAAAACCCACTACGTCAATGTCAAAAAATTTTTTAACAAAAGACTTGTTAAAAAGTACATGACAAGTTTAAAGTAAAATTATTAAATGAAAAACTTTAAGTCGTCAACATGCACGCATATTCACACAAACGCATGAAAGGCGATACAACAAGTTATTAATAATAATAAAAAAATGGTTGTAAGTAAAATATTATTTAGCTACATGCTTTACATTTTAAAATAGAACATCAAAAGTATAGTCTGATACTGTTGATGAGAAGATGAGTAGAATCTACAAACGGATGGGGTAAGAAAAGAAAAATCAGAGGTTAAAACCACAGAAATGTTAAAAATTACCCACAATAATAGAGTTATTCGAAGACATGAATGAAATAATATTTTTATGAATTTGTAGTAATTATGGTTGTAGAAAATTTTCTAAAGAAATGTCAATTAACGACTTAAAAACACCATAACGGAATTATTAAATATTTCGGCGGTATTTCTTAGGGCTTATTTATTTAAAAATTATTATTGAACTCTTATGACAAAGGTTTCTTTTTAATTTTTACTTTACATTAAATAATTTATTATTAAGGAATGGAGTTGTTTGAACATGGAACAATATTTTAAAATAATTCAGCTAACATAGTAGAACGCTGTTTTCGGTGAACGCTGCACCCTCTCATCAGCATCAATATTAATACTTTTTTAACTATCCAGTTGGTTTCAGCTCCGCAGCAGTCTTTTATTCCTATTACCCATTAAAATTTGGTATGAATACTATTGTTATTCATACTGTGTCTACATCTCCTTATGGCGACTATAGAGCACTCAGAATTATTAACCTTAAATTTTTACACGAAATTAAGAAAAGAAAAAAATATATTTAAGAAAATGAAATAAACGTGCTTCTTACAATTGTTTACATGTCAAATATTTCAAAAGGAACCACAATCATTTAATTTTCTTACTAAAGTAACAAATATTTTGTCCATCCGTCCGTCTGTTTGCCCATCCATTCAGCAGACATTTGTCCTCTTAAACAAATAAATATTCTAAGAACAAGAAAGAAGCGACTTAAAAGCCATTACACGTTATGTATAATATCTAAACCACAAATAATAAAAAATAAATGTATACAAAATACTGAGCCCAAAAGATGCTATCAGTTGTGTCAAGCTTTAAATAATTTTATATTTTTTATTTTTGTTTTCTTACAACTTTGTAAAAATTCAGTTTAAGTTCTAAAAGATTTTTAAAACTTTTTACCTGGTAAATTTTTAAGTCTTTTTATGTGGACATAAAATGATTGAGTGCGTTAACATGTGTAAACAATTTATGACCGCTTGAATATAGACTATACATTACTTTTCTTGATAAAAGAAAAATATATATGAAGAGAAGTTGAAGTATATGAATGGAAATAATTGTATGTATGCCTAGTAAAGAAGCCTATAATATATTATATCTACATACTAGATAAATGATACTCATTATTACAACGCACTTGTGTTATGTCAAAAATGTCAACCAAATGTAATGTATCATAAGCACAACAAAACTTGCGGCATTTTTTGTTTTTCTACAAAAAAAAAAATGGTGCATATTTCTAAAGAATCATTTTAGACATTTGTCTTTTATTTTTCTGTACTTTGTTATTCATATTTTTGTATTATTTCTGGATTTTGTTCTTTTTAATAGCTAGAGAATTTGCTAACAATAAAAATGAGGCCAAAATGTTATACATGTTACACGTTTTATGTTTGTTTTATATTTTTATGCTTTTTTTCAATTAACAAAATAAAAATGGCTTAACCAAAAATGTTACAACCTAAAAACATTTAGTCCAAATAGTTTAATAAATAAAATACAAGAAAATAGAGAAGGATTTTATATGTGACAAACGAATTTGTTACATTTTAATCATTTACTTTTGAAATGAGAGATTCTCTACGATAAGTATTGGAAATTACGCAAATACTGAGAATATTACAAGAAAAAAATTAAAAATAGTTATTTTACTAGAAAATTATAAAATCTTTAGAAAACTAAAAACTTCAATTTTATTTTCTTTCTCAATTTTCTTAAACCAATAAATATAAAAATAGATTTCAGTGGGTTTTAAATGATGCAATT
Organism: Gymnocheta viridis; assembly: GCA_956483585.1. Classification (NCBI taxonomy): domain Eukaryota; kingdom Metazoa; phylum Arthropoda; class Insecta; order Diptera; family Tachinidae; genus Gymnocheta; species Gymnocheta viridis. Next base: position 103,837,553 of record OY101441.1, on the reverse strand, counting down.
TGAAATAAAGTTTTGGCAATTAAGAAATTTTTAAATAATATTAAAGTTCTATATATATTTTTTAATTCCCTCATAAGCATTTAATTAATGAATTGTTATCAATCTACCGCATTAAGCAAACTTTAGACTTTTGTTAAAGGACAGAAGCTGTTTTTTGCTTTTTGCGGTTACACCTCTCGCTTACCGGAGATACCTTCTATTGCAAAGGCTTTTAAAAGTCTAAAAAATATTAAATTGTACTGCTTCCTAGTGAGAATTATTCATAACAAAAACATGAAAATTATAGTTGGAAATATGAAAATGTAAATATTGTTGACACAACTTTCGTTATTATCTACAATGGACCATTGAATTATTAACATCCATTAAATTCTCTATATAGTTGGTTCGCAAGCAACCGTCATCAATGCCAAAGTTGTAGTTGTGCTTACACTGTGGTCACTGTCTGTAACAAGAATGTGGTTCGAAGGACCATTGGAAATTGGGTTTGTTGTGTGAGTTAAGCTTGAAGAACACAATTCAGTGAAATGAAATAAATATTTTAAGCTCATTAGAATTCAGGTGTCTTGCTTTTCTCTGAAACAATTATTTCTTAACTAATGATAAAAATCGACAGATTTTACCACAATGCACTATTTTACTTACGTATATAAGTCTACATAATAGATTCCAACTGACCTTAATGACAAAAAGTACAAGATTTTTCATCATATAAAACGAGTAACAAATTAACAGATTATTAAAATTATAATATTACGTTTAATAACATTTAAACTTAAAGAATAATCAATAAATTGATATAATTCATAAATTCTTGCATAGTTTTAGAATTTGGAGTTCTGGTTCAACAAGAATCATTGAACCGATAACTTTAAAGTCAGTCATATCCCAAATTTACGATAAAATTCAGTTGGACCTATGCGCTAGAGTCATTCAAAACTTGCGAACTTGAGGTGGATATTTCAAAGATATGATTTACAATATCGATGGTCATACGTGGACAACTTTCAACTGATTTTTATTATATAATTATATTATAATTAAATAAATTATTTTATATATAATGTGATTTTTTTGAACAATTTGGTCATTTCTAAAGTATTTATTTATTTATTTATTATTATTTGTCTATGGAACTGAATTCCTTACAGACAAAAACTTCTAAAAATCTTTTACTGATAGAGGAATGAAATTACGGGATGTAGGTTAAGGAACATTAAAGGAAATTTCATGGATCAAAAATCCAGAACAGATATCACCATTAATAATATTGAAGACAAACGATACATTCAGCATAGTTCTACGGCTTTTTAAGGTAGGCAGCTTAATAAGGGCAAGTCGAACAGATTAAGAAGGCAAGTTAACTGGATTAAAGCGTAACCCTCGAAGATAAAATAATAGCTTTTGCACCGATTCAATTACATCAGAGTGAATTTGATAAACAGGATCCCATAGTATTGATCCATATTCTAGAATCGGACCTACCAGTGACTTGTTTAATGCTTTCCCAACGTACGGGTCATTAAGCTCTTTTGACCAGCGTTTAATGTAGCCCCTTGTGCCCCTGGCCTTGTTTACTGCAAATCTTATATGTGAGATAAAATTCAGCTTAGGGTCTAGTAAAATACTTAAGTCTAGAAAACTATCGATCAAATCCAATTGATGATCACCAAGAAAATAGTTTGCAGTAATTTGATTAGATCTCACAAATCGCATTAATTTAAATTTATTGAAACTGAGCTCCACTAAGTTTACGTTGCACCACTCATAAAGTGAATCCAGGTCCATTTGAAGAAGTTTATGATCCAAAAATTTATTATGACTTAGAAAAACTTTTACGTCATCAGCATACATCAGGATAGATGAAAATTTTATTGCTGTAGGCAAATCATTAATAAAAAGTGAAAATAGTAGCGGCCCAAAATGGCTACCCTGGGGTACACCTGAGGGTATCGCTATGCTTTTAGAATATGTATTTTTGAAACGAACTGTCTGTGATCTGTTTGTTAAGTACGAATATACCTATTTTATGCTTAGATATATAAATCCCATTATTCGAAGTTTTTTGATAAGAAGTAAATGATTAACTTTGTCAAATGCTTTTCTAAAATCTGTGTAGTTTGCATTTTTTGTGAAAAGCCACGACTTATTGCAATCGTAAGGTGAAGAAGATTTGTGCTTATAGAACAATTTATTTTAAAGCTATGTTGACACGGGGGTATGATATTTGCAACTTGGTAGCATATATATTCTGTAATAAGTTCTTCAAACAATTTAGGTATAAAACTTAGCTTTTCGATGCCACGATAGTTTTCAATTTCAGATTTCCTGCCAGATTTAAAGAATGGCACAATGAAGGAACTTTTCCAAATATTGGGGAAATATCCATATTTAATTGATAAACTCAACATCATATTCAACGGCATAGCTAAGGCTTCAGCACAGTTGATTAAAATACAACTGGGAATTTTATCGGGACCAGCATCATATGAAAATAATAGTTTTTTTAATTTATTTATGAATTTGTGTACATCAAAGTAAGGTAAGGATATACATAGATTGACCTTCAGCTATTAGAAATGGATAAGTTGTGGAAAAAAAACTCAGCAAACACTGTACTAATAAGAGCATCATCACTTGGTTAATTTTGTTGATATGTCATCATAGCAGGATGACCAGAAGTTTTTTTCTTCGAATTGATGAATTTGTAGAACGACTTTGGATTTCGTTTCAAATTAATTTTAGTTATTGTTAAGTAATTTTTGTACAGTATGCTATTTAATTTTGTATATTCTGCACGGCTCACAGAATATCTAAGATAATCGACAGAAGAACCAGTTCGTTTAAATGTATTATAATACTTATTCTGCTTATTCTTATTATTCCACGGAGGTCCATATGCATATTCGGTATGCAAATATCCATAAAAGAGAATATTTTGCGATAAAAAACGGTAAACGTGTCTTCAAAAGAAATGTCAGAATTGAATGGAGGTATTAAAATATCACACCAGTTTGTGTTTGTGCGTTTAAAACAGTAAGATTTTTTAAAAAAAATGACCAGTGGTTGTAAAACGTAATCAGGTGGAATGAATACAAATAATGCAATAGCAGGATGATGTCGTCTTCGGGAACTGTAATAGATGTAGTTCGTTAAACATAAAAGTCATTAATATCATTTAAAAAAATTAGATCAAGAATTCTTGAATAATCATTTATTACACCATTTATTTGAAAAAGACTGATATCGTTTAAAATGTTGAAAAAATCCTTCCAGCAATCATTTAGTTTAGTTTGAACGTAATAATTGTCATCAACTAAATAAACTCAAGCTATTGAAGTCATGTTGAAGTCACCCATGATTATGAAAGAGCCAGTTTTATTATAAAAGTTAGCAAAAGATCTAATACCCTCGGCATGTTGAATACATAAAGACTGCGTGGACGCTGCAGGAATATAGGAGCAAGTTATTATAATGTTTTTATGCTTTATTTTAAGAACAATAGCTATAAATTCAATATCAAGTAACGATTGATTAACTAGCTGTTCGGAATGCAGGTACTTGGATACGGCAATAAGAACACCATCACCATAAGTACCACAATCGCGACGGTAAATATTGTATTTATTATAAAGGATTTCGGTGTTAAGATAATTATCATTAAGCCAAGTTTCAGTGAGTTAAATTCTTAGATACTAATTACATGTTACCAACAATTATGTCTGATTATATATATTATCTTCATGGATGCGGGTTTTTCCAACTAAATCATATAACAAATATATGTGTAAATCTTCTGGATCTTGTTATTTATCCTGGAATTAAATTTTGTGTTCGTAATATATTACCTGTGACTCATCCTGTGAACATTTACCATCGTTCTTCTAGACCTGATTTATCATTGTCGGATAATATAATAAAAAAAAGATTTGAAGCATTATCAATCTTACTGTTTTACTCTCACTAACTATACTGTACTTAACTATTTGTTATCCAATGTTAATTGGGATACTGAGATTGCTAATGATAGTTTTGATAGTATTGTATCGAGTTCTTATTATATTTTGCATAGTTTCATTACTACTTCTGTTCCAAAATCTAAAATCTACAGCAAAAAAGGACTACCTTGTAATAATCAACACTTACGAATGCTAAAAATAAGAAAAATGAATTTTTTTTGCTTAATATAAAAGAACTGGTGCACATGTCGGCTTATGTTAATATGTTATAGCAAGATCTGAATACACCATTGCTAATTATCTTGCATACAAAAACTATATAAATCGCATTAAACGTAATGTGAAAACAAAATATTTCCATAAATTTGTAAATTCCAAGCGTCGCTCTTCAGATTACCCAAAGCATTTTAAGTATGGATTTTTGACTGGATTTCAAAAAGCAATATATTTGTTTACTTCTTTTCAATAACTTATTATACCAAGTCGTATGATACCACAACAACTTATCCGAATGCTACAACTCATATTTTTGGAATTTACTTTCCGTTTTAAATATTGAAAATTTTGAACTTAAAGTCGCCGAAAAACTCGTTTAGTCCAGACCCGATGGTATTTCATGCTGTATCCTTAGAAGCTGTGCAGCATCACTGTCCGCGCCTCTGACTGCATTATATAACAAATCTATGTAATCGTGTTATTTGCCATCAGTGTGGAAAAAATCGTATATATTTCCTTTATTCAAAAACGTCACTAAAACTGATGTATTTAATTACAGAGTCGTCGCTTAAATTAATACAATTCCAAAAAATTCTTGCTGATTACAAATATCATCTAATTTCTTCTCTTCTATCACAATGTCAACATGGTTTTCGTTAGTCTCGTTCAACTTCAACCAAAGTTTTGGAACTCACACTATTGTCAATGAAGGTTTTTCAAATAAATTGCAGACTGATGTGAAATACACCGATTTTAGTAAGGCGTTCGATAAAGTTAACCACAATCTTTTATTGCACAAATTATATCTTATGGGCTTTAGTCACTCTGCTTTAAAATGGTTAAACTCTTATCTATCAAGAGGAATTCAACAGGTCAAATTTGGGAATATTATATAAAAAATCATTAAAGTACATTCTGGTGTCCCTCAAGGCAGTCACCTGGGTACAATTTTGTTCACTTTATTCATCAATGATTTTCCTACTGTTGTTTTGCAATCTAAGGTACTGATGTATGCCGATGATGTTAAAGTTGTTAACTCTTCTAATGATGTTAATAGACACACTTTATTAAGTGCCGACTTACGGAATTTTTATCAATGGTGCAGATCTAATTTATTGGACTTAAATATATCGAAATGCAAGAACATGTTATTTTTTAAATCGAGGTTGCTTATTATATTGATACTGCTATTTTAAATAAAGTTCAAACCTTATTGGATCTTTGCATACTGTTTAATCATTGACTGATTTTTCTTGATCACATCTCCATAATGAAAAATAAAGCCTATGGGGTTCTTGGATTTATAAAACGCTGGTCAAAGGAATTTCCAGATCCTTATATTACAAAACTTTTATATACTTCTCATGTTCGACCAATTCTTAAGTATGAACTTATTGTTTGTGATCCTTGTTATTCTATTCATATTAATAGTATTGAATCGGTACAAATACATTTTTTAATTTTCCATCTTCGTGGTCTTGGTTGAAATTCTTATGTCTTGCCGCCGTATCATAGCAGACTTGCTTTGATAAAATTGCCAACTCTAAAAAGACGACGATTGATGCTGAGCGCTTTATTTGTTCTTGGCCTGATTTATGCTGATGTTGATTCAGAGTTCCTACTTAGTCAACTAAATTTCAACGTTCCTGTGAGACCTGCGTGAAATTTTGAGCTCATGGCATTAAAATACTACCTTTCTGTAAATGCTAATAATGACTCTTTTCGTTGAGCATATGTTAACTTCAATAAATGCTACCAAATTGTAAGCATATCTGAGAGCAATGACGTACTGAAGAGAAATCTTACTTTATATCTAAATTGTTGAACCAATTATTATTATATGTAGTTCTATATTTGTTATTCATATTTAGTCATTAATGATGTAAAAATCTATTGACCTAATAAATAAATAAATAAACTCACATGAATACAGTCTAAATTGATGAAATCGCAGATTAATTTTTATCTCCAAAACCAAATTCGTTGCTAAATACTATAGTTGAAATAACATGATTTGCATTTGAATTGTCTGGTACATGCATAATTTACAAATCGGCTGATATTGCCGGAATGTTGTTCAAGCTGCTGCAATTGTTTGAATTTTTTTGGTATTTAAATATATATATGTATATATGTGTGTGTGTCATTAGTTTACTAAATGCTTAAAATTTTTCAATTTCCCCACACACCGTCCAAAACTTGACCACACAAAAAAATGTGTCCAGAGCCTATTAAAACAACTATTAGTTTTAATTTTTTTGTTTATGATTTTCAATTTAAATTTGTAATAAAATTAAAAAATTTAAAAGAAAAAAATGTAATATTCAAATCCACCCACCAATTTCACGCTTTAATGTCTTTAATGTATTTTTGTTTTCAGGCATTTTCATTTCAAGCCAAATAAGATTGTTTCTATTGTAGTTATTGTGCATTATTATGTCATTGTCTCGAATGGTTTCAAATAAAACACCAAAAGGCGTTATTTTTGTGGTTAATTTTTTTTTCGCTCTCTGCTCAAACACTAAATGTTAAGACCAGCTTAATAAGACACATAAATCTGTATTACATGAGTTCCTGAATACTAGCAGATAAAAAAACAAAACCAAACAAAAGTCAACAAAGAACACTACACACTACAACAAAGTTTAAAAGGTGTCCATCAAAACGTTCAATATACATAAAAAAAAAAAAAAAATTAATAACAAACACCCCTTCACTTTAATTTTACTCTAAAGAATTTTGTATTCATATACATTTAAGCTTGCTCGTGTTAACGTTACTCTCATAGAGATTTGAAGTGTCAAAATAAGTGACATTTTAAATTTCAAATGCAGAATTTATAAATGAATGCGACATTGTGCCTTGTCTCCTTATCATCAGACATTCGAAGAAGCTGAAAGCCAGAGATTTATTTTATAAAATTTATGTTCCTTTTTTAGCTTATTTCCAAGAGGAAGTCTTTATGTTAAACATTAGAGGTGTGAGTTATTTTTTTGCATTTTGTGCTGTATTTTGTTTGTTTATTTTAAATAAATATATTTAACAAAATTGCTGAGGGATTTTTATAATAAAAATAAATTTATAGTAATAATTACTTTGACTGAGCAATTAATGGTTTTATTTTAATAAAATTTCGGCACAGAAAAACTAATAATACCTTAACTTCCATTAACATAAGACTCAAAAAGAACGAATAATACCTTCTACAATACAAATAACTCTCATATCCTTTTTCGAGTCATAACTTGTATAAATACAAATTTGAAATCAAATTCAACCGAGCCACCTAATCAGTGGCGGATACATGAAAACACACATGAACACTTATGATAGGAGCTTAGCGGCTCCCGAAAAATAACATTTCTTCCGTTTAAATTCATGTTAAATTTCCCCTTGTTCCTTTGGAATAATGTCACATCTGCAATTCTTTCTAAATACAAATGTTATGAACTTTAGAAAAATAATAATGAATTTTGATTAAAAACCACGAAATTTCAGTTATGTATTTTAATTGAAAGTTTACTTAATTTTTAATCGGAAGTTAAAAATTTTCATTAACTGAAATGAAAATTTATGGCTTGAGTTCAAATCTGAGTTTTTACCATATCTTCTTAATTTAAGAAATTATTTTTGGATAAATTCATTATTTTATTAAGAGATTACTTTTTTTTTAATTAAGATTATGTGGGTAAACTGAGATTTGAACTCAAGCCATAAATTTTCATTTCAATATGTACCTCAACAGTTCAATAATTACGTATAAATATTAATTTTCATTAAAAATAAAACAAATTTGTGAATGACAACAGGAATTTATTTTGACGAAATGCACAAAAAAAGAAAATAACACCATCACATTAGGACACCTTAGCACGATTTATGTACAAAGGTGTAAATTTTTTAGATGATGAAGTTTAAATCATATTTTTTTAAGAACTTATGAAAATTATTTTGAAATTAAGCAAAAATATTTAATTTTTAAATGTAATTTTTTTAAGTAAAAAAATTTTACCTCAGAAAATATATTAGTTAATTTTAATTAAAAAGTTGATGAATTTTAAATTTTCGGCAAACCGGAATGTCTTTTGGGGCAGCTTTTTTGCAGTTCTAGTCCCGGACTTCACGATCAGCGGTAATAACTTTTTAATGATTTTAAACTAAATCTTCATTTTAAAATTAAAACAACATTTCCAAAATATGTATTTGTAGACGCCCCATTAATTAATGCAGAAAGTAGCCGACTAGAACAGAAATTTGACTAGATAAATATTCTAGTTAATATTTTGCAAGAAAAGCTGGGCCCACTTCTAAAATCACAGCCGCCTTAAAATTCGAATAAAAACAAAACATATGAACCCTCATAAAACTGCAACTGTTACGTTTATTACTGTTTTAAGAACTAATATAACTAATTTGAATTAATAATTATAATTTAGCTAAACGAACTCAAGCCTGATTAATTAATTAACAGTTAAGAAAAATTCATCAGATGAACTAGTTTACAAAGATATCAAGAAAAACTAAGTTCGACTAGTTCAAATTTCGCAAAAAATGGTTAAAATTATGAACGAAATTCGAGAAAATTTTTAAAATAAATACGAATAACTGTTGCTTTTTGCGGGAATTGCTAAAATTTTGCCAAAATTAATATTTCGCAAAATTAATATTTTACATATAGAACATATTGTTTTAATTAAATAATTAATATTTTATTAAATATGTAAAATATTGGTTTTGGGAAAATAGTGCGATTAAAAATTTTAAATACTAAAAATAAATACAGTTTTATTAAATTTATAATTATGTTTTTTTCAAAAATAATATTTTAAATATTAAATTTCATTTCATTAAGAACACATTGAAATTAAAATGCAGCCGTGCGACTTAAAAAATTTGTTTAACTAAAATAGGAACAATTTTTGAAATTTATTGAAAATCTGAACTAAATAAAATATATTTAAAACTAAAAAATCTGTAGTACTTCATAATAAATTAGAGTTGTGCCGTTCTGGAACGACCTAGTTTTATTGAACGATTCCTTGATGAGAACGATGCGGACCGATCCAAACGTACCATTTCTATCGTTCCTCGATCCACAATGGCAAAACGTGTTGAGGAATCATTGAAATTTTCTGATAAATGTCAAAATCAGTAACAAAAGTCAACACCAATTTTATATTATTTTTTTAATGTATGATACTTGACGGATGAGCGAGCAAATCGTTGACTCATCAAGAATGTTTGTTACAATTATTTCGTTCACATATTCGGTAGACTTCGAGCAAGGTTGACTTTTTGTATAGAAGTCAGTGTTGTCGACTTAATGGACTATAATATATTTACAATTTATTTTTATAACAGTTATAATTTTTACAAATATTTTACGAAGACACTTACCTATATAAATTTTCTAGTATAGCCAGAAATAAAAAACGAACACTTACAAATGTTTGTTGACGTTTTTAGGAGTGACAGCGTATTTCACTTGTTCTTCGTTCCTACACTGTTAAAAGTAAAAAAAAGGAACGATGAACGTAAGGAACGACCAAGTTCTTTCATCTTTCGGATCGGTGGGAACGATTCACAAAAGTAACGATTTCGCCCAACTCTATAACAAATGTAATTAGAAAAAATCTTTCTGCAGAAACATTTGTTGTAAGAACATAATTATCGCAGTTTCACGGGTGCTTATAGTCCATCCGCGGAGTGACTTAAGGAATTTCTTATAATTATCATTACTAGTGTATCAGCCGTCAACTCAATCGACCGCATTCTAGAAATTAATATTAAACATTTACATAAACACATACGAAAAATGCAAAAACTCTGTATAATTTCTATTCAAAAGCCATTTGGAAAAACACACATGCACACATGTGTAATACATGTGCATGTGTTAGTAGCAACTTCAAACGCTTATATGAAACTGATTTAAGTAAAATTAAGATTGTGCATATTTATGTAAAAAGCCTTTTACAAACATATAAATCTCTCCAAAAGCTGTTCAGTGTTACGGTAGTAAAAGGAATGTAAAAAACGAGTTTGCATATTAATAATATAATATACATATATACGAAACACAAAATCACCGCCTTGAACTCCTCTCTAACTCATTATTTTAAGCATCTGAAACTATTCTTTTAAAAATATTATTTGATCAGGGATTATTTTGGATATTATTCTTTTTGTTTTGCAACATTTCGTTGGGTTATCTCTGTCTAAAGCCTCTTCATAGTGGCTTGTTAATGTTAACGTAGCACTTGAGAGTTATGTACTTCTAGTATTTATTAATTTTTTTCTGTCTACTTTATAGTTTCATATTTAATCATTTATAGTTACATATATAGTTGCTGGATAGCCCTTATTGTTTTGGTTTTTGTTGCCATTGTTATATTGTTGTTAGACGTTTAAGCATATGAATGTGTCAAATGTTTGACATATGTCCTGTTGCCATACTTGCATATTTGTAAAGCATTTATTTATAAAATTATATTAAAAAACTTTTTATTGATTTTAATTTACTTTATTATAACTTAAGGCAATCGTGGTTTACTGTTTTTTTTGTTTCAATGGCACATTTAAGAAAATAAATATGAAAAAATTTTTAAATTGTTTTACTCTAAATATTTACGTAATGATTAGATTGACAAGGCTTGGCAATGTTGTAGGTTATGTTTGTTAATTTCGAGATGAATATAAATTTGAATATAAAGTTTATCGATGTTAATAAGATATTTTCATGTTCACTAATATATTTCCTTTTTAAAAGAACACTCTCTCTATCACTCCTTCTTTAGGAAAATGATAATGAGAGAGGACAGATGGCAATAATTATAAACCTTAATAAATTTTTATTTACAATTCTGATATTGCGCGTTATGTTAGTTTTTAGATCGATGTTGGCTTATAGATCTCACGGTGTTTTTAGTTGCCTTTATTTCTCGTTACAAAAGATAGGCCCATAGATTTTGAGAAGAAATTTTCTCTCAAGAACAACCAAGTTCATCTTCATCTGCTGTCAAGTAAGCGCATTAAATTTGCTTAAGTAGTGTAGCCATTTTATTAATTATTTTAATTCGCCAACGATTCTGCTACAATACCGCCGAAGGAGGGTACTATGATGTGAATTAACATGGATCAGAACTAGTTGCTGCCAGTACTGCTCTGTGATCTTTGTCACTTAAACAGTTGAACAACAATTAAGACGATACAACACTATTGTTCTTCAGAAAAATTCATGATGTTGATGACTTGCCCAAAACTGAGCTTGATCCTAATTCTTTAGTCAATATTTGCTGTGCAGTCAACTACAATTTATGAGTGATCACAGATTTTCATTTTGCACTATGGAAAGTTTTTTTCTATATCAAAAAACTTTTAAGTCTGCGTAAAAAAAAATCGATTACAGGGTAGCGGTCTTTCTCTATACTTAAATATTAACATCACAAGGAATTAGTAATATTTTTTTTTATTTCTTGCTTACTTAAATAGGCTCTGCAACCTGTTGTTGGTCTTGGCCTGCCTAATAAATTATTTATAGGCAAATCAGTATTTTACGTGCTTTCTTTATTTTAATTATATCAAGGATTTGCATGCAATTCATAACTTGGTCCTCCGAACTATATAAACTCGTCTACTTCTTCCTTGCTGCAATTGCCAAACTTCACAACATCGCCATTCTGTCGTCGCGACGTTTGCGTAGCAGTTGCAAGCATCAGATTGGTATTCTCCTCGTTCACAATCACACCCATTTAAGCCAATTCTTCTTCGATTCTGAGAAAAGCAGCAGTAACACCCCACCCTTCTGTTTTAATAAATACTGAATTTTTTAATATCCATCTGCATGTTGGAGAAGTTGCACGATCAACCCTCACCCTGTCGAAGACCTACTCAAGTGGAAAATGTTTCGGACAGGTCACTCAAAGCCATTTTACTGAGGTGCTAAAATTATGGTAGAATCCAAAATCTATTAACTGCGCGAAGAAGGCGGCTTTATAAACGACGAAAAGAAGATTGGCTTTTGATATGTCTTTTATGGGATTTGGCGGAGTGTGCTAAATCAGTTTGTAATACTTGGGCTACAACTTTTCGCACAATTTGCTAGATATGATCTTATAACCGATGTATGTATTGCCTCGATAGGTAGGTGGCACAAACATTTTTGACTTCTTTTTTATGAAGCGGCAATATCAGGTATGTTTTAATACTCCCAGATGGAGCAGACTAGCTGATGCATTCACCTTATCAACACTTTTTCTCCAGTCGTAGATAGCTTTGACGGTATTCCGTCTGAACCTGCGGCTTCGTTGTTCTTGATCAGTCCGATTGCTGCATTGATAAATAGTTATTCCGCCGTGTGCTATTTCCCTTATTGGGAGCTTGCTGGTGATGATAGTTTTTTTGCTGTAAGTGAATTAAAAATACAACTGTTAAAAGTATATGTTAAAAATGTCGAGTCAGTAATTAAAAGTAGGAGAGTTTGGCATCCATAGACCCTCAAATTATTACCTTGTCCGAACTTGTACATAGTTTATCGTTGTATCGAACATATAAATACCGGATGCATCCCCACTATTTACGTCAGTTAGGGAGCGAAATCATTAAAAATTATGTTAATTATAGCTCAAGCAGAAAGCGGACTTTTTCAAAAAATATCCCGTTTCGCCTTATAATATCTACTTTTTACTTTCGTAATTCTCACAAAGTTGATATATTGACATGAGATAATTTAAAAGATAGCTTCTGACATTTCTAATAAAAAATTTAGTGGCTGAGAAGATTAGCCTCTTTCTGAACATAAAATATTTAACTTCACTTTAGCTTTCAGGATTGATTTTAGTCCTTTGGAAAATACTTTTCATTTCGCGGTAATTTTTTTTAGTCATTGATATTTATTGCTATTTTTCTTCATTAAATATTTTTGTCAAAATCCCATTTTTGATAAAAGGTATTCAATAAAATAATATAATAATTTTCTATTTTTTAATGTCATCAAAAGGATATTTAAAAGTTTACGTCTCTCGGGCGTTTCGTTAAATTTAACGAAAACAAATCAAGTTTATCTTTACAGGGTTAAAAACATGTTTTTTTATTTATTTTAATTTTAATTAATTTTTTTCTCAAAGAATATAATTATAATTAATCTAAATTTTAATTAAAAAAGTATCAACATATTTCCATTCAAAATTTCAATATTTTCGTATTTCTTTTGTATTTCTGATGTTGTTTTTTTTAGAAATGAAAAAAATGTTGCTTATTTGTTGGTCTTTTTGCCTGACATTGACATACAGGAACTAGACACCTGACCAGTTGACGGGTGTGGAAGCTTGTATAGAAAAAAATTATTTTTATGTCATAAACACAAACAAAACCTTGAGTGTAGAGCAATTGTACTTCAACACAAACAGTTATATTGTAGTTTTGATATGAATTAAATGAGGCTTAAACTGTTACAAAATAAACCTTTGAAGTCGTAAAAAATTGTTCCCCCAAATTTAGAGACTTAAGAAATAAGAAACGTTTTTTTTAAGAAATAAGAATAAAATTGTCACATTATAATTGTAGTGAACTTAAGTTATTTTAAAAATTGTTTGACCTTTAGTTTTTAGTAATTGTAAAGTTTTAAATAGTTTATAAATTCCTTGTGGCCAGTCTGGCTTTCAAATAATGATCAGCATATTTTTTTACCCTTTTCTTTCAAACTCTACAATCAGTGTGTTGGTGTTTATTTTTTTATCTTTTTTAAATTTTCAAATTTGCATAAAATAACATACTACTGTTTATTTTCGTTTTCAATTTAGGACAGACAAAATAAATAAATATATAAATCAAAACAAAAACAAAAACTTCACTCTGTTTGACAAATCATCTTAAGTCTCGTTTAAATTTTTTATAATATTTGTTGCCAATAAAAACAGATTATATATTTAAACTAAATTTTAAAGTAAAATTATAATCAAGAAAATGTTTAAAAAATTTTAACTCGTTTTAAAATATGTATGAAAATATTGACTTAACATGTTTTTTAATAAACTCTCATATTAACATACAATTTTTTTATTGTTAACGTAAAAGAAAAAAAAATTATAAATAAATCAGGTTTCATTACGGACAAGTAGCAATCAGTTAAAAAAATAATAATATTAAGAAGAATGAACGTTGTTTATAACAACAAAAAACGATTGTTAAATGATAAGTGCTTTTCTGTTAATTTTATTATTTTATTTTCTGTGTCAATTACCTTCATCTTTGACTACTGAGGCAGGAAATTTGAAAATCAGATAAAAATCAATCCAACTATTTGATCAAAAAGCACACGTAGCTCATTAAAGTGGACTTCTAGATGAGAGAGTTTTTACACAGATATAGTATTAGGCTTGTTCGTAAATTCATCACTGCACTGATTGTTATGCTCAGTACGTTGATAAAGGCAAACAATAACGAATCTGCTACTGAAGTATATTATCCAAAAATAAAAACGAAACAAAAATCATAAAAATTTATAATGCAAGGGATGGTTAAGTTAGGTTAGGTTTGGTAAGGTTGGCAGCCAGAATCGCAGACTCTGAAGGGTATTCTGCTTAAACGGAGTCCCCACCGCGGAACCAACCAGAGCTCAATATAAAACTACTAATAAGTTGCAGTTCAACACTGGCTACGTCAAAAAGTACCCTGAACTCATTGAGGCCATTCTCCTTCATGGCAGTCCGGGAGAGTGACAAAGAAATGATCTCTTCGTCGATATCTTGGCGGCAAAAATCATTGTGTTCGACTTTTAACCTTTGTGCAAGCCTGCCTATGAGACAGTGTCCGGATATCATGGACACTAAAATTGAGAATTGTTTGCTATTGCTTAAAATCAAAAAAAGCTTTATTTTCGTTATTTATATGGGTCCATAATTGCCTGGTGATCATGCAATCATTTCCTGTTTCCCATCTCCTATTTGTTTCATCTTCTGTCTTGTGCCTAAATCTGAGTTTGCTAGAGAGTAGGAGTAACCGCATATATACCAAATCTGAAACTACCTGCAAGGTTGTTCCTATTCTATCCCTCAAATTCCCCTAAATGCCTCTATGACCTGGGGTTCAGATGATCCTAATATAAAACTGCTCTGCCATCTCGTTCAGAGATGAACGGCAGTCAAGGGCTGTTGCAAGGAATGAGTAAGTTTTAAATTTTTTATTTTGTTATTTGTTTTATTTGTTACTATTCTTTTTACTGGAGATTTCGAACGAGTAATTTGAATATTTTCGAAAAACTTGTTTTTTTATTTATTTCTAAACTGTAAACGTTTTTCTTTTTTGTAGATTACACAATTTCACATAATTGGTTTCATCATCCAAATTAAATTTAATTTTGACTCTTCCATTTGTGTTATATATATTTTCATTAATAAATGCAAACAGAAGCATAAGCATAAGTCATGTCCTCTATATCAGTTTGATATATGCTAAAGTATAATTGCCATGTATATTAAAAAATCCCGTATAAAATCGTTAGCCTCAATTGATCTTAATTGATAGAGTATTTTTATTGATCTTGAAATAAAGTATGTTTATTATGAATTTTAAAACCCCGTTGATTATTTTGTTAGATTACCTTCGACATACCATTATTCGAGAACGATGTCAAAAACCTGCTTATTCAGGGCGAAATGCTAGTACCTAGACTGACGTGAGTCAGATTGTGATGATCAGAAGTGTGATTCTTTTCTATCTCCGACAAGTTTTATTTTTTCGTATTTATGCAATAATTGTCTCTTTTAAATCATCAGAAAGGTAGTCGGTTCACAAAAATTCATCGATTACAGTTCAAATTATTCTCGTGCTGATGATGGGTTCTGCTTTCAGCATTTCCGACTCAGTATTATTTAAAAAGGCCTTTTTCATTATTTTTTTAAAGAAAAGTAACGCTGAGGCAAAGCCGCATTAATAAGTGGGAGCGGAGCGCCTTGGACTAAATAAAGTGGTTCTCCCTTGTAGTTTCATAAAAATTTTATTTTATTTTATTAAATATTCTTTTATTCATAACTTGAATATGAATTTACAATTATTCAAAACGTTTCATAAGCATGTGTAAATTAAATATTTAATAACTTAACTTTAACTCCATTTGTGGTGTTTGATGTCAATTCTTTTACTCACTGGTGCACATTTATTTCATAATACGATAAAAACTTGCTTTCATGAATACACTCACTACCGAGCCACTCAGAGAATAAATTAATTGATTATATCGTAGTAAGTATTGGTAAACATACTGAAAAGTAATCTGCTTAAGTGTATGTTGTTCTTAATGGGAACAGAGCAGAGCTTCCAGTAATCTTTTCCGAAAATTCATCAAGTTTTGGAAATAAAATCGCCAAAATTGACAATATTTAAAAAATAATCGTCAAAAAATCGTTGCACAAAAATCTTTTTTTTTATACAATAATCAATAGTATTTTATATAAAACCCCGTCATAAACTCCAATGTCACAGGTGGTTGAACACTAAGAAAATCAACTACAAAACAAAAATAAAGTTAACAAAAAAGGGAAGATAGCTTGATTTTAGCAGCAAATGGCTCTGGAAAAAGCGGGAGAATGTCAGAAATGAAAATTTCTTATTATCAAAAATTCATTTAACTTGTAAGAAATGAATAAGTTGCACTTTTTGTATTCTAATTTGTTAAATAATCCGCTTAAATAGTTGATATTTCTAGTCTCTAGGCTCCACCGTAAAAATAAAATATAAAATAAAATCAAACAAAGAACGCTGGTGCGATGGTATATCCAACTCGAAATCAGTTCTGATCTGTTCTGCTAATCTGATAAACAATAAATTATTCCAAATAGTACCTCTCTTAACAAAATAAAGAATTTATTTCATAAATTTCGTAAATTAATAGGATTGGTTAAACTGAGATTTGAACTCCAGCCAAACAATTCATTTTAATATTAATATTTTTTTTCTATCGAGATTGACATTTTGCCACACGTAGAGGTTTTGTTGAGCAAAAAGAAGTGAAGTCAAGAAATCGTCAATGCATAAGGGAAAGAAGGTCATAAATTATTTGCATTACGCTCGCCTCTTTCACACATGAAACCACTCTACCGGCAACAGTTTTTGCCTAATGTAATATTAGCATAAATAACTAACCAAATTTTAACTTCTGAATTAATCTTTTTCTTTTATTTCAAAACTAACACATAGTTTAACCCTAAAATAATATTGTTGGATTTAATTTCTTCTATGATATCAAATTTTTTTCAATCTCTTAACAAATAAAAAGTTAAACAAATCTTCTTAAATAAACAACCGTAAAGTCTGAAAAAAAATGCATGAAAACACTTTTTGTCGTAAAATAAAATGCTTGTAAATAAATCATGTCTTTTTCAGTTATTCTTTTTTATTATATTTCTTGGTAATTAGAATAACTACTAAATTTTTAGATACTTATAAAGTACCAAAAAGAAAAATACATATACACATATATATAAATATATATTGAAGCAAAGTGTGAGGCTTATATTTTTGTATGCTCGAATGTTTGTAATCAGGTTTAGGTATTATTTTTATTCAACAAAAGTTCTTGGAATTATTTTTAAAGAAATTATGTGTGTAAACAGAAAACGGAAATGTTTAATTAAAACAATTGTTATACTCAAGTAATTAAAATAAGTTTTTATTCACTTATATTTTATATAGTTTTTAATTTATTTATTTCTATATATTTTTTTGAACTTTTGTTGAAAGTTTATATTCGTAAACCGGTTCTCTTAAAATAAAAAATAAAAATTAAACTTTAATTGCGCAATGTTAATTTGATAGCTAAGCCCACACCTTTTCTCGAGAAAATCTCTGGTACACTACATTTGGTACTTCCAAATTCATGCAATTTTTGTTAAATAATTTTGAATGAAACTCTAAATTTATGAAAATAAAACTAAGGAGACAAGAGAATTAGTAAGTTTAAAATCGCTACAAAAGATGTCACCTCAATATATTAATCTGAAACAATTAGAAATTAATCAAATGGTTTTAAAAGAATAAATAGATTTCCTTTAAAATTTATAAAATTCTACTGAATTAATTTTTAGTAATAAAAAAAACATGCAAATATATTTCAAATTCTTTGTAACGTTTTTCTCCTCCAACGTGCTAATTGTTATTCTTTTGTTATTATTTTACTTAATTTATTAAAGCTATTTGTTATTTTTTCTTTAAATTAATTTTTCTAATTTTATCTGAGAAATGTGTGTTTTTTAGTGACTTGTTGAAAAATGATCTTAATGTAGATATAGAAAAAAAGTATACATATTTGTATTTATGCATAAACTTATTAGCATAATTGAATATTTATGAAATTTTTGTAATTTCTCACTTGTTATCACTAAACTTTCAATAAAATTTCAAACAAAATCATACTGATAAAACGAAAAAAAGAAAAAGAAACCTGACCAAATACAGAGAATAGTTTAGATATTTCAATATATTGCTTTTATCATCGAAATTTTTAATTAATGAAACCAAAATTCATTTTATGTTAATATATTTATAAACTTAATTAATAAAATTGGTTTTCTAATTTTGTTTCCAAACACAGAAATATAAAAAGATAATTATTTAATTGCTTAATTAACACTTATGACAGGTTAAAAACGATATTTTTGGGCATAGTGGTTGATGTCAGTTTTGGTAAATGAGAATTCTACAATTATATTTCATTAAAATAAAAACAATGTACAGTGGAAACCCGATAAAGCAGATATTTTAGTTTGAGTTTATTTACTTATTAACTTGATCAACTTTATACAGTCAAACTCTCACTTTTTAAAGTCCACTGCATAATATATTTTTAAAAGGAAATTTAAATATGCATAAAGTCTCCATTCGACATGAATAATTTCAAATGAAAAGCCAGCAGAGAAGTGAAAAATGTCAAGTGTTGGAAGTTTATAATGTATTGATGAAGATTACTAATGTAATTTTTTTTAAATAGTGAATATTTATTAAGAAATTAGTACAAATGTGTACTTAATATGCCGTTTTTTTTTCTAAAAAAATATAACATTTTCTTAAGTTTTTATTAAAAAAATTACTATTCAAAGTTTTCTTAAGACAAAAACTCACTATTTCAAAAAAATCATTATATTGCAAATTTTCTATAAAAGGGACAAAAAATATTGCACTTTTTTAGAAAAGAAAACGCCATTAGTTCCGCAGGATTACAAAAAATTAATGAGATTTGATTTGTATGCCTTTTTTTCATTAAGTAGTTTAGTTTAATTTTTTAACTACATATTTTGTAAGCATATTTAAAACAATTTTTAAAAGTTTTGATTTTTTTAATATTAAAAAATCCATTATACACAACAAAAAAAATTTTAAAATAAAATATAAAAAATAAATAAGCAACTTGACTATTTTTCAATAAGAGCGTAGGCTTCAATACTTGTGACAAAAGTCAGCTGTGGTCAGGTGAATTATTGCTAAGACGAAGAGGAAGAAACACTGTTAATAAAATAGCTTAACAACTGAATATAAAGTTAACAAAATTTACATGATAATAGCAATTGGTTACGTTGTAATACGGTAGTGGAGGCTTAAAATTTTTATTTATTTTTAGTCTACATTTTTTCACTCCCCTTCTTATATTTCTTTACGGTTAAATAATAAAAAATTAAGCCTGTTACACAGTAAATAAATTAAAATATTTAAGTAGCCTTAACAAAGCTACGATTTGAATAGAAAAAAAATTGGATACAAAATAATATTAATAATAAAAATACCAGCGAATTTAGTAAAGGTGGAGGAAGAAACCAACTTTTTTTTGTGAAACTAAACACACATTTAAATGTTGACACCTTTTTAGTAAATTGAATAGAAGCAAAAGGCGGCTTGTCTTTAAAACTGACAGCAAAAAAAGTTTAAGAAATAAATTAAAAAATAATAAAATTTACTTCTAGGTTTTAATTCCTTTAAAATGATAAATTATGATTTTAATAAGCTTTGGAAAATAGTAATAAAAAATATACAAATGGTATAAAAGCAAGAAAATGTTATATTAGGTTTTTTTCTTTTCAAGTAATAAATACAAGCATCGTAAAAAATGAGCCGCAGTGACTGCCTTTGGTATAAAATCATCAGGAAGATAAAAAATTAACTAAAATCTTATAAATAAAAAGTACATTCATATTTTCATTTCGGCCAAGGAAAGTCTAAATAAGCTTAAAGGCATAAACAACAACTTTTTATTTTTCTTTATATTAACACACAATGGCCCAAGTCATAATGATAAGGCAAATATGTATAATTGGAGGGCTAAGAGCGCAAGTGAACCAAGTCATAATATATGAAAAATGTCAAATCCAGTTCGAAATTCTCTGCAAAGTTTAACCCTATTTAGTTCTGTAAAGGACTAAGTAAAAACGTGTTTCGTTCCTAAGGTAACGGTGAAAAAAACCAAGTCAGTGGCTCTCATTTTATATTTTATTTGAAAGTCATGGCTGTTCATTTATTGAAACTTAATATTCTAATTGTCTTTTTGTGAATTAGTTCACTTCAACTCTGAGCCCTCCTCATTGCATTTTCACGTGGTGAAAGTGCGGCTATTCCATCACAGATACTCTATGTCACATCATCTAGGTCTTATTGGATGTGCCGAGTTATTTTACTGAGACATAATTTAGTTTTTTCAACAAGCACTCAGAATGGAAAACAAAAGAAAAGAGAACATACATGACTGGTCCAGTATATCCGTAGTAGTTGAAGGAAATGTTAAATCATGGTTTTTACTTGGCACCAAATGCATCAAAAGTGGTGGCTCTTTTGACAATTATATTGAAAAAATAAAAATAGATATAAAAACTAATTAGTTGCATTTAACACAAAAACAAATTCTAAAATTTTGCTTGTGACTGGTTGTAAGTCCCTCCAAATGGTTTCAGTGACAATTTGCGAGATTTTAGAAAGAAAGTCTTGTAGTTTTCGGAAAAGAATTTTGGTTGGCGCTGCCAAATGGCTTGTGATGCGTTTAGTGAAAGTTCCCAACCTTTATGTATAGTTTCTATAAACTACAGTGTATCCAGAAGGCCTGAAAGTTTGGTTCAGCAAATTCTAATTTAATACAATGCAATTTTATGCTAATATATCTAATCGTTTTTTTAAGATAAAAAATAAGAATTGACAGTTAATAAATAAAAAAGGTTACAGTACACCAACTAAAATTTTTTGAAATTCATCCAGCTTATTTTTTATCTCCTTTTTTAAGGCATACTAGACAAGATGTATAATTTTATATATAAAATGAATGTATTTCGCATAAATTTTTACCAAATCCCTACCTCAGATCTTCTTATTTCGTACCAGAAAATAAAAATTTTTAGATATTCATATCATTACTTTATTGTTAATGAAGATGGCCCTATCGAAAGCCATTTTTTCATACATTGAAATCACTTCAATTTTAGTTGAAATATTTTGTGTTTCCTATTTTTGAAACATTAAAATTAGGTATGAGATTTCAAAATAGAAAATAAAGGAAAAATGACAAAAATTTTTAGCAGCAAAAATGATATCTATTTTAGAATTCTCTTATATTCATATTTCTTTTAGGTACTACATTTTTTGTGATTTATTATGCAATATTCGCTTAAAATTACGAAAACACACTAACTTTCACAGTTACTTTCGTTTTTTGTAGCGTGCATCACAAAACTTTGTGGTCAATTATTTCGCAGCAAATGCCTGCTAAAAATTATTTTTTATGCCATTCGAAAGTCCACTTATGTCCCGCTAAACAACATGCACAAGCTTAAGGTACCTTTTTTGGAAGACCAAAAAATTTTATATATTCAATGTGAAAACGCGTACTTATGTAGCGTTCGTCCGCCGGATTTGCCCATATCTTATGTTGAAGACATAAAAACACATGTGTTATATATTAACATATTTTTAACAGTACCTTTATAAGAAATCGGTAGAATATAAAACTCTAAACTTTTTTATAAACAAAACATAAATTAAGCTACCTTATCATTTTGCCTTGCACATTATATGTAAATACGTAAAGGTGTGTATGGTTTGCTATACAGTGATAAAGTTACTTAGAAATATATATGTATATATTGAAACGATTCATTTGGCTCAAGTTAAAACCCGAGTTTACCCATTTATTTATTCTAATTTTTTATTTCATTTTCATTAGAAAAATTTTGGATAAATTTAATATTTTTATTAAGAGTGTACAATTTTTATTGTTCATCAGACTAGCAGAACGGATCAGTACTGATTTCGAGGTCGCTACACCATCTTATCAGCGTTCTTTGTTCAATTTTACCACTAATAATAATAATTACTGACAAACATTAGTTACTTAGAAATATAACGAGCATTGCATAATATTTCTCTCTAGAATACGTGTGATTTGAATAATATATATAAAAGCATTTATTTTGTTTTCATAAACATACTAAAAGTCAACCTTATCATTTCTATGCGCAGCTTAAATCCTTAAGCATGCAGCATGCATAAGCTAACACACATATTAAAATACAATAAATCCACCCAGCAAGCATTTTTTTCTTTAATGCAGATATACATAAATGCACACACAAAGCCTAAAGACGTAAATGTTAACGATGTGACAAAGTTTTAATTTTCATTGTAAAGTTTTTTTCTTTGTCTAATTTAAAGAATGAGTGACTGTATGAATGATTATCAATCATTTGGGGATTAACATCTATTGTCAAATATTTGGTTAGATCATTTGTATATCAAATGCTTTTTGTCTATTTCTGTTGTTATTTTCTACATGAAGGGCAAAAGTGTCAACATTTTTTTTCTCTTCAATTCTTCTTGCAGCAAATAACTTTTTTTTTAACTTTGAAAGAAATAATGGCTAAGAACATATTTGAAATTACTTCAAGTTAAAAAATGACAATTTATTCAAAAATAATTGATAATATTGTACGAACAGCCAGTGTTATTCATTGTTTGTTGAAATATAAAGCAAGAAATACAATATTAAAATATGGTTGACTAAACGTTTGTGAGTACTCTAAGCCACATGCACTCTCGAATATATTTTACAATGTGAATTTTATATTAATTTTAAAATTTTTAAGAAAATTTTCTTGCAAAATATCGATTTAATTGAATGTTGTTAAATGAAAATCGAGTTCGTTTCGTCACATTATTAATGCAAATGATTTTGGTTAAGCTTGAACGACAGGGAATTCATTCTAATGACAATAGAGCAGAGTAGAAAAAACATGCAGCAAACAAGGCAGCGCCACTCTTCCTGCAGCGTTCTGCAGCTTATTTTTCACTTTTTAGGTGGCTGTCAGTTGTTAAGAATATCAAACATTTAACACACTCAATTATAAATTATGTATGAATTACTACTTCTCCTTAATTATTTTTATAACATTAACTTGTGAACTGGGGTTTTTTAAGAGATTCACAACTTTGAATTAAATTAAAACAAAGAAATTCAATTAAAACAAACTAAATATTTATTCAAATGAAGAAGAAGCATAAACATCCGAAATCTACGATTTGGTGAATATAGACTTGGACGTGTACAACAGTTTAAGTACCCAGACAGTACTTTTTCCCTTGCAGAGGATCTGCCTATAAATTTTTTAAGCATACAACAAGAATATATGCTGCAATTGTGAGGTCAATGTTAACATACGGCTGTGAGGTATGGAGCCTTTAAATAAATGACTGCAGGCAATTGCAACGCTTTGAACTGAAAATATTTAGAAAAATATTTGGACCTAAAAAAATGATGATTAAAACATACAGAATAAGGTGGAACGATGAAATGGTAGAGTTTGCTCGTCAGAAGACGATAGTAATCTTCTATATTATTAATAGGCAAACACGTTTTTTTAGATGCCTTTTACGGCCGTAATACTGAACCGATTTTGAAAAGATTTATCTGTTTTTAAACGGCACATAGATGTGCTCATTCTTAATTTTATTCAAATCGGTACGATATTAAGGAATCTTTAAGCGTTTAAAGTTGCTACTAACAAATGCACTCTCATTACACACTTACATTTTACAAGATTATCTGACTATCGTCTGGACGAATATAAAAAGAGTCGCGATATGATCGCGCTCGTTAAATAATATATAATAAAATAATATAAATAAATGCAAATGCTAGCTGCGAGTTTTAAGTTGTTTATTTTTAATTTTTTTTCTGTATTTTATGGCATATATTTATGCAAATGTTTAATATTAATATTTGGAATGCGGTCTAAATCGACCGCTGGATGCACTAGTAAATATAAACCTGACGCTCTTCCTTTTTTAATAATAATAACTTGCACCAGTTAGTGCATATTTTCAATTAAGCTTGGCTTCTTATCGTGAAGAATAGAAAAATTAACAATAAAAATGTTAAGAATAGTAACTTTACAGAAGTGAAGACATTAAAGGAATATGCACGACATAATTGATGCAACTTCTTAAAATCTTTTCTTTCAAGATGTCCCAATGTTTTCCAAAATAGAAAACTGTAAAAATTGAAATATCCATTAATAATTCATTTGGGTTCTATTATTATTATATATATTTTTTAATTTATAATTTAAACACTTTTTTAATAAAAAAAAATTGTCAGAGCCTGTTGTACTGTTTTAAGTTTTTTTTATGTTGATAAAAGATTTTGTTTGTTTAATTCTATCTATTTTAAGCGATGGAAAATTGTTTGGTTTTCCCAACTTCAATTTCACACAAATAATGTCAAAAACAGGATGTCTAGATGGGGTGGGCCATTTAAAATTTTAAATTTGAATAGGCTATGAAAAATGCACTGATTATTTTTTTAAATTTGTGGTTTTATTGAAGAGGTTGAATCTTGTCTTTTAAGAATGGAACACAATATCATTCATATGACTATCACGACTCCGTTCAACCAACTAATTAGTACATTTTCGATTCTATCGGCTCGAATTATTTCAATTGCAAATTCGAATTATGTTTCAACGCTTCAATGGTTCCCCACAGAAAATAATTCAAAGGCATTAAACCAAAGCTCCGAGGCGGCCAATTATGATCCAGTTTCTTACAAATTAAAATTACAAGTGAATTTCTTACAGTTTGCTTTATAGACTCAATACTTTGGAAGTAAGTTTTTACATTTCCCAATTTTGTTCGAGCGTCCCATTTTGAAAAAGTCAAGAAAGTTATTCTACCTTTCAAAGTCAAAGTAATCGGTACTTCAAATCTAAAATTATAAATGGCCCACCCAGTGGTATTAATGGCACTAAAATCCACAAAAAAAAATATATTTATTCGACATATTCCTTATCTCATGTCCAACAACTAGAAGCTTTCCGAGGCCATATGCTATTACAAGCTAAGCGAAGAGGTTATTGAAGATTGTGTAATACATCATACTGTATTGATCATGAGGGTCAAGCTAAAGATGATCCAGAGAGACAAAGAAAAAGCAAAAATTTGTTGCTTAGTTTAAAATCAATTTGCCCATCATAGGTGAGCTCTTTCTGGTACCAGATGTGACAATTATTTGTCAAGCCATTTCGGAAGAGACCGCAAAAGTCGATAGGATCGATAGGATTGACTTTGGAATGCTGAAGGAATGGTCATCGTGAATTTTGCTCAAGCTTCTAAGAAAATAAATTATAAACAAAAGACACAGTTTACTTCAGCAACGCAATACAAACGAGATATATTTTATTTGTTTTTGTTAATTGTACAATAAAAAATTGTAGCGGAGCTAATATCTCACAGAGCAAATTTTACGATGGAGTTGATGGCTCAGTGGAAACAGAATAAATAAATAAAACATATTAAAGTGCAGTTTACACCGTCCAAATGGCTCACTTGTCTAAAAGATTTGTATGAAAATAAGTATATTATAATGCGTGCCTTATGGTAAATATCATGTTGGAGACGAGAGATTTAACTATTTCGCATGCAGGGGCCTCCAAGTGTTTTCTTTTAAACATAATCCTTCTTTGCTATGACAATAACAATGGACCTGTTGATTGGGAGCTCATTTGCCACTAGAGATCTCCATCTGCTCTCCAACAAGAAAAATTGTTATTTTTGTAGTCTCTAAGTAAATCATAAATATTTCTAAAACTCTACAAAAATAAGGTCAGTATAATCATGGGGCGTTTTAAACAATACTGTTGTTGCTGATACCACATTCAGAACTTTGAGACTATATGCGGTTTCTGAAAAATGTGTGACTAGAATTCTGAACATCTGGTTCTAAATACGTGTTCAGCAGAAGTTTTATATGTCTGCCAATTCCACTTTTTGCTAGCATTAATCGAAGAAGTGGAAATATACAAAAGCAGAGAGAAAATCTTCACAAACAAAAACTAATTTTTCTAGACAGAACTTTCGTGAAGTCGATTTTAATTTATTTTAATGATAACTTTCGTTTATTTCTAAAATTCTATGAAACCAATCACTATGTTGAAGTTAAGGATGTCGGTCATATATATTTTTAAGTCCAAAAAAAATCCTTTATTACTTTTCTTAACTTAAAAATCATAAGAAAACTAATAAACAAAATTTATTGCTCTCAGCCGTTGTCAGAGTTTAAAATTTCAATCTTTTTGCAGAGATCTACAAGTCAAAGAATACACAAAAACGCGTTCTAAAATTGAAATAAAAATTAAAATTTTTTTTGTTCAAAATTACCACAAAAAAATCAGCAAAAATATCAAACAACTCAAAAATGATTTATAATAATGTGTTGCTGCAGACAGTTAACATAAACCAGAAGTTTTTTTTATTTTTTTAAGTTATAAAACTTTATATTACAATATTTTGGGTTTCTGCCTTTTATTCTTAAGGTGCTGCATTTTTTAATATATATTTTTTTGTCTTAAAAAAACTTTGACAAAAAGAGAAGCTTGAAAATTATTTTCTTGTTAAACGATAAATGTTAACAGTTGGATATCGCTGTTGTTGTCGTCGTCATCTGAAAAAAGTTGCTGAAAGAGAGAGAAAAAATAAGCACAATAAATAAACAAATTCATAAAACTGTATGTTGTCACAACGTAGTACAAATAAATGAAGGTATTAAACAAAACAGATGTAAAGTTTTTAGTATAGTTTGAAGAAATTAGCTTCTCGCTACAAGTTGCAAAAATTAACATTAAAAAAATCTTAATGATTTTAACAAAATTCAATTCTTAATTCTTAATAAAGTTGTAAAGTTTCCTGTAATTTAAGCATAATTTTATGTGTAACAAATTTCCATCTTCACAACTTTTTTAAATTACTTAAGAAATCATTTGCAGCATTTATAATTTTGCCTTAACGAAAAATAATATGATTTTTTTTTATGATTATTTCTACTTATCAGACTGAGTAATTTGAACCTTCCTGCCCCTTCTCCTCAGTTTCTTCTTCCTGTACAGCCTTAAGATCAGAAGAAGTTCGAGTACAATTTTCAAATTAACTAATAAATCCTTCAACTTGACTTCTTTTTTAAACAATATTTATTGTTATTAACAAACATGTTGTTGCTATTATAGCAACAACCTTTAATGGCTTCAAAAGTTATCATTATTATGTCTTAATTTAGTATATATTTTTTAAAATATAATTTATTACACTCGAAAATTACAATAATTTACTTCGGTTTAGTCATATTTTATAATTCTGTAAAGATTTTTTTCTCAATCTTTTCTTTGTACTCACTTTTAAGTGCATTTTTGGGGCTAAAACCTTTACAACAAAAAAAAGTTATAATAAATATTTTCATAATTTCACACTTTTTTTTGTAAGACACACAGTAGGTCACCACCCATGGGCTAAAAGCTTGGTTGAATAAAAGTATCTTTTGAAAAAATGAGAACATTCCTTTTACATGTCATATTAATTTATGTGTTTATTTTTTAAAGAATATCGAGTGAAGTGTTGGAGAAGATGTTATGGTTCTGTTGAAGAAATTAATTTATTTTAAGTTTTTTTTCTTGCTTAAGGTTGGAAATACTAAATAAAATATTTTTACTAAATAAAATGTTTAATGTGCGTGGGGTTTTCGCTGGTCGAACAAAATAATTGTGAAAATAAGGGCACGCCGACACAGATAATTGCTTAATCTGATCTTAATGTTAAAAGCAAAAACAAAAAAATTCGATAGATTTCATAAGAAAATGAAGCACAATTTATGTTCAGTAAATAAGACAGACATAAGATTTATCATAAATTCATTCCAGTCATAACAAATTGCTTTAACCCTGGTGTTGAATTTGGATCATTTTGGTGCCCAATTTTTATTCCTTTTATTTTTCGAAATTAATGCTTATTAAAATGTTATTAATAAAATAAATAAGTTTGTGTATAAAATGTGTTGAAGAAAATTAAAAGAAAGAAATCTTAGGTTGATAAATTCTGTTTTTTATTAAAAATCTTTACATAACATTACGGAATTACCTAGAATTTGTTTTTTTGATTACATGCAGCAAACAACCATTCTTCTCCAATCGCACAATTCACAGCGATATGAATTTAGGGACATGACAAAAATAATTTTAGCTTTGAAAGCTGTTAGCAATTATTAGCAAGTGGTGAACGCAAAGAAAAGAAGTGATTTCCTTACCATATAAATAAATATTTTTCAAATAAATATTGTAATTAGTGTATTTGTTTTTCGAGAGATTCTCCCAATTTAATTTTAAAAATTTTTCTGTTGAGAGTTTAACAAGTCTTACAAATAGTTATCATTGGTGCTAATTAATGCCAAATCATCAGCAAATATTGTAATTGGTATTTTGCAACAAATTTCAGTTATTATTATTTTAATTAGTAAATCGAGGACCAAATGGTCCTGTAAGAATATCGAAAACTTTTTTTAAACCTAACAGCAAGGTTGTTAACCCGTTTGTGGCAAACCACTGATGTCCACTTTTGGCAAAAGTTTACACAAATAGTAACAATACGAGCCAGAAACATTTGTAGTAGACTGCGTTTGGAGGTACTGCAAACTCCATGGCTGTAAATTAAGCCTTTTTTGTCAATGGAGGCTTGTGAAGGCGAGCATTTTTTAAGACAATTCGAGAGAGAGAGAAAGTCAGTCTTTTGCCTTGCATAATCGATTAAGCTTTTTATGTGAACATGCTTGAATTCATTGCATAAAAAGTTTTCTATTTGGGGCAGATATGCCAAAAGTAGGGAATTTTCCTTTTTGTAGGGATTTCATTAGAAAATTTCAAGCGAAGGACCGATTTTTTATATTAAGAAAAATGTAGAGAATTTTTAATACCGACCTTTTCTTCCTATTTTTATTATGGTGTAATTGCGTAAAACACCACACGAAAGTCTAAATATTATACATAAAAAGTTTAAGTTTAAAATTGTGTTACAGTAGTACGCGAGATATTTCATACAGACAGAAAACATCTCTCGGTAATTAATATCTAGCGGCAACGAAAAAACAAAAATAAATTTAAATATTTTTTTACGTTTAAAATTAATTTTTAAAATTTTATATTAAGCTATTTTAATTATTCAAATACGTTCTTTGGCACTCAAAAAACCCCATTGGTTCATTTTATCTCTCCGGGGTACCATTTTTTTAACGTGGTCAGAATTGTATTATGAATTCAGAATTAAGATTTGATTTCCTTGTGAGATCTCCGCATCCTTATTTAAAATTAAATATTTTAACTGGCGATATAAGTGTACAAAATTTTAAAAATGCAAATAAAATGTTCGTTTATGCTAAAATCAATCAATTTTTAGAGTAGGGAAAAATGTATGTAGCTTTTTTCTTGTCTGATGGGAAAAAGGGGGAATTTTTTCGAGACATCTAGGGATTTAGTTAAATAACTGATTTGAGACCTGTCGATTTTGATGATTATTATTCAGTCACAGTCTAAATAGAGAGTGTTTACTATAGAACTTTCTGCTCGTTAGATCAAATTGTGCTCTAATCTTACGAGACAATAAATTCCTTTAACCCGTTGACGAGTGGAGGGGGAGGTGAATTTTAGCTACACGGTCTTGGGGTTTGGATCTCTTTGACCAACTTATTGGTATTCTGTTATATTTGTGATAAAAATTTTTATTGAATCTAATTTCATTAACGAAATAAAGCATGGCTTTATTAAAAAATAACATATTTATTTTTAAACAAAAACATTTTACATAAAAAAGTTAACAGAGGAGGCATAAATATAATAAAAAGTGACTTGTAATTATGTCCCATTCCCCCAAAGACGCGTTAAAAATCAGCCGACATTAGTACGACAAGGTAATGCCAAAGCGACTGCTAGCATGTTCGCATGTATAAAAAATCTGACTTGCAGACTCCCAGCTAACAAAGTTTACGGAAGGTATTTACCCACCGTTGCTTCATGTAAGTACAAAAAAATCAATAATCTCATAATTTTTTACTAATGCACTCACATTTTCTTTACTTGCAGCTTAATTAGCTGAAAAGGATCTTTCAATTGAGTGTGTAAAAACTGCGAGGCATTAAATTGTTTCTTCAGAATTTTTAATGTTAGTATATACATTCCATTGGCAAGTAAGTAGTTGCGTGTAGCTACAGTGGGTAAGCCAAAAGAATTAAAAAAAACTGAATGCTCTCAGGTCAGGCCATTTAATAACGCCACGTTGTTTGTTTGCTGGCCAAGCAGTGGATTCGAATTTCAGCTGATAACGAATTTTTAGCATCGAGGCATATTTTTAGAAGAATGAATATGTTAAAATAAATAGAACGTCCTCGATTTGAAACATCATGAAAAAATACTTGATAAAAAACGGCTTTGATGCAGTAGTGCCAACGGCATATGGTACTCAATGTTAAATGATATTTTAAATAGATTTGAACGAAAGCAGGATGACTCTACGTTTCACACGACAAACGCTCCAATAAAGGTGTGTGCAAGTGTGGTTATTTCTTGCAAAAGTTACGGGAATAAGCAGTTGTGATTGTGTAACTTAACCATAAATAACATCTAAAAGAGCTTCTTTAAGTTGCATATCTATGCAAATGAGTGATCAACGAGTAAAAGTAAACGCGATATAATAGCCCAATTCACAATCTTGTACAAATGGTCTTGCATCGTAGCATTTGCAAAGTGGTGTACCATATTTTTACTCTACACTATCAAAATACAAAATAAAAATGCTACTCCTATATAAATAAGCAACACCCAAAGGTACTAGTATATATTTGCACTATACGAATGCAACACTTAATTTCAAACCAGAATACTGAAATGTTCTCTCGCCGCTCATTCATGCATGTTCATGCGTAAATGTAAATAAATAAAAAAAAAATTCATAGTGTGAATTTCGCTTTTTAAAGAAAAGTATTCCAAAATAAATCAACAAGGCTGCTCACAATTGCTGAAAAATTTTTACAATTCAAAAAATATGCAATTTCTAATGCACAAGATTGTGAATAGGGCTAATATAGTACTCGTATGTATTGGTCTTTCCAATAAAAAAGTGCTACACAATTAACATGTTTTATTTTACTTCAACAGTGACCCGTACTTAGTATAAGCCCCGGGGCGTTGTTGTTACACAACAGAAATCGGTGGAATTCACCAGGATGTTGGTTTCTCTATGATTTCAAAAAACAGCAAATCGGAATGGGGAGCTTCTCTAAATAATTTTTTCAGCAGCTAAGTAACCATGTAAAGGATCTGCTTCATGAAAATACATATCTTCAAAGAGAGATAGAAAAATAAAATATATTATATGCCAGTTTTTAGAATTTATGAGAAAAAGCGTTGTTTTCTTAAATTTTGTTTTAGTTTTTCGTATAAATAATCACTCCCATGTTGTATTTTAGGAGATTAAATCTGTAGTTTATTTTCAGAACTTTCTGTCAGTGATCGCTTAGTGTTCCTATAATTTAAATATCTTGATATTTATATGATATAATGAAAAACTTTTAATATTCTGATATTGATACGTCATGATGTCAGCAACTTATATTTAACTATTTTTCCAAACGCTTCCTTCAAAAAAAAAATGAACAATTTAGGTGACTGACTTTAACCGCAACCCACCGCGTCGTACTTTATCACATGCTGTTGTTGACGCTGGTTTTTGTAACTGGGACTTAAAAACCAGCAACGAATAAACTTTGTATCAGGTAAAACTGTCATAAGTCAAACATGAAACTTAAAACTTCTGTCTGACATTTAATGAATTACGTTTTAAATAACAACAAAATAATAACAACAATAATAACAACAAGAACAAAATGTTTTGCTTTTCCTTCTTTATTGCCGAATGAATAAAGTAATAAGTATACAAGCAGAAGAATTTAATATTTTAACATGAAGAAAACCTGCATAAAATAAATGTTAAACAAATCCACAAGAGTTATTTAAGCTTCATACATTTGGAATACCCTTTAACATACGAGTAGCATGTATTAATTTTAATAATAATAAAAATATTAATGAAATGATGACAAAAACGATGGAGATGACGACAACATTTAAAGAACAAATTGTTGAAGGGGAAGAGGAATTAAAAACAAGGAACACATATGGAAAATTCAAAATTGTTGTAAGGGAAGTCTGATTAGTTTTTTTTTTGGGGAAATCAAATAAGTCAAAAGGTTGGTATGACTTGGAATTCGGTTTTATTTTATTTTTTATTTTATCAAGACCACATGAAGTTCAATAATTTATATGGGAGTATGGTATGGCACAACACAAACCATGGGGTTTCTAATCATCATCAAGCAGAACAGCCAGTAAGTCCAGCCGCCAAACCACTCTGGTATTATTTGCCAACACCAGCATCTACTATATTGGAGTTGGTATTTTAACTTACTCGTTAATAATTATCAAAAATATTTTTTTCCTGTACTGTGTTGATATTAAAAAAAAAACAAAGCAAATGAATAACTGGTCAGAACATTTTTTCTTATAAAAAAAACCCACACACACACAAATAAAATAAAAGAAATTGAAGCAGTCTTTTATTTAAACTGTAGTCCCAAAAAAAAAGACCTTCAATACGTGTTTATATGAAACCAGAGAAAACGGTTTGATAAAATTTAAAAGATAAGAAATGATATACGGTTTATTAATTATATATTTAAGGACACATAGGAAAAAAATGGGGTGTAAGAGTGTTGAAGTGTAAGTAGTAAGGGTATTCACAGTTTGAAAGTATATTTTTTTAAAGAAACTCAAAGATTGCAGATAAAAGCCGCATCAAGTCCGCAAAAAGGACAAAAATGTCGTTATGATTAATTTTTCGTGTAAGAAACCCATGTTGATATTACATTTAAAACAGATGAAGTAAAGCTGTAACATATAATTATATGAAGTTAAATTGCGTTTTTATTTTTGTATTTCGTGATAAGGGTTTCTTCTGGAGCACATTCTAGTATCTTGAGACCAAAATGTTAACATAATGAAATTATGGTGCAATTGGGTTCTTCCATAATAAGGTTTAATTTTAATATGTAAAAATACAAGTATTTTAGTGAAATCATCGTATATTTATTTCATTTCAAAAAATTTAATGAAAAACAATATCAGCCAAAAGGCCATCAAGTCTATGCTTGCAGGACCTCTATGGCTTCAGGATTTCCATCTTTGGTCTTGAATCGCTAGTGGTCCATTGACAAAGACGTTATTTTCAAAATAGTTTTAACGAAAAAAGTCTAACGTTGTTATTTAAACGAATCATGTTTTAAAAAAATTTAATAATACTTTATTTAAGATTTTCTGATACAATTTGATAAAAGACAAGTTTTCCTCAAATTATTGTGGCCAGTACCCATGGTCTGTAATTTTGACGAGGATTTCTCGCGTCGAAAAGATGTGAAACAAAACGTTCCATCGTTTCTCGAAAAGTGAGAAAAAAGTGTGTCTGTAACTCATGTCGAAATCTATCAAAAGAATTTACGTCGTTATGTTGGAAATGTCAATATATATAACTACAAACTAAAGTGAAATTTTATACGTTGAGAACGCTAGTCACAAATATCGATGACGGCGATCAAAATCTACTAACTTAAAAAAATTTCGTCGACAGGGGATAAAAGAAAACCGTCAGTTGTACAAAATAATGTTTTGTGCGACTTTAATGTTTGTTGTTCACAAAATATCTGCATATATGGCGTTTTCTTTTCTAAAAAAGAGCAAAATTTTTTGCCCTTTTTATTGAAAATTTGCAATATAATGTTTTTTTGAAATAGTGAGTTTATTAGAAATTATTGTATCATCTCTTACAATGCAAAAGTTTTGTCTTAAGAATGCTTCAAATAGCAATTTTTTTATAAAAAGTAAAAGAAAGTTTACATTTTTTTAGAAAAGAAAACGGCAATTAATTTTAGTGTATTAAAATAAAAAATATTTGTGCGTTTAAAAATAAAATGAAGAAGTTGTTGTTTTTACTCTAAAGAAATTGTTCAATATATATAAAATGAATAGTGAAGATTTGGTTTTGTATTTTCACAATTTTATCTCATCGCGTTTTTGTTCGCGAGTATATTTGATAGTTGATAGCGGCAGCCTTTCTCGCAAAATTTTACAGACGCACTTCTTCTGTAAATTGACGAGTAATTTGCTAACGTGACAGCTATTACTGTCAAAAAAATTACAGCCACAGTTTAGTGAGAAACACAGCTGCGTGTATCATTTAATTGCATTTTTGTTTAGTTTCATACATTTCAATCGAAAAGTTTCTCGACGCGAAAGATGCAGAACATGGGTGGGTAAAGGTATAGTTTTTTATTTTTTATAAATAAACAAATTTCCGCAAATTAGAAAGATTCAGAGACTCGAATATTTAAAAAAACAAATTATGTTCCTAATTTACAAGCATCTACTATATTGATGTAATATGAATGAAGACAATTAGGATTTTTTTGCCGGAGCTCTTTTCTGTACTTCAAAAGACTTTGAAAGTTTCTACAATAATTGTAAAGAAATATATGAGCAAGTTCCAGAAACAGTCCGCCACCCAAAATCTTATTTTTTAAGGAATATTAGAATAGATATATAATTTTTTAAACAAAATAAATTCATGCCGATAATCATTAATGCACAAATTATTACCAAATCCTACCGTACCTCAGATCTTCTAATTTCTTACCACAAATTAATAATATTTAGATATTCATATCATTACTTTAATGTTAATGAAGATGGCCGGATCGAAAGCCATATTTTTTATACATTGAATTCACTTCAATTTTAGTTAAAAAAAATTTTTGTTAACTATTTTGTAAACATCGAAATTAGATATGAAATTTCTGAGTAGAAAATATAATATAAAAATGTAGCGCGCGTCACGTAACTTGGGTCAGAAAGGGTTCACGTCTTTTGCTCAGCAGCAATAGCCCCGAGAATATACGGCCTCCCGAAAATTCACAAAGTTAACACTCCCCTTCGACCAATTGTATCTTCCATGAATGTCCCTTGTTATAAACTTTCTAAATATATAGGCCAAATACTTAAAAATATTGTCTCCGAAAAATACAACATAAAAAACTCGGCGGAACTCAAAAAACAATTACAACATATAAAAATGGAAGAAGATGAAGTACTTATATCTTTTGATGTCGTGTCCTTGTTCACGAATATCCCAGTTCATACGGCCATTAAAAACATTATGGGTAAATGGGAAACTATACAACAACAAACTAAAATGTCGAGATCCATGTTTTTAAAAATTCTCAAATTTTGCCTGACTGATAATAACTATTTTGTTTACGAAAGGAAAATCTACAGCCAGATTTTTGGAATGCCAATGGGCAACCCCCTTTCTCCCACCATAGCTGATATAGTGTTAGACAGTTTACTTGACGAAGCAATTAACGAATTAAAGAAGAAAAACATCAATATTAAATACATAGTTAAATATGTAGATGACATATTAGCTATAATAAAATTTGACGACAAAGAAGAGATCCTGAATGCTTTCAACTCTTACCATCCTAAAATCCAGTTCACCACGGAAATTGAAAAACATAATAAAATAGCATATTTGGATACCTACCTACATAGACGTAATAATAATATTAAATTTGACTGGTATTCAAAAGAAACATCTTCTGGAAGACTGATGAATTTTAACGCAACGCAACCAAAACATCAAATAATAAATACGGCGAGAAGTTTTATTTATAGAGTACTACATATAAGCGACGAAGAATTTCACACTACAAACATAAATAAAATTAAATCAATACTAATAAACAATAGTTTCCCAATAAAACTTATAAACACGCTAATTGAAGGAACACAAAACAAATTAAAAATTAACATTAACATAATTACTACTAATAACAATGACAAAGTTTTTTACAGTGTAAAGTTTATTCCTGGCTTAACTGATAATAAAAATATTAAAGCAACAATAGAAACACAGAACGTATGTTTTGCCTATAAACCACATACAACACTCAACACGATTTTTTCTAAAATCAAGACGCCTGTTGAGAAACAACAACAAAACAATGTGGTATATGAAATAGCATGTAAGGGAAATGATAACCAAAACTGTGACTTAATTTATATTGGCACAACAAAAAGAAGTTTACAAACAAGAATATGCGAACACAAAAATGATATAGAGAAACAAAAAGAAACAACAGCACTAGCAAAACATATGATCAACGAAAAACATAAACCAGACTTTGACAGAATAAAAATATTGGACATAGAAACAAAAGAAAAAAAGCGTTACACAATAGAAAGCTTACGTATACAACAGAAAATTAACAAAACTATGAACCAAAAAGAAGACACCGATAATATCAGTTCCAGTTACAGAGTTGTGATAAAATAAAACAAAAAGAAAACCACTGTGATACTATTTTAAGTTGTGTGTTTAATTTAATTTCATGTTAAATATTGTAATCATTTAGATAGAATTTAATGTGATAAATTACTAAATAATTGTAAGTTTATAATATGTTTGATGTTTTCTATTTTTGTAATATGTAATGTTTTTAAATTAATTAGACATAAAAATCCCCTGAAGATGTCAACAAAAAATTGACGAAACGTTGGGAAGAAAATGTAAAAAGTTTTTTATTTACATAAAAATAATAGGCCCAATTAGCTTATTGGAAATAAATAAGAACATTTAAATAACCTGGCCAAAAAATAAACAAATCATCAGAAACGACCAAATTTTTTGGCTGCAAATAAGATATTTTATATCTTATACTTATCTTTCTCTTAGGGACTAGATTTTTTCTGATTTATTATGCATTATTCGCTAAAAATTACGAAAATACACTTTAACTTTCACAGTTACTTCCGTTTCGGGTGGCGTACGTCAAAAAATTTTTTGATCAACTACTTCGCAACAAATACCTGCTAAAAAATGATTTTTATGCCATTTGAAAGTACATATATATCCCACACTATTAAACGTGCATAAGTTGAAGGTACCTCTTTTGAAAGACCAAAAGTTTTTCATATATTAATGTGAAAACGCGTCCGAGTTTTGAGTTCGTCACGCAGGATTTGCCGATGAATGTTTATTGATATACTGAGATGCTAAAATTTCATATTTCATTAATAAAATTTTGGGGTACTTTAAAGGACAACGTTTTAGAGAAAGAACAATCTACCTCAGTTATACAAAAAGAGTAAATTTTTTTCGGCCATTTATTGCAATTAAATTTTTGTCTTTTTAACTGAAAAATTTCCAAAAAAGTAAATTTGTTTGTTAAAATTTAACTTATTTGCACGAAATATAAATGATTTTCTATTCAATACCCAAATATATACGAGTACTTAATGGTACATGCCGGCTTATAACTTGTTTAAAATACATTAAAAATTGCAGTCATAAATAGTTTTGCAATTTGTTTTAAACAAAATAATATGAATTTAGTTGAGTTGAGTTTATAAACAAAAACAGCATTTATAACTAATAATACTAGAGTTGAAACCAAAAAAAAAGTGGAAATAAGTATTAAATAAATCTAGTTTTTATTTAAATTAAATAGTTCCCCTTGCGTTTCAAGTTTCATTTAACAGCTTTTGGGTAAATTACTTGATTTAATTTTTTATTCACTCATATTTCAACTACTTTTTTGTAATCTAATATTTTTCATTTTCTGCATAGAGAATAATATTTCCATTCACACTGGTAGTGATGAGCATATTTTGAATAACTTTTTAACTCGTACAATTGAGTCTGCAATATTTCTATATCAGTGTATCAGGAGCATGTGTTAATAACAGTTTTTAACCATGCAGTTGGTTAACACATAAACAGACATACAAACGTACTTGAAAAAAATATTTGCTACATTTTATTGATAAGTAAAACAAGATAACAAGTTTAGAGTTAGAAAAAATAAAATAAGTACAGCAGCAGTAAAACATTAGAGTGCAAGCCTTATTTTTAATTGAATATTTAAATAAAATTTAACAATATTTTGCACCTGAAAAATGACACACACATAAATTAAAAATAAATATTATTCAAACAAATATTTAGCTGGCTTTATTTTTGTTTAGAACTAGTTTCGTTTTTGTACATTTTTACTAAGCACACATTTGTGTTTGTAAAAAAAAATAAAATTTGTATGTTTCCTTAGCGAAAAAGCAATATTTTTTATGCATAATTTAATAAATTGATTGAGTTACATATTTGAATACAAATATTTATATTTTTCGACAAGAAATTTGTTAAGCAAATAACAATAACAAATAACAATAATATATATGATTTGAACATCAGCTCCGAGTTGTAAGTCAAGCAACCAGTAAAATTTAATTGAACACACTGGACTGCTGTATATTTTGAAATAGAATTGCAAAGGTTCAGTGACTTATGTGGTCATTTAATTGATCATTACAAACAATTACTTGTAGGGATGAATGTCGCGAGTTCCTTATTTCAAAGCAATTTTCTACTAAACTATTTACGATAGAAAACATAAACATGGCCCTTAACTGTTTTACAGTAACCGCAAAAACTCGTTTTTGCACATGTACTACTCTGAGAGCTCCCTGGATTTCAACCTTTTCATATGTTTATCCACTTCTATTGTCGCACTCGAATGTGCAATCGTATTCGTTTTTATTCTAGTTTCTTTCAGTTTCATCACACGAATTTTTTTTAACCGGATCCAAAAAAAAAGATTAACGCCTAAGAGACGCTCTTCATATCGTTTTTTTCCTTTAGTCCTGCGTTCATAGGCTCGTAGTTATCTATCTGTAAAGTTTACATACCAGGTTCTAACTTAGGCATACTCTTACCTGATGTGTAAGTCCTAAGACTATTTATGAATCGTTTTACTTCCGTAGGTATGCTTTTGGTCACCAATTAGTCAAACTAAAGTTACATCTTCTTCACTACTGGCATATATAGCTACCATCCTTATGTAACGATTTCCCAGGCTCTACAATATTTTTTCGCCATTAAACTTCAAATCATCAGAGTAGGACTCAATAGTAACTGGAAGTAACTAAGAGAAAACTTCTCTGCACCATTTCCAGGCATCTTTGTCCATCAAATGCGATCTTTACGATTATTTTCTGGTAGCTCTATACATTTTCACTAGATCCCCATCGCTTCGTGTATTAAACTCAGGTAACTTCTTTTATTCCATTACTCCATTACTTACTCTCATCAGCCTGTACCTTTAATAAACGGAAACTCGGTGCCTTTCGCAGTTGAACTGGCTTAGAGATACTGGAACTTTCGCCCTCAAGCCAGTAGTCCATTCAGTTATATCAACATCATTGTTATGCTTTTTACCAAATAGAGATAATTTAGAAACCACA
This sequence comes from Gymnocheta viridis, assembly GCA_956483585.1. Lineage (NCBI taxonomy): Eukaryota > Metazoa > Arthropoda > Insecta > Diptera > Tachinidae > Gymnocheta > Gymnocheta viridis. The sequence goes on along the minus strand of OY101441.1, from coordinate 103,797,646 downwards.
ACCTCTACAATTTATGCCATTTTTATCTGTTCAATGAATCCAAAAATGGTAAATAACATTTTAAAATTTATACTAAATTGTAATTTCCGACCCGATATGCACTAAATATATTTTTATTTCAATAAATTTTAATTTTTTTTTTATTTAAAAAAATGCTTATGGATTATTGTGTCAGTTGCTCTAATATTCCCATGGAAAATATTTCAGCCAATTCGGATAGGAAAGTCGTACACCTTTTACTTTAACAACCAAAGATATCTTATAAAATTAATATTAATTTACATAAACGAAAGTTCTTTCATTGTGGGTATGAGGACTAAATCTTTTTTGAGTTTCAGAAGTATAACTGCAATTATTATTTTTGCTTTAACATTGGGAAAGAAATTAATCTGGGTTGTAATAATCTTTATGTTATTATAAGACCACTGCTATAGTTCTGACGGGGTTGAGGGGGAATGTAGATAAAATCGTTAATCTATAGTTGAGGTAATAATTGTAATCGCTCATAAAGTCAATTATAATTATTGAGTTTAAAGGGAAAAACAGAAATTAATTAATTTCTTTTACTGAATTGTGGGATTGATCGAGGGACTGTATGCTTATCTTTCCTTTCAGAGCAACCAATATAAAATGAAACGATGGAGCTTCTTTTGATATTTAGGGATTATTACCACCATTAAGTATAAGTCACAAGTATATTTCAATATGCGGTAAGTATTGAAGTAATCTACTTCATGGTTGGTTAGCAAGTAAATAAACAATGTAAATCTTAAAAAATACCTTCGTTTGGAATAAGGCGACCCGGTTCAAAGTAAAGCTACTAGTTCTTTTAATTTTGTGTTTGAAATTTTAGGGTTGTCATGTTACAGAAAATTTATATATAATGTTTTTAATTAAAGTTTTAGGACCCTGGTTTAGTAATTTGGTTTAAGTTAAATCAAGAAAAAAATATAAAAAGGCTCCATTACTTCAATAATTATTTAGTGTCCACTGTTGTTTGAACAGCGTAATGTGTAATTTTAGCCCTTGCAGCACAAATGGTTTACCAATATTACGAAAAACATTTAAATTGGACTTTCCAAATTTCAAGAATAGCTCAGCACAGGTTATGGGTATTGTTCAGTCCGCAATTACGTTGAAAATTTCAAGTCTCTCCCGCTCGTCGGGCACCTAAAATATTTTACTTATGCCATTTTTACAGTAAATGTCGATTTGCACACACCACAGCAAGTTAACAAACATTTATTAAGTGCAGGATTTAACAGATGAATTAGATAACCTATTGCTGTTTTCTTTAATTAAAATATAATTTCTTTAAAACCCATCTGTCGTTGGAAATGTGCGAACCGCGGTAAGATCGATTAAAAAGTTTATGAGACTACTGGAAGACAAAAACACTAAATGCGATTTAAATTAGGATTAGATAATTTTTAAATTGTACTAAATATGCCATTGAAGTACTGCGATACTTTTGCAATGGCTTGAGCTGGTCAGCCAGACTTCATGACATCCAAATAGATAAGGTATTCCTAGCACTGCTCTAGATTATTTGAGCGTCTTAAAAAGATGCACTAATCCTACCGCCTTCGGAGTCACCCCTTCGCTATTCGTTACTTTTTTTATTTGATTGATTTCACATGTTTCTTAAAGAAGATGAATTTTTCAGATCTAATAATTTCAATCTATATGTAATTTAATTTGGTTAAAAATTTTTACAGAAAATTTTTTATTATCTAAATAATAACGGAATCTTTCCATATAAGCGCTGATAAAACAATTATATGAACTATTGCCAGTTCAATTAGAATTATACATACATAAGTATGCAGATTGTAAAATTTATATTATTATTTGTAACAATAGGCACGTATTTCACAAATTTGTCTAACAAAATTTAATTAAAAAAATGAACTAAACGTCTGGTGGACTATTGCAAATTTCGGTTGGGCTCATTATTTGCCCCCGGAAAAATGTTCTCCTGAAATTCCCCAACACAGGACAACAGCAGAGCAACTGTTCTGACGTTTCATCATAAGCCTCTCAGAATCTGCATATCTTGGTACTCACATTACCTATTATAAACTGGTGGTATCTAAAACCATAGTGCGCAGTAAACAGGCCAACAAGCAGCCTACGTTCTGCCTTCGCAAGTAGATTTATCCTATCTGTCTTGCCACCTGAATCGGTCCTCCCATAGGTTCCTCTCAGGTATAAGGACATTCAAATTCCTATCCAATACCACACTAGGCAACATACTCGTATGATCACCAAATACAATAGATGGATCATTCCCAAGAAGTTAAAGGACCATCATATGACCGACAAAGTTACATGCTTTGCATTCAGCAATACGCGGTATCCTCCTAGCACTCCTACAGGCTTCCTCCTTTACAGATATGTGTAACAAAGGAATGTGCAGGATAACTCCTAAGTCAAGAGTGCGACAGGTCTTCATAGCTCCCGTGACCGATATGGAGATCAGGCGATAAGCCCTATCCAGTATTACTCTAGCTTTGACTTGTTTGGTTTTAGACCACCATGCCAGGGCGGCGTATGCTTGGTCATGATTGGTGTAATTATCGTAACAAAAGACCAGTAGATCACTCTAGACCTTAAAGCCCACGTCTTCCCGAAGAGTCTTCTACAGGCATATGTTGCCCTTGTTTCCCTTCTGATTACATAGGATAACTGAGCGTTCCAGCTAATGGTTTTGTCCAAAAGGATCCTCAAATATTTCACCGCGTGAGAGAATATGAAAACAGTACCGTTTAAAGTCGGTTCTTAAGTCTCAGAATTCTGGGGTTGATGGATAGTACTAGAATGGTTTTATATTAAGCCCCCTCTCTCTGCACCAACCAAGTCACAATTCCTGGGCACAAAGCATACAGAGCTGACAGAAAGGGAGAACTATATATAAAACAAAAGAGAAATGAAACAATTATTTGCATTCTCTTTGGCTTTATTTTTCCCCGTACGTTTGAAAAGTATGTAATATTTTGTATTAAATAAGATAAAAGACCAACACATAACCGCACTGTATACTTTTATATGACTTCTTAGGTCAGTAAAAAGTAAAAATCTCAACTTTCATGAATATATGTTATGTTTACATCCTTTTTTTCGTAGCATTTCGTCTTTTATAGTTACCTCTTTCTACACCGATTAGCGATTTAGCTGATTTGCAAATGTAATTTTTACATGTCTGTTAGTAGTTTGTGTGCTAGGCCTGCTACATCCCTTCCGAAGTCGTCGCATCATCGAATCCAGTCACAAAAATAAATAGATCGTCAGCATAGCCATAAGATCGGAACCCCAGATCAAGTTTCTGCATTGACTCATAGATGACCACGGTACACAAAAGATGCAATAGAACACCACCATGTAGACAACCTTTGGTTGCTGCAAAGCTCCTCAATGAGCCACGGGGAGAACTCGTTTATATAATGTTTCCCATTGTCAAGCCGATTTTTTTGAAATAATACTACGCTTTTTAAAGATACGAGTACAGCATAGAATATTAGATTTCAGTGTCAACTTGTTTTGATATTTTCATAAAATGTTCACAATATTTCTTTAAATACGTTTTCTCATATTAAATGAAAAGACATGAACGGCCGTAGATATTCATAAAAAAATTATTTGTGTTTGAAATGTATTTTAAAGAAAATTGGTATGAAAATTTCTTCTTAAAATATTGTATTTTAAAAACAAATTATTTTGTTTGAATGCTGGTCAAAGTCTTTAAACAAGGTTTGTATATGTTAAAAACTTCTCTATCATTTAAGAAAATCTCATACACATTTAAAAGAATATGTACATAAATATGTATGTAGATTGTCACAAACATATGTAATTGTCTAAGAATTTTTAGTATTTTGTTTATTTCTTAACAAAGCCGATGCCTAAAACTAGATAACAGTTGACAATTGTCTCAGCATCAATTAGTAAATTGTTGGTTTTTTGGTTTAGAAAAAAAATGTAAGTATATCACACAGATACACTCCTACAAACAAATATTCTTTTTACCTAAATGTAGTTTTTTAGTTGAGAAAAATATAATATTCAATAAACATAATTTGTTATCTTAAAATCTATTATCAACTCTTTTCAAGCAGACTCCTGCTTGAACCAAACCAATGTGCAGCAAAATAAAATATATGCAGATCTTTAGAATAAGGAAAAAATATATTACGACACACCTCTCTCATTCAAAATATTTGTGAGGATTGTCTTTACTTTTGTAATGAATAAAATAATAAAACATCGATATTTTATATGGGTTCTTGCCTGATGTTCATCTTGAGTTTGGTGGCTGCATGACCGGCCGGCTGCCTGTCTTCATGCTGTTTAGTTTAGGTCACCGTTACGCCTTCTTGCTACTGCTTCTTTAATAAAAAAAAACCATTTCTACAAATTAATTCAAATATATTTTCTTAACATGTTTTTTTTTCTTCTTAAATATGAAAAGTATAAAAACCAATCAAAAATCATAAATTTGAAGATTTGTTATTATAAAATGACTTTTATTATTTTTGTTAACTAGTATTTTATTTTTCATTCCCAAATATATTTAACATTTTTATTCTTTTACTTAGTATATTTTATAGCATTTTCATAAATTTAACTTCTTAAAATCAAAAATTTAACACTTTTGTTATATAAACTTGATTTGAATGTTTGAAAAAAAAATGCACAAAGACGTTTTCTTTTGGTGGCCGGCCAAGTTTTGAACATTTTCAGCTTAAAAAAATATTATTTTATTACTCATCTTTTTATAGTCACATGGTTTTAAGGTTTTTTTCTTTTCTTAAAGTTTTCTTTTGGCGTGTTATTAATTTTTATGACTTTATCCCTTTTGCTTAAAGTTTTTAAAATAAATAAATAAAAAACTTTACATTTGCATCTGATCGTATAAATGATAAATCTGAAAATTATGATCAGTAAAAGTCGACTGAATGATTCTTTTGAAAATTTAACGATGGAATAAAAACATTATAAAAGTTTTACTTATGTTGACTAAAGTTCTTTGGCTAAACAATGCAAACACGTTGCGGCTTCGATTTCTGTAAAAAATAATATATTCAGTTAGTTAATATGACTGAAGAATTTTTAACGACAGACTTTGTGGCCCTTCAATGCCGACTCTCCTAATTTGACGGCCACATTTCAAGACGACAGATTCGATATTCATTAAGCCGACAAATGTACCGTAATGGTAGTCTGGATCAATCGAGAACATCATCCGCAAATATGCAGCAAATGGTCAATTTAAATGACCAGTGAAATTGCAGTTTGTTTTGTGATTGAGCTTTGAAGTACTACTGTTACAAAGTTTACATATTTTATCTGCAATTTTTGCGATTTTTTTTTAAGTGAAGTAAGATATGCAGACTTCTATCTTCAAATTGCAGATTTTATAATACAATATGTTTTTCTTAGTAAAACTACAGAAATACTCACTGTCACGGATACATTAGAACCGCGGAAACTTATATATAAACATTTACATAATTAAAAACACTGCTAAAAATTTAAATTATTGATATTTTAAAACAAATTTCTTTGAAATTTGAAGTCTATTTGAAAAATCCCATAAAAAATACAATAATTCTACCAGATATTTTTTTTGACTTTGGCTATGTGAACGCCACGGTTGGCACGTAGGAGGGCCAAAACGGACGTCTGATACACTTTTCGCAATAAATGCAACAGTATTACAAATTACTCGCCGAATGCGTAGAAAAGTGTCTTGATGTAACGTCAGGGCAAAAAACAATGCACGATCTTGAAGGATGAATAAAAAAATGTTAAAAACTTGTTTTTTCAATATTTTTTTTAGTGTTTTGAGTTTATAATAATTTTAAAGTGTTGGTCTAACGTGAATCTATTCATTATAAAATGGCAAACCCTCTTAAATCGGTTGTCAAATAACGCATAGCTGCCCTTTGAATTATTTAAATTTCAATCAAATTTACGTGTTTTTAGTCGATTAGATCAAAAATATTAGGTTTTGAAGATTTTTTAGCCCAATTTTTAAGGTTTTTCAGCAAAAATATTTGCAAACAGGGTATGGGCGTTCAGAAGGTGATTCCTGTCTTGGCTGAAAAATCGTTCTTGTATGAATTAAAATGTTAACAAACTTAATTTAAGTCCGCAAAATTACGCCTAATAATATTTATATTATTCTTTTAATTAAGCTTGAGGTCACTTTTTTATAAAAATCATCCAAATTTATTTTATATTGATATTTCGTTAGCCTTTGGATAAATTCTTCAGGAGGAAAAAAATCAATAAACAATTTAAATAACAAAAATTAACAAATTATTAGTCAACAATTTCTTTTTCCATTTTGATTTAAAAATTGTTATTCATTAGAAATTTTTTTTGATTTATTTTTTTTAAATAAGGAAATGAACTAATTCTTAAAATTCGAAAACATTAATAATGTATTATATCATTAATCATTATTTAAATATATAATATCGTCGGTCACAACTCTTAATCGGGTTTTTGACGCCAAAAGACTGTGTTTATGCTTCTGCATGTTAGTGCGTTTCATTTATATTAAAAAAAAAATGTCCTTCCTTACTTCTCCTACTAGTTTTGTATTTTTTACAACCAACACGGTTTATAACGGAGTAATAAGGTTTTTTTGTATCCTGAAAAGTACAAAAAAAACATGTTCAGAGTTGTCAATCTGTGACCGACGATATAATGAAATAATACAATATTAATGTTTTAAAATTTTATGAATTAGTACATTTCCTTACTTTAAAAAAATCAAAAAAATTTTTCAATAGACAAATAATTTTTAAACCAAGACAGATGTCAATCGGAGGTCGAAGATAAAATAAATTTCGATATTCTGAAGCAAAGGTCGTTTTTCAATTAATCTGCAATTATGATTTATTAGAATGTGTGAAAAAGGACTTATCACTTTGACAGAAGATGATGGGCAGAAATTGCTTAGTTTTTTTATTATTTGAGGTGCATGTTTAAATATCTAGCCATCCCTTTAATTGATGAGGGAAGTTCTTGGGCTGTGCTTAAGCATTCACTTTGTTAGAAGACGTGATTAGAGGCTAACCGCAGATTTTATTAAAGTTATTGCTCATCCCTATTTGCTATCGTATGAAATTTAAAACAGTTTATTGATATCAGATGCTTTTGTTTGATAAAGACTGACAGATATTTTGACGCCAAATTATTAAATATAAACTCCTGCTGCCTCTTGATCAAATTTCTGTAGAAGTAAGAAAAAATACATTCTGTCACTATAATCACGCACCACTTCTTTTGCTCAAGTTGGCTAATGTAAGGATAAGCTCTTCGGCTAAAGGCGTTAGAGTAATTTTTCTTTTATCTGGAATCTTTAATATTGTAAATTCCTTAGCAAAGAACAAATAGACACTCTGAATATTCGGTTTACGGGTTGTGGTAACTAAAACCCAATAAACCAATGCTGGTACTCTCAGTTAAAAAAGGCCTCAGATGGTTGTCTATGTATGTGTCTCTAGTACACCAAAAAATTTATTTCATTTTATATCACATAGTTATCCTATTAACCTTTTTATTTCAGCGAAATTACCGATCCCCTGGATTACTTTCCAGCAAAAAGTAAGGCTTTGCTTGAAACAGGTTTGCAAGCTTGAGTTTTTGTTTGTTGTTCTACCACATGCTTCGAAATAGTCGTCCAGAAGGCATGTTCGCGATGTATCTCCTCGGATATCGCTTTCTTTGGCTTATTACATCAGCCTATTTATTCATCAATAAACTTAGATGTTGCGTAAATGATAAGCAATATTTCATGAATCTCTCGCTCTCTCTCGTATTCAATAATTAAGAATTTAAAATATTTTATGTTCAAGAAACTAAATTATTTCTTGTTTACAAATAAATTGGGAGATCTCTGCCTTCTCTTGCGTATCTGAAGAAGCGCAATTGGATAGGGTGCAATCCCTTTACTGTTTCTGGGAAACTTAATTTATTTTTTTTTTGCTGTGTAACTATACAAATTACTGTATGGGTCCAGGTGATCTAGGCGTTCATACAATAACTTTAGAAATACCATATTGTCTACGAGGGCGGATCAATAAGTCCGTGTGAAACTGTGTAAAACACACAAAACCAAAATTTATTTTTCAACATAATCACCTTTTAACTAAATACACTTAGTCCAACGTTTCTCCAGTTTTTGTATCCCTTCCAAAAAATAGGATTTTTCGAGGTCCTTAAAATAGGCATTTGTTTGGTCAATAATTTCATCGTTGGAGCTAAATCTATTTCCACCGAGACATTTCTTTAGGTTTGGAAATGGGAAGTATTCACTAGCGGCTACATCCGGAGAATATGGCGAATGAAGTATTAATTCGGATTGCGGAGATCCCTTTAAATTGAGACAACACTGCCATATGAAATGCTTATGGCCTCAACAACGCACTTTTCCTTGGTTTTATTGACGGTTTTTTTTTCGCAAAAAATAATGTTTAATGAGCACTCGAAATTCACTTTTTTCCATTTTTAGAAAAATACACCAGGTTGTATATTTTGACGACAATTGCTTTAAATTTTACAGCAGTCTCTTAGCAGATGATACTTGATGGCAACAGTGTTGCATTTCATATAAATACGAGGGAAGTTCGAAAAGTCACGGACTTATTGATCCGCTTTCGTATCTCTTGTTTATTCTTCATTAAGAAAGACGTATGGGTGAGAATCCACTTTTCAAGAACTGATACGAAAACTTTAATAAAGTTCGATCAATACGAAATGAGTCAATACAAAATCGATATGGGCAAACGACACATTATTACAGTATTAGGAAGGGATTATTAAGACTATTGATGACTTTACATCATTAAGTATTTGTGCTAAGCTCAATCGAAATCCATTTATTACAATGTAAAAATATAGGTTTTTCGAATGTTATTAAAAAGAAAACGGAAAAGAAACTAACATCACAAGAGATGTCCTTTTAAAAAGTTTTTTTGAATTCAGCATTCATAAAACTAAGTTCAATTTTTTCCTATTTATTGTAATAAAATAACTATTTTTATAGAAATTTTTTCTTTGTATGTGCATATATTGATGGTTTTTTTACTCCATATTTATATTAAATATTTATAACTATTAGTTTGTAAGTGCTTCTTTAACTCATTATCTGTAATTATTTTTTGTCCTTAGACTGAAGCAATTAAATAAATAAATAAAGACTAAATGTTAAAGGAAATGATTTTATAAAACCATTTTTAAAACTTTTTAATGCGTCCGTTTGGTAATCTTTTCAATTGGTGTTTTGTATTGAATTTTATTTTTTTTTTTTGCAAAATTTTTAGATTGCCTAAAGACTAATAGTCAGCAAGTTTTCCTTTAGTCTACAGGAAGTACTACTTTTTTAGTGATATTACAAGTGTATGAGATATTTTCGGAATGCTGGTTAAAAAAAATACTTATGTATATTCAGGATTAAGTAGAATTCTTCATGAAAAATGTGATTTTTAAAGTTAAAAAAATAAAAAAATATATATTAAATATCTTAATTTAAAATTAAACCTAAAACGAAAATCTCATATCTACTTTTATTATCTCTTCCTCATCATCTTTTTTTATTTTTAAAGAAACTTCGCCGTCATAGTCATCATCATGATCATTATTTTCGTCACAGTCTTTTTTTGTTTATTTTTTTTTTGTTTTAATGAACATTAAACCTTTATGTGGTCTTTTTATAAAGTTTTATTATTTTAATCAGAATGTGTTGAACGTTTCGTAAATATATGAGACAACGTTAACAAAAAAAAAACAAGTCATAAAATTGCAAAAATACTACCTTTTCAACATGGTATCATTCACAAACCTTAAAGCCATCTTGTTTATTCGCACTACTTAAGCAAACCAACTTGTGAAAAGTGCTAAAATTCATGTTTCATCACGCACTTAATTTATATGCAGAGTTGCATTTAAAAATCTAAAAACGTGCAAGGTTACAACTTCAAAGCTTTTGCAATAAATTTAGTAAAATTTCATTTTTAATAATAAGAAATTGGGTCTCTTTGATGTAAAGTTGTTGATAAATTTAAAATTAAAATTGTATTTTTTTACATTTAAAGGAATTTCGTTAGTCGCATTCATAAGACGCAGCTGTTGAGATCAACTGTTGGGAAACTGCTGTCAACTGTTGAGCCCAACAGTTACGTCTTAGAAACGGCTTGATGAATAATTGGAAAATGAACAGCTGATTAATGTAAACACAAAATTTGCAATGTAGGTTTTCCGGCAGGAATTTCCAATTTTTTTTTTATCTGCACCACAAATTTAATATTCACTCCATAAAAATGCACAACAAAATGCTTCAACAAAATAATAAACCTTACTTATATTGTAATTAATATAAATAGACACCATAATAAACCGACGTATATTTAATGAAATTTGTATTTCATTTTATTTCTTTATTTTCGTTACTTTATCTCATACAACAATAGAATTGGTTAATACTTACAAATACCTATGTAGGTGTACATGTTGATCACAACTTTACTTGGCGTTTTCACATCGAAGAAATCCAAAAATAGTTGCGGAAATCACCAATAATGCTTTTTCATCTAAGCAGGCATACTTTTCACTCTGCGAAACATATTTGAGGCATGAAGTCACCGCATGGGAAAGTTCTAAGTTTTGCAGAGTGCTGCAAAATACACATTACAAAGTTTTAAAAATATTTTGGAGAAACCTGTACAAAGCTTAAAACTATAGCAACCAAAAAAGCAATCCAAACGATGAATCCAACTATACATCCCTAAGAAACTCATCAAGTATCCAATCCAGCAACAATTCTCGTCGATTTATAAGAAAGAAACCCATCTGTTATACTAACAACATAGCAACTCAACTTGGGGTACTAAAAGTAAAAAGCATATATAGAATGACACAAGTAAACAATTTTCTGGGTGATAGATATCTAGTGAGAATTGGTCATAATTATACAACCAGACTTCGTACAGAAGGACGTTACCAAACAGAAGAGTTCAAGAATAATTATCGAAAAGCAAAACTTGTAGTAAATCTATCAAAGATATTCAACAACCTGCCAACTTGTGTATTAAATATTAATAATAAATTTAGGAAAAATAGAGAAATTAAAAAATTTTACTTAAGTTCACAATGAAATTAATGAAACCAATAAAATAAAAAATAAAAATAGATATAAAAGTATAAATTTTCTTATTCATGAAATATCTTGTTAAATTCTCATCAATTATTATTTCTGATTTTATTTTATTTTTGACCTACAGACAAGCCTATGTTTTTTGGCCTCGTTTCGTTTTTCGCTTAAGTTTGAAATATAAATTGGAAATTGTTTTGAATAAATAAATAAAAAATATGCTATAATTGGTGGTGTGGGTATTGAAAATGTAGAAGCTGTTGATGTTCTTGGCTAGAAAATCGAATGTGATGCTCGAAGAAAATATTTTTTTTTCAAATCCCAGAAGAAGGTGTAAATGATACTTTAATTTAGCTGATATCTTGTTTACCAATTTTTAACGGAAAATGGAATACAACCCACGCGTATGGGCCATTACTGCAACATCTGTTTTAAAGTTACTCAACCACGTACAGGGTGAGACGAAGAAGCTACTCGTTAACTGATTTGTAGGCAACTCTGTTGTTAATTCCCAAGATCATGGAGTGCTTTAGAGTTTTAGCTTTGGTATAGTAGAATGGAATCTATTGAAATCAGAGGACTTGTTCCCGGAACCCGTTTTTTTCGTTAATACCTCATATATATGGGGCAATTAACCAGTGAATGGCACTACGCAGAGATCTTTCCTATCTTTCACGACGAGAGAAAATTCGAATGTCTCGATGAACAGTACTCCCTCTATTCTACTTTCCATAACATGTATGTAGCCCAGACTCAGCCCCAAATATAAACAAAAACTGTGAACTGAAAACACGTTTTAGAACGCATATGGTGTAAAAATCAAGCCGAATTGGTGAAAATTAAAATTTAAATACAGCAGAAATCAATTTTCAATAGCCTAAATATTACAAGTTAATTTCATTTTACCAATCCGATAAGCCTTTTTTGTTTTTAAAATTTAAAATCAATCTTTAAGCTAACGTAAATTTTTTACTTAATTTACATACTTTTTTAATAACAACAATGCATAATTTTGCTTCATTTTCATAACTTTTGCAAATAATTTATTTAATTAAGCTGGGAATATTTGGCTTTCAATCATCTACTATATAATTTGCCAACAAATGTTTGCTAAACAATGGCTTATGCAAACTAAGTTTGCGAATTTAAATGATATCAACATACATTCAAAAGATTTTTCTCTACAGATAAATTAAAAAAAAATAATAACTTTCATCATAATAATGATAATTTCATAATTATAATAACAATAGCAGTCGCACATAGAGAAACATTTTACAATGTAATTTTAATTAACATATAATTATGTTTAACAAATGTTAATTGTGATTCAAAACAATGACAATAATTTTCTCACACATTCTTGGCTGAAAACCTACAAATATAAAATTCACAAAAGCAATGAAAAGAAGGCAAAGAAAATTTACTTTTTTTTTAAGAATTGGCATTTGTCTTCAGAATTTGCAATATCTGTTCCCAACGTGGGAGTTTATGCTTTTAGATATGTAGATAAAAAAATATGTTATATATTTGTTGGTGGCAATATTTAAACATTTGTCAGAGACAACTGCCACAATATGTACCAACACAACCATGAATGAGCTCACATGTATTGCCGGTGTATTTAGCACTAATGATGCATGCCAAGGCATTTGCTGTAGCTTTAATGGCAGCAGATACATTACTTCATGATCAAATTCTTACCAGAGAAATTTCTAGTAAACACTTGCGACATGTAAACAATTTTTCCTTCATCTTTCTCTCTTTCTCTCTTCAAACAATTCATTTCGCCAAGAAAACCCGCAAATAAAAAATTAACCCACTGAAGCTTTAAAGTGAACAACAATCGCATACAGTTGAGGCAACAGCGAAAAAAACTTTCTTTGAAAAAGATTTTTTCACACATTTCTGGCTGATTTTTTATGGTACAAAAAAAGCATGCAATACTTATTGTCTAGTATTGTTTCTACTAACACTGTTGCTGTTGCTACAGCTGCATTTGTTGCATATTCCTTATTGATAATATGAATGTTAGCTTTAGAGCCAGTATGTAGATTCAAGTATGTCTTCGTGTGTGTTTATGTGTTTTCAGTAAACAATAAAACAATTGCAAAAATTGTTGAAATGACAAAGACTAATTCGTTTTTTCCTACATTTGCTGTTTATTGCAACCGGCTAACTGACTATTCGTATGTCAACTTGGCATGTGATAAAATTGATTTCATATTGCATTTCTTTAAGATTTCTCAAACCACACTCAATGTGTATTTTCATGTCGACTGCTCATACGTAAAACTACTCACTTTTGTAATAATCGTAAGAATGTGTGAATGTTGTAGAATTCAACAAGATATCTTAAAATTAAATAAATATTTTTGAAATAAAATAATTATTTTTTTTGTTATTTTTTTTTTATAGAAAAATCAAACATGCAGGGTCTTTCACAAGCCTTTAATGGAGTGAATTGAAAACTCTTAAATCATTAAATTTATCAGTAAAAATATATTAAATTAATACTTTAATAAAACAACTCTTCAGTTAAATGAAATAAAAATAAATTTAAAAAATAAACAAGCTTTACCAGTACAGAATTTATTAATTTCATTATTATTATTTCGCTACACTATTGCGTAGCACAGCCTGAAAAATTGAAGCTATTATGTTATACTTAATATTCGGAATATGCTCCAATAGCTAATTTCAAAAAGTATGTATTTGTACTAGTTCTACCTACAACATATAAAAACTATTTGTAAATAATATAAGGAATAAAAGTATTTTTAGAAACATGTAATCATTTTATAAAATTTTTAAAGAAGTGATACACCTTTTATACCAACTCAGATACAACTTCACTAAATGATATTTTCTGAGATTTTTACATCTCACATCAGAGCTTAGAGTACATGAACGCTCTATGCTTCCTATCATTCACGGTGGTGTTTATTTTCATCTAAAGATAAAACGTTAAGCCAATTCATTGTAGAAATTACAAAGTGGCGAAAGTAATAAACTATTAAAAGGCACACGACGATGAAGTGTGGTCATAATGAAACGAGGCCGACCAGCTTTTGTCGGTGGTCATGGGTGTGCAAAACATATTTACCGCTGGCTTAAAGTCAACTATAACCGAACAATTCTCGGGGGCGATGGCGGCTAACCATATACAAATGCGGTGTCAACTCAAAGTCGACTGTTTCTGTATTCTTCAACAAAAACTTTTAAAGTAATTTTATATATCAAGTTATTATTATTATTATACTTTTGTTAATAATAAAAAATAAACTAGGCTTGGCCGTTATTTAATTGGCTAAAAGCTAAGCCAATGCAAAGGCTTACGTCGGTGTCAGTTAATTATCTGAAATATTTATCGGTTGCAGTCTTAAGCCAACTTTTAGCAGATTGGCTTCGCCCACATCTGATAATTGTATATTCCGTAATATTTTTTTCTATGAAAACTGTACAATTGGCTTTTCTGGATGTTTTAAAAATGCTATTTAAATAAAAGACTTAGAATGCAAACCTATTATCTCTCAAGCGATTTTTAGAAAAAAAAATCAAAAGACTAATTTTAAAAGACTAATGGAAACTCTTTAACTCTTTTAGTAATTATCGACTACCTCACTTGCGATGCCTCGTGGACATCTATAAGGGAAAACTTACATACCCCATTGTGTTTAACCATTTTGATGTCATTTGCATCGATTTAGTTTCTTTCGATATTGATAGTTTGATTCTTTTTTGATCTTTATTAATCTGCAAATTTTAAAATCTTTAGAACATGGAACGACGGCAATTATAGCGATTTAATTTTCTACATTTTCTTATTTTAACAAATGTCCGGCATTTATTTCTCTACTAAGAATGCGATGTAATTTGACACTGTTTATATGGCTGTTAAATCATAAAACATAAGAAGCAAACAGTTTTCACCGACTTCAGAGAAAGGAGAATTTGTGTGAATTTTTTTTCTCATGTGTGTATATTCCCTCATAACTCCGCTATTTATAAGTCGATTTTACATTCTTTTAATTTGAGAGGATGTTGTTCCAGTTTAGGCCGTCATAAAGCGTGTAGTGTTATGTCCTTACAAAAAAATTTATATTTATTTTTAAAACCTTCTGCTTAAATAACTCTTTTTAAACTTTACATGAACTGTAAACTTTCGCTGCAATTCTAAATTATAATCAAGAATGATAGAAATACAGATTACGACATCACGCACACAAAATTTTATTCTTCTGCGCAGGTAGGTGAAATGACGTCACGACTCTCAAAAAATATGTAAACATAACAGTGGGGCAAATTATTATTTTTGTTAAAAAAAATAAAATGAAAAAAAGTATATTTTTTATTTATATTACGTTGTTGTTTTATTTAATTTTCTTTTACGCTTATTTATATTTTGGGACATTTCTGCATTAAGAGACCGTATTCTAAAATACATTCTGCATTTAAAAAAAAGTCTTTTTACTTTTTCACTTGCTTTTATATTCCTTGCTTCCGCCAAGTGCTTTTCTAAATATCCCTTTGTAGCAAGTAACTTATGCCCATTTAGTTTTACAAAAATTTCATCACAAGATTTTAACGTTTCCATTAAAGTGTTTGATGGAATACTTAACCCACCTTCATTTAAATGTCTAACCCATGAGTATGTCGAGTCCTCTACAGGCTTAGCAACGAGACTGGGATCTTCGTTTTTTAATTTGTTGCAAATATAGCCGGCCAAATTCTCCAAACCATCATAATTCAGGTTTTCCACCTCCTCCTCATAATTTTCTTTTGGCAAATCGTTTTGCTCTATGCTGGGATTAATACTTTTAAGTATTTTACCTTAAGAAATCAAACGAAACTTTAAAAACTCTATGATTTTAAATTGTTAGTTTAAATTTACCTGTTAATGAATAATGTACGTCCTCCAAATCGGGAGTATTGTCTATCTCTACATTTGCATTACTGCCCAAGATGCCTTCGTTGTACCCCAAAATATATGACCGAAGTCTATATTTAAATTCTTGACGATCGGGATGGTCATGAAGACCTCCCTTAGATCTTATTATCCCAAAAAAATTCTCAAGAACATCCTTATTTAGGCGATATGTTAAGACGTAGTCTATATTATAACGATTCTTTAGTTCATCGTGGAGCATCTTCAATGCGTTATTTGATTGAATAATGCCTGTGAAATAAATGTTTAACAATAGATACATTTTTTAAAGTTTAAATTAAATGTATGTGTACCTTTTTGAAATGGTAAGAGCGTATTTTTGCCAATCGCACGAATATCTAACATCATTTGAGACATATTATTTAACGTCTCATTTTGTATTCCAAGTGACAAGCCGTATGCGTGTAATCGCTCTCTTGCATCCTGTCTTGGTACCCTTGAATTCATTATATCAAACCAGTCATTAGTCTAGTAAAAAATTTATAATGATTTTATTATATTTTAAAATAAAACATTTCATTACCAATTTGAAGAACTGACTGCATTCACTCCAATTTTTATCACTCAAAAATCCTAAACTGGCTGCTCGTGTAATTGATTGAGCAACTGTATGTGAGAACAGCTTCGTAGCCAGTTTAACTTTATGTCTTTCAGCTCCAGCAACGCTTAGATAATGTACTGATATTTTGTTTGTGATTTTTAAGTCACTAGATTGAAGCGATAAAAGATTTAAAATAATATCCTTCTTAACTTCTTTGTCGTTAATGATGAAGCCATCGTCAATAAAATGGTTTCTTAACAGTTTAATCATATGTGGAACATCACTAAACACGAATATTTTTGTGTCGTCGTACAAAAACCTGTAAATTTAAAATTACTTTAATTACCACACAATACATACTTACTACATATACCACTCACCAGGGCTTATTAAAATCAACTTCAAGCTCATTAAAAAGTTTTCGGTTCCCACCGCCCAAATCACAAACAATTGCAACAATTTCAAAGCCACACTGCCGCATTGTCTTCACTATATCAAATAATATAATTTTTGTCATTTGGCAATCATAGTTATAGAATATTGGTTGCTTCCATTTTGCTGTCAAACCTGATGATAAAATAGAAAAATGTTAATAAAAACTCCTGAAATTGATTTATATAAATCACCTCTCAACATAGCCACCTGAATATAATTAGCCGGTTCTAACAAAGAGTCTGTTGGCTTGTCGTAACAATACTTTTTTTTGCCTTCATTTCATCAAAGCTTAATACACACAGCTTTTGTATTTTGGACATTTGATTAGCCGCAGACAATATTTTTACAACAGGATCCAAAATACCTGTCGACACATCTAATTTCTGTGACCACCTCTGCAATGTTCTTACGGAGGGAAGCGGAAAATTTTTTCTCTTCAGCAACCTGTAAGCCTTGGCACTTGTGGAATATAGCGTAATTGACTGTGCAATATCTTCTTCAGTAAAGTTTTGTCTTTTGTCACCGTTTTTAAGTTTTTTTATTTGGCCTTCAGTGAAAAGACGTCTCAGTGCCTTCTGCAGATTTGCGTTTGTAAACTTTAACTTCTGAACTTCTTGAGACAACTTTTTAGTAGTGATCTCAGCTTGGTTTTTTGCATTTTTAGCATATCATTTTCCTTACGCAATGCATCCATAGAAACCATCATATATGTAAAAGTTTGTGTGAACCATTTAAAAGTATATATAAAAGTGTAGATACATACATTTTGTCTTCCAAATTTTTTATGTAGATCTGTAAACTGTCTTCGTTAGTGCTAGTCTTCACCATTGTTCGTTCCTCAGGGAATTTTGTTGTTTCCTCTACGATTGTTTTTGTTTCCTCTACAAATGTTTTGGTTTCCTCTACGGATGTTGTTGCTTCCTCTACGAATGTTGTTGTCTCCTCTTCCGTTTCACCCGCTTCTATAGTCGGTACTGCTCTCTCTTTCAACTTCAGAGTTGCTCGATTGCTGAATCCTATGCGTAATTATTAATTAAAAAACTGAACAAATAAAAAAACATAATTGTAACTTACCCATTTCAAATTTTAAATTTCTTTCAAAATCGTCCTGTTTAAAATGTAGAGAACAAATTCTCTCCCTGTGGGTCTTTATTGTATCCCGCCGATTGCAAAACTTTATCCAAAGTCTTTTTAGCCCTTTATCGTTCTTTGAAAAACTATAAAAAGATACAGCTAAATTTAAATTAATTAAAAATATGCACAAAATTAATTTTTCACACATTTGCTCACATGATTTTTGACTATCATTTTGCCTGCATTTGCCCACTGCACACTTCATTTTTTTTTTGCTTTTGCTTCGATTTTTTTTGGCGAAGATTTCGTGCACTTTTTCTTATTTTAAACACTTTATACACGGTTTTTATAATAAAGATTATTTTTTTTTTATAAAATAAAACTAAATTTAATTAAAAAATCCTGATTTTTATCGAAATATAATATATATTTGTTTCGACCAATCAAAATTAATTTTGAATTGCGGGGTTGCCAAGTCTCACATTAGACTTAACAAAGTTTCGGGCAAAATTATTTATTTGTGTATACAATTATGTACTAAGATTTAGATTTTTTCACTTTTTTAGATTAACGGTTTGTTTTATTTATTATTATTTTTATTTTTCAATTAAAATTCACCAATTCACTTTGAAAGACACAATACGACTGATATTACCTAAAAAAAATTATTTTCATATCAAACCATGAACACTGACTATTTACCTTAAGAAAACGCAACATTTTACAATTACCTAAAAAAATTTCTGAGGGTGCTTAAATTTATTTTTTTAATAAATAATTGGGAAAAACCAAAAATGTTATATTGAGGGTATGTTCAGAAATAGATTTCCTACATTGCTTTTTATTACAGGTAGTTTTTTAAAGTGGGAAAAACCCTTTAAAAATCTGTGTACATGCAATAAAAAAACAAAGGAAAACATTGGAATGTAACAATTATTTTCTACTTATATTTTTAAGGTTGCAGGCCAAAAAAAAAGTTGCTTAAATTTATTTTTCCAGGAATTAAGAAAATGCGAAATCGTTTTATTGAAGGTACAGTCAAAAATAGTGTTTCAAACATCAAGCGCTTGTAACTTCCACAATAAGATTACAATGACGAAAACGACCTACATTGCAGTTTATTGCAGGAAGTTTTTTAAAGGGGTTTTTCATGACAAAAAGACAAAAAAATAACAAACATTGGAATTTTATATTATTTTCTATATTTTTAAGGCTTACAGATCAACTAGAGAAGTAACTGATACACTTTATAAGGCCACACAAATCAACTCGTTAAACATTAAAACCAAATAAAGTTAATTAAGTCATTCTCTTATAATTCATTATCGAAGTTCACATATAAATTTTAATTATAAAACATTACGAGCAAAGACTGCTTAATATATTTTAATTACCTGTAAAAATGAGGGTGAATGTCACTCAACTGGACGAAATAGGTGAGAAGGTATATGGATTGGAGCTTTATAATAAAATTTATTTTGTTATTAACAGGAACACTGATCCAATTACACTAGTAAGTAAATATAAAAATATTAATCATACAAGATAAAAATACAGCCCTAAAAATTATTGTGGAATGAAAGGATTGGCAACCCTTTCTTAGGGGAATATACGTCATCTAGCGGGAAATCATGCGCATGTCGTAATCTGTATTTCTATCATTCTTGAATTATAATTACAATATGTGGGCAGTGCCACGCCTGTTCAGAGTAAATTTTGTTTCAAAAGCTTCTACTAGTCAGCTTATGAACCTGAAGTAACCGATTTCAAAATATAATCAAAACAATTTCAAGTTAATCCAACAGTTAGTTCGTATTATTTCGGTTAAGCGATCACCTGTTAACGGAATACTGACCACTACCTGTAAAATTGTAAAATCAAACATAAGAAGGTTTCTAATACGTTAGAGCGATCATTTAAAACAGTGCTCAGTGGCTATTCTAGTGCTCCTCTCTCGATAAAAGCAATTTACTAAGAACTCATTTAATAAACTTAATGTAAAACACACAGGAGCCTGCAGCAGAGTTTAGTGTGAAATATCGTTGTTTTTTATAAGATATGAATTGTACCGGGAGCAAGCACTTAATTTACAAAAGTTTTTGTTATATATCCACACAAATTGATAAGATTGTTACTGTCTAACATTAATACAATTATATACAACCATTATAGATATAAGTTTTCTTTGTAATACTATTTTTAGTTATTTAATTTGTAACGTTTATTTTTGAAGTTTCAAATAAAATTAACTTAATTTAACTTATAAGATCCGATTGGATTTTTGTGCATTTTGTTATTGGATTTCATAGAAAACTACGATACTTTGCACTTGCTATCTTAATAGGCCAATTGCGGCAGGCTCTGAGCTCCGCTTATGTTTATGCGATTTAAATTTCTGTTTTATTAATATAGTTTTTTATACATTATATATATATACATTGTAAAGGAACATTGGTATATTATTGAAGAACACACAACTATTGGAAAAGAGTTATTTTTACGGATTATTAAATTTTGTATAGATGACTCTGGATATTTTCAATATGGTAATATAATACTTTCTTAACGAAAAGGTCCTCATATGGGATGTCCAGCTTCACAAGTTCTAGCCGACATTGTTATGGAGGAACTTTTTGATACCCGCATTAGGATATTAAATTGTAAACCAAAGCTTATAATAAAATAAATGATTTATTTTGTATTATTTCAGAATCTGAAATCGCAGAATTGTTAACTATAATTAATTCTTTTCATCCATACATTAAATTTACAATTGAAAAAGAATGTGACTATAAACTAACTTATTTTGATACTTTAATAATAATAAAGATTAATAACTTACTAGTAGATTGGTACCAGAAACATACATCTTTGGGGAAAATAATTAACTACTAGTGTGTACAGCGCTCGACGGCGATTAGACCATATTCTAGTAATTAGATATTAAGCATTTACATAAATATATACAATAAAATACAAAATCAAAAAACATTCTAAATAAACAACTTAAAACTCTTTCTTAATAAAAAGAGCATATAGAAAAAAACTCTGTCTCATTTCTATGCAAAAGAAAATTGGACAAACACACATGCATGTGTAATAATTGTGCCTGTATTAGTAGCAACTTCAAACGCTTATAGCGCCCAAAATACTAAGCCGATTCAAATAAATTTAAGATTGTGTACATGTATATAAAATATAGATAAAATAATTCACTTATATTATTTTGTTGACCTAAAGCTTAAAGAAATTATTGAATAAAATCTTATAAAAGGTCGACCAAATCAGAATAATTTGTATTATACTTTAATTATAGATATTTTATCTAATTAAGATAGTATAGCAACTTTGCATAATTTTATTGTCATGTATTAGAATATCTTGGTAAAAGGGTATTTATAACTGACAACGGCGATATAATAATTACTTTACGACATTTATATAATAAAAAATGATCATAAAGTTCAATCACAATATACACAAAAGTAATGATTTTAAAAATTTTCCCCTTGATTGCTTCAGGTATCGGTTTAACTGTTTTGACATCTCCTGACAATAAAATGGTTGATTCTTTCAAATATAATGGAGAAACTTAATTGAGAAATGGAGTGAAATGCTTCAATATTATATTATTCTTTTAAAACTTCTTAACCACTGTCTTATCGTGTGTATCTACAGGAATTGAAAGCAACAAATACTAACACAGATGGTCTTGTATTACATTTGTCATCTATGAGCTGACGCAAGACACTTTAGTGTCTATAAATATTAGTTTTATTGACCCAATTCTCAAGAAATTATTAAAGCACTAAAATCAAGCAAACAGACACATACACAATTAAACTCCAAACTCCAGGAAGTTTTAATACTTCAGCAGCAATTGTTAGTTTAATGACTTTTAATATGAAGAAAAAAATTTTAAAATAACTAAATAAATGAAATATCTTTTATTTAATACGAGGAAGTGACTCTGTATTCGTGGCTTTAACAAAATAAAAGAAAATTATATCATTTGTTAATGTTAAATAAATCACTTTTATTTTGTTTTTTTTTTTGCTTGATCAAATGGATTTTTTTATTCGTCAGTTACAATTAGGGTTTGACAACTTTTGCCCGGGAATTTCCGGGAAAAACACAACTGTTTTTCTGGGGAAAATTTTATTATTTTCCTGGGAAACGAAATATTAAAGCAACCCATAGACGTGTAGCGACCGTTGGTACAACATGATGAGGTTGTGCACGAGATTTTAACGTTTATGGGCTGATTGTATTAAGTTGTGTCTTGGTTGTAGGAAAGATCAAAAAGTTTTGATTTTTTGACAAGTTGTACAACACTGTCGCAACGTTTGTGTACCTGTCGCACACTATTTCATGTAGTATATGTATTTAGTATTGTTGTGGCCATCTTGCAGTAAACATTGAATATTATCATTATTTGCGGACGACAACGAAGTTATGCATGATATCGCACAGCTAATTGTATCGTTTGTGCGACAAGTATACAACTTGATTACCAACCGAGTTGTATCAACGGTCGCAACGTCTATGGGTTGCTTAAAAGTTTACATTACTAAATGAATATATGGGATTTCGTTTATATGAATTCTTTGAATTAGAATCAGAGGATTTTTTTTATTAATTTAAATTTTTAACGTGCTTTTATTTCAAACTAATGTTTTACTTAAACATCAAAAATGTTTATTAAAATTTTGTATTAAATTGGTTATTGAGGGAAAACGTGTTTGGTAATGCAGATAATCGGGGAACTTTTAACCAAAAAATCTTAGAAAAACTAAAGATATACTTAATTTTTATTTAGATAAATGAGAATTTCGCCTTCAATAACACATTGCAAATGGAAATGAAAGTAGACCATTAAGTAAACAGCACTGTCAAAGGGCTTTGAAAAGTTAGCTCGAATTTATTTATTATGGCCTCTTGAAGTTGGGCCATTTCGGACCTTTTGACCATTTTTTGCACTATGAGTGAAAATTTAAAAAAACTTACATATAAAATATTTATTGGAATGTTATTGTGCGTACTTACCGGTTCATTGAATCCAATGTGGACACATATATTTTTTCCTTTATTTCAACAAATGGTTGGTGGTACAGGCGTGGTCAAATATAAAGAAATTATCAATTTTGGATTAAATTGCACTACAAGATATTCATTGTCTTTTTCAGAAACATTTAAAACTATTCTGGATAAAATCTATCTGAAATTCTATTGTATAGTATAAGTTATTTTCAGAATGTGATCTGAATATTTTGAAAAAAAAGATTTTTAACCCTTATGTGCGCACCTAGGTACCCGGGTACCTTTAGTGTTTTCAGCCAAACATTTTTCATTGAAGTTGATAAAATGCATATCTGAAACTTTTTGAGAACTACTAACTTTTACAAAAGAATGTTTTTTTGCAGCCGTACAGCAAAATTTTTTTTGTAATTTGTGAGAGAGACCAATTTGTTCTTATTACCCTTAAATGCGCACCAAGGTACCCGGGTACCTGTACGTGTTTTATATGGGAATGCGGCCATTGTAAGTATATTTTTGGAAGTTGTAGGTAGTTCTGCATAAATAAATAAAAGCATATATAAAATATAAACGTAAACAATTTATTTCATGAAATTAGAAAACAGAAACATAAAAAAAACTAAAATTCAATAAATAATAAAAGCAAGAGACATAAAATTTTAGTGCCGATCTTTTGGGCAGTTTAAACACATTGGTCGACTGATGGAATGTTCATTGCAGATTGGCTTTGAACAGCCGATACAAGCTTTGCGAGTTTTTCTCTGCTTCAGACGTAGCTGCGAGCATATATGACAACTTCCTACAACTGGAATACGACCGCTTTTGTCCTTTTTTTGTAAGCTGGATATGGGCGATGTTACAGTTTCAGAGTCTTGGGTATAAAAAATTTGTATTGCGGATGCCGTCGATGACTGTGAACTTATTTTTGTATTTTTAGCACGTTGTTCTATGTTTTCCTGACACAGATCAATGCTTAAATCTTTTAAAAATTTTCTACGACGATCAGTAGACTTATGTTGAGTATTAAATTCCATATATATAATATATGATGCTAATGCTGCTATATCAATAACATTGAAAAATAGTGACAACGGCCATCGACTTGTTCCGCGTTTGCACGTATATTCACCCAATAGCTTATCCATATTATTATTTATAATTTGATAAAGTTTATCTTGGATCATATAACCCAATCAAGTATGTTGTGTTCAAATATGTATAAAGTATGTTGTGTTCAAATATGTTTAAAATAATACTAACCTTTCCTTATTTGCCTGCATAATAGGTGGTAAAAACCTTTGGTTTTTTCGTACCGTGCCGACGAGTGTCAGGTTCCATGAGCTCAAAGCTCTTGCTAGTTCCAAAGACGTAAAAAAATTGTCTGTAGTTACGTTTCTTCCTGAGTTTTTATAGGGAAAAACCAGATCTAAAACTGTTTTTTCACCTATTTTAGTTTGACGCTCACCTTCTGGTGGTTTACCGGTATACAATTGGCCACACAAAGGATAAGAGTTACATGCATCGCAAGCCCAAAATATTTTTATGCCATATATATAAATATATATATATATATACAAATATATAAATTTAATTTTCAATCAAATGTGTTCCATACCTTAAGGAGGTAAGAAAAAATGTAAAATATATCTGTTGCCAAGGTTTTAACTAGATATTTAGTGCCAAAATGCTTGTTTTCTACGTAACTTCCATATAGGTACCCAGGTACCTTGGAGCGCATTAGAAGGTGTTTTTTTTGCTGCGCACATAAGGGTTAAGATTTTTTTTATTAAAAAAAATGTGTTTAAAAATTTTTATTGCAATAACAAACTCATAGTTGTCATGTTGTCCACTGGAACCAATAAGCATATTTCAAACTATAGCCACTTTTGATTGGATGCAATGTACGCTCAATTACATTCCATTAAATATTTTTATATATTTATACTTTTTTTCACTCATAACGCAAAAAATGGTCAAAAATGGCCCAACTTCAGAATGCCATAAAAATTAAATTCGAGCTAACTTTTCAAAACCCTTTGGCAGCTTTGTTAAGTTAAGGCAGATGTCCCAAAATTTTTTGCACAGTGTAATCAATTAAAATTTATTTTTAATAAACAAGAAGTTAGAATAAATTGTTAGTTCAGTAAAACAAACTATTTTAATTAAATTGTAATTAAAAAATTGGAAATAAAACTCTTTGAAATATTTTTTTTTGTCCATATGAAATTATTCAAAACCGATAAATTTTTCAATACTTCTCCAAGACATTACAAAAGTAGATTTGGCGGTAAAACATTTTAAATATATTTACAAAAAGTCTCCTTGAAATTGTTCGTCTCGAAAATTATATGAAACAGGAATTTGATAGAGATTGTTTGGTTTGCGATATCAGAAGAAAGTGAAATATTACTGTACAACTAAAGTTCTTTATTTGTTGGTTGCTTAAAGTAAAAACACATTGAATAGTTTAATTGAAGCTTCAAGCCCTTTTGGAGATGCTGTAGAGACTTTGGTTCATTATAACTAAAATTTTTCTATACACGAATGACGTTATTATTTAGACGCGGTTCGACCATATTTAAAATAAAAATTAACAAGCAAAAGCCATGAAATTCTTACAAAGCAATTCTAATGTCTTGACTTGACTTTACTGGATTTTTTTTTATTTCTGGAGATTCTGCATCAAAAATAAGAAATTAAATGAGAATCGGTTTGTCGGTCTTAAAATTATATTTTAAATTAACATTTTCGGAAGTATTATTTATACGGTCCCTTATTTCTTTATATCTTAAAACTCCGCTCACTTGAATTCACTTCTTCTATTATTATTACATCATCTTTAATTTAGTAAAATTTTTTTAAGAAACCAATGAATTTTCGCTAATTTTCACTTGATAAATTAGCTTCACTTAGAAAATTCAAAAGTTAGATATTTCGATTTCTATTCCTCGGGAAGCGAAAAATTCCAGGAAACCCCAAACCCTAATCACAATACATAATTATTTTTTAAAGTTATTTTTCTTCATATACATTGATATAAATACTACACTTAAACATACAAATATTTGCAGTACTCTTAACAATATTTATTTTATATAAAATAAAAAATAAAAATTTACTATATACAAACATATTTGCATTGTTGTGTTTTGTTTTAAGAAAATAGTTTTCTGTTGTTTCGTTGTTTGTTAGACATGTGTAAAATGTTGCTCCAGTTATGTCAAAACATTAAGACACTGTTGGGTTGTGTAACATTTTGAATTCAGCAACAATAGCACCACCAGCAACCACTTGCATTCGCTTGCAAGTACAATCGCTACAAAGTGGTAAAAAGCATTAGCCCATAGTTGAGTGGGTTTCCGTTAGCTTGAATAAAAAGCACTTTATGAAACCAAAGAAAATCAAATAGAAACAATGACGTTTTTTGAACTGTAGAAATTGTTTGCGTCAAATGAACTTAATGAAAAGGTGACTGGAATTTTTGTTATAACATTTTTAAATTTTTTGGTTTAGTATTTTGGAAATCGTAGTAGTATTACCTTTTTGTTAAAATTTGAACTCTCTACTATATACAATCTTATTTTATAAAAATGTGATCTTGTGATAGGCTGTAAACACAACTACCGATTGTTCTCTCTTTAAATAATTCTAACGAACACTCAAAGAAAACCCTTTGCAATATTAATCTAAGAAGAGCATACTACGATTGAATTAATTTTTTGTAGACAATTCATTCATATAATTATTAAAAAAGTATGAAATATGTTTTGTCTATCTACTATATGTAAATAGGCAAAGTAAACCTACTTCACTACTTTTTTGACAGACTCTTAGAAGTCGATAACACGTAGAACGCGAGGTATGGATTTCCAGCTTAATAGTTCCCTCAAAATCTATGCAAATATCAAATACGAGTGTTGCCTTATAAATGTTTGGGTTCATATACAGTTAATATATTTTTACACTAAAGGATCCGCGCATTCTAACAGTTAGAATTCTTCGTTGTGCAGTATATATCTTGCACAAACTATGAACAAATCGAAAAAGATTAATTGAAAGACTTAACCTTTAATGATTTCGATTACTAATTATAATTGTTAATCGGTAAATAAAATTTATAAGAGGATGAAAATCGAAAAAATTTTATTTATTCTTTAATTTCAGAGTTTAGTTACGATCACAGAACTCCTTCTTGCAAATTCTTAAAGTCAACTTTTGAACTTATTACCGATTTGGTTTAAGAAAGTTGTTGCGAACTTTCATGACTTTAGCAATGGGAAAGATAGTTTGTTAGTTTTAAGTCTTCTTAAGTCTAAGTGATTTTTATCAATGATACATTTTGGTATAAATCCGCTGTTAGCAAGTTTTTTTTTAAATTTTCTTTATTTTCGCTTTTTTGCATTCCTTACAATTTCAAGGACTTTTATTCAATATTAGTAAATTTTTAATTTTAAACGAGCTCCGTATTTTTATTCTTATTTACAGTTTTTCTCACTTTTATTAATTTTAAGACTTTCTTCCGATTTTTGCACTATCCGTGGTTGCAAGGTTAGATTAGGTTAGGTTGCACAGGCTGCCGATTTAAAGCAACCGGCCCACTTGGGTCCAGAAGAATAGGTCCCTTTGTGATCCGTTATGGACAGCGAAAAAAAATAAAAAATATTGGCTATCCTATATTTTGGTCAGTATTGAAACAACCGGTTTTCCGAATAAACTTGTTTATTCTCTTCAGATTGCATTCCGTAAGGTCTGCGAGTTCGGGTAAAGTTGAGTTACCTAGATACATGGCTCTGTAATGAGACAGAGCTGGACATTGACAGAGGAGGTGCTTTACGGTTTCTTCCTCCTCCTCATTATGACAACTTCTACAGAAGTCGTTGAAAGGGAGATTTAATCTATTTGCGTGGGCACCTATAAAGCAGTGCCCTGTTAGGACAGCCACAAGTATACGTAGCTGATGCCGAGGGATCCCCAGTATGATGGCTGATTTTGCTCGATCATATTGGGGCCAGGTTAATCTGGAGACAGCACATGTGGGTTCATTGAACCATCTAGCTTGTGCTAACCCTATAAGTTTCTCCTGAATGAGGATTTTAAAGCTTTTTAGTGGGACTCCCACTAGCCGGTCGGTGTCCCATTCTTGTAAACGAGATCCCTCCCTGGCTAGCTTGTCCACAATTATATTGCCAGGCACATTCGCATGCCCTGGTACCCAGATTAGCTCGAGGTTGGAATGTGACGCCATCTCGTTCAGGGATGTCCGGCATTCCTTTACCAATGCAGCCTTACTATCGGTACATATACGAATATCCATCCGTGGTTGCAAACATTCAAGAAAAATGCTCGGAGCTATTACTCATTCATAATTGTTGTTTTAGATCGTAAATTAATCTGCTGAATCGATTAAGGATTAATCTTATCAATCATGTTATGATTAAGGGTAATCTGATTGAACGTTATTCAAATTAACTAATCGATCACAAAATTACTTGATTAATGCCAACATTAATAACAGGATAATAATTTTTTATATAAGCATAAGTATGATACCAAAAAAGAGTTATTATTATTATTAAAATTTAATTTCGCAGTAAAATATTTATTTCCTTTATAGAAATTTTTTATTTATTATTTATATCAATATAAATTGCTAAAATCCAATTAATTTCAATACCATGTTGTGTTGCGTTGCGTTTGCAATTCTTGACCAGACTTAGTTGCAAAACCATTAAATTTCATATTGTTTACTGTTACCAAGCTTCATTATAATTTGTTTATTTTGTTTACAATTTACTGTACTTGACGAACAAACAAATAATAAATGAATAAATAAATAAATATTCAAGAGCAGAGCTTATGCAGACAAGTGCAAATAAATGTAGAAAAACCATAAACAAGCTTTACGAAAATTATGCTTTAAAAACCTCAAGGATGCAGAACATTTTTTTTATAAAATAAACAAACTAACTAAACTAGGAAAAAATACCAAGAAGAATAACAAAAACCTTAAAACCAATAACTGACGACACGCAATTGCAATTAATGAAGCCTAAAACTAAATAAACATAGAAACGAAAAGAGCTAAAAAGTTCTGTAGACAACAAGCACCAAACTATGAAGTGTATGGTAGATTAATATAAATAGACAAGGAAAAACGTAATTCCTAAGAAATTTTTTAAGCAAAGAAAAAATATTAAGACGTCAACATCAATTGGTCAGCTAAAAGTTACAAAAATCTTGAGTCATGCATATAAAGACATTTTATTAAGTGTCTAGAGTTGAAAAGACAAGACAAGCCAAGGCGAATAACCTCAAACCAACCAAAGTTGCGTGCTTAACAAAAACTCTTCGTGTTTTATTTTCTGTCGAGTCTTTTGACTTAATTTTCTTTTTTAAATTTGACTGAAGTGTTTATTTTGTTTATGTCTCAAATTTTAAATTTTAATATTTATTTAGCCAAAGAAACATACTTGAATGGCATGTACGAGTTCCATTCAAGAATTAATCAAGCCAGCGGATAATTAACTTTGTTGGTAAAATCTCTTTCTTTTTTCATTAATCGGTATAAATCTCGGAATGCTGCTTGTAGTGATACTCAACCGATTTAGTTATTATATTTTCTTCATATATATTTCTTTTTGATTTCAGATGATTATTAGCATTTAAGTTAAACGCCAGTGACTGTGTAAAGAATGCTGACAAAGTGTGTAGCGGCACATAGAATTCAATTAAATTTGTAGGTCTTTAATTAAAGTACTTATTATGGCTGTTATGGTAGGATTAAGGATAACGAAGGCCTCTTAGTGTGTTCTAGAAAATTTAAAAACTCTTCAGTTAAGATAGTTATAATACTGACCTCGTACTCGTATGTCATGTATGTGCGGTAATTGGACGAAAACCTTAACTTTTATAGAATATTTTTTTTTATTCTAAAGAGTTAAATAAACAATGCATAATAAGCAGAGAAATAAACATGCATACCAGCAATAATTTGCCACAAAAAAATTTAAGAATATATATTTTTTCCAAACTAAACCAATCAAGAGAAACATGTGCCATTATGAAAGGTCTTACTGCGTTGCGACTTGCGGACTGGTGTTGATGACCATATTTCATCACATTTTGTAGGCTAGCACACGAGCATTCCCATCACCACCATCATTATCGTTCTCGGACAACAGCAACTAACTACCATTTGCATATAATATACTAGTAACTACTACTGTAACATTTTTATTCTTTCTAGCAACTGTTCAATACTTTTCTGTACAATAATCATTGATTAAGGCTTGATCATCATCATTTTGTGTTGACTTTTTGAGTGGAGATAAAATTAAAGGCAGCCATCCAGTCAACCAGCCAACCAGCCAACCAGCCATTCATTTAAGTCATTATTTGTTGCTCTGCTGCGCTGTTGCTTTTTTCTCGTTTCTTTAAACAAACAAACAAACAAACAAACAAGTAAAAAATTGAGGATATAATTTGCGTTTTATTTATTTTGTTTAAATTGTGTTCTGGTGTCGTTTTTATAGCCAAAAGACATGTGTTTTTATAGTAATGAATTTGTATGACAAAAGAAGAGAAGTAGCTGTGTACGATAATGGTCTGGGATTTTGTGGTGTAATTTAATCCATTTCGATTAGTTGTCTGAAATAAGATGATTTAATAAATTTGGTATGTGTATGACTTTATTGAGAAAGAAGTTTTTTTTTTGAATGAACAAAAATTAAAAATGTGAAGAAGATAAATATATATGATGATTATGCTGAACATTACACCTCTACAGATTTTTATTTGTGTTCCGATTTCCTTTTGCAATTAGGTTTCTAAGGACATAATTAAAAAAAAAGATTTCTGATGCCATTTTTGAGACTTACTTATTGAGACTGGTGTTGCATGAATGAGGATAATCAAGGCAAATTTATTAAAGTCATTTACGTCATTCCAGTTTCGAAAGCTGTAATATTTTCAACAACGATATTGAGAAAAATATATATAGAAGACCTGGGCCCTATTTCGCTAAACTACAGTTCTACAAGCTTACAAGTAACAATCTCAAGTCTAATTCTTACAAGTACTGATGAAATGTGTTTCATTAAAATTTTCACAACACTTGTATCTTTTTGCACTTGTAAACTACAATTTGTACAATTACAATTTCTTGTATATATTGTGATATTAATTTTACAATTCTTATTTATTATTACTCAAAATGCTAAAATATCCTATAAAACGCAATATAACACATTTCAATAAAATTTATATCGTAAAATGCGCGGGGATCGATGAAAATAAATACTTTTGCAATTATGACTACTCTGATGTAAATCTGTAATTTCAATTTCATTATCGCTTTCATCACTGGAATCCTATAAAAGGTTCATTTTGCAGCCAAAAAAATATGAACAATATATATTCACTTGCACGTGTGTTTATTTGTTTATAAAATTTGATTACTGGTGCTGCCGCTTATTGATAATTTCTAATAAGCAAACAATGTGATAGTTTGTTTTATTACATATAATAACGTATTTAAAAAAAGAAATAATTGTAAACAGACAAAATAAATAAATAAATGTTAATTAATATTAAAATTATTTGATTTTGTGTTTATTTGAACTAATTTAAAAAAAACTATTTAATAATCAAACTTTAATTCAATTTATCATTCACTTGTAACTTGCGAAATTTTTTCTGAGGGTCTCCGTCGAACCTAAGCATTTTTTTCTACAATTCTACAAATGCAAATTTTTACTCATAGATTATTCGACCTTCATTTTTTATTAATCTAATTTACTCAATCTCTAGGTAAGTTTTTAAAAAACTTTAACAACATTTTTTATTAAAACTCCGATATTTCGCCATTTCTTTGTGTGGCTTCCTCAGGGATATATAATTTTTTATATACTTCTGAGACATTTTTACACAATTTTATACACAATGAAATGGAAAAATATCGGAGTTTTAACAAAAAATTTTGTTAAAGTTTTTTAAATATTTACCTTGAGCTTGAAGAAATTAAATTAATAAACTAATTTTTATTGAAAAATAGTTCAAAATCAAATTTTTATTCAATTTAGCATTCATTTGAAACATGTTAAATTTTTAGTAAGGGTCTCCGCCGACCTTAAACTTTTTGTCTAAAATTCTTCAAGTGTGTTTGCACTTGTACATTAGTTTAGTGAAACAAAACCACGTGTAGAAATACGACTTGTAGACTTGTGACTTGTACAATTTACTTGCAGCTACAAACTTGTAATTGTATTTTTATGAAACACAACTATTCACATGTTCATAATTTTATTGACACAACGATTTTAATTGTGAACTTTCAGCTAAGTGAAATAGGCCCCTGGTTATCGAACATCCTTGTGTCTTTTAATTTTGTTCCTAGAAAAAAGTATTTATATATATAAAAAATAGAGGAATTTTTCTACACGTTTTTATTACTTTTGTTAGCTTAAAATTGTGAACAGAATATAATTTCATAACATGGTCCTGATTGTGTTCAGTATTAGCAGCTCAAGATGAGAAATAGTATTTAAATACAACTAATTATATCGGGTTTTCTACTGAAGACTTAACAACTCTTTTTAAAATAAAATGAGTTCCTAGTAAATTGCTTTTATCGAAAGAAGTGCACTAGAATAGCCAATAAGAAAAGTTTTTAATGATCGTTCTAACGTATTAACAGCGTTTTTATATTTGATTTCACAATTTTATAGGTGGAGGTCAGTATTCCGTTAACAGCTGATCGCTCATCCGAAATAATGCAGTTCGCATTATTCTTCTACTGAATAGAAATTGTTTTGATTATGTTTTGAAATCGGTTATTTCATGTTCGTAAACTGATTAGTAGAAGGTTTTGAAAACAAAATTTACTCTGAATAGGCGTGGTACTGCCCACATATTGTAATTATAATTTAGTATTGCAGCGAAAGTTTACAGTTCATGCAAGGTTTAAAAAGAGTCATTTAAGCAGAAGCTGTTAGAAATAAATTTTTTGTAAGGGCGTAATACTACCGGCTTTATGGCGGTATCAATCTAGGACAGCACTTATAAATGGACGAGTTATGAGGGAATATAAACACATAAAAGAAAAAATTCAAACATATTCTTCTTTTTTTAAGTCGGCCATATAAAAAGTTTCGAATTGCCAAATATACCTAAAACTTGCATCAGATTCTTAGGAAAGAAACAAATGCCAGATTTAGTTGAAATATGGAAATATAGAAATTTTAAGGTTTTAAAATGGCGAAGTAATAAAAATCAAAAATGAAATAATTATGAATTGAAATAACATCAAAAGGGTTGAATACAATTGAATTAATTGTATGTAAGTTCTCTCTTGTTGATGACCTCGAATGATTGCAAGTGAGATGGTCGCCAATCTACAAATGTGAATTTAATTATAATTTCTCTCAACGAGTAATTATAATTATAAGGTTTATTTGGGAAAGAAGTAAATTAAATTGTGTTTTGTTTGTTTAGCGGCAAGTATATATTTAACAATTTGATTTAACGGTAAGTATTGGGTTTTCCAAAACGGACGAAAACGGAAATCATTGACTTGAAATACAATCAAAACATATATATTAATGGAACTCGACTTCGGTCATATGGCTGCCGTAGAATCGTAGGATCCAATTTGCGATGACTCGGTTACACATTTAGGACGTAACGGCCGCCATTTCGCGTTTAATGTTATCTCTGAGCTCTTCCAACGTCTTCGGCTTGTTGGCATAGAGCAGTGATTTGACGTAGTCCCAAAGAAAAATGTCTAGAGGCGTTAAATTGCACGAACGAGGTGGCCAATTGACTGGGCCATTTCTTGACATAACACGCTCACCATACTTACTCTTCAATAAATCTATTGTAACGTGTGCTGTGTGGCTTGTGGTACCGTCCTGTTGAAACCATGTTTTCCAATTCGTTCCAAAAATAATCGGTAATCATAGCGCGATAAAGATCGCCATTCACAGTAACGTGAGGATCGTTATTCTCGACGAAAAAATATGCCCCGATGACGCCGCCGGCATGCAAACCACATCAAACAGTTATTTTTTGTGGATGAAGTGGTGGATTTTCACCAGGCCCATAACGCATATTTTGCTTATTGACGAACCCATTGGGCCCAAAATGTGCTTCGTCAATGAAAATGATTTTGCAGTAAGATCCATCATCTTCACGAATCTTCTTTAGAGCCGGCTTCAATTCTTGAGTCAGCTTGATCTTGTATGGGTGTAAACCAGATCTTTACGCAAAATTCTCCATAAAGTGATCTTAGCGATGGCCAGTTCTTGAGAACGCCGCGGAATCGACTGATTTGGATCGTTTGCTACGGACACCTGAGCGGCAGCGATATTGTCGTTACAAAATGAATATTTACAGTGTACTTGTTATTGCTTGTCTACTAGGGCCAATCGTTTTTCTTATGATTAACTGAAGATCCAAGTAGAAAAAATCACTTTAAAGTAATTCATAATAAAAATTACGCAATGAATGTCAATTAATATTCTCACAGCAGTATGTACAGGAGATAATATTTGAAGATATAATTTGGTTGCACTTAATAAGTATGTCGCAAAACACTAGACTAATTAGCATATAGTGATGGGATAGTGGATCATCGGTGGGGTCATCGGTTATATGTTAACCTTCTGAAGCAATATTTACGATCTGGTGCAGAAGAATTGGCCTTAGCAAACATATTTCAGTTCTACCAAGAGAATGATCCTAAGCCTCTCAATACAATGGTTTGGTTATTCTATAACTGTCCGAAAATTATAAAAAGGACACCAAAGTTCCAAGATCTTAATCTCTTTGGACACATCTGCGGTCATTTGTAAAAAATAAGACCCCGTGATTTTGCAAACAAAGGCGAATACGCAAAGTCCTGCAGGTCGAAAGGCGAAAACTCGATCCAGAGAATACAAAAGCGTTAGTTAAATCTTTGCCAGACCGTTTGAAAGAAGTTATACGATGAAAAGGAAAAGCAACTCACTTTTAAAATACTAACGAGCATTTCACATTCTAATAATATTGGCAATGTCGAATACTTTTTCGGTTTTATTTTTTATTTATATTTTATTGACTAATTTCGTATTTCATTGCCTCATTTTTTGAATTGAGTTTAATTTTAAGTTTAATTTTAAGTTTATAATAAAACGATTTAAAAGTTCCTCTTGTTAAATTAAATAGTTTATCGTTTAATGCAAGGCAGATCCACATCAGGTAGTCTCGTCCGAATTCGCCTTGAAAATTCGAACAGAAAACAGAAAGAAAACGGTTGACAAATTTATGAGAAAAAAATTAAAAATACAAGTATGTAGTACGTATGACGTAGGTATGTCTTGGGAAAATATGAATATATAAAAATGGTTAAGGAAGACTGGACATAGGAAGTATTTCGGATGCGACATCACGAACCGTATCTGCAAAGGCACAAATTGTGCAAAATGTGTTACCAATAAACCACGCCAGTTTGTTGGATACCATAGCATTTATATTGTATTAGATAAATAAGCATTTATATTGTACTCTCTTCCACGTTTGCTTTAAGGCAAGACTTGGGCGACTTATTTGGGTGTATGATGGAAGTGAATTGGGATGAATGATGTAATTTATCCGTGACATTCTTGAGTTTAGAGCGTGGTAGCTAAAATTGAAAATCTAGATCTTCAAGAATCCGTAATTGAATCAAGCCATTTTAGTTGGATAAAAGAAATCCGTACTTACCGTAGTTTTGATTCCGCTTTGTACAGATTTAAGCAGGAATGGCTTGATTTTTTAGAGTCCTGACAAAATTTCAAGTCTGAAACTAAAATACTAGTTTCCATATATTATCCGGTTAAAATGCAAATTTTAAATTCATTCTTACTTGTAAACAAAAGAGTTCTTTCAAACTGCAATTCGGTGATTCCCCGTTTTGTATATGAAAAAAAAAAGTATGAAGATGCTACAACTTTTGTCTCACTAGAGTATATTCTTTCAATGAGTTCTGAATAATTTTTGGTGATCAGCGTGTATACATATATTTTTTTGTAATTCATAATAAATAAGTATTTTTATATAATGGCACAAAGAAGAAAAGTAATTTTGTAAAATAAAAATTTTAATGTACGATTGTTTCATAATAAAATTTCTTTGGATTCTTACTGATCTTCAGTTGCAACAAATAACGAATGACTTGTTTGATGAAAGTGATGAAATCGAAATTTTGATGCAGTATAAATAGATCACAGCATTTCAGATACATATTTATCCAAGGACAAAATGTAGTTAAGAAAGAGAAGCCACCACTTCCAATAGGGAGGTTGCCAAAAAATCAGATTTTATTGAACGAGCCTGGACCTACCAGAAGAGCAACATTTATGTTTACAGATATAAAGTTTTCGTTATATTACCATGTATAAAAATATTGTTATTCAAATGAAAAATAAAAAAGAAATGTCGAATTACACGGAAATTATTGGCAAAACATTGATATAATAGAGCTTGATGCATACCTTGGATTATAAGTATTGGCAGGAGTTTATTAATCTCATGGAGAAAATCTCTCTAGCTTGTAGAATAAAAATGCTCAGGAAGGGCTTATTTATTTTTTATATTAAATATGAAATGTTTGCATTTTATTGTTGGGTCATATTGACCCAAAGGATCATAGGAAAGACACGTATCCTCGTCAAATTTCGATATTGATTATATGAGATCATTTAATACCAAAAAATTAATCATACATCTCTTTGAATATCGCTTTTCAATTCAGTAAGTGAGACATTAAATTTTTGAAGAGAGCTCTATCTTCGTTGGCGCATCCGCGGAAGCGCTCTAAATCAGCGCGATTTTAAAGCATGCAAAGTTGTTTTGCTGCTTCTAGAAACTTTATATTTTTTCTTATTACTTATTTTTACCAAAAAATTTTTGATAAGTCCAACTGTAACTTAATTACACTTTAATTTTTGAAATCTTTATTTTTAATATCAATTCTTTTCTAATTTTATTCAGCATATGCCTGAGCTATTTTCATAATAATGCCAAATGATATTTATACGAAATAATAATAAACAAAAATCCAATAATACACGCCCTTAAGCGTTTAACATTAAATTGGAAAATTTAAACACAACATTTTTCTAAATCTCAAATCAGCATGTCGGAGCACACCGTATTTACTTACCTCTGTGGGCGTTTAGGAGCGCCCAAACAAAAGTAAACACGCCCTTATTTTATAGTAAACAATTAAAAAGATTGTAAAGGACATAAATACATATTCTCACCACTATTTTTGCTAAAGGCGTTTATTGACTTGAAAAGTCGATAGAAAACAAATGTATAAGTATTTCATATTTAGTTGACATAATAACACATTCCACTGCGTACAGAAAGTAAATAATTTACCTAAAAATTACTTCGACTGCACATACAAAGGCGTTAACAAAGACCAAGCGACGCGATAGTTCGTAAATCAATTTCTTCAGTTTTATGTGCTCTAAATTTTCTTTTGACACAACTACTGAAACTATAAACTCCAAAAAGACTTACTTTATGCCACAGAAAAAATCCTTTTATTTTTTATTGCTAGAATTTTATTTTAAACTTCTTAAAACAAACTACCTGTTGTTTGAAAAGAAGACTAAGTTTTATGGCTACGTTGCTGTCATTGTCCCACTTTCTTGGACTTTTGGCTAATCTTAACGACCGAATCAAAACATCTACCAAGAATTATGTAGACACTAGTTGAAGGACATTTTTATGTGTTTTTTTTTGTATGAACAAATGTCGGCGAAATTAACATACATTTTGTCACAGACTTATTTTTCTTAGTTTAAAAGGAAAAAGTTATAGTGAAACCCAACAGCAGACCAATAAAACTGGACCATGTCTTGACATAAAAGTGAAGTGAAGAATTTATGATGCGCCATAAAATGTCACTTTTGCTTTCAAATATAGTTTAGTAGCAGGGAACGGCAAAGATGGGAAAATAAACAAATTTAACATAAACATGCCACTTTATTATTTTAGGTTTGTTGGCTTAAGAGGATGAAAAAAATTATTGTTTATTTTTTAGAGAATCAGAAATTTCTTATAAATCTTTTTTTGCTTACTGCTAGTAAGATTTTTTAAGATTTAAACTAAAAATAAAAATATAAGAATTAGAAATTTTTAAATTTAAAAATTTAACTTTTTGAAGCCCTACAAAATATAATAATTTATAATCTCCTTAACATTTATTTCAGCTGCAAAGTTGACCTCCTCATTCACTTCAAATGACTTTTCTCCCGGATATTTCTTTCAATTTAAATTATTACCAACAAACTTCACAGATCAAAATAATTAGAGAAATGCGGTATTAGTTCGGACTTCAAGTTAGGCACTTCATTTCTGTCTCCAAGCTAATCATGATAATACCATTTAAGAATCAAAAAAACATGTTCATGGCCATTATACTAGCTGCAGTACATATTTTTGAGAACGATTCAGATAGTAAAATGTATTAGTTTGACTGCAGTCTAATTTATGGCAGATATTAAGGACCTGCAGAAGACATACAGAAAAATCGGATGCCTTTGCCATATCATGCCAACTAAATCACTATGTCGTGCGAACTCAAACGTAATATTATCCCATATCATGCAAATTAGTCTTATTGTCATGTCATGCTGTATTCGCATGACAAGACAAGGAATGACATTTTTTGTATGAGACTTTTAAGCAACATGTTGCTCAAATTGTGAAGCCTTTAGTAGATTCATTGTAAAATTTTATGTGACTATACAATTTTTGTATCCTGTTCTATATACACTGTATATGTTTCTATTAAAATAAGAAGGAAGGAAACAAAAGTTATTGCAATATGTAAGCCAAATAAACTACAGCCATGTGTATGTTAGCGGACATCACAGCGCCCTCCTTCGTCGGTATTGTAGAAAAAATCGCCGGCCAAGTAAAATAATTATTAAAATGGCTACTCAGCTTAAAACACATTTAGTGCGCCTACTTTACATTCTCACTTTCACCATCTGCTTTGGAAACACTGCTTTGCTACAATACCGACAAAGACGGGCGCTGTGATGTCCGCTAGAATACACTAATATCCTATGCCTTCGTCACTTAAACAGTCCAACAACAACAAACACAATGGCACACTAATGCACATCTGAAAAATGCTGGATGTTATGATTTGCCTGAAGCTGGTCTCGAACCCACGTTCATAGACATCGTAGTCAACGCGCTAACTACTTCAGCCAACAGCTTCAGCAAGACGTACTTTTGTATGATTTGGTGGACCGGAAATCTGTGCAGGTGGATACTAGTCAGTTCCGGTGCGTACGTGAGACTTTCTGTAAATCTAAAGATGATATCAAATGGTCAATTGAATGCCCCACACGAAGAGTCTGCGTTCGTATTAAGAAGATTATTACTGATTCTCCAGGCATAAAAGGAACTGCAAAGCTTGCTTAAATAGAGATTGAATGTTGGAGTCTGTTGAATTCCGACAGTTTGTTAAATACTATACTTGTGCAAACAAATAAGCAAATAAGGGATAAAAGGGATAAGTACTATGGAAGTAAAATGCTGAGTCATATCAAATATCTAACGTTGCAGAGGATTTAAAAGCATTTATAGAACTTTTGTATATTACTGGTCAGAATCGCTCAAATAGACAAAACTTAAGCGATTTGTGGCGGACGGGTGGCACAGGAGTTGATATCTTTAGGACAACAATGTCCATGCAGAGGTCTTACATCCTCCAAAGATCTTTGTCATACACCGGCTCATAGCTATTGTAATGCCGGGTTAAGTAAAGTAAGAATTGTATTCAAAATTTACAATCGTTTTTTTCAAGTTATCTTTTTAGCTGGTTTTTCAAACCCAGTGCTAATTGATTGATTTTGCAAAGTTTTATTGGCTTTCACTTTCAGAACATTGAACATATGCTTTCAATTATTTATTTTCTCATGACGATGGCATTCAAGAGTGGAAGCACTTCCTTGCGATTTTTAGGAGTTTCGTTGTTTTAAATGTTTCTGTACAAGGGTAGAGGCTCCTGAATATCCTATAAATGATAGCCGTGTACCAAACATGAGTCAAGGGAATATGTATGAATTTTTTAATTAAATGTTATACTTTTCACGTCACGATATCGTTTCAGCAAAATTATAGAGAAAATATGGCAGCAGACACATCAATTCTACCACCGTTTAGACATCTTACAGGTTTGAAATATTTTAAATGATAATAAAAGCTCTATAGCTAGAGATAATGTGTATTATATTAATTATCTTGAATGAAAAGGACTTCATGACAAGAGACATTTAGTCTGCTCGATTCTTCAAGACTATCAAGGACTTGCTTCTCCATTAGTTGTAGAATCCGAGTAATTGTTGGATTCACCGTTCGCTGCAGATTGTGTGAGTCAAAGACGTTAGGCCTCCTATCTGCTACTTTCCACAGATAATTGCTTTACACACGAAAAAGAGTTCCATATCTTCCGGGTACTTCGAATGTTCTTCGTACGGCTTAAGGCCCCTCTTCTCTGCTGCCTCCTTATTTACTCAAGAAGTCCCTTCTTCTTTCTATTTCTACGGTCACGTTTCCGAGGTTCTCATAAAAAACAAAATTTTAGAAGACCTAAACTTTTCTTGAATTTTATTTTTCAACTCTCGCTGGAGAGAAAAATTATTTAATTATTTATTGTTGACTCATTTAAGATACACAAAATACAATTTTAAACAATAATTTTTATGAAGGGTTTAGAAGATCATGCGCTTTAGTGTTCTGTTGAATTTCTGTATCTCTGCTATATTCTTTTTCGATCTAGTTTGCTTTTCAATAAACCGCATATTTTTTACTAATAGTTAATTTAAACCTCTTAAAAAATACAACATTTTTATTTCTACAATATTAATCTGTTGCAATATATTTAATATGGCAACCATAACCAACTTGTGAGTCAAATGCTTTGGCACACTTTGTATTTTATACAAGAGCATTTTCATTTATCATTCAAACACATTTCTTTTTCATTTCAAATTCATTAGAATCTAAATGATTCATTTGAAATTTGACCACACATTAGCTAAAAATGTTTTATTTATTTTTTTTTTTTTTTGGGAATTATACGTGCTCATTGCACAATATTGTCAGCTTAAGTACGTGATCTTAAGCGATAACAATTTTAAATTTTTATATAAATAAAAAAAAGAATACTACGACTTACAATTAGATCTTAAAAATATTTATATGCTGAAGTTTTTATCGTCTGTGTTTTTAAATTTTTTTAATTTAATTTTTATTGTACATAAACCTCAAAATCTGTTATGAACAACTAACCAGACATTGAATTGTGATTTGTGAATAAATATGCAGCTGTGAGGCATCTGCGGCTTTCAAAAAGTATTTGTTTTATGTTTTATTTCAATATTTTAAATTTTTTGCCAAAGATAAATCGTAGATGCATTTTAATTTACAAATTATTTCTAGAAGCCGAATAATCTATTGCAATGGGATTGTCGGAAA
Organism: Gymnocheta viridis; assembly: GCA_956483585.1. Lineage (NCBI taxonomy): Eukaryota > Metazoa > Arthropoda > Insecta > Diptera > Tachinidae > Gymnocheta > Gymnocheta viridis. The sequence continues at coordinate 103,755,928 of OY101441.1, read as the reverse complement.
TAAAGCACAGATCACTTTAAAAGCAGCGAGTACATATTAATAAGATATAATAATAATTTCGTAGCTATTTTCTTAAATTTCCTTGAAATATTGATTTTACTGTTAGTCAGTCACTTTATAAATTTCTTTCATAACAATCTCAATTTCTAGACATTGAAAAATTCTGCTAAATTTTTTTTCAACCCAAATAAATTGATTTCTTAGTTTTTTTTCTATTTTGCTTCACACCAATCAATTTTCAAAGCCAAACGTTTGTAGCAAATAATATTTCGCCAACAATTCGCTCATTAACCATGTGGCTAAATTGGCTGTTGCAAAAAAATTTTTTGTCTCGTTTGTTGTACAACACGTAACATACATTTTTCACACTTCCTTAACAACAATATAGTAATGCGTGTATACTGGGATTGAAAATCTTTTTTCTTATTTTTTTTTTATTAAACAACAAAAAATTTGTTGTTAGTTTTTTTTAAATAAAAATACAAAACAATATATACTCGTATGTTAAAGCTTTAAATAGCTGATGACGTGCTTGGTCATCATTGCCAATATAATGATGATAATGATGACGTTGTTGGGGTATAACCGAAAAATATACACACACCTCTTTCAATTTACCGACGACCTCTGACAATGATAAATTGTAATGATAGCAAAAGTAAGCGGTTATTGAGACAGGAATCTGAAACTTGAAATAAAAAATGTATTTATTATTGGCAATAACGAATTTGAAATACTCATACTTAAAATTATTACGTTTTGAATAACAAATAATTGTTTTTAGCACAAAAAAATATAGTGTGTTAAATAAATATTTGCTATAACCGGTCGCAATTAAAGATTTGTTATACTTGCTTTATAGAGCGGGACAGCCAAGAAGTCTTTGAAAAATTATATAAGTACCACAATGCTTGACTTAATTCTCCTGGGAATTTTTCTCTACAAAACACAAAGTTTTGTAAGTAGAACACTTAAGTTGGAAAGTCCTAAGCAGAAAAACATGCTACATAACTCCTGTTACGAATTTTTTGAAACCATTTTCTCCGAATATAAAGAATAGAAACGTATGTAATGAAAAAAATCGTAATTCAGGCCAATGTAACTTTCCCTTAACAGAGGCTTTCATAATTTTAAGCATTTAAAAGCATTACCTTAAAAAACATAGATATACTTTACGAAAAATATACGGACAGTGAACGTATTCATGATCCTTGTTACTAAACTGATCAATGAATAAATAAATAATAAAGGGAAACAAAATGGGTCATAAGAGCGTAAGAACAGAATCGACGTTAGACATAGTAGACTTGCAAAGGTTTTTGAGGAGTAAGTGCTCAAGGGAATAGCAATTACATACGTGATATTCAGAGAAATGTTATTTTACACTACTTGAAATTATAAAGACTATGCGAGATTATGCCGTCTTAACTTAAACTTGGAAAATGGAAATAGGCAAGGAAGCTGGTGTCTACATAGTGGTAATTAACATTTGAAGGTGGTGCAGGCTTTCGGAAGACTTTAATGTATTTAAGGATGAGGTCCTAGCGAACTAGAATACCATGGAGTTATTAGTCGAAAACCTGACAAAAAGGCAAAGAGATAGCTCTTTACATTGACAGTGCTTAAGGCTTCAAAAGGACATATTAGCAACCCGTAACAGTTAAGAAGACGTAGGGCAGCTCTCAACGTGATAATCGACAGATATACTCTTAGATTTTTCCGCGATTGTAAAACCATCAATCAAATTTTAGGAACTAGGTCCTAGGCAGAACCAACCGGTAAAATCTGGTCTGGGAATAAAACCGAAAATTCTTGGAATCTTCATAGGATCTTAATAAGAGCAAAAACTAGCATTCGGGACTCTGGAACTCCTGACTTTTCTAAATAATTCGAGGGTGGTGAGGAGTCAGAAACTAAAGTGCATATAACCTGTCATTTCCCAAGACTGTAAAGCCATTGATAGAAATTTCAGGAGAGAAAATTCCACGAAAGGCTAAATGATATCTTGAGTAGTCAAATTGAGATTATTAACGGCTTCATTAAAGATATCAGTTGGCTCAATGAAGAGTTATTTGTTATTTATTTTTGGCATCCCGTATTCAATACTTTTTTTTTTGTTATTTTGCAAGTTAAAATACTTTTTTCTTTACTTTATGTCGTCTATAAGGAAATCCTAAATAAACTCACTGGATTTCTGAGCGGAATAGTCTTTATTGCACAACTCTTTCCAGCGTAGGCTAACTAACCTTGGCCCCACTAAAAATATATAGGAAAAAGCAACTCTTGAACTTTGAAATAAAGTCGCCTGCAATCTTGTTTATAAGGAATTCTCTTGGTAGACACTATATGAGCCAAGAAAGAGCCTTCTGAACTGCTGCTACTGCGCGTCTAGACATCTGTATGATCGCTTATATCAGGAACTAAAACTGCTCAGCTAGTCAGCGCTGGCTAGGGTGCGGATGCATATTTAGAACTGGAAAAGAAGACGACATATTAACTTAAAAAGTCTTAAGGATGTAATTCTTCTTCTGCCATAACAATATGCCGCCTAATGGCATCCGACTGCATTCGCTATATATGTATGTCCGAATTGCCTTACTAACTCAACGCAACTTTCGTGCCCAGTTTTCTGTAAATATTAACCCAAAAAGATTTTTCATAAAAAATTGTTCATGTCAAAATAAATCATTAAAACTACAAACAGCAGCAATCATTTTTTTTTGGTTGATCTATCTCAAACCTAACAAGTAATTTAATATATTATGGGTGCTATTGTAGGCGAATTTATTAAGAAAAATTTATCACGTGTGTTAAGTTGCAAAAAATAAACTGTGACCAATATTATAAAAAAGGTGTATAAAATTCATTTTTGTTTAGTTTTTTTCATATGGAATAGACAAAATTACAGTTAAATGAAGTCTTAACCATTTGAGAGCAGATACAAATTAATTAACGAATTTTATTTAAGAAAGCACATTCACTAGTATTCGAGATTAACTAAATGTTTTGTTATTAAGTTAAGGTCATAGTAGGAAAGTTGGCGTCTAAGGGCCCCCCAAAGTGATTCTGGGTGTTTAACCAAACAAGGTAAAATACTTCTTTGTGATTTTGCACTTAGTAAAAACAATTTTATGTAAATTTTTCATTTTATTATTTAAAGGATTAATAGAATTAACTCATTTATTTATGAAAACTACAACTTTATACAGTCTATCTTAGCATCTTGGGAATTTTTCATTGCCTGAGGTAAAGACCATGAAATATAAGGCTTTCTCTGTAAAAACACAACCGCCTGTATATGGATGATTTTGTACCTCTGAAACATCATAGTCACAGTCATAGACACAGTCAGTATACACACAAAAAGTCAACAGTCAAGTTTGGAAACCGTAAAAACCTGAAGCCTCATGAAACCATCATCAACTTCATCATCATATCACTGAAATTATCAGTAACATATAGTCATAGCAAGTATTTTAGATGGCTGATGGTTGCTGTTGCTGTTGCTGTTGCTGGTGGTAATGTTGCTGAAGATGGTGGCAACACCAACTAGCAATGGGCAATTTAACAACAATAACTACACAACGTCAAAGTCATCTTGCCAACTTAATTTGCCGAGGCTTTTTTTTCATCTTCTTAAAGTTTTCCTTACTCACAAATTTATGAACACAATATTATTTAGCAACAAGTTTGCTTTCTTGCCACTTTATACACCACCTTCAACAGGCACATCTGTAATACAACATTATTAAATGCAACGAAATATTTCTAAAAAAAACTCTTGATGTTGTTGATATTTTGGGTTGGCAGTGTAACCCTGACCATGTTGATTTTAAGGCAGAAACAAAACATGTTTTTTTTTAAATTGGTGTTGAAGCATTAATTTTCAACATCATGAGCTAAGAATCTTAAGCAATAATAAGGTAAGAGTTTTTTAATGCATAAAATAACAGTTAGAAACCAGAAGAAAACAAGGAATTCAATCCTTTTAGCTAAAGTGTAAAATAAAAATAATGAAAATGGATGGAAGAATATTGCGTGCTCAAAACTTATAGAAAAAAAATTAAAACGCGACCTTTGCACAGATAAATAATTAAATAGGACCAATAGATTTATTTGCAACATATTCTCCTTCACCAAAATATTTAAAATTTTTGAAACGAAATTTTTTCTACAAAAAAAAATTCGTAATTCAATAAAGAAATATAACTTTCCTTATTTTCGGGAAATGCTTACTTACGAATATATATTGGCTACTTTATTTACATTAACTTTTGCGCCTATATTTAAAACCTAAAACCATTTCATGTTTCTCTTCTACTTAAGTATTCTTCTTATACTTTTTTCTTATGGCGATTTGAAGTTCTTGTATTTTGTTGGCTGTGTTTAATGCCTTTAAGGCTGCTGGTCTCCTATATTGCTTACTTGTCTATTTCTTTTTTTAATTTTTTTTGTTTTGAAAATAAATGTAAATAAAAGAAAACTAAAGAAAAACTTAAGTAACTGGATAACGGCTTTAACTAATTTTAACTTAATGTCTAACATTAGTTTTACACCTTGTTTTTTCTTCATTCCTTGACGTTTTTAGTTTTATTCCTTCCTTCTTCTCTCACTAAAAAATTGTTGGTTCCTTTTTTACACACTTAACATTTCTGCGGGTCCACATTGTTAGCAAGGCAGTAGTTTTCTTTTTATTATTCTTTCAAATTATAATACAAAGAAAAGTAATTCTTGCTATTGACCCGTTCTAGTTTATGGTTAAAACATGTTTAAATAAAATTGTTGTGAAGTAAAACAAGTTGCAGTACATTTAATTGTTACAAGATAGTCATTTAAATTGGGCTTCCAAGTTAATAAATTTTTTTTTGTATTTAATTTAATCGTTATAAAATAAGAAAATATAACTAGCTAAATTTTTATATTAATGCATATAAGTTTTATAGCAGGCCGAAAAATGCATTTTGTGAAATGGATGCCAAATCTTTTCGAACCGAGTCGAATGCCCCCAATTTTTAATGCCATATTTATCCTCTGGGTACATTTTTGTAAATATACGATAATAAACGTTTATTACCCGCAATATTTTAATATTGATTATTTTCATGAAAAATAATTACGCAAATAATAAAATTCTCTATACAAAGTTTGAAGATCTGAGTTTTCGATGCGATTTTTATTTCGATTTGTATTGGTGTTAATAATATAAAAAAATAGTAAGTTGAAAAATTCATATTCATATTGATGAGGCCTTGTCATCAGAAATATAAAATCATTTGTCATTATCATCAAAAAATTGAAAGCTGACGTCAATCTGAAGACAAAGGACATCTCAGAACTTTACCGTCACTTTACCAAATGCATTTAACATATTGCCTATATATAGAATTAGTTAGCACTCAAAATCCTTTTGAAAGAAAAAAAATTAGCTATTAAATATTTTATAAAATCGCAATGAAGCGAAATACAAACTTAAATAAATTTATAAACTTTTCACGAAGATATACATGGCCTAAGTTGATCCTTACATTTATATCCTGCAGAAAAGCTCTAGAGCTTTGCGGGGCTAGATTTAAAAAAACATTGCATGATAAAATATTTTGTCTGAATAAATATTAAAAAAAGCTCTATGGTATGACTCCCATGATATCAATTCAATGCCATATTTTGAACAAATCGTGTTATCTGCAGGGATCGCAAAAAGTGAGAGGGTAGAGAGTAAAGTGCCAAATGAATCACACAAATATGCCAAAAAAGTGGTGGAAAATAACTATTCTATTTTATTTCTTCTAGATCAGTTGTTTTTTTATCTAAATTTGTTAAGCAGCAGTTTTAGTTTCTTAATTGATTTTTATAAAAACAATTTCGTGAATAAAAGTTTATTTTTTATTGCAATCAAGACCATGTAATATTTTAAACCATATAATATTGTTATGAGTATTATTTTGATGACAACTGATCACTATGGGTTGGTCATTGCATTGATCACATAGTTATCAATAATAAAACAAAGGTATATTTATTTTTACCACATTCAATATGCATTGATATCTGTCAATTGATATCTTCACAATTGTCAAGAGTTCAAACCTGGGACACTGCTAAATTCAAGAAAGTGAAGAGAACTAAGCGCGCTTTTAACCTTTTTTCGGTTTCAAGATGTTTATATGATATGATGGGCCTATTTGTAAAGGCTGCAATATTCATCTAAAACTTTATTATAAAACCTCCATTATTTAAAGATACAGAAATTTAATATATTGCATATTGTCGAATTTAGTAGAATAGATTTGGGAGAAGATCTAAGGTAAGTTTAAACCAAATTCGTATAAAGGTTTCGCATCAAAGAGGACTCGAAATTTCACGAAACTTGATGATTGCATCCTTTGCTACTATACCCCTCATATTTTGTTGTGACTAAACAAATTGATTTTTTTTAACGAAAGATTTGTTCAAAAGCTATTTTTGGTATTTAAAAAATTATGTATCTTGAATATTAATGTTGAATGAATTCGTTTGAAAATTAAAAAAAAAATGTATGCACTATTTTTTAAATATAACAAGGATTTGAAAAATGAAGGTAGTAAATGTAAAAATTATGTTTTATACCACAGTAAAATTTAAAAGCTCTAATATTAGACCTTAGATTGTTTTTAAAGATTTTTTTTAAGGTTGTAAATTTATTTTTTTTTTTGCTCATCAGGAAATTTTTCAAATAATTTTTTGACGTCATAATATATTGTGTCTTTTGTATTATTTATTTTAAATTTTATTCACATCACTCTTAGCATTTCACAGCTTTTTGTATCAAAATACACCTGAAACTATCAAAAAACTCAATCTTTCAATTCAAAAAACAAGTTTAATAATTTTGGCCAGCTTTTTGCCTCAAATACTTTTCTGTGCGGCATTGCATTTATGACCTTTTGTCATTAAATTGCTTACGAGTCATTACATATTTGTTCCAGGTATGTCATTCCAGTGTTGACAAAATTGTCATCACTGTTATCACTCTTAACTAATCTAATGCTTGAAATTGCAGACTTTTGATAACGGGCTTAAAACTGAGGACACTTAGAACCGATATCTAATACTATCAGCGTTATTATACATTTTCTGTCAATGCATCTTTGATCTTTTAGGTTTATTGATATTGTGAGTATTGGATCCGAAAATTGGAAGTATATTCCTTATTTAAATTAGCCTGGTGCTCAATGCATATGTGTCCATAATTATAAAATAAGTTTAAGTCATATCTAAGCCAGTCGAAAAATTTAATGGCTTACATTTGAATTATTTTAAGACTTTAGCTGAAATAGAATACTATATCTCTTGGTTCATTCCCGGAAATATGACAAGAATTACAATTAATTAATGTAAGTTAAAATAATGTTCTATGAAATAGATGGTCAATTTATTTTATTTGCACTTATGAATAAGACCATTTTATAAATTTTTATATTCAATGTGAAGTGGTTAAAAGTAAGCCTGAACGATGATTATGAAATATTGAAGAAGTGCTACATACGCCGTAAAATTTACAAATATATATTCCTATATATAGTTGATATCACATAATATTTTTTTTATATTTATTTATTTATGTAGATATTTATTATAATTGAAATTACAATAAATCTTAAAGCTAAAGCACTAGCGACTAAGGCTATCGGGTTGTGTTATATATACAAAAGAGATTATATATAAGGAAAGGGTTAGTAAGTACAAAGTATTTATGCGAGCGTTAAATTTTGGTTTGTAAGTGAAGATGTTGTAGAAAATCATATGTTTTATTTATATTATCCTCTGAAGGACATTTGAGTATATCTATAATAGTGTGGGAGTTGCATATACTTAAACGGGTGTCGTAAAGCGCCTGACATTCTAACAGAAGATGACTTATTGTTAATGTACCGTTGTTGCAAAAAGTGCAGACAGTTTGTGGATCTTTTGTCATCAAGTATTGGTGTGTGAGTCTGGTGTGTGTTAGGCGAAGCCTTGTAAAGCATTTATTTTTATGGCAGTTTGTCGAATTTGGAAGGATGACTATTAGGGTTTATTGTTTGATAAAGATGACTATATCTGCTCCATTTTTGGAGAATGCAGGATTCTAAATTTGTTATAGTGGATCTTGAGATATAACTTTTTGTCTGGGGAATGTGAAGGTATGTTGGTTGAATACTAGTATTTTTTGCTGCATTGTCTGCAGCTTCATTTCCTAATATACCAATATGACTTGGTATCCATATGATTTTTACCCTATTATTTAGTTGTATTAACATCTGCTGTATAGTGATAATTGTTTCATTTTTATTTCGGGCATAGAGCGTGGCGTTAAAGACAGAGCGGCTAACAGTGCATATAACGTATTGGATTCGGTTGGATTTACAAATTTTTAGAGATTCTAGAACAGCTTCCGCTTCGGCTTCAAATATGTTTGCGTCTTGTGGTAGTATCCCGGATATTAGAGTTGTGCCGGTTTCGTTGGTAACAGCAAAACCAACATGAACTTGTATGATTTTTATTCGAGACAAAAGAATGTATACCGTACGTATCCAAATATGAATAGATGATTTGATATCCCCATATAAATTTGTTCCTTTTTTACATTTCTTCAAATCTCTTTAAATCAACAACCTAATTTTTAATACATAAACGCAGGCTTTATTAAAAATAACCTCATGTGTTTGTTGTCTTAAATATGTCAATCACTTAACAAGATACTCCCCCTCTACACCCCCTACAATTGTATTAAGCATATTCCTACATCGAAATATCTTTCAGATTAGTATCTCTTATAGAGTGCAACGCTAAAATGAAAATGCTACTCTTGTCGAGTTGATCATTTAACAAAAATTTTTTTCTAGAAATTTATGATATTTTCAACACGAAAATGTGTTGACAACTTCAGCATCCATGCCCAGCATCTGACATGGAAGTCTATGAGCCATAGACGAAACTATTTTAAAAATGGCCATAAAAATCCTACAAATCTTCATTTAGTCAGACAGCAGACATTATTAACTTAATGCGTAAAAAATATATAAAACATGCGAGCATAATTTTAAAGGAAAACATTGAAAAAGCTAAAGTTTTTATTTCTCTTTTTTAAATCTACATGTTTTTAGGGATTTATGACTTTTAAAAGTTTAACAACTAGCGCAACGAGAGCAAGAAACGACACACGTCATACACTTGCTGAACAAATCACATGATCGATCGTTTCACTTAATGTTGACATTAAAAAATTTTTTTTTGTTATATTTGGGGGATAACTGCATCATCATGATTATTGTATAGTCGATATATTAGGGTGCTATAAATTTTTTAATTTCTTTGCTTCAGCATTTTTATATGACAGTATTTAAAATGTGTAAAGTTTCTTAATACTGATTCAATAAAGTGTGAGAGAGCACATGGCTACTCCCTTATACACGTACTACACATGCTGAGAACTCATTGGTTAAAATTGCGACTTCTATGACGTCACTCAAGCATTGGAATATTTTGAAAAACTTAACTTATGTTAACGCTAATTAAATAATTTACATTTATATGTATATAGTGAGAATATACAAACTTGCTTTAAGACACTTAAGGACAAGGGACATAGAATCCGTCGTACGTTGAACTTTGGTTCTTTAACTGACATTAAAGTAACGGTGTAGAAGGTTGACACAATGAGTACTTTATTAACGGATATTAAATCGGCTTCATTTAATTAAAATACACATTTTCAATGGAATTCGAGGATATTCTGGGAAAAATTACGGCATTAGATATCAAACGAAATCCCATAAAAATTTTTTGAATTTGTTTAGAAAATTCGCTTGATATCGAATGCCGTAGTTTACCCCTGGAGCCTTTTTAATTTTGATTTAATTTAATTTAATTTAATTTAATTTAATTTTGTCGCTACAAAACACAAAGCTTAATAAAAACAAAGCAATAAGACTGATATTTGTCAAACTACTCAATTTTCGTTAAAACTTGCCCAACTTTAGTACTTTGTGTTGAAGGAGACGTACGGAATGGAACAAAACTCATAAGAAAACCTGTATTTCAACTTAGTTCTCTGTTAAAAACGCGATGTATAATGTATGACGGATTCTATGTGTCTCGGCCTTTGGAAGCCAATTTGCTTTGTCAAACAAAAAACTACGTAAATAGGAGTGAAAGGACACAGCACTTATTATTACTTACTGCATATCTGGAGTAAGAATTTAGTGAAAGAATCATTAGGCGTGGAGTTAGTTAGTATATTAAAACTTCGGAGACTAATCTGCAAGTGATGCGGTATCACACACTTTTTTGATTCTACATAAAAATATTAGCAAAATAGCAGTAGTTGCCAAAAATCTGTGATATAAGGTTCATGATTTTTAGTTAAGAATAATTTCGTTTTTGCAAAACCCTGAATCCATCCTATAACATGCATGAATAACAAGATTGTAACATATGTTATGTTAATACACATAGAAGTTGCAGCAACCAATGTTGTTTTTAATTTGAAACGCAATAAGGATTCTAAGTTAAGGAATTTCAAATGGTTTAACCAAAAAATAATAATTCACTAGGGCGCTCCAACTGCGCCCAGATTAATCAAACAAACTTTAATATATTTTTAAACACCTTTATTTAAACAATTCTAAAACAATTTTTAAACACCTTTATTTAAACAATTCTAAAACAATTTAATTACTTTAATTAATGCGACTTGTTCGTTGTTCACCGCTGCCAAGACTGCCTTCTTTACATTTTATTCTTCCCAATTAAGCCTCTGTTACACACGTTGCATTCCCAACCGTAGGTATGCAAGCGCTTAGCTTGCGATTATGATTTTCATGTAACCTGATATTCTTTTGTATTTCACAATCAGGCCGGATGCGCGTGCAAAGTCGTGGGAATGAACAAAATTGTGAATTATGCTGACACTGCCAAATTCTTTTCAGGTGCAGTGTCGGCAGCGTTGTTAACTCCTCCCTCCTTAAAAATCTGCGTCCCGCAGATCATTATTGGTGGCTGGACCGGGAGACCAATTGCCTGTGGGGTTTCTACTGCTGGCAGGTTGAGTTGCCTGGTCATCTTACGCCAAAGTATACCGAGGCAAATACCCACTGCTATTGCTATGCCAACTTGACTACCCAAGGAGAGATTCGAACTCAATTCTAGGTCTTGAATTTTATTAATGTTATGTAGGCTAATATTATGGAGTTGATCGATGTCGACCAGTAGTCTTTCGTTTGCGACGTTCGTTAGAACAGGGGGTAGAGGTTGCATATTGGAGATTGATGTACTGGAGAAAGTTTGATTATCCAGAAAAATTGTTTCATTAAAGAGCTGTACCAGGTAGGTACCATTGAGCGATTCATTGTGGTCCTGTGTCTCAATGACGCCGATGTAATTTGTTACAAAAATCATATCAGAGGTAACCATTTCCACAATCGAGGCCTTACTCGTTTTATACTGACAGTCAGCGGTTCCGCCCTTAAGGAGACGTGGCAAACAGCTCTCTTCTGCTAGTTGGTTGAGCGAGGATTGTTGACAAACCGTTATGTTGTTAATGTTCAAACAAGGACTGCTTACTCCAAATGTTTCTCTCTGACTGACGAGGATTTCCTTAAACAGTAGTTCGATCCGCTTTTCTGACCGTATTGTTGGCCTGACGATAAGACGATGATAAAAGTCTTTCTTCAGCTTTGGAATCGATATGACGTATAACAATAAGGTTCCATTTGTGTAGACTGATGGCTTTCCATATTCTATCGCTTCTACTGCATTAGTGTACGGTAGGGTTTCCATCTCAGTAATAATTTCCTCAACTTCAGCTTGATTTAATAGGTTCGTATTAATGATCCCGCTTTTGGCCATTTGACAAGCTCTTATTACTTCATCAATTGCGTCCTTCAGAACAAGCACCTGATTTATCGTTCCTTGTCCAACCTGCTCGGCTTCTCTTCCATTACTGATTTTATTCATTCTGGAGACGAGTTCGTTGGTTTTCTGGACAACCTCGTTTGTGGCATTCAATAGCTGTGCGTTAATTTTATATTGCTCATTGTTGCTTGTGATTATTACGTTTTGTGTTTTTAGAACGTTGTTCCAGTCTGTGGCGTCTGGGTTTCCAGCTACCCACTTCCAGGCCGACCCAATCCAGTCGATCGATCTTTGCCTTCTGATTTTTCTGCCTTTAAGCTCGGCTAATCTTTCTTGCACTTGTGCAAGGTAGTATTCGACGACATCTTTGTTCTGACTAGGTGGCATATGTTTTCGAACTAGTATTGTAACGTTATTGGCAATTGTTGCATAGTCTTCCAAATTTACCACATGGATCAATTTTAAATTCCCATTTATTGTCCACGCATTTCCGGCCCGTAAGGTTACTATGGGAGTGTCGTACCGGAAGATTTGCGCTGCTCTTGAGGTGATTATACCCGTTTCAGATAGGAGTAGAAAGGCTAACAATAGAATCATCGTTCCTGCAAATATTAATTGTTCAGTTAAAAATGTTCGGGCACAGCCCTTTTTTTGTAATTAATTTAATATTTTGAATAAAAAAGGAAATTCCTATTCTTTTATATATAGGTGTAGGGGCAAAGCCGTTTTTTTTTTTTTTTTTTTTTTTTTTTTTTTTTTTTTTTTTTTTTTTTTCTTTCTTATATGTACTTGGTTAATGAATTAGTAAGTTAGTATGTTAGAATGTTAGAATTAAAAAAAAAATTTTATATATGTATATATATTTTTCATATAGATTCTTTGTATATATATTGCAATTCTTTTTATTTCAAATTTATTTCAATATTTTTATGTTTTCTTTTACTTGTGGAAAGAAGAAGGAACTTTTTTTTTATAATAAAAAAAAAATCTTTTCCTTGTCAAAAAAAAAAAAAATTTTATTTTAATTTTATTTTATTATTTTACCTCTATATTGTTTTTTGTTATATTTTATTGAAAAGAAGTAAAAGTTCATTTGTATTAAGTTTGTTTCAAATTTTTTATGTTGGCTTTATGAATCCTTTTACCACTCGTTGTACGAACCGTCACTTTATTGTCTTTTTCTACAATCTCTTTCCTGTATACTGCCTTGTTTTTAGCCTTTATATTTTTTATTCTAGCATATATAACGTCACCTTTCCTATATTTCTTTGGCGATGTACGTTTCCTATTCATGCGATTGTTCCGCTCTTTCACATTTTTCCTAATAAGTTTAGTAAGATCCCTATTAATCTTAGAGCGAGCCTCAAGCAGTTTCCTAAAGTCTGCAGTTTTGGTCCTATTAAAAAATATGTCACTTGGTCTTTTCCCGGTCACGGAATGTATAGTGTTATTATACCTGTCGACTGCTACATACATCAGTTCCTGTACACTAAGTTCTGCATGTTCGGCTCTTAGACACCTGTAAATTTCAATTAGTGTTGAGTGTAGACGTTCTACCTGTCCGTTAACCTCACTGCGTTGAGATGGTGTTAAATATATTTTTATTCCCAATCTTTCAAGAAAGTCCCTAATCAAAGGGCTAATAAAGCTACTCTCATTGTCCGACACTAAAATTTTGGGTACGGTAAAATAATGCAAAATCTTTACTAGCTTTTCTCTAATATTTAAAACAGATCTGTCACTAATATGAAAAAGTTTAGCGAACTTGGAAAATTTGTCGATCACAGACATAAATTTTTGGTTCTGTATTTCCATTATATCCATGTGCAAAATTTCGCATGGTACCATTGGTGTGGGAGTTTCCTGAAATTCTGGTGTGGGAGGATTTCTATCGTATTTGTTAGTATTACACACATCACAATTCGCTACGAATTTCTTTATGAGAGCGTACATACGAGGGAAATAATGTTCATCCAAAATCTGACTTCTGTTTTCTCTGGCATTTCTATGTGCCCTACGATGTTCTTTTTGGATTATTTCGAATTGCCTATCTTCCGAATTGACGTCCGTAACTATTTTCTGGGCGATTCTAACTTTGTACCTTGAAAAATGCTGTAAATAAAGTTCCTGTATAACTGGCAAACATAATTCTGGAGCTTTGATCCCGTTAACTATGCCAGGATGCAATGTTTTCTTGAGGACGTCCAAGAGATTTTCTGAACTCCACTCTCGAGACGAGAAGTAATGTCGATGAAAGTTTTTGTGTGGTTCTTCATACGAATGGAGATCTGGTCCAATCTTTATAATTATTTGATTTCTGAAGACATTGATTGGGGCTTCCATATGGGGAATAAGATCCGAGGCATCTTGGATTGCACTATGGATGGTTGAGGTTGTTGATAATACGTCGTCGTCCCTTGTTTCTGACGCTGTTATAGTACCTTGTGAGTTACCTTCGCTAGCTGTTATGGTACTTTGTGAGTCCCCCTCGCTAGCTGTTATGGTGGATACATCGCTGATGTGATTGATACTAGTTTTTAATCTGGAGAGAGCATCTGCGACAAAATTTGATCTACCAGGTTTGTAGATTAATTCGTGGTTATACTCTTCTATGCGAGCTTTCCATCGTTTCAACTTAGCATTGTAGTTCCTATTACCTAACGCGTAAGTAAGAGGTTGATGGTCCGTGTAAATTTTTATTTCTTTGGCACCGTAGAGATAATTTCTCAAATTATCTAATGCCCACACGATGGCCAGCATTTCTTTTTCGTTTGTAGCGTACCCTTCTTCGGTTTTATTTAGTGAGCGTGATATATAGGCGACAGGCTTATCCTTACCAATCTCTCCCTGTGAAAGGACAGCACCGATGGCGTAATTCGAGGCGTCAGTCGTAAGATTAAATGGTTTGTCAAAATCAGGGAACGCGAGAATTTCTGCTGTTGTTAAGTGAGCCTTTAACTTTTGGAAGGCAATTAATTCCTCATCATTTAATTTTATCTGAACTTTCCTGGACTGAGTAGCCTTTACTTGCGCATTTTCTCCCCTTGTCAAATTTGTTAGTGGCTTTGCCACCTTCGCGTAGTCTCTGATAAAGCGCCTATAATATGACGTCATTCCTAGGAATCCCTTTAACTCCTTTAGGTTCGTAGGAGGTAGCAGTTTTTCAATAGCTTCTACTTTTTTGGGGTCAGGCTTTATCCCTTTAGAATTCACGACATACCCTAAAAATTCCACCTCTTTTTGCATAAAATGCGTTTTCTCAATGTTAACTTTTAGATTTGCTTCTTCCAATCTTCTGAAAATTGTGTCGACGTTATTCAAGGTCTCCTCTTCGCTATGTCCAAATACGATTATATCGTCTATGTAGACGTAACAAATCTTTCCTATAAATTCCTTAAGGACATCATCGATCATTCGTTGGAAGATTGCTGGGGCATTTTTCAGGCCAAAGGGTAAGCGAAGGAATTCATATTTCCCATTCATTGTCGAGAATGCAGTCTTAGGAATGTCTGAAGATTTCATCGAAATTTGGTGAAAGCCGGAAGTCAAATCTATCGTAGTAAAAAACTGTGCGTTACCCAGACTCGCCAACGTGGCATTTATATCCGGAATTGGGTAAGTGTCGGGAACAGTCACTGCGTTAAGTCGTTTGTAGTCAACTACTAACCGATATTGTTTTTCTCCAGTTGGTTTTGGTTTTTTGGGCACCACCCATATCGGTGAATTATAGGGGCTTTTTGAGGGGCGTATTATCCCTTCGGATAATAACTCCTTAATTTGCCTATCAACTTCATCCCTCATTGCAGCTGGATATGGATAACTCTTTGAGTAAATTGGGTCAGAGGTGGTCGTTCTTATTTCTGCTTGCACGCTAGTCGCAGCAGCTTGACTATCATCAAGTGGCCCGAATAAGGTTTTGTATTTGCCTATCATTTCATTAATTTTGTCTCTTATTCCTGTAGACAAGGATTCGTTCAATATGTAATTTAAATTATTGGAAAATTTTGCCTTGAGAGGTATTTTAATTGTTTCCCTAATTAAAAGAAAATTTTCTTTCCTGTCGACAACTGCCCCCAAAGCCTTTAGAGTGTCATCGCCTATAATACCATCGAAGGTAATGAAGCCAGGTAATATGTAAAACGTAATTGGGTCTGATATTCCGTATTTAATGAAAAATTTTCCTACTATTTTTTTATTAATTTCGATCTTCCCGCCAGCAGTACTAACTACAAGTGGTTTCAATAAGGGTATGCTTCCGCCGGACAGTTTTGGGCTGCAAAAGTTTTTGTTCGAGCCGGTATCGATCAAAAAGTTAAAGGTTTTATTTTTAGCAGTGGTATATTCTATGTAAGGTAAGCTTGATGGCCTGCCTCCATAAAATTTTGATCGCTTGCAGCATTGTCGAAACTTCCCACAACTTCTTCCTGAGGAGGGAATTCCTCAGCATCTAGATGATAGAGCCGCGGTTGTTTATCCCTATTAAATATTTCTGTAGCGCCTCTTTTTTCAACTGGTCTAGGACGGTTCATATAATTTACCCTTCGTGTCTGCATCGAACGGTCCACTTCCATTGGCTCTGGTTTCACTTGATCCAGCTTAGGGTAGGGTGTTGGCTTGTAATTAGGATTCGGGTTATGCTTCGGGAAGTTATAATTTCTTTGCTGCCAGTTATTGTATCTAAATGGGTTTGGAGGAGGATTGTTGTAAAAAATCTTAGGAGGTCTAGGTGGAGTAACTGTATGCGCTTGAGAAGATTGTTGGGTATTATTCCTAGCAGGTGTTCTGGTGTGGAGAATATTATTTCTCATCGTTAGATTTTGTAACTCTAGACACGCTGAGTACGCTTCTGGCAACGTTTTCGGCCGTTGAATTATCACCATTCTGGACAATTCAGGAGTAAGACCCCGAATAAATATGTCCAAAGCTCTGTTCCTGTGCGTAGCGATCAGAGCATTAATGGTTTCCTCGCTATATGTCTCTGTTTTTAATTTGTTAATAATAAGCGATAATTGTTGGTTAATGGTGGAATAAAATTCGTCCACCTTCGACGAACCTTGACATAGCTGGTTGAGTTGATGCTCTAACGTCTGAACATCCCTCTTATCAGCATAATGGAGCGATAAAACTTTCTTAACTGTGCTCCAGTCGGCTTCAAATACGTTATAGGACACGAGAGCCGCGTCCGCTTCTCCTACAACCTTCTGTCTGATACTTTGCATGATTGAGCGATAAATAGGTTTATCCCTCACTATCTCAAAATCTTTTAATACCATTTCTACAGAATGCACCCATGATACATAGTGCAAAGGATTGCCGTCAAACGTGCGCAACTCCTTAACACTATCGGGAAGCCTAGAGATAGCCTTTAAATCTTCTTCCGTCCTTGGGACCTGTAATGCTGGAGCTATCTCCACTTCTCCTTGTTCTCGTTCTCTCATCCGTTCTATTTGCCTACTTAATTCGGAAACACTAACATTAGCCTGCTCTATTCTGCCCAGTCTACCCTCTAGTAATTTCACCTGCCCTAGGAGGCAATTCACTGCCCCCGTTAGACTAGTCAAACTTGTCTTCATTTCTTCCATAGTCACAAATGTTATTCAAAAAACAATTTGGTAAAAGGACTCACCTGGCAATTTTAGTTGTTGTTAAAGCTTTTTGGAGACCTTCAATTAGCGTGAACTGACAGTTCGGCACTTTTTATATTTTATGCTTTTGTTTTTGTTCTCCTTAAAACGTCGGTTACTTTCCTACAACAAGGACGTTTAAGAGATAAATAGAATTTACAGGTATCTCTGTTCTTGTTGTTTCTTTTCCTTTAAACAATTGATGTTAAAGTGCAATTTAAAAATTTCTTAAATTAAAACTTTTATTTTTACTTTTATCAATTTTCGTTTTATTCAATTATTTTATTTTATGATTTCATATAAACATTTATTTTAAATTTCTCTAAAAGCCATTAACAGTATGCGTGTGCTCACAAAGTTACCCGTTTTTCACACTTTCACTTCTTTTCTATAAATTATTTGTTAAAAAAAATTCTTTTCTGTGAGAATTTTTATTTTTTTAAATTTTATATTAATATTTTATCTTTTTTGTAAGTATATTAATTTTCATAAATTTTCCCGACTTTGCAGGATAATATTTATAATATTTTTTCCTTCTTTCCACTGTTAAAATTTTTCAGATTTTTAATTCGTATTCTTTTCTTTTTTATTTAATTTATTTTCTTTAATTTATTTTAATTTTCAAATTTTTTTATCAATTCTCAAGCCTTATACTTGAATTTCTTTTTTATACTTTCTTTTTTCCTTTTTTCTTTTAAATTACACAAATAAGAATTTTTATATATTTTATCTTAATTTTTGTTTTTTTTATTATTATATTTTATTATTGAGCCTTGGCGAGGGTGCGCGACGCGACCGTTTGAAATTCCTTTTTTTATCTTCACGGAAGCTCCGTATAATTCCGGTTTGGAAACCCACTTTTATACTCGTGGATACCTACTAAGGTACGGTTCACTTCACTTTCGCCTCGGTAACCTTCTGTGGTGTTTCTTAACCACCAGGAATACCGGATTAGCGAAGGAGGATTTCCCTATTAATTAGTTATTACTTTAATTATTGATCTTTCAATAATACTGGAGGGTCCCGTAGGAATCGCAGTATCTTTGATGGTTTTTATTTATGAAGTTATCCTCTTTTTTTATTATTTTAAGGACTCCGCAGTTTTTAAGCGGGTCCCTGCTCGGGCGCCAGTTAAGGAATTTCAAATGGTTTAACCAAAAAATAATAATTCACTAGGGCGCTCCAACTGCGCCCAGATTAATCAAACAAACTTTAATATATTTTTAAACACCTTTATTTAAACAATTCTAAAACAATTTTTAAACACCTTTATTTAAACAATTCTAAAACAATTTAATTACTTTAATTAATGCGACTTGTTCGTTGTTCACCGCTGCCAAGACTGCCTTCTTTACATTTTATTCTTCCCAATTAAGCCTCTGTTACACACGTTGCATTCCCAACCGTAGGTATGCAAGCGCTTAGCTTGCGATTATGATTTTCATGTAACCTGATATTCTTTTGTATTTCACAATCAGGCCGGATGCGCGTGCAAAGTCGTGGGAATGAACAAAATTGTGAATTATGCTGACACTGCCAAATTCTTTTCAGGTGCAGTGTCGGCAGCGTTGTTAACTTCTATATCCTTTCGTTGTGGCTGTCGTTTGCGTGCTCATTTATCGAGAATTCTTAATCAATAAGTTATTCATGGCGTTTGCTTGATGAAATAATAATACAAATGCCGATCGAAGCCCAAGGACCTTGGGGGGGGGGGGCATTTTTGGTTTCTTATACTCAAGTACCACGAATGCATTACTACATAAGATTTTATGCTTCCTTAAATACTTAACCA
Source organism: Gymnocheta viridis (assembly GCA_956483585.1). Lineage (NCBI taxonomy): Eukaryota > Metazoa > Arthropoda > Insecta > Diptera > Tachinidae > Gymnocheta > Gymnocheta viridis. Next base: position 103,736,638 of record OY101441.1, on the reverse strand, counting down.
CAAAATGTTTAACAGCTCTCTCTGTCTGTAGTTTTTATGTTTAATTTAATTTCTAATATAGTAAATTTTTTTTTAAAGTAAAATAAAAAAAAACTAAGAAAAGAAACTTATTTGACTTTCTCAAAAAAAATTGTACATAAATTTTGAAAATCGAGTACTGAAATCAAACATGATTTTTAAAGAGTAAAAAGAAAAAAACTTCTTATTAATATTACTTTTATAAAAAACATACATATTAGTTATTTTTTTTTCGTTAATTCAATTTATCAAGGTAAAGACAACACGCTGTTTATCTTTCAGCTTCCATTGACTACCGCCGCCTAAAAATTTTTTGTTCTTACGAAAATAAACTTTTTTCCTTTCCATCTTATAAATTTTTGAACTTTAGAATTATTTTGAGCCACAACGGCACAGTGTGTGGTGTTTATAATTATAATAAAAATTTTGGTAGTTTTTTTTTTCTTTTTACAGCACACATCTTCCTCAACTGTGGTGGTTTTACGTTAAAAGAAGAACATTTAAAATTTATTGCTTTTTTTGAATTAAATTTATCAAAAAATTTTTAACTTAGAAAAACTTCTATTTTTAAAAATTTTCTGGTAATTGTATTTATAAAAAATTTATTCAGTCAAGTGACTTTTTTTCTTTTCTTTTAAATCCAAATAATTCTTAAAATTTTTTGTATTTTTTATTTATTTAGAGCGTGAATGCTTTTATTTAAACCGCCATTATTTGAGTTTGTTTTTTGTTATGGACTTCTTGTCTTTTATATGTGCGCCTGTCTCTTTGCTTGAATTTTTATTTCTAATGATCTTTTAAATGCTTTTATAAATGTTATATAGTTTTTATATGACTTTTTATGACATTTTAACTTGTCTTTTGTTTATTTCATTTCCGGCCTTTATATGAATTCGAAACAAAATTATATTTATAGAGTTTTTTTGCTGAACATTTGTTGAAGATTATTTTCAAAATGATTTAATTTTGTGTTCTATATAATTTAAGTTTTAATGATATTTTCAAACAAACGATTAATATAAAATAAATAAAATTGAAAATTTCGGTAATGAAACACATATTTTATTAGCAGCATAAAGCAACAAATTAATAGTTAGTTTATAGCTTCTTTTTTTTTAAACTTGATCAACGATTAAGTGACAAATCTATTGCATGCATCTATTAATTTTAACCATTTCGTAATACTAAGGTCAGCAATAATATAACAGCAACAGCAAGGCTTAACACTAGTATAGAAGCCAACACTATGGCCCACTGTTTTTTGCTATGTAAACTAAAATTCGTCTTACTCGTATAAAATTTTTTTAATAAAATTTTTATTAGCTGCTCAGTATTCTAGCAATTTATGTAATTATTAATTACCTTTCTTTCAAGCTAACCAGTTTCTTTTAACTCCTCTCGCATTAACACAGACACTTCAATTTATATTTTAATTATTATCTTTGCCACTTCAAACATTTAAAATATTTCAGAATTTCTATTTCTTATTTTTTAATTCTTGTTTAATAGTTTCATTTTGCTTATAGAAATCCAACAGACAGACAAACATAATTATTAACTACACACATTCTTTCAGAAAAAAATAATACTACAAAATAAAAACACAAGAAAATTTTATTTCTGCTTATTGCAAACGTCAAGTGTAATCGGCTTACAAAAGACGATTTTAAAATCCTCTTAAAGCTTTGAAGCTTAAGTATTAAATTATTATGTCGACACAGCGACTCTTGGAAAATTTTTAACCAAAACAACAACAAGTTAAAAACCCACTCATAATTTAAAGGAATAAAAAACGGAATGGAAAAAACATCTCCGTAATAACGAGTAAGACAAAAATTAATAACAGCATAAGTATCTTTATGTTTATTTTGTCGTATTGATTCAAATTTCAACTTGTTTTAACAAAATTATTATTATATTTTACAAAATACATTAAATATTAATTTTGGGAAAAAGTGCGTTTAGAAAATTTAAAAACTAAAATTTTTGCAATTCCCATAAAAAGCAATGATTCCAAATAACATTTCTTAAAATGTCATATTCATAAATTTAAAAATATAGGAAAAAACATAAACTTATCTTGTTATATTTTTAATTTTAGTACTTACGCGGTTATTAAAAAAAAAGATGGGGTTGTTAACTGCAGTGTAACATAATTGAATTTTTACTTCTTTTAATTTTCATATGCGAAGCAAAATAATGAGGAGAGAAGAGATGCTAATGGTAATAAACTATAGTTTTAACACAAAATACACAGTTATTAGTGTGTTAAATGGAGAAAACTTATGGAAGCTAAAGAATAGTGTGGCTTTTATAATACTCTATAATAGTATAAAATTGCTTGAAAGAATTAGTTGAGCTTTTGCCAATGCGCAATGGACTGTTTGAAGAAATACTAATGATTATTCAAGTTCGATTTAGCATATTGAAATTATAATGGGATACTCGACTTCTTCAAAGGGGCATTTAAAAAAATTTATTGACAATTCGATTTTAATGAGCGCTAACAAACTTCAGAATGAAATTAATGAAATATTTAAAGATTTTATACAAACTTTATCAAGAATAATAAAAGAGATTTAAACGAGTCCTTAACGCAACATCCGCCAAAACTTAAATCTTGATTGCAGTTTTGTTGAACTCTGATCATAATTAAAGATAAAATTTAATTTAAAAAAATATGGATGTTTGGAATAAACTTACTTTTGGATAAAAATTTTATAAATATAAAAACGAGATACTTTAAAATAATAAAAAATATATATACAATTGTAGAAGTTAGCTGTTGAGAACATAAAAAGCCAAAAATATCAATCCTTTGTACAATTATTTCCCTGGGATCAGGTTGATAAAAAATTCAGTTTCTCATTAGTTAGTTAAGTCTTAATTCTTAATTCTTAATTTTTTTAAATGAATTTGGATTCGCACCGCGTGGTCCAAATAAAAATACATTTTTAACCATTAAACAAAATCAGCTTAACTTATTTTCTTGCATTATATGCTGCCATTGAAACAAACACATTGTCCTTGTTTATGGAATTTTATTTCATTCATGTCAGTTTCCCGAATAACTTCGCAATCGCTTATTTAGTCAGTTGAATTTTTCAAGACTTTGTTAACGGTTTCTGTCTCGCGAATAGCTCCGACAATGTTAGCCTTACAGAAAAGTCTGCTTTATTCGCATATTCGCGAGAATGAATTTGTTTGTTATATAGCAGCCGTGGTGTGTCTATCAATTTAAAAAACTCACAGTTTTGAGAACACAGCACCCATTTTTAAAATAAACTTTCATAGCAATGTTCAAGCGCAAAGTGTCTCATTTTAGCCCGCAGAGTTGGTCTAGCTGTTGGTCAATATTTTGGAGATAAAAAAATGTATCGCTGTTAAAATAACATGTTAAAAAAATATAATTGTACTTGGAAAACTTTAAGAAATTTCTGAAGTCATAAACAAAAGAGTGGATGGGATCAAAATGCAAGTCCGACGTTGAGAAAAAAATGAGTCAATGGTGACGTAAAATGGCATGACTTGAAAACAAAAATTAATAATTTTCAGTACCAAGTGGGACCAGAGTCTGCTGCTTTTCAATTATCAGACATATTATTTTTCTAAATCTGAAATAAATCCAAACTCTACACATTTTGTTATACACAAATTTTTTTTCGCTGAATTCCGTAAAATATCGCACAATTTTTTTATTTTTCCCCTTCATGATATAATTATATTTGTAGCTTATAAGCATTTTTTTAACTCAAAGTCTAATGTTTTGTATTAAATTTGCTAAACAATTAAAAAAAATCGTTGCACTTAAGCTGAAATTTTGGACCATCGCAAAAGTTGTATTTGTCGTAAATGCCATCGTTGTTTTTGTTTCGAAGGACCTGTACAGGGAATAGAAGATTAAATATTGTCTAAACAAAGTTTAAACAAACTTATATTAATTTTAAAATATACTTATTGTCATTCTATTTTTGTCTTTTAAATTAATAATTACTTACCGAACAAATTAAAATTGTATAAAAAAAATGTGAAACAAATCTGAAACTTAAAATAATCGCTAGAATAGAGAGGGGGAAAAAAGTGATTGTAACACTAATTATTTAGTACCCTCCACTAATTTTCCAATCGTTGGTAGCTTCGGGTTTACATAATAAAACCTCTTAAGCTAATATACATAAAACTTCACTTTTTTTGTAGATCTCAATAATTAAATTCTCCACTTAAACTCTAAATGTTATAACATAAATTTAAATACTTTCTTGAGTTGCAAGGCGAGAAGAATTGTACCTACTTATCATTAAAAAAAAAACCTAAATACAATTGGCATTATTATACCACAGTTAGTGCGTTTTCAAGAACGAAACCAACCTCCTGATTTCTTTCCTCCCTTATTATTAATCGCCCACATACGAATGGCGATAATAACGTAACCTCAACTATTGAACAGTATGATGAGATTTTTTTTTATTAATTTGACAGTCGAAATCACCAAGTAGTTCAAAATAATACAAATATCAAAACAGTTATTTTTGTTTGGTAGAACTAAAGCTGTTCGATTTCAAAACACAATACGAAACAAAACTTATATTTTTCAAAGAACTTATGAAAACTTTAAGTGTTAATAGATAATTATTGCATGCAAAACTTTCAGCTGACATTATTTATATATTAAACCAAGTCTACAAGACTCCACTGAACGTTTTTTTGTTACTTTTTAGGCGCCTAATAGAATTAAACGCATTTTTTATTCTGGTAAATTATTTGGTAGCATTGTTTGTGTCATCTATTGTAGTTTTCGTGAAGCCTAAATCTATATTACCTAAATGAAATGCAAATGGAATTACAGGTGTATAGAAGTTTTATATTTATGTTTCAAGTTTTAAATTTATTTCCCGATAGATTTAGAGAAAGGTCGAAAAAATATATAAGAATAATTTATTTTCCGATAATAATATTCTCTAAAATTTATATTAAAGCATTTCCCATATAACCCCTTTTAAAGTGTAGCAAACTTGTTGTCTACTTAGTACTTTACTTTGTTAAACTGTTAGAAAAATATATTATATTTTATATCCGAAAGCCAACACTTAAATGAAAAAAATTATATTTTATTTTTATTTATTCATAATAATGATATTATCATAGAACGAACTTGGGAAGCTTATATAAAGCAATAAGTACTAAAATTATAAGTAAGAATATAATAGAGACATCCTAGTTGCACAAAGTTACTGACGAAAAGAAAAAGAATTCGTAATACAAATGTTAAAAGGAAACTACATTCTATTAATTCAGTAATACATAAGCAGCTCAAGTTATCTAACACTATTTATAAATAAATATTTAAGCAAAGAGCAGCTAAGAGAAATAACTGTGAAAGAAAAATCATATTTTCAAAAGGAATAACATTCTTAAAATACCATGAGGAATTTTTCATAAATATTAAAATATAAAAACAATAATTTCATTTCGGAAACCCCCAGTCAACTATTGATAATTTTCTCTTGTCTTAATCCCATACCTATTGAAGAAAATTGTAATATTTTTATACAAATAGCCCTGTTGGATAAGGTTAAGAATTTCGTTTGACACGTGTGTCCATTTCATAGCAATTCTAACGAAACTTTCAAACAGTGACAAGTTTATTATAGGTAGCAATCATGTCACTATAGGTTGCCTTTTCTAAATCAAGCCTGCTTTTTTGTTTTCACCTATAATCTTACTATTCAAAGTCATTTGTTAGACGCGACAGTCACACTTCAGGACAACTCATAAATTAAATAACTTATATATATTTTGAACATTCATTAACAAACTCATTTCCATTTCCTTTTCTTCATCCGATTTTTCACGCTAAATTTGTTTACATCCTGTTGCTTTTTTCCGTGTCGTCTTTTTATTCTTGAAGGATAATTTACCGCCTTAAAATAAATGACCTTGAATGTTATGAGTTTTTCTTTGTAATTTTCTTTCGTTCGCACTTTAGCTGTGAGAGTTTATAACTTTTTCACCGTTTTCGTTGTTACTGTTGTTGACAAACGTTTTATAGGGAAGCGTGAAAAATTGTGTGACTTGTGCCTTGTCGCTGTTTGACTTAGTATTAATTGAAAACTATTGATAATATTTCAAGGTCTATGTTTATTTCATTTCAAGTTAAGAAATTTCAGGTAATACAAATTTATTTCGTTTTAAATACTCGTAAGAAATAAACTCACAATAATTTCTCATATTCTTTCGTTTATTTCAGTGCAAAGAATAAAAATATTCTGTTAAGCATCTTTAATTTAAATTTTCTCAAAATAAATTATTTATTATTGTATTGTGTTTGTCTGACGATGTTTGATAATTTTTTCTTCAAAATTTTAAAGCCTGTAATTTAATAGATTTTGACCCACTCATTCTAGTCGCACTGTTTGAAAAATATATTATTTGTATGCGTTAATAAAATTGTAATTCATTTTAAAAATCACATTTCATTGAAATTTTCTATTTCTTAAAATGTTATATTATTAAAAGATTAGCTAAAACAGGCGTAAAAATGTTTTTAAATTTTATTGAACATTGTAGTTCAGTTATAGTTCTTGCAAATATTAAGGGTGCTACTAAGGCATCGATATTTATTAAAGATATGTATTGAGTAATTTTATTAATTAAAAATCTACATAATTTAAAAATTGAATAGTTTCATTAAATTTAAATTTCCGCTTAAACTCACATAAGACCAAATGATTGAATGGTTTAATAAATATTATTTATTTATTATTTAGAAAAAAATTCCATTATGAAGCACATAAATTTTTTTTCTTAAAAAAGCTAACAAACACTGCTTCAACTTTGGTAAAAGCTATGAAAAAATATAACTTCTTACCTATGATAAGATGGTGTTCTGAGTTGTACTGCCTTACTGCGAGAACTCTTTGGCATCGCAACGACACGGTTAGAACAAGGCAGCTTTTCATGTTTTCAAGGAAACAACTTCGGTTCCTTGTGGCTGCACTCACGGGGCACTGCACCTTTGGAACCCATGCCAGAAGGATGGGACCCATTTATAATGACTATTTCTTCAGTTGTCGAGACATGGAGGGGGATAGTTTAACTCTTCTTCTTTGCCTCTGCCCGGTACTGGAGCATCAATGCCTTCATTTCCTTAGCAAAAGCTGCTTTAGTAGTATTTCAAAACTGTCGAGCATGAATCTCAAAGATCTTGGTTCCTTCATCAGGAGCATTGGATGGTGCTCTCGCTGAATCCCCCCTCCCCCTCGACGTAGGGCTTATGATCCTTCCTACACGGATGCACCTCTTTCTAGTTAGCAATCTCTCTTTAGCTTCCTCTTTGACCTAACAGTTCTTTTTTCCTCCACTCCAATCATTCATCTTTTTCTTTTTCTTTCATATTTTTCCATCTCTTTCTCAGGTTAACACAAAGGAAACATAAATAATTCTTGGACCCAAGTGGACTGAAACTCTTTTCTGTTCTATGTCTGCTTCGCCGGCGACCTGTCCACCTAAACTACCTATGACAAGCCTTTAAAAGCCAACAGATATAAACTACTTCCGATGTCTAAATTCAGCATTTAATTTACTTTTTTGGATGGTCTTTTTTGATTGGGAAGAGGATTAAATATATATTATTATTAGAAACTGTTTTCATCTTTAACTTTGTTGACACCAAAAGCAAAGTTCTGTACCGCTAGATGGGGATCTCGGTTAAAGGCTGCAATATATTAATGCGAACACTTAGTAGGAATGAACAGCGTTTTAGATGAGCATTGTGATGATGAGCTAGAGTCGATATGTAATGCACAGGCTTTACTTAAGAATTCATCGGTAAAAACAGATTTAGCAAACGCTAAAAATAATCTGTAATATATTTCCCACAGTATAATCAAATAATAAACCAAGGGACTTCCTTTACATGCAAGATTAATCGTCATAGAAGTCGTAAAAGAATAATTTTAAAATATTGAGAATAAAATATTTGTTGAAAAACTTAACAAAGTTTCTAATCGAAATATTGTCCTTCAACGTTGACCAAGATAAAAAACAACAGTAACATCGACTGATGTTAAACGAATATTTTCACTATATTCGATAGCTTTATGCGACAGTCGAAGATCCTTTCAATTTGAAAAACATGATTATACTGTGCAATAAACATTTTTTTTTAAATAAAACTGATTAAACATTATTTGTATGTGTTTTTTTGGGTGCATATATTAAAATTTTTTTTCGGAATATTTGCATGCATATTTTAATAATTTTTGAGGATATTTAAACTTGCCCTGGTAATTAGTAACCTATATGCATACTTGCTTTGATTCCCTATATTCTAAAGATTTACATGATGCACGTTGGTTGGTTGGTTGGTTTGCACGTAGGCATTCAAGTAGAATCTAAATGATTCCTTTTTGAAAAGGACCACTCACTCGTCGGTGTCAACCTATGTAGAACCGCATCTAAGTACACAGATATGGGGATTAATACTAGATCCAATCCGTCGCATGGAGATATCTGCCAAGATCACTCCGCCCAATCTCTGATATATCTGAAACGTCTTCTAGTACATGATTGCCTATAAACTTGTGTCTATAGAGATGCAAAGCTGGACATTCTCAAAGAAAATGGAAGATTGTTTCCTCTTTGTTTTCGTCTCGGCAGCTTCGGCATAACTTATTGTAGGACAACCCTATCCTACTAGCGTGTCTGCCGACCATCCAGTGCTCCTTCACGACTGCAACGAGTGTCGATATGTCTCTGCGCTTTTGTACTTGTTAATTGTATTGAGCGTTTAACATTGCACGTTTAACATTGTGCCATTGGCTTTCAGGCTTATAGAGATAATGCTTAAAGTTTCTAATAATTCCAAGCGATATGGCTACCGATTCGGCATTGGAGGCATTTATAGCAGTTTGCAATTTTTCTTATTTTGTTTACTTTATTTTTGTCTTTTGTAGTTGACTTTCTTAGTATTCAACCACCTGTGACAATGTAAACATGGAGCTTATTACGGGTGCATTCGTTTTTAATAATTATTATTTATATAGTTCAGCAATTACGTAACTTCAAATATTCTTCAACGCTTACGACGTTCTTTTAACCCTCTATATATCAAAACATGCCCTACGGAAAATGTTGTAGCAATTGCCCTGAACGTACCTGTCCTGCGACTGGTAAAGATGGAAATGGTACAGAAAGTTCCTGGGTCGTGACTGGTGAAAAGAAAACGTATCACAAAACTAGAACAAAAGTGCTTACAGAATTTCCTCACTCTGCGCAATATCGGACGATTTACATTTTATTTTTAAATTTTTCGGTAGCAAAAGTTTTTAGTATCTTTTTCTATTTTATTTAATTTATCTTAATTTATCGATAGATTACATTTATAACGATATCATCTGTTTATAAAAATTATGCATTTGGTGATCTAGACCAAAAAACCTTAGCGTTCGGAAACCATCACCTCGCAATAATTTTATTGTCAAAAGTCTCCTTACGCAAATTACGGCGCAGCTACAGCTGCATTTTATTTTAATATTTTGCAGACGGGATGCACAAATTTATTGCATTTACGATTGTACCCTATAAAATAATAAAAAATGTAGTAAAATTTTTATTTTTTAAATACATTTATTGTTATGAAACTTTAAGACTCGTTCGGTAAAAGGACATCGAAGGACTAGATTTTATACCAGGCTTTGAGGAAGTATTCTGTGGCATGTTCATTCACGACTTGACTTGGACAGATTACTCTAGGATAGTACAATTACCAGTTTTTAAGAAACCGTTACTGGGCCTGGCGCAATGCCAATTGTAAAGTAAAGGTTAGGTCTAAAACCTATCACCGAGTATGTCAATTGATCCCCTCCAATGACAAAGCCATGTAAAAGTTATCGGTACATCTCATATAAAGCTCCGGAACTCGAACCGGTTGGTAGTCTCTAGGTTGCCGATATAATTTTGCATGTCTGATCCGCTTAGGAATTTCCTAATGAAATCAATCCAAATTATAAAGACTTTCTCTTAACAACTATAGCATTTAACGTAACTTTGTTATATTTTTAAATCCGTAATGTTGTAATTTGTTCTAACTCTGCATTTACTTTACACAAACTCTAAAACACACATTAGGATGTTATTACATTTAAATAGTTTGTAAGGAATTGGTCCATGGACTTAAATTAAATAAAAAAATAAATATAAAATTGCTAACTTTCCTTCTCAATAGGCAACTGAAAAAGGTACTTTCCGGAAATTATGTAGCTGGAAGCAGTTGAATTTCCCAATAACTCCTTAACTCAAAACTACATCTGCCTCAAACTGCTGCAGTTGCAAACAGTTGCAAACAGTTGCATTTGTTCCTCTGTATAAACTGCTAACAAATTCAATGTAAATAGAACCCACAAGAGATTCAATAATGTTTCCTTTCAGCTTTTTTTCGCAATCAATTTCAAAACAAGGACTTTTTAATACATTTCCAATTACCTCTGAACACAATAAACAACAGAACACATGCAAACTCTCAAAAAAATATGCAAGTGGCCAAGGATATAATTGTTTTGCAAATAATCAATATTAAAACAATGTAACCAGAGAAAAAAAAATAGCCTCAAAAGATTTTATAAGCAAAAGGAATTGAAGTGAAAGAAAAAGAAACAGTGGCAAGGGATTTGCTTGCAACAAGCTGCAATAAAACGAATTTTAACCACATGAAGTCTAAATATTTTAACTTTTAAAGAAAGTGTGTTTAAATTCTAAGAACTTACTTTGAAATTTGCTGTCGGCTAAAAAAGAACAGAGAAACTACGGAATGTAAATAATAAAAGTAACAAAAATTTGTTTTTCTAAAAAAAAATATAAAACAAAAACTAACCTTGAATTTTAGTCAAAATTTTTACGATCGTTTAAATAGAACTCGTCATTGTACAACTTTTTATGACCGTAAAAATTTCCCAACACCTTAAATTAGTTATACTTCAGTTGCGAATGCAATGTATAGATATTAAAAAGGGCAAAAGTGTGCTGTAGAAGAGTAGTTAGTTAGTAGCCATAGTTTGTTGCGCACTCGTGCTAGTCAACAACATAATGATCAACAACTATAAATAGCGCAGCTCAAGTGAATTACGCCTGCTGCCTAACTAGTGTTCATGGTCTCTTTACATACACACATACACCCTTTTTCACTACAGGCTTTAAATCTTTGAATTGTTCTATGCGTAAGCGTAACTAACTTAAAACGTGTGTCCAGGAAATCTTTTCACTGCATACATTCTACATCATTGTCCATGTTTTATTGTAAACTTAATTCGTTACACTAGCACTTTTTCAATATTTTTCTCTTTATCTGCATACAAGAGTTTTCATGATCATTTATCTGCAGGGATGATGACCATTTAGTACACCCACCTGGTAACTATTTAATACTACTGTATTTACTGGCTGCTGTTGGTTGCTTTTCCTTTTTCTATTGTTTGACTTATGCTTTTGCCACTGTCATTCCTTTTTAAAATCATTAAAGCTTAACGAAACGATCAATTGAGTCCCAGTTTTTGATGCTGTCCATTAAACTGCAACAAATATAAACTATAACACAAATGTCAAGTTAAGAAAATTTATTTTATTTTATCTCCCTTCATATACAGAGTATACGCATACGATAAGCGTAAATAAGTTGAAATAAATTTAGTGAAAATTGGTTTTTATTAGCTTTTTAAGTAAGAGCAAAGTATAAAAAGGTGTTAACATCACAAGAATATATGTATGTGGCAATAAAAAAATAATGATAAAAGAAAGCCCTTTAAATTGAAATCAGAGAAGAAATAAAATTAATTAAAATTTCGAAGTAAAAGAACTATAAATCAAACAACTCCTATTTGTAGTCTAAGACTTTTGTTGTATTAGAAATGAGGTTGTACCACGGAAAAAAGAGCTAATGTAAAATTTAACGTTTTATTAGTCTCATCATTCTAACAGGTTGACACTTTTTTCAAAACTTACTTTCATAAGCATTTTAGCTACTAAGTCTGTCACAAAAAAAATATTTTATTTACAAATACTTAATTTTTAAAAAATGTAATATCTCAACGCATTGAACAAATAAATGGGATTAAATTCAATTTAATAAAATTTGCAATAAATGTGAATGGCATAGAATGTACGGCGGAAGGATTTTGTAAATTTTAAAGATTGTTATTTAAATCCAAAACTACAATAGAAAAGTACCATGCAGCTAAAACAAATTTCGAAGCTTCTAGAAGGCAAAACGCCAAGAAGAAAACTGGTTACACAAGACCACATTTGATGATAAACATTATGGTAGCCAACTTTGACAAATTGTGAGTTGATATGTTTTGGGTTTTGTTTATTGCAAAGTATGTATGATTTTCGAACAATACACTTCACCTTGCTCATATTGTACTAAATTCCATACATTTTGTAAAATCTTAATTTTTTTGTCTGCAAAACCTTCCCACAAAAACTTGATAATGACTTCTATTAAGAACAACAAACTTTTCTACACAAACTACACATCATCTGCATTACTTTACATACATATATTTACTTCTAAATGAACAAGAAAATTATTATTGTCATGCAAATGGAGAGCTGTTTAACAGCTGTTTGAGCAATGTTTGTTTTTTTTAATTGTGTAATTTCTTATAGTTTTCAGCGTGTAATAAAATAGCATTTGACATCAAACACACAAATTCCTTCAAAGAGGCGAGTTCAATACTGACAGCATAAATTTTTTTTATCATGCCAACAACAAAATGTTCCGATTTCGTACAGAGCTCGTAACGACTAATCGACAAAATCTTATAATTTCGGAATCGAAACATTATCGACATCGTAACGATTTTTATATGAAGGGTTGACATGAATTGTAGGTAATAAATCGCAACGAAAACTAGGTACGAAATCGCATCGATATGCCGGTAAGATTTCATTATAAAAACTAATAAAATAAAAATTATTTTCCATCATTTTATGCATTAATTTCAATATTTATATAAGCTATAATTTAACTTGATATATTTAACTAGTTACACTTTTTAAAGTGACAGATTATAGTAGTCACTGTTTTGCTTCTTTTGATCTATTAATATATTGTTTTGGGCAACCACTTGTACTTACAAATCTTGTATACCTATTAAGTTGAAAGTTACAAGTTAACACAAATTTTACCATAAATTAAAAGTTTTGTTATCTTAACTGGTTCCTGTTGTTGAATATATTAAGTATAGATGTGCTTTCTGTGCGTACCTCCGTATAAGCTAAAACTTCGTTTTCTGAATAGAGATTAGTTAATATTATATTTGGTATTCAATGCAATACTTTACCGTAATCCATTCGGTTTAAATTGTCCATCTTGTGTGCATGAAAACAGATTCGAAATAAAAATGCAAGTATCTACAATAAATGTTTGTAAATGAAAAATTTTTTCATCAACTTACATTTAAATCAAAGTTTTATATATGCATTTTTTTCAAGTTTTATGAGTATTTGCACAAATAAATACATGTATCCGCAAGAAATTTTTTTAGACAAACTTCCGAAATGCCTTAAAAAATTCGTTACGACAAGTCAAAGTCGAAACCTATGATTTGTTGGGGTATTTAGCGTATTACGGCTTCTCGGTATTGATATTTTAACAGGGCCGGATTTGGTGGTCCAGAGGTTTCGGGGTAACAAAGGAGCGGAGGAACCCTCGCCACAAAATATTTCCCAAATAGAATTAAAAATTCTTTTCTGTCGAGATTTTCAATAAATAATTTATTGTGAAACCAAGTAGATTCTCTTAGTATTTAACACACACATATAAATATAATCGGAAACAAGAATTATCTGAAATAAAATTTGAGTGTTAACGAACGGAACTTTTGGGTGTTTTAGTTAAAGTTTCTTCGGATTTCTTTATACGTTCTGCTTGCAATTTCCTCTTCTGAGAGCCACTATCAAAAACTCGAGGAGTTTCGTGACGACCTCTCATGATTCCGCTATAAAATTAAGAAAACATGTGCGAGACAAAAACAAAAGTGAATTAAGAAAAAATTATTTAAAAATTTAATTAGGAAAAGTCAATTAACCTATTAAATATTAGCATGTGATTATCATATTTCCGTCGCCTTAATGATTAATTAATTAACTCTATCAGAACAAATGCATGATTCGCAATAAATCATAACTTCTCCGTAGCTGCCTTTAATAACATCGTCACGTTATAGTGACAGAGGAAATTGTGGGAAGTATGTACTTCATATGTTTCTTAACATTTTAGCTCATTACTTTGCCATCAACGTTTTTGCAGAGTTCCTCTAAAATAATTACAATGTATAAAGAAAGCTAAAGATCTTATTATTTCAAAAATTAATATTATTTCACGGATTTCAATTTAAATAAATCTGAGCTCATGAGTTGTTACACCGCCAAGTATAAGATTTTTTTATTTAAATAAATTGCATTAAAAATTAATACAGTCGAATCTCTATAGTTAGAATATATCGATAATTTGAACATTTTTCAAGGTCCCTTGAAAAACATTCAGTAAATTAAAAAAATAAAATCCATGTAATATGGTCCCCTCGGTAATTTGAAATTATTTGAATGTCATCTTGCCCGATGATACGCTACACTCAATATTTTGAATTTCTGGAATGTAAATAAAAACAAAATTTTCGTTTGATTTATTGCTTTATACATTAGAATGACATCTAGCTCTCCAGCGTTCTATTATTTGAAGTTTTCCTCTTCTATACTTCATAATTTGAACTTTACATTCTCACCCAGGTTGGCTACTTCTGCCTAACTCGAAGGAGCTAACCTTTGAGAATAGCGTTAAATTATACGATAATGTCAGTACCTACAATGCCCTCACCCATGCGGAGTTCTTCAGTATGGCTTTTTTAGATTATTACGAGAAAGATTACCAATAACCGATTTCAGTTTCCTTAAGTGATGCAATACCATTTCTTACTACTTTACACTACTACGCCCTCAGAACGGAGACAAGTGATTATTTCTTCACAACTCTCACTACAATTGAAAATTCATTGCACAAATATAGATTGAAGCCGCTCACTCAAAAAAAAAAAACGAATGTATATTATTACATAATAATAATGTACATATTCTTAAAACACAATCGTAACAAAACTCAATATCGAAATTTTAATCAAACTCTTGTTAATTTTAATTGTTCCATCTCCTCCTTTATAATTTTAAATCTTGTTAATACGAACTCTTGATTATTTTAACTTATTCTGGGGTCCCTTGAATTTAAAGTTATCGAGAGTCGACTGTATTTTATTGCAAAATATTGCATAAAACCATTTTATTTAATAACATTTATAACTTAATATCGAAAGGTCAAGTAAAAAAATTTGAGGAGTAACATCTCGTTCTTTTATTGCAAAGTAGTCATATCCCAAAAAAACCTCGTTCGTCAGAAAACTAGTTTAAGGTTTATAATTAATACACACATCAATGGAAAAATAAAAAAATATTCTCACGCGAAGAGGTGAGTAAAAAACATCATTTTTTTTAGACATGACTGCGTTGCAATAAGGGAACGATATGTAGTTAGAAAAACTGATTTAAACTCGTCTCCATAAGTCCTAGCAGGAAATTTTTGGAATGTGTAAAATGTAAATTAAAAGTTCCAAAAAGCTTTAATTGCAGCTTGTCGAAGTTTTGTGTATCTCAATAATGATTTATAAAATTTTAATAAATTTTTTTTCTCTGTCTGCAACTTATATGAAGAATTAAATTTTAAATTAGCCCATATAAGAATTTGTAAAAAAAGTTTATGATGAAGAATTATAACATTGAAGATACAATACAAGACAACATTTCACAGACAAATCATTTAGAAATCACAACTACATTTTTTATCTATGATTGAAAGTATTATAAAAATAAGCTTACTAATAAATATTTTATATTCCTAAATATACTACTAATAAGAACGCTTTAATGTCATGTTTAAATATTACTAGTTCCAAATATTTTTTAAATTATTTTTTCTTTTTTTTTGTAATAAGAATGAATGTTTTCCCATTGTCTCAAGTCGTTATAGTTCAAGGCTTTCATTTAGAAAGTAGTATCCTTTTTATAAGTTTTTATTATGATAGACGTAGCTTGATTTGGCTGGTTACCGATTATTTCTTTAGTCCCCTAAAAAACATTAAAAACCTCTATTTCATTGTAACAAGACCTTAAAAATACTAAATGCTGTTAACTAAAAATGGTTGAAAGAAAAATTTAATGACAGTCTTACAATTACAATTACAGCGCACAACTTGTAAATAATTTTTAAAAGTTTTCGTTGAAATCTTTATAAACACCAAATAACAGTTTAAAAATTAGTAAAATACAATTTCCTTATTTTTATTTGTTTGCTTAATTATTGGAAATATGTTTTTGCAATATATACAATGTTTTTCATAATTTCTAGAAAATTTATAAAAACAAAGCAATAAAACCCTAAAGGCTTCATTAGTTTTTACTTTTCGTTGCCGTTCTGTGCCGTTCTTTTCTGTAGGAAATATTTTTGAATTACTTTTTCTGTAAAAGGAATCAGCTGTCTTGCAAAACAAACAACATTGGAATTGTTAACAAAAATGTTTCGTAGTTTATTTTGTAATAAACAAAAAGAAACAAATTAAATAAAAAATTACTATTTTCTTTAATTCTGACTCTGAACTTTCGGATGTGAGCGATGTAGTTGCTTTACAGAATTCTTTAAAAGTTTGTACTGCTTCCACAAACAATTTGTCAGTATCATCAATTTTTTTTAGCTTTTCATTTTCCATTGTTTTTTTATTTTAAAAAATATATACATAAATCTTGAATTGAAACAAAATTTTCTGACTTTTGGCAAAATTTTTTTAATATTTTACACCACAACAAACTGTCACTTAACGCTCTATTCTATTTTCTACAGAATAGTCCGCAACAGAACAGAACGAAAAAGTAACAACAAACCGCCCATACAGATTTTCAATTGAACAGAAACAAAACAGCTGATTCGTAACAGAACAGAACGTACAAACTAATTCTGCCTTAAGTCGGAAAACAAAATCTTGATATAACGCATTTTTAGTATTCGCAAATGTTTTTTGAAAAAAATACAATTATGGTTTAGGAAAAAATATATATATATAACTAAGCACACATATCCTAACAATGCACAACAGCCAACCTACAATTTAAATAGAGGTTTGTTCCAGAGTTACAGCAATCTAGCAAATCAACAGTTTATGCTGGACCGTTCTTTATCCTGCGCCTGTTGGCATTCAACGCGTGAGGTTAGTTGGTGGAGTCTTAAGTAAATTTTTTAGAAAAATGTTAATATTGTTTTTGTTTGTTTATTCCTTTAGGGACTGTCACCAAATTCAGTAACAAATATATCACCCGCCTATCAAAACAGTGAACCTTCATTGGATTTATTAAATACCTAAACAAATGTTGTCGTTGCTGGTCAATCAGGTTCAGCAGCAACAGTTGTAGCAGCAAACACAACAACTTAGCTCAACCTTAGAAGGTAAATAATGCAAATTATTTAAATTCCTCCAATTATTTCCTCTATTCGATTTTCACTGTTTTAGTTTTTGTCTTAGTTTTCAACTGATTTAATATTTTGACCAAAATCGGTAATTAAACTTAATCCTTAAATGTATGATGAAAGAAAAAAAATGTTTTTCGATATAAATTTTATCGTAGACTACGTAACAAATAATAAGAAAAAACTATTTGTTGGTTCTGAGCATTTATTTTACAAAATATTGTACGATGACATTTGGCAACAATGTGCGTTTGTTACTTAAACTTTTAAGACATAAACATAAAGATAATGAAATTAATCAATTTACGAATAAGATAAAGCGAAGCAGTTGTGATTCTTGTTGTTACACAAAGCAACTTCGCATTTGATGCATTTAGACCTGGAAAATCGGATGCAACCTTGGTTCCTTCATACTTTTTGTAGGAATATAATGTCTCTCTATGGTCTGATATATAGTCCGCTAATATAAGCTTCGGGTTGTTTTTATTCTACAGTACCCATGAATTAATTACTGCCATATAATTATGTGATAAAAAAATCGTATGTAAATATATGTATGTATGGCGGTGGATTG
The DNA here is from genome assembly GCA_956483585.1 of Gymnocheta viridis. Lineage (NCBI taxonomy): Eukaryota > Metazoa > Arthropoda > Insecta > Diptera > Tachinidae > Gymnocheta > Gymnocheta viridis. Next base: position 103,718,486 of record OY101441.1, on the reverse strand, counting down.
GCAAAACCTTAAGAAGACCAAGGAACGACATCATAAGAAATGCCATAGACTGGAACCCGAAAGGAAGGTGAAGAAAAGGGCGTCCAACTCATACGTGGAAAAGACAAATCGATGTAGAAGTATCTAGATTGGGTAAAACCTGGGGCAAAGTGAGAGCGATCCTTATAGGATCGATGAGAATATTATTATTAAGCCATATGTTTATTGTTTACAAACTCGAGGCAAAATTTTATTTTTCTTATTATTTTAATTTATTTTCCAAAAATTAAAATACCTCTGCTGAAAAAAGTTTTTAAGAATCTGCTATTTATAAAATATCAAACTATAAAAACCTTTAAATAAAATGGGAACAGAATGTGGTTAGTGACAGGATTTAAAATTTTGTTTCTATTAATTTATGAAATAAGTTTTTGTTTGTTTTTCTGGACTTTATTTTTCTTTAATATTTAACATTTGACTTTAACATGTATGAAAATTTTTATATGGCAGTCAAACAGGCCGTTCATAATTAAGGAATTTCGCCCTAATAGTACTTTATGACTTTTCACTTTAGAAGGCTTTGTAAATTGGTTAAATATTTATGTGGTCACAAGCAATAACAGCCTAAGTCGAAAAACGTACTTTTGTGATAACTCAATTTTAACATTCTATAAGGTTTTTAAAAAAAATATAATTATGATTTAGAAAAAATATATATATATAAGTAAGCACACATTATAGTGCAATATTTTGACTAAAGCTAGTAATTGAACTTAAGGTAGTTAATGAGATAATTAATCAAATAAAATTTAATTTTTTATGGCAAAATAAAAATCTTAACTCTAAAAGTTTAAAACAACTTATGTTTTTATACATATCGAATAATTTATTGTTCTTGAGTTTATAAGGACTTAAACGATTATTGCAAATTATTTGTAATAATTAATTTTGCGTGAATTATATTTTGGTGATAATTGATAATTTTAAGAGAGTTCAAGCGACTTAAATATGTCGATCAAAAATAATGTTTTAGAAATGGGAGCTTGAGGAAAATATAAGACGTTTTTTGATGATCAAGATAGTACACAAAACTCGATTCTTTCTTAAATTGAGTTAGGCGGTTTATGTTTGTGACCACTGATATATATTCATATATAATCTAAGACTATTTAAAGCCCAAAAAACTAATTTCCATGTATTTATTATAACAAATTGAACCACGATACAAATTAGAAATAATAAAAACATTAGTGCGCAGCAATTACAAAGCTGCTTCTTATCAGGTTATTAAACGTGATGGAATAAAAATTCAGTCATTTTATTTTATGTTTTCAAGGGTCACATTTAAAGGATTATTCAATATAAAGTCCTTTGAACTAAAGAATATATATATTTTAACAATATTACGGCCTTTATATATGTATATACTACGCATTTCGTTATTATTGTTGTAATTGTTGATAATTTCACGCTAATAAAGTTATCAGCGTACAAAATTACAATACTTGTTTCATATTAAAAAATAAAAAATTACAAGAAAAAGTATAAATAACACTCTAATAGCAGGTGCAATTGTGCTGGAAAAAAGTTAAAAATAAACAGCCGCTTTCAAAATGTTTTCCACAATAAAAGAGAATATTAAAGCAAAACTTTTTGTGTTTCTGCTTAAGTTTAACGATAACAATAATGGGGCGTTTTTAATACATTTAACACGCTTAATTTATTTATAATTACGTTGATACCGAAAGATCAAAAAGGAAGTACTTGATGATTGTAGCGAACTATAATATGATGATGTTGATGATGAGTTGCGGTTGAAACAGAAATAAAAGTATTAAGTGTGAAAAGGAGTTGAGGATTCAGTTTTGAAGTGAAGGCTTACAGCTCAAGGTGTTCACAGGATGAAACTGTGAAAGTGTTATATTTTAGCATGCATATTAAGAAAAAATCAAGCGTTTTATAAAGGGTTATAATGCAGAGTACTCGTTTATAGGTAAGAGTATTTAAAATTTATATTTATTAAATTTGTCTTAAGTAAAGTCTAATGCTTTAAAATATAAAGTGTTTAACAGAAACTAGATCATCAAATTCAAGGGGTATATTTTGATATGTGTATAAGATTTTTCCTAAAAAAAGAGAACTTGCAACTTATAATCTATAAATCTTATTAAAGAAAATAAAACTACTACGAGCACCTTAAAACATCTGTCTATTGTTTCATCTCATTGTAGCCAAAAATTACAGCTATAAAAACCACAACAACCCACATTACACTTACTTATCAACAATCAGAAACTTACACCTGGACACCTTAAATAATTGATTAAAACATTTTTATATGATAAATCTACAAACTAAAACAAAATTATAATAAACGATTTGTAACACTATAAATTGAAACAGAACCAACAACAATTGATATTTTCATAAGAACAAGCAAGGAAAAACTATGAAAAATAAACAATAAACAATCAACACGACTAGATAAACATACATATTTTACAAACAATTAATAATTTAGTTACACATGATTACAATATGCATAAAAACATGGCAGGTACGAACCTACGAAATTAAAACTACTAAGGAATTTTAGAAAATAGTGTCTGTAGTGTTTTCCATTTATCTCTTTAAGTTCCCTTTAAAACTGATCAAACAGAAGCAAAATACCGTTTAAAATTGCTTTAATTAAATGTGACGAACAAAATTTTACATGGACTGGTGCAAGTAATATCTGTTTAGTTGACAACTTTACAAAAAAAATATATTAAAGGACGGAGAGTGATCAATAAGGCTGAGAGTATAGAATATTATTTGAGCAGAACTAACTAGGTAAAGAACAAAAAGAAGGTTAAAGAAATTTTCAATAACTGGATTTTCATTTGAAATGCGTAAGAAATTTAAGGGTGTCAAATGAAATGTCCCTTTTTAAATTAAAAATAAAACATTCAAATGCAAAAATTTATGATCAAACACATACAATTTTGTGAAGATCATTAGGGCGTAAAAAATTTAAATTGGGCATGCGCAAATGTTTTTTTTATTATATTTTTTGTTCATTGCTGACTTTGGATTTTCTTGTTCTTTTGCCAGCTGTGGACTTTTAAGTTGCTCAAAAATAGAATGTGTGTAAGATTTGTAAAGGAATATATTACATGTGTTTATGAGTCAGAATCATATGGATTTTTGAATAAGGAGGATAATTACAAGTAATTATCTCATCTACCCGTAAGCACTTAGAAGAGGTTTTGACAAAATTTAAATAGAAATTTGCATGCTCGATTGGGTTTAAAACAAATTATAGGAAATTAGCGTTTAGCTTAAATGACGGATGACAAAAAGAAAAAATTGATGTTGATATATTGTGAAATTATATAATATATCTTAGGAGGGTCGCATTTTTAACTATTTGAGTATTAAATGCTCAGGTGTTGTAAGAAAATCTCCGAAAAGAAATACTCCGAAAATCCAATTAGTTTAAGTTTCTTACGAAAAATAATATGTTTATTATTGTTCTATTATAAAAAAGTGATTATCAAGATGTGCCTCCAAACTTTCTCCTTCTTATATTAAATCGGATTAGAGGTAGTGTGACATCGTACGAGTAATACAAGTCCTAAATTTTTCCAGTGTTTTCCATACCAAATAGTATGTCACATAACTTTAATACTGAAGTTTTTTATCCGTATATAAATATATTTGTATCATTATTTATAAAGGAGTCAAAATTGTGAGTGAGAATTTATATTGAAAACAAAAACAAATTTTCGTATTTCATTATTGTTCTCAATATTATCTCTCACATACAGTTTTGATTTCATTTTCTAACAAACAGACAGTAAATATTATTATATTTGCATGAACAAATCAAGCCTTAAATTCATCTGGTGTATTTTATTAAAAAATCGTGGAAATTGCTGTCTCGGTTTTCTCGGATTGGCTTCTCAACAGGTGACCTTTAACTAATACTTAAATAATCACTTAAGATTAGATCTTAATTTAACCCATTAATGAAAAGAAGGAAGGACATGGATATTTTGCCCAATAGTCTTTGGCATAGTTTTTTTTTTAATTTTCAAATCTTTTTCTTATTTGAATGTAAATAACCAAATTATTTATTCATTATTTGGCCTAGTCCAGTTTCATTGTTATTGTTATTGTGTAAGATTGCGTCATAAAAAATTAAAACCTCTTCGAATTCGCAGTTAAGTAACTTAATTCTAAAAATGAGATACAGGTCTCGTTCTTTAAATTTTTTTTGTTTGCCTTACTATTTGAAAAGATGTATCAGTTCATAAAAAAAGCACAAATACAGGTAATAAAATAAAAATAACCGAAATTATAATAATGATTCGTAATCAGAAAATGCCGAATTATAACATACTAGTAATATAAATAATTGGTCTAATGAAGAAGAGACCAAACAGAGCCAAAACTGCCTAATAGAATCAAGAGGATTTTCTCTATGAAACGTTTTTAGGCTAAGGGGTATCCCAGCAGAAAGAAGAGAAGATTTTTCCGAAGAGATTCCTTATTATTTTCATGTGGTAAATCTTTTTGATTTTATCAAGAAGGAAAAAACATAAAATCGAGAAGAAAACTTGTTATTCACAATTTTTTCACTCAATTTCCGTTATTTTTGACACCAAAAAAACAATCCATAGAGAAAAGCTTCTTGATTCTATTAGGTTTTCTTCTGAATTGTATAAAATAGGGATTTCTTATTGTTTTTATTAGGCTACCTAATTGATTTTTTCAAAAAGGTTTCCCTTATTGATTTCATTTGGTTCCTATATGATCATGTGTAAATCATCTCCTTGATTTTAATAATAAGGAAATCTTCTTGACTACATTAAGTTTTATTAGGTATTCTACTTGATTTTTTCAAAAAGGTATTCCTTATTGATTTCATTAGGTTGCTTGTTATTTCATATTTGTTATTTCACCCAATCCTCTTTTTACACGGTACACAGAAAAAACAGTAATAGAAAAAACCTAATAAAACAGAACAAAATTAATAAGATATCTCTATGATTTTTTTCAAGAAGGAAGTCTTATTATTTTAATAAGGAAAACCTTTTTGAAAAAATCAAGAAGGAAACTTAGGGTTTTTATTAGGTATTCTTCTTGATTTTTTCAAAAAGGTTTTCTTCTTGATTTCATTAGGCTATCTTGTTGATGTTTTCATTCAGGTTTTCTTCTTGATTTTATAAGGCTTTCTTATTGATATTTTCAAAAAGGTTTTCTTCTTGATTTTATTAGGCTATCTTATTGATTTTTTTTTTAAATAATTATTCTTGATTTTATTTGATAATTTTATTGATTTTTTATTAATAATTTTATTGATTTTTTATTAATATATTTACATAGGAATTCATTTGATATAATAATAAAAAGTAAGTGCTATTACCAGTATTTTTTTACTCGAATAACTTTAAGTCCATTGTTCAGTAAGTAAAAATGGATGGGCGGTCCGTCTAAATCGATCAAGTTTATCACGGCATATGTTTCGGTTTCATTGCCGATTAAATAAGATTGAAATCTTTGTGAAAAGTTCAGGTTTATAAATTTCTTACCAACAATTTTTATATTGTTTTCTTTGCATGAAAAATCAACTATTTAATTAGTTAAGTTTAAATTTTATTTTAATTTTATTTGTCAAGTTCAAAGAAAATAAAATAACGGGGAGAAAATTGTCACTATGTTGATTTATATACACATAATCCTATTTTTACATTTTTTTTGTAAATAGCACGACAAAACTTATTCAGTTTTTACACGTTTTTTTGTTAATGGACAAAAAAATTTAATTTTAATTTAGCTGTTCCTTTTTTTTATATGATTATATACGTATGTATGTTATATAGGATTTACAATTTTCTTTATATGATTATTGTATTTTCCATTACGGTGTTTCTTTTTTTACACTATTTTTTTACACAATATTTTCTGGAACGTATGTACCGTGTAAAAAGAGGATTGGGTGAAATAACAAATATGAAATAACAAGCAACCTAATGAAATCAATAAGGAATACCTTTTTGAAAAAATCAAGTAGAATACCTAATAAAACTTAATGTAGTCAAGAAGATTTCCTTATTATTAAAATCAAGGAGATGATTTACACATGATCATATAGGAACCAAATGAAATCAATAAGGGAAACCTTTTTGAAAAAATCAATTAGGTAGCCTAATAAAAACAATAAGAAATCCCTATTTTATACAATTCAGAAGAAAACCTAATAGAATCAAGAAGCTTTTCTCTATGGATTGTTTTTTGGTGCCAAAAATAACGGAAATTGAGTGAAAAAATTGTGAATAACAAGTTTTCTTCTAGATTTTATGTTTTTTCCTTCTTGATAAAATCAAAAAGATTTACCACATGAAAATAATAAGGAATCTCTTCGGAAAAATCTTCTCTTCTTTCTGCTGGGATACCCCTTAGCCTAAAAACGTTTCATAGAGAAAATCTTCTTGATTCTATTAGGCAGTTTTGGCTCTGTGTACATACGTTCCAGAAAATATTGTGTAAAAAAATAGTGTAAAAAAAGACACACCGTAATGGAAAATACAATAATCATATAAAGAAAATTGTAAATCCTATACATACATACATACGTATATAATCATATAAAAAAAAGGAACAGCTAAATTAAAATTAAATTTTTTTGTCCATTAACAAAAAAACGTGTAAAAACTGAATAAGTTTTGTCGTGCTATTTACAAAAAAAATGTAAAAATAGGATTATGTGTATATAAATCAACATAGTGACAATTTTTTCCCCGTTATTTTATTTTCTTTGAACTTGACAAATAAAATTAAAATAAAATTTAAACTTAACTAAATAAATAGTTGATTTTTTATGCAAAGAAAACAATATAAAAATTGTTGGTAAGAAATTTATAAACCTGAACTTTTCACAAAGATTTCAATCTTATTTAATCGGCAATGAAACCGAAACATATGCCGTGATAAACTTGATCGATTTAGACGGACCGCCCATCCATTTTTACTTACTGAACAATGGACTTAAAGTTATTCGAGTAAAAAAATACTGGTAATAGCACTTACTTTTTATTATTATATCAAATGAATTCCTATGTAAATATATTAATAAAAAATCAATAAAATTATTAATAAAAAATCAATAAAATTATCAAATAAAATTATTTTTTTAAAAAAATCAATAAGAAAGCCTAATAAAATCAAGAAGAAAACCTTTTTGAAAATATCAATAAGATAGCCTAATGAAATCAAGAAGAAAACCTTTTTGAAAAAATCAAGAAGAATACCTAATAAAAACCCTAAGTTTCCTTCTTGATTTTTTCAAAAAGGTTTTCCTTATTAAAATAATAAGACTTCCTTCTTGAAAAAAAAATCATAGAGATATCTTATTAATTTTGTTCTATTTTATTAGGTTTTTTCTATTACTGTTTTTTCTGTGCAACCAGATGCCGTTGATGTCACCCGATGACATCGAGGTCATTAATATCAATAGATAATAATGTGCAATTGTTGAACGATGAACAAAAGATGTTGAATTTGTAAGTAAATTCTATCAAAAAATATTGGCAAGTAATCGTCCTCATTTACCACAGCAAATAGCGAAATTAAAACGTTAAGGTTAGTGGTCAAATGGGAAATCAATTAGATGCGCTATCATAGAATACTGTATACTTGTATCATGAGACCCAATACGGTTGCTTGAGCATCAGAAGAACTCGCATACACATTCGTGCTTCCAGGTCTAATACAATGATGTTGCACCTGATAAATCTAAAATTTTAAATGCTTAATAATCTGTAATTTTCATAAAAAATATTATTTCAAACAAAATTATTTTATATTTGGAACTTATCATGGACTGCTAAGACTCATATTCTCAGTCTTTAGTTAACTAAGGATGGTGGTTTAACGAACAACTTTTCAGATAAATGTCATTGGTTAATTAAACGGCCATCATTAGTTAACTGAATGTTGTACCCAATTTCATTATACAATTAGTGTGGTCCAGATGTGTAAACAAATCGATTTAAATTTTTTTACAATACTGAGGAGACGCCCAAAACTATCGAGAAGGAGCAAGTGTTTTGTATTTATCGCATTATTTGGCAGTACTTTTTCCGAGTGTTTTCCGAACGCTAAAAAAATTGTTTTTAAGAAAAAATTGTTTACAGAAAAATTGTTTTGACAAGATTTTAATCACATATTTCAAAATATTCTTTTAAAAATTATGTAAAATTGATCACATTGCATATAGTATGCGATATATTGCATTAAGAAGCTTAAATAGGGTTCTTGATATTTTTTATGTCCCGTCTTAATACTTCATACATTGTAGCATCTGTAAAACAATAACTAAAATTTGAAATGATTGCTTATTTTATTACTCTCATTTAGGACTTTACAATTCTTGCTTCCGCGTTTACAACTTGGAGAGAATTTGATCAGATTCAATCCAAGAGCACCGATTATACATCCAATTAGTTTGCAAACTCTTTTGCTTCAGATATCGAAAAATATTTTGAACCTTGATGAATTAAGATAAAGAGTACATGTGACAAATTTGTATTTTTTTAATATTTCAACTAATATTATAAAGTTTTGAATCAACTTTTTAATACTAGTTGAAATATTTTTTATGTACATCCTGCAATTTTCCGTTTTGTCCGAAAGCAGGAAATAAAAAAAATTCCCGTGAATTGAAGAAAGTAATAAAATATGTAACAAAAAATTAGTTCTTCGAAATTATTCATTTTTATATGAAACTTTGACCAAATAAGTCATTACATAATTTTTTTATATTAATTTCAATTTTATTTTAAAACTACTTTTAAAAGGTATGAGTTCAAAATAAAAACTTAACAATTCACAAAAACAAAAATATTCTAACTAATTTAGATAGAAAAAGGATGAAAAATAAAAATATTTCATTTCGATGAATCTAAATTCGAGTTAAAAAATTTAGACATGAAAACGTGTTTTTTCTACACAATCTTGTCTCCTAAGACCAAAGTTCGTTCAGAAAACTTTAAAGCATGGTGGGTGAATATTACAGCTTATGGTTGTTTCTCTAAGATCCGTTTGAAATCGTTTGTCGTTAAAGAGGACAATAATTCTAAGCTCAAACCACGCAAGCTATTTTTTTTAAATATTGAAACTCCTAAATTAGGTTCGCCAACTCAGTCACTAAATTTTGTCCCCATTGCTGTGAATTATATTAGCAACGACGTTTTACGTCATGTATTAATTGAATTTCCCTTTTTTCTTGGAGAAAAAATTGAGTTTTTAAGGTTTTCTGGTTTTTGTTTGGCCAGTAAGAATCAAAAGAAGTGAAAAATAAAGTTTTCTCATTTAACATGGACTTTTTAATAAACAGAAGTAAACAGATTCGGAAAGGAAAATAAATTTATGGAATTTAATCAGATAGAAATCTGAAAAATATTTCGGACTTCCCTTGTAGTTATATGAAATGCAACACTGTTCCCATTATTTCATTTACTTTGTGTTTAGCAGCTGTTCAAAATTTAAAATCTCATGTATTTTTCTAAAAATGAAAAAAAGAGAATTTCGAGTGCTCATTAAACATAATTTTTTGCGAAAAACCGTCAATCAAACCAAGGAAATGCTCGATAAATACTATGGAGAATCTGCACCATCGATTTCAATGGTAAAACAGTGGTTTACTGACTTTCGTTGTGGTCGCACAAGGAAAAATTACGCTGAACGTTCTGGACAGCCAATTGAGGTCAGAACACCATAATTGTCGAAAAAATCCACGGTACGGTGTTGGACGATCGAAGAGTAAAATTGCGTGAGATTGCTCATGCCATAGGAATTTTATATGGCAGTGTGTTTCGATTTTAAGTGATCAGCTGGGTTTAAGAAAGTTGTCTGGAAAATGGGTGCAGCGTTGGCTCTTAGTTGACCATAAAAGTAAACGACTTCAAAGGAGTTATTTAACCGCAATCCGAATTACTACCTCATCCGCCATATTCTCCGGACTTAGCCCCTACTGACTACTTCCTTTTCCAAACCTAAAGAAATGGCGCGGTGGAAAGAGATTTAGGTCCAACGATGAAATTATTGACAAACAAATGCCTATTTTAAGGACCTCGAAAAATCCTATTTTCTGGAAAGAATACAAAAACTGGAGAAACGTTGGACTAAGTGCATTTAGTTAAAAGGAGATTATGATGTAAAATAAATTTTTGTTTTGCAAAAAAAACTGTGTTTCACACAGTTTTACACGGACATATTGATCCGACCTCCTAGATATATAAAAATCTGAGAATTTACCCAGAAATAAATGTTAGCTTATATATTTATTAACGGAAAAAACTTTTTCTATTATTTATTTAAATAATAAAACCAAATTCTTTAATTGATCGGACAACGTTTTATTAAAGTGATACGAATTGATACAAAGTGTAACAAATTAAAATTGATAATTACAGAAAAAATTTATTAAGTCCTTCTTAGTGGAAGTGATACGCGAATTAAGCGTTGGATTATTTCATTATTTAAGATTTAATATTGTCCAGCAACCAACAACGAGTTTTCCTATGAAAATAGATGAGTTTTAGAAACATTATCGACATGTATTTAGTACTGAGTGGATGCCGCAACTTTTATTTTTCCGCACTAATGTAATTTTATTTGTTATCTATTGGATATGCACATTTTTCAACGCAAATTTTGCTATCATATTTTCATCGTTTCCTCTATATGGGACTTTAGAATGCCAAAGGTAAGCAGTTTTTCAAAATTACTGGTTTTCGCACGCTTTATTTCCTGGCAAATGATGTCATTCTAGGAGAACGATGGTCGTGATCAAGCACAGCTCACGTGGTTCCATCAATTAGTTCCCGTTGTGTTGCCATGTTGCCCTGTTTCCCAAGGGTTCTATGTTATCTGGCTGCTGATATTCTCATGCAGCCACCTGGTTGATTCAATAAAGAAATCTTGTTTAAATTAATATTAGAGAGACAAGTTTTGTCCCTAAGGGTTCTTTGACCGAATAGTTTAAGTCTTAGATCTCTGAATGCCGGACAATGACAGACAAGATGTTCCGTCGAATCTTTCTCTCCTTCGTCGCCGTAGCTTCTGTGAAAATAATAAGAACGAGAAAGACTTATGCACATTTCAGCAGTCTTCGTTTAGTAGTCAATTGTTCATGCTCAGTTATAATCAGAATATTTATATAATTTAATAATGCGAGAACGAAACGATTTTTACCGCTTCTAAAAATAATTGTGTGCTTGCAGATGGCATTATGCTTGCCTTCGATATATTTTAGAATATAAAATGTTCATTTCTACCCTATCAAAGAATGCATCAGTAATTTATGCACCTATTTTAAGTAAAAAGCTGACCTCATTGTGGACAAGTATCTTTTTGGTCAACACTTAGTTTAGATTGCTACTGCTCAGAAGGTATTCAACAGAAAAATTAAACTTGGTACATCAGAGATAGTCCTGGTTATTTCTTGTTTAATTAAAATGAAAAATCATATGGCACATCTGGATTTTACATGGAAGCAGCATGATTTAAAGAAAAGTCTTGGGTTCATAATATGATTTGACTACAACAATAAAAATCAATAACAATAAGTTTCTCTTAAATTATGATCATACCCATTTTACTTAAACTATACATTTATCCAAATTACACAAAATATTTGATAAATACAGCTAAATAGTCTCATTAGAAAGTTTTAACTGTTTCCAAAATTTATTATAGCAAAATTGCCTAGAAACAATAGGACGACCACACACACTCAATACCTTTCCATACGCTCAATTGTTTGGCATTATAATGGCTTTAAACAATGTATATTTGGCAATTAATATTGCTAAATAAACCATAACTAATCAGTGCAAAAAAAAAATGAACTAATAAAAAGAAAATATATAAAACTTAAGGAAGAAACCTGAGCGGTAGAAACACTTAAGAGTACATTGTTATAAACAATCAAAACAATAACACCAAAGAAATATAAACAATTGCACATTGGGCCAAATGGTTTTCAAATTGAAAAGAATTAAAAAAATAACCACCGACAAACAAGCATTCAAATAATGGAAAAAATATATAAAAAAAAACTAAAGAACTGCTAACTAACCTGTAGGCCAATAGAATTTAAAAAGGTAATGGAAAAAATATAGTGAAAGGTAACACAAACTAAAGTAGCAAAAATTTTACATAAAAAGACTAACAACAATTTAACTCTTCCTAGAGTAGAAGAAAAAGAAATAATAAAGCGGCATAAATTAAAAGATTTTTTTGCCTCTACTTCTTCGATCGGTAATTTTAGTAATGATGCAACAAATAACTTACACAAACAAACACGCACACAGATACACAGACACACAACCACACACACATAAACAATATAATGTTTATTGAATAAAACAATAAAATTCGAAAACAATTGTTAAGACCAACAATTAAGGAGGAGTTAAAATTAAGAAGATGAGGAAAAAAACAATTGGTTAAAAGAAAGTATTCTAAAACCAATAGAGCGTTAGTTATTTTACTAGAATGTTAATTTTTGGCATAACAGTAGTAGAGTTTGTGTGTGGCAGAGACTAGTTCTAGTGTATTGTTTTACGTTGCTGCTACTTAGGTGGCCTTTAGAAAACAGATTAAATTTTAAAAGCAAAGGCACTAAACACACATGTTGACAAACAAAGAAACGAGTATGAAAGTCCGTATCTGTGAAAAACTCATAGAGCAATTATGTATGTATATCCTGAATGTACGTAATATATTTTTGTTCAATAATTCTTTGCATACAAAAGTTTAAAAGCAAAATGATCTTCTTAGAAATGAAGACAACTGGCGCATTTTTAATTGAAAATTAAGTCAATTTGCTATGATTTTTAATGATGTGCATGGAGAATATCTATTAAAATTCATAATTGGATAAATTAATGAAAAAAACAAAAGCAGACAAACCTTTCTAAAGTCAGAAGGAAAATATATACAAAATAAGGCTCGAATTTTTGCCGTATCCACATTCTTTCCCATATTTGAAAGATAATCTTCTTAATAGTATTTATATTCTGAAGACGAAGGAAAAGAAAATTTGTGGATGGCGCTGACATTAATTTGAGTTTTTCGTTATACGCCTCAGAGTGGATGATACGATTTTGCGAACGATTCTTCCACAAAATTATATATTTGTAGCCACAAGATATGATTGGAAAATATTCATAAAACAGTGTTGAAACAGGTATCTCGATTCCAGGATTGGAAGCGACAACTGATTAACAGTTGTCATTTTTAAAGGCAGATAGAGGTGTGCATTCAAGTTTTCATTATAACAAGTGTGTTTTATTATTGTTTTATTTAAATTTCCTTTAAGAAATTAGTATAAATAAGTTTATTTTAATCCGCATATAAAGAGATTACCCTTACAGGGTTAATAGTAGGGTATTTATTTAATCCGGATTTTGTTTAAACTGGTAATCGATCGATTAATTTGCCGACGTTTTGGTTTATTCGGTTAACAATCGGTTGATATTGTTACTGATCGGTTAACGGTTTGATAAAGTTTAAATAAAAATGCATAAATAATTTATTATTTGAAGTTTATCAGTAAACAAAAAAGACATAACAGTTCTTAAACAAACAAAGAAATTAATAAATATCCTGTGAGATTTTTGTATTAGTTATTTCAATAGTTTAAGAACATCTTATAAAATCATCTTTTAGCTTTATATTGAAATGAAAATTTTTGGCTTAAGTTCAATATAAACCTTAAAACAGTTCAACAATTACGAATAAATATTAATCATCTTTTAGCAAAATAATTTGGTTTAGATTTAAGCGATTCTTTCTTTAGTTTTGGTAAAACTTGTCTTGGAAATAAATCTTTCACTTATCGTAGATATTGGAGCAATCAAAAACAAGGGCGTAATACAGAATATCTATTTCCTCACTCCCTTTCCTACATTTCTCTAAGCATTTAAATCTTTCACTGTGCCATTAGAGTCCTGTTTAAATTTTTTTAAATTATTGGCAATTCTAGTTATTGGGGGTAATTCTGTTAATATAAAGAGTTTGTTTTGTTGTCAGCACATCATCTGACTCATCCTGGCAAAGTTCAGCACCGAACGTTCTGAAAAAAAAATAATTTCCGAATTCCTTAGTTTCCTTAGAAGAAAATGTGCCTGAGTGGTGGTATAAAATAAGTGTATTTAAAACATGAATTTGTACCTCATTAAATCGAATCTATAGACTTTTAAACCGTTGGCAATAGTTTTATTAAATTATTAGTCAAAACTAAATAACTTCCTCAAGCTTATTTAGAGTAGCAGAGTCTTCACTAAGCTCTTTTATAGCCACGCCCAAAGGCGTTTTCTAAAACTTTTATATCCGAATTAGTGAAAAGATCTAAATCTAAATCCGCCAGAACATGATTCACTCATTTATATATACGAAGAGAATTGTCTGCAACGATGTTTTACATCATGTATAAGGCGCTTCACATTTGATTTATTAAAAATATTGCAGCACTTAGGAAAAAAATATTTTCTTAGAACATATCTTTTGTGTATGAGACGAAACAAATAATTAAAAACACAAAAAATATCTCGGTTACTCGAGTGATTAACGGTAGTACGTAGGCGCGTCTTCTCCTCGAGTTAAAATGAGTACTTTGCAGTTTCTCTTAGGTGGATCTGCTTTTTATAATTTAAGGAGTGCGAAAAATAATTTAGGTACAGCTGAAGTAGCAAACACTTTTCGCAACGATAACTACGATAACTTGGAGTCTATTTACATCGTGGAAAAACCTAAGTGGCTGAGAAACAAAGGCTAGACACATATTTAGGATGCCATGAGGCACCTTAGCCTAAAACAAATGTTAACTATTGGTACTTTTTTTTATTGTTAAATTTTAGTATATTTAATTTTTAATCGCTTTATTTCCGATAAGTAATATATAAAATACTAAAATTTTAGCTATTTCCATATTAACTTGACAGCAGGTGGTCAAAAACTCTTGTTTCGCAGTACTCTATACTTATTGATAAATGTTTAATAGGCTATTAAAGCGTTATAAAGTCTCTGAAAAATATAAAAATTTTATTGTAGTCAATACCCTAGTTTAAGCGATTGATAAAGTGCCATTTTCCTATTGTTAAGGTGGACTATATTGAAGATAGGATGAATAAATCTGGAAATTTATGAGGCTCTCAGTAGCTGTACATGAAATTTTACCCCGTGTGAGATTAGGATCAGACACTTTAAGAAATAAGAGAAAGAAATAACTGAAATTAGAAAATGTTGATTTATTCAAACGCAATGAAATTTTCTACTACCAGTTGGTCTGGTAATATGAATCCAAGTGAACGAAAACGTGTCGGAAGTTGAGCTTTGTGACTATGCTGAAACATTTTCGATATTCGTTAGGATCCATATTATTAAAAGTGATTGCGAATTTATATATTTCAATATCATGCAGATTTCGTTCAAGTGATACAATTTGCGATTTTCATGCTAGTTGTAGGAATTAATGGCAAAATAAAGCAGTATTTATTTTGGCATTAAATAATTTCCTTTTTTCATGTTTCTAAAAAATTTTTGGCAATTCTTTTAAAAATGTGAATTAATAAATATGTTTAAATAAAAATGTATGTAAAAAAATTTGGATTCCAGAATACGTAAGTAAAATTATTTAGTGTGAAGAAATTTGTTTTTAATTGAAAATAATCTAGATACCAGTTCAATAAATACACCGCTTAAAAAATCATTGAAATGTTTAGGCAGGAAATTCTATTAGACTCAAGAGGTTGTGGTATCTCTGTCAATTTGCAGGGTTTGGTTATCATTATGCACGATTTAAAAGTTAAGGTTCAAGATGATACTGCCGATCTTCATTGGTTATCCCAGGCAACAGTATGTGGAATTTTTGTCAGAATTTCGGTCGCGTCTTAGCTTCTTTTTGACGGCACTAAAATTAAAATGCCATCATCTCGATCATAAGAAAGTCAAACAATGATGGAACTTAAAGCAATCAAAAACTTTCCTGGAGTAATTTGGGTCATTGACGGGAGTCATGTGCGTATAAAAAAACCGGCGGTGACTTAGGCCAGTATTATATAAATAGAAAATGATACTACTCCCTAAATGTGCAGGTAATTGTCAACTTTCATTGATTTGTCAAATTTCTTTTTACATTCCAGCAAGAGTCTTATGTGTTTTTGCGATGCAAAGTTAAAAATAAGGGATATAAATATTGACAAAGTGGTGAGAGAGTACTCACGACTGCCGTATTTTCAACGAATCAGCAATCAAACAACGATTCGGAAACGGAGATTTTTAATGCCGTTTTCTAGGAGAAAGTGTATACAAACTTTATTATTATATTTATTTACCCCATTTAGTAACCTATAAAATAAAAGAGAGGTTAGATATAATGCTGCACATATAAGCCTTAGGAACACTGTCGAACGTTGCTTTAGCGTTTGGAAACAACGTTTCCGCTGCTTCTTGGATGGTTTGACAGTAAATTTATAAAATGGAAAAACATTGATTGTAGTCTTAGCAGTACTCTAAAACATTGCTATTGAGGAATTTAGATTTCTGAAATATTTTCGTACCGTATAAAACATATTTTCTTTTTGTTAATGCACAAATATTCTGATTTAACAGTTAAAAACTTAACAGAGAAACACAAATGAGTTGATGTTATTTAGTGATGCACAAACAAATGTTGACAGTTGAGTATTCAAATACTTGTCGAACTTCAAGAACAACAAACGCAGGTTTGCTTTACTTCTTTAATTAGCAATTTGATGAAATTTTTGTATGATTTTTTTTTCATTTAATCCCATAACTTACTCAATAGAATCATATTGTGTACATCACTAAACCAAATGTGACTGGTTATTTACAACAAGATTGCCAATAGAAAAGAAAAAATTGGTAAATGTCTTTCATTGCTAATATTTTACTACAAATATCTATTATGGGAGATAGTGCGTTTCAAATTAAAAAAAAATAAAATGTTAACAATTGCTAAGATGAGAAGATGAGTAAGTCTAGTAAGTCTGTATCGAAAACAGATCAAAACAGGGGAGCGCAGGTCAAACACTATTGGAATGTGGAGAGGAATAAACATGTCGAGAACCCATCAACAATCTTAGCGGTCCGTTTAGCTAAGCCTCATATTATTGTATAATACATAAAACTGAAAAAAAATATTTTTTTAATTTATTATTAAGCCACGTTTGCGTACAGTTTCTCACTCAATTCTCTTCATGAAAAATATCAAATCCTCTTGGGACAGAAAGTTTCAAAAGAAAAAAAATCGGTTACCCACAACGTGTGTGACTTTTTCTGATAGTGAGTTTTCTATAGGGAGTGGTGTTTTTGTTTTATTGTCTTTTCTTTTTTGCTGAAAATAACAATGGCTTAAAATTGTTTTTTCAACTGTTCTAGGCTTTAAGGCAAATAACTGTCAAATTACTGAAAAACTGTAGTAAAAGATTAACTACATTTTCCCAATCTAAGTACATAGACAATGTCTTAAGCAAGAAGAACAATTAAGAATACCACACACCAACAACAATTGACACTTACAAATAATACATACGAAAGATGACATGATCATGTTGGTTGTTCGTTGCTGATGATGAGGCGGATGATGCTACAAAAATGACATATTACATTCCATTGTTTTCCAATAGTTCTTTAAAAAGATGCGCTCTTTTTATGTCTAATGCATTGTAAATTATTTTGTGTTTTATGAACACAATGGAGCGGTTTTAAAATCGTATTAAAAGCAGCCAAAAGGCGGTAGTTTTTAATTTTTGTTGGATTTTGCTTTTTCCTTCGTTGCCTTGCCAAACAACAGGCTGCTAGTTGAACATTATAAAGAACATTATTTTTTTGGGTTCTTTCTAATTTGTAAATTATAACAATGATAAAATAGCAATTAGCTGTTGTTTAATTTTATGTTTTTCAGTACATGTACATATATGTTATTAGTTGGTTGACATAGTTTTTTTATCGGCTTAGGCATGTGTGGCCTAAAGCACCAGTAGTAATTTTGTTTTCGGTCTTATTAGCCTTTTTTTGCAACAATAACCTTAGCAAATTAGACAATAATGTGAGAATAGAGATTCCTGCCACTGTTTCTTATGGGCGGCAAATCAAATCCAATATATTCTTAGAACTTGGTTAAAATTCGCTTTTATAGTGGCTGCTTAAAATCTTTGTTTTGCTATTGACATCAATTAGATAGAATAAAGAATGCCGAAACTTAATGTAATAATACATTTTTGCCCCGAAGCTTGATTGCTAATATATTGAAGGTTTAGTAAAAATTTAGTAACTTGAATTTTTTTTACAAAAAATTCTCACGTTTATGTTCATGCTAATCAAAGCGTTACAAAATTAAAAGCAATAATTTGGTACGAACTCGTCTATACATACCCACATACATACGGATATGTAATCCGCTGTTTGATTTACTAAAAGCAGCGAGAATTCCTCATGTTCATGGGAGTTGAAATTGTTATTGTTTCTTTTTATGCCTAGGAAGGTGAGAGAAAATTTGTATGGATATATGATTGGAAAAATACCAGTATAAGGAAAACAAATCTCTACCTACATTTAATGACACGTGGAACAGCATGTTTTCGGCATGAGAAATTAACTTTTAATTTTTTGTTCAGGCGAACCAATGGAACATTTTCGTATAACTCTAAAAACAATTGCCTTTTATTTGGTACTAAGTTTGCCATTAAATATTACATATTAATATTTAAAAAAAATAAATAGATATGATTTAAATTTGCAATCCTTGAAAAATTTAAAGTGTCCGAGGAGATTAACAAAACTTGAGTATGTAGTAGAGATGCCCATCGCTCACGGTAATGATCCGTGATCACGCATAATTATACATGATTTTAATTACCTTTTTTCAATCAGGTGACCGTGCATGAACGTGACCATAAAAAAAATTAACCTTGAGTAAACGTGCATGAGTAGATTTTCATCGTGATTCACGCGTGATTTTTTTTTTGCTTCAATTTATTTTTTATCTTTTCAGTAGTATTTTGTGACCGTGAGTTTTTGGTAGCGTGACTAACTGTTTATTCCACTCACATGAGCAAAAAATATAGCACCGATTGTATGTAATTAACATATTTTAAGCACTTGAAAAATTTCAGCTTGATATTTAAAGTACACATTAACAAGTTTTGTATAACCATATCTCGTTTATACGAACCACAAATTCGAGTAAATCATGAAATTTATAAACTTTATCCCTTTTATAAATTTCATAATTTATTTGAATTTTTTGTTATTATAAATGAGATATTCGTAGACAAAAATTGTAAATTGAATTAAAAAATTCTATTTTTATCGAAATAAATACCACAATATGTGAAAATCTTGATGTGATCAGCTTATAACAAGTATGTTTTTATCACGAGCAGATAGTGGCTTACCAACTTTTAAGTAGATCCCTTGTTGAAAATCCCCAGCAAAGAATTAATAATTAAAATATCTTTTGTAACATTATAAGTTTAAATATAATAATACTATTTCATATGGTTATATGCAAAATGAGACATACAGAAAAAGTAGAGGTAGCATCGCTCATAACTAAAAGTGCTAGATGCCAGGCTGCAAGTTTTCTTTCATACTTATCCCCAGTTATTGATTTTTAATTTCCAGAAGTCCCCTCATTAATGTTTTTCTTAATAAAACATTAACTGCCTCTTCCCCGATATCGAAAAAAATTTTCTTTTGTATAATTACATTTAACACCTGTCTTTTTTATTACAGGAAAGATTCTGACTATCACGACTTCAAGCCAAACAAAAATATATTAAATTAAAATGAAATTCATATGAAAATTTTTATAAAAGCCGCTTTCATTACACACATAACCATATCTGGAACCGGTTTTTTACAAAAATTTTTTTTAATTATTCAACAACCGGTTTTTAAAAAGAAGTCGGATACTCTATTCCATTCTTACAGTACATATATTATTTTTATTATGATTTATATATCCAATCACTTCTAAGTATTGACATTTTTAAGCCATCATTTGTTTCGTTTATTGTAAAAGTGGTGTAACTCCATATTTTTAAAAAAATATATATATTTTTGTATAGTATCACATTTAGCCATTTCTTTTGTAGTAACAGCAAAGCAAAAGATGAAATAATAAAGAAACACTGTTATGGACTGGAACGCTCAAGGCATAACAACCGCGTCAGCAGCTGCACAGCTCGAGCAAGTTCTTCACCACAAAAAAGTTGATATACTTTTGCTCAATGAGACGTTTTTAAAAACACATCACAAACTTCAATTAGGAAGCTACAAAATTTATAGTGAAGACCGGCTAACGAATGGCGTAGGAGTACTCATTGCGGTAAAAGCTAACATAGTTCATAAGTTATTACCTAAAATTAACACAAAAATCATTGAAAATATTTCTATACAGGTTAATAGACGTCCTGTAGTTTTTACTGCTGCTTATATCCAAAATTATAATGTGGACTTTAAGCAGACTTAGACTTACTCACAAACTTCTCTAGTAAATTTTTCATTTTTAGTGATTTCAATGCACACATTTTAACTGTGTATCTAATAACACAGACGGTAATGAGCTTTACACACACTGTGTTCTTGCAAACTATTACGTTTACTTTCCATTTTCATTTACCCGATTCGGTCAAAATTTAGCCCATGTTCAGCCCTCAACAGTAGACATTTTACTAATTCCAATATCCCTTTTTCAAACTTAGAGTTTCGAAAAAAATTAAATACAGTAACTTTGTATAATCGTGCAGATTGACCAGCAATTAGAGGTTGGCTGGAAAGTGAAATTAGACTCCAAAACATTGACCAAACAGAGTGTATTCCTAGCAACGTAGATTTATTGCTAAATAAATTAATTTCAATTGCTAATACTGCTTTTAGCAAGATTCCAGAAGGGTGGAAAAACTCCTGGCAGAGGGAAATCTCAAATACATCTAAAATGTTTATTGCTGAAAGAAATAAGTTCAAACGTAAATTTCAGAGATGCAGGGATCCAATTTACAGAGCGCACTTAAACGGTATCTTAAGACAGTTAAAAAGTCTAATTGAATTCCACCTTAACAAGGACAGAAATGAATCCTGGGCAAGATTTATTTCAAAACTAACCCCAGGGTCCAAAAAATTCTGGAAACTAACAAAAACTTTAAGGGGAAAGAACTCGTTTTGTTTAGATCTTACTTTTAATTATGAAGTTTTAAAAACCGGCGCAGAAGAAGCTAGTGCAATTTCCGATGCATATGGTAGCTCTTATATTATTACTATCAATAATCCATCGCCTTAGGATACATGTGTATCAGATTTTATTAATTGTCTCGATAACAATTCTTCTATTGGTAGTAATAAGATTGAACGTACAGATGCCACTGAGGTTTTGGCATTTGTTATGCTATAAAAAATAATAAAGCCCCGAGCATAGATTGCACAAATAGTATTATCCTTAAAAATATGCCAGATTGCTTTTATGATATTCTAAGTAAAATATTTAATATTGCATAATTAATGGCTTCTTTCCCCGTACTTTCAAAAAATCGAAAGTAAGACCGATTCATAAAAAGGGAAAAGATCCCAAACTACCCACCAACTATAGGCCGATAAGCATCTTAAGTTTACTGGACAAGGTCTTTGAAAAAATTATTCATATAAGATTAGTAGATTTTGCAGATCAAAATAATATTATTAACCAACAACAGTTTGGATTCCGTAAGGAGCACTCTACCGTATACCAAATAAAGCGAGTTGTGAATTATATCGAAGATAACAAAAAAAATCGCAAGAGTACTGGTGCTGTTTTTCTCGATATAGAAAAGGCTTTTGACACCATCTGGAATGCTATATAAACTCAATTCGTTAGCTTTCCCATTGTATGTAGAAAAAATTATACAAAGTTTTTTAAAGAACCGCACATTTGTTATGTGTGTTTACGGGGAATTCTCAACAGAAAGAACAATCCCAGCGGAATTACCACAAGGGTTAGTATTGTCACCTACACTCTACGCTTTTATATGCAGTGGAAACACTTTAAAATGCAATAATCAAGAGAATTCAAGAGAGCCTTACCAGAAGCCAGAAATATTTTAATAAGTGGAAAATAAAAGTAAATGATAATAAAACGAAGGCCATAATATTTCCATATAGCAAAACACCAAAACGTATTCCTACTAAAATTCTGTACTGTCGGGGAAACGTGATCCCCATCAAAGATGATATTAAATATTGAGGTACCATTTTAGATATAAAACTTAAATTCAAAAAAAATGCAAATTGCATTTGTGATAAAGTTATAAAGTCCGGACGTGCTCTTTACCTCATAATCAATAGAAGGTCTAATATCAACCTTAAAAATAAGTTATTGTTGTATAATATGTGTATTCGACCGATAACGACTTACGGCTGTCCTGCTTGGTTTCAGAAAACTGCTAAGACACATACAAAAAGGCTTCAGGTTATTCAAAATAAAAATTTAAAAATCATTCATAATCTTCCCCCTAGATTCCCCACGGACTTAATACACAATAGATTTAAATACAAAAAGATAAACGCTTTCACCAATGTTTTGACGTTGTCATTTAATGAAAAATGCAGATAGTCTAATTTTGAAATAATTTGAAATTTACTATACGGTCGCTGAGAATCTTTTGTTAAAAAGAATCTTACTAGAGATTGTTTTACCAAATTTTATATTTTTTTATTTTATTTTATTTTTTCAAAGTTAGTATGAGTTTTTTGTGACAAATTTTCCTCAAGACGGTATTATTAATAGTTTCCTTATTCAATTATTAGATTTAGTTGTTGTAGTACGTAAGTGGAATCTCATAACATTGTACCTTATTTAGCTTATAAGGTTCGTGAATAAAACATTTTAATAATAATAAAAAACACTGAAAAAAATGTTTTTTTTCTACACAATGATTTTAAAAAGACTCGTTTTCTCAAAATTTATTTACAAGGAGATAATTCACTGTTGCAGTGAACGACACTTTTGTAAGCTAAAGTGGTAAGCACTTGCTTCCGAAGACATCACGATGTTAACATATTTAATGCTTTAATTAAAACTTTAACTTTACCTTGCCATCAAGGTTTTTAATGGTTCTACTCTTTTGCAGATGACAGCAGCATGTGCCATTCATATTCATTCAATAACAGACCAAGCCTGCCGGAGATCGCGGCAATGAGGCAAAATATGAATAAATACGATAAATAATGATCTTTTAGCAATCCATGAATGGGGACGTGCGAATAGGATCGAATTTAATGCTCGCAAGACCCAGTGTTGTATGCTTACACACAAATGTACGTACAATCATGCTGCTTCATCTGTAATAATGGGTGGTGTAGATATTGAGGAATCAGAAACTCTTGATGTTCTTGGCATGAAAATTAAAGCATTCAAGTGCCTCGGCTTTCTAAGACGGTGTAAGAGATACTTCACTCCATCTGATCTCCTTAATATTTACACCACTTATATCCGACCGAAAAAGGAATACAAGTCTCATGTATGGGCCGGCGCTTCAAAGTCTATTTTGAAGATACTCGACCGGGTACAGGACAGGGCGAAGAAGCTCATCGGTGTCAGTAGGGTAGCCAACTCTATTGACTCACTGGAGCATCGACGCAATGTGGGATGTATTTCACTGTTTTATCGTAACTACAATGGAATGTGCTCTAATGAAATCAGGGAACTTGTTCCCGAAACCCGCTCATTTGTACGAACAACACGTTCTTCGTTAAGAGCGCATCCATTTGTGGTTAATATGCCAGTGGATCGCACTACGCATTACAGAGAAAATTCTTTCTTTAGCCGAACAGTTCGCATGTGGAATAAACTTCCTGCAGAGGTCTTTCCTGTTACTTTCAGTGTGGGAAAGTTCAAAGCGAACGTCCACAAATACTACTCCCTTTATCCTCCTTCCCATAACCAATTTTCCTAGCTCCGGCAATTGAATTGTCAAAAATTTTGGATAAAATACAAGGTCTAAAAAACGCTTAAAGTGTTACATGTATTTTTATTTCATTTGATTCTGTTGAAATGGAAAAGTAAATTTGTATTTCGTTTTGTGAACTCCCAAAAAAATAGTAAGTCTAAAAAAAAGTAGCGTAGTGTAAATGTTGAATACCTCTACTAAATCAAGAGTTTTAAAGAATATAAAAAAATTGGTCCCAGAAATTGAGATCACATTAAAAACTTTAGATTTCAGTGACCTCTTCATTTTACTCTCACTACGTAAAAGGACTCCTTTAGCAGACTCTCTGACGCTTGCTTTTTCTAACAAGCCATCATTAAATTATTTCCTTGAAAATCTCTTTTGTTAAGTGAAATTTCACGCTTCCTTAGCGGATAATATGCGTGTCTACCCTATTACAACATAAATAAACCACTTAAGACCTGAAATTAAAGAAAATTCATAAGCTTACACACGTTCTATTTGTAAAATTAATGTTTAATTATAAACGTTTATACATGAATGAATGAGTATTGTTACCTCTCTCTTTTCTGCTCACTAGGTAAACATATTTATTCTTGTTTAAATGCTGTGGAATTTAACGCTTTTCAGCAGTTTTACACGAAAAACTCTTAAAATGCAGGCGTTCCATAAAAACATGTTCGGCATTACAAATCTAAAGACGAAAATGTATGAAGAAAAAGCCATGAAATTATAAATTTTATGGCCAGTTAAATGTAAGAGAATGACAAATTTTCCATTAAAAACATTTGCATACGAACTGAACGCCCGTCGTTGAGGGAAATAAAACAGGTGCATAATAAAAATGAAGTAAAAATTAATACTTAGAAAAAAAACAGAGACATAAAGTTATGTACACCATTTCTCGAACTATAAGTAGTAATTGCTCGATGAGAAAGTAGGGTAAAAAAAATAAAGCCTTAATTAAAGCCTGGTAAAGGTTTCCAAGAGATGCATTGAGGGTTAAAAACATATTATATTGAAAGTGTATGTTTGATTTAAGATAATAAAAAATATTGCAAGGAATTGTTTGACTCAAGTTCCTATTTTAGTTTACCCATTTCTTTTTTTATTTTAAGAAATTTGTTGATAAATTCATTATTTTTATTAAGAGAATACAATTTGGAACAAGTTATTATTCATCAGACTAACAGAACGGATCAGTACTGATTTCGTGGTCGCTACACCATCTCATCAGCGTTCGGGAATTCCTTTCTCTGACTATTAATTATTCCATATATTATTACTCTCATCGTTTTTCTAGCACCATTGGCTAATGATATCAAGCAATTTTTATTTCATGTTTAGTTGTCGTTTGTCTTTTGTAATTAATTTTTTTGGTATAAAACCAACTATGACAACGCAAACAACATCGTTTTTTTTTTAAGCAAAGAACGCTGAAGAGATGGTGTAGTGACATCGAAATCAGAACTGATCCACTCTGCTGGCCTGATGAATAAATGCTTCAATATTATTTTCTTTATAAAAATCATGATCCAATAATACAGGTCTGTTTAATAATCCAGCTGCTTTTTTGAAGCGTTGTGTTTTTTTATAGTCGAATATTGTCAAAAGTTTTGTGTTGAAATCAGTGAGGGAAAACTAAATTTTTCTCCGGTACGAAAAAATATTTTAAATAGTACTTTTTTGACCCGTTTTACTCTTTGAATTAAATAATTACGATAATCTAAGGACGACCTGATATAACGGGTGGTTCATGTACAAGCTTCTTTCCGAAATATTGACTATCGGTCAGTATTACAAAAAGAAGGACCAAAATTAGTCGCTTTACGCGTGAACAACGGTTTGAAATATTGCAAACTTATTAGCGTATAATCAACAAAGTTTTACTTGAAATGTGTTTTTAGTGTGAGAAACACAACAATTTAGGAAAATACAATACTTTAAGTATTCGCTGCCTTGAAGAAGATCAATGTAGTTTAACATTAAGGTCGTCACCAAACATTTACTCTCAACTGAACGTCAATTTGATTTCAAACTTTAATCTCAAACTTTTATCTTGGTGTGAAAAGCGATTAAGAATAACGTTTGGTTCAGATAAAACCATTGTGTTTGTTTAGTTGAAATGCAGATAATTAGTGTGACTCAGCTGAAACACTTTAATTTGAGTTGTACTAATTTTTTTTATTGAGGCCTTTAAGCAGATGTAACTTAAGGGGTGGCGGGCACAATAAATCAAATTAAAGAAGTTTTATTACTGAGAAATTTTAGTATATTTTATTGAACTATTTATACTTAAAATTATACAAAATTGTGCTGACTTAACTAAATAATAAAATACAAAATTAATTAATTTATTATGATTATTTTTTCAAACAAATTTGTTGGTAGTGTTTTTTTTTTATTCCAAAGTGATTATTATTTTTGGCTAGAGCTCGTAACATTTTTAGTTAGAAAGAATTGGACATTAGACAATATTCCAAAGGAACAAGAGAAAATTTAACATACATTAATTTCAACTAACACGGCAGAACAGAAACAACGTTGTTTTTCGGGAGCCGCTATACTTCCATCATAAGTGTTCATGTGTGTTTTCATGTATCCGCCACTGTTTAGATGGCTCGATTGAATGTAATTTCAAATTTGTATTTATACAAATTATGACTCTAAAAAGGATACGAGATTTATTTGTATTGTTGTTTTTTTTAAATTATTATATTATTGGTTTTGTGAACAGACCTGTATTATTAGATCATGATCAAAATAATTTGAAGTCAGTTTTGAACTTGAGCGAAACAACTACTGTCATATCATTAGATAATTTTATAATTTTATCAGTCCTGGCAAACTCTTTACAACGTAAGATTCTTAAAAAATCTTAAAAGTCTAGTCTATTACTTCTTATTTTCGTCAAATGTATTTGGTACTGAATTTAATTGAGAAGTCGGTTTCAAGGATATCGTGACATATTGTTGCAGAGAATTATATTATCTTTAACTTTTAGGAAGATAATAATATAAATAGATATTTTTTATAATTTTTTATTTTTTTCTCTCTCTAATTTGTTTTTTTTTTCAATCTGACTTGATCGGTGTTGTTCTTTGGTAAGTTAAAAAACGTCTTAACCTTTTGGGAGCTACGACGCGCCGTGACAAAGAAAATGTTGGGGTTTCTTAAAACGAAAAAAAAAATATTTTAAAAAGTGATATTTTTTAAGAAGACATGGAAAGCTAAATTAATCCAGCTGAGGGATTGCACATATTATCCTGTGCTAACCACGACTTTCAATTTTATTTTTTTAATTATTATTGACCAGTATTAATTTATGATCCATTGAATAATTTATACTTTTTCAGTTCTCTGTTAAGAATACATATGTTTTAATATTTCACAAACAATTTTGGTTGGAAACTGTGTAGCCAAGAACCAAATATTAACCATGTCAATATTAAAGAAATTTAAAATAAAAACTGAGCCTACATGATGTAAATAAAATATTTAAAAAAGCCACAGACGGTTTGGTGACTTAAAGTCTAACATGGCAGTAAAGCATAAAGAATTAAAACTGACAATGAGACAACTTCCTTTCTACAACTGACAAGGGGTTCACAATTACGTTCTTATACACTTAACGAAAACATTAAAAAAATATGATTGCTTTACATGATTAACTATGTGTGTGGGCTGCAAAAATTATAAGAACATAGACTTTTTTAAATGGCATTTTAAGATATTCAAAATGACACTCGGCAAAAGTCAAGTTTTTTTATTTATTTTTTTTTTTGTTAAAAGAAACCGCCATTGATTCTGAATTTTATTTTTGTAAAACAACAAACGCCCACTGTTTGGTCTGTTTCAAGCAGTTTTAAGGGAGTTCAAATTTATTATTTAGTACTGCTTTGCAATTTGAGTTCATCTTTTGACACTTAAGTGACGAAAGTGTTGTTGTTGCTGTTTTTCTTTCATATACTTTGTCGGCATGTTGTAAAACCACACACATCGTTGTCATATTTTATTTCTTTTTCTAATTTTAAATGATTGTGACTTACCCTTGATCTTAAAGATCACACATTTTTTTCCACTTCGGTATATTTTTTTTTAAGCGAACAGCATAACAAATTTTCAATTTACATTTTTTGACACTTTTCATTTCTTTTATAAAGTGAATAAGCCATTCAGTATCCTATAGGAATTTTTGGTATCTAATGCTAAAATATTTTAACAAATATTTCTAATTTGTTACACTTGTATCTAATTTTGTTCATAACTTTTTTGTTTGTCTTCAAAGTGCTTAAGTTAAGGAAATCTTCACACATTTTTATTCTTTTATAAAAAAAGCAGCACGATATTTTGTGTGTCTTTTGTATTCGGCATTTCGTTGCTTCAAAGGCGGTTTGTTAAGACTATATGGTATTTGTAGTTTTCCATGTTTTCACTTGTACACGAGTTTATGATTTAAGGTGTCCATATGTGTTCACTTCCGGCTTCTTGTTGGTCATTCTTCGCTTTCAATCATTTACGCTGTTGTTCCCTTTAAATTCTTGTGGTAAATCTTTAAGGTCACATTCAACATACTTTTGTTTTCAGTTCTAATTTCTCTTTGTTTGTTATCCCGCTAACAATTCGCTCTTTCATTTTCATTGTCTTTTGCTGCACTAATAATTAATAATGTTTTCAATTCATATTCTGTTTTTTTTTTCGTTCAAATATGCTTAAATAATTGATTTGCTTTATTATCTATTTTTTTAAACCAACTTTCAGAACTTTCATTGTATTTACTTTGCTTTAGAAACGCATTTGTTGTTGCTGCACCAACAACCTAAATAATGACTTCCTTTTATGTCATGATTTTTTTACCTCAGGGTATTTCATTTTCTATATCCAAAAACTGATGCTTGATTAGCAACATTTATTCAGGCATGTATTTCCTTCGAAATTTTTTAATCAAATACTCTGGAGGCTTTTAGCAAAAGATTTGTCTTGTTTGTATGGCAAAAATTGTAAACACATACACAAGCACATGTGTAGTTATATTAAAATTAAGTTGAACAGTTTTGCAAAAATTTCTAACAAAATTAAAAAGAAAACAGAATTCCGGAAAGCGCCTAATTGTAGTTTTATGGGGAACAAATTTTTTCTGAGGCTCAAATAAAAATTCATATAAAAATATACTTCGAGATGTTTTTTTAAACAAATTACAACAAACTTTATGAATTTTGTTAAAAATCAAACTAAATTTAACAAAACACGCTCCATATTCATCAGCAGAACTTAACTGTTTTGTAGACCCAACTAGTTGTCGAGCCTATTTGCGATATAGATACATCTTCTATCATCCGAATAACTTTATCAGAAACAGTGTATTGCAAAGTCATCTGATTCGTATGTAATGCATATTTTCTGCTTATGAAATCATCGTGATGCAAAGGAAATTGATTAAGCCCTTCAGTTACTGCTCCTGCAAACTATATAAAACTAGTCGAAAGGTGTAACAGGTCTTTTTAAGATGCATCTGTGAAATAAACCGGCTTAAGAGTGTGACGTAGTTTTTCGTGTACTCTATAAAACGTGATTAAATGCAGGCATTGTAATGAATAGTGATGTCCTTTTCTGACCTTTGCACATGTGTATTCTGTTCGCTGAGCCAGTTCGTGTGCCATGGGAGCCAAAATATCCCAAAAAGATTTTTTTTATGCTGAGTAAGATATTCAAATCTGATGTTTTGATGATAACATGATGATGATGATTGTCGAAGGCCTTGGAAATAGCACTTCTAGCATTTATCGCACAACCTGAGAGTAAGTCCAATAAATATATTTCTACGTCAACAGACGATTGTTGATGTGGATGTTTTTCGCTAACGCTGATTGGCTTTTATATCCACCGAACCGTTCTTCTCTCGCAAGTTCCTCAGCGGAAATGCAAAGCGTTATTATTTTGAGACTCTTGTAAAGCAAGAGTTTTACTTGGAAATGAAAGATATTATTTCAAAGCTTGTTTCTCATCTCGAAGCAACCGATATTGATTTTCGTTTCTTGTTTATAGCGTTCTTTCCAATTTTAATTGTATGTTCTAAGTGGCGATCTACCGGTGTAGTCTTAAAAGTTTTGCAAGGATACCAAAGACACTTGCTTTTGCACAAATTGTGGTGGGAAAATCAGTTTCTTTATCGACGGATAGTTAGAAGAACTCTTTGATAACATATTTATTAGATAAAAGGCTAAAATTATTTCGTAGACTTTAATTTTGGGATCTCACAGCTGTATTTTCTCATTGCTCTCAATATTTTCTGTCCGACTATTTCTTTTCAGGCAGAATATATGTATATATTTTGATATATAAGTGGTACACAAGTTAGTCAGTGATTTAATCAATGAAGATTGCCGGTGTTCCTAGACACTTCTAATAGTTTGCAGGAAATATTATTTTCCTACACTAAGAAAACTTTTTTCATGTCTTCTCTGCTTAAACTAACAAACACTTACAAATTTAATCATTTCACTTCCTCTTTATTTTCAGGTACAGCAAATGAAAGCATTTTATTTTGTTTTTTGGGACCAGTAAAATTTTGTACAATTATTTTTCAAATCTGAAGTGTATTTTCCTTTCAGCAAAATTTATTTAGCACATTTTCGTCAAACGAAAACTACAACAAACTGTAACACTGGGTTAAACACTATTTAATACTCCTCTTTAACACGTTTCGCAAGCAGCAGTATTACTCTCACTTAAAATTTTCCCAACAATGCCAAAAATTATGTTTAAGGATGTGTGTGTGTGTGTGTGTATGAACATTTTGTGTGTTGTCCTAATTTGCATCCTTTATATGTTGCTGTAGAAAATTCAACAATAGTTTATGGGAAAGTTTATCGATTTTTTTTTTCTGTCCAAATGTACTTGTTGTTTGTGCATGAATTCTGATGCCTGAGCTGTCCTTTAAGCAAAGTTGCGTTTTTACCAAGTTAACTGTGGATAAGTATGTATATGTAATAGTGTGTAAGTGTGTTATATAGAGTAAAATAGAGTAAACTTTCTATTTTACATACAATCATATCCCTGGGGAGGTGAAGAAAGAGTTTTATGCTTTTAGTTTCAAGCTTTTTTCTGCATGAGTTTGATGATGTTGAAGCCGACAGCTGTAGCCGCAGTCGTCACATTGGTAGTTGTATTGTTTGGCATTTAATCAGTTTAGGTTTAGCAAGTTTCAAACATGCAGTTGTTGTCATTGTTGTAGAAAATCTATGTCAATGTATCTGCATCTTCAATATGTTACAATTCTACTTGTTTTTTCTCTCGCAAATTTTCTAGTTTCGTTACTTTTATCTTGTGGATATTTTTATGTAGTTTTTTCTTCTTATTTTCTATTTTTTATCGACTTCACTGAAGTGCACTTTTCTTTTCACAAATTCACTACTCATTCATTTGTATTCATTCAGATATTTTTTCTTTGTTTTTTACTGTTTTGCATTAAACACTCACTTTTTATCTACGTGAAATTGGGTTAATGTGGAATTTTGTTAAAATTTATGTACGTTTAGTACTTGTTGATAAATTGGTTTGGCTTAGAATAAAGGAAGAAAAGGTTACTATTTACATATTTAATGTGAAGAATTTTAAGGACATTATTATAGGATATGTATGTACATGGTAGTTGTTGAATAAATAAATTACAATATTTTATATTCAAGTTTTATTTTTGTTTTAGTTTTTTTTTTCATTATTTAAGATAAAATTTAAACATTTTTATATTATTATTTTTTTGTTTACTTCAGTAGTTTTATTATTTAAGATAAAATTTAAAGTTTAATATTGATTTAACAATGGTTTTTTAACGATATGTCAAAACCTATTAGACATTTGGGAGACTGAAAGAGTTGCAAAAAAAATAGTTTTAATTTGTGCTGCATCTGTCTCAACAAAACATTAGAGAACATCTTGCAACACCATTTCGATCCTACTAGATATACGGAGTAAGCACGAGTTTTCTGCTTGGTTGTAATTACTGAGGGGTTTCATTACGACAGATTTTGTCTGCTGTCCATTTCTCGCTTACATCGATGGCAATAAGATTGGAAATTACTTTCATGTATTTTATAAAAATCGAAACCTAAAATCCCATCTTTCACGTAAAAATGTACTCATCCATTTATTTTATTTCATTATATTTATTTTTATATTCAATTTAACTTAAAAACTATTTAAACTTTTTATCTTATTTATTTTTATTATTTAAAAAAGTAATAATCCTTTTAGGGATTTTTATTTGCTAATATATTCTATAAGCATTTAAACTAACATTGAGATTTACACTTTAACGCTTTTGTTGTGTTAGATGAATCGTAAAACTACAACTAAAGAAGAATTAGTTAAACAATTGTTCTTAACATGCATGCTTGAGCGTGTTTAAAGCAGAATTTGAACGAATGTGAACAATCAACATTAAAAAAGTAAGGAATTTTTTAAAAAAAATATATAAGATTCTAAAACAACTTGTTTGGATGAAAATCTGGCTGTTATGAATAGGTTAAAAAACATTTTTCTCTTTTTGTCACCCAGCAGGTTGTATGATATAACTTTTCTTGACTGATTTTCGGAAGGTGTTCTCTTAGATTGGCCTTATATTCACTACGTTTAAAGTTTTGTTCTCTCGCTTAGCCTCAGAAATTATTATTTAGCCTGGTGCCTTTCAAATTCTTTATACTTTTGGATTTTGCTTCAAAAAGTTAAGTATCGTTTTTCTTTTTACATTAAATTTTTCATACAATTTCGCGTTCTTATTTGGCCACCAAGAACACCTTTAGATTTGAAAGATAACATCTATGCCAATGGCCCACACTCTATTGAAGACATCAAAGGTGAAATTCGTGAAATTATCGAGGACATACAGCTGCAAATGTGCAAATTGGTGATGAAAAATTTCACTATCTCCCAAGCTTATAGTGTTGTAAAAAGCGGCTGCCTTACTCAATACTACTCAATACTTTTCCAATTTAGTACTCAATACTTCTTACGTTTTTTTTATTCCAAAATAAAAATATGTAATAAGTTAAATTCCGATTTAATTATTATCATTAGGTTTTAAGTATGCACAAAAGTTATTAAATATGCATGCAAATATTCATAAAAAACTTCAAAACATGAATAAAAACCACGGCCAAATAATTTTTAATCAGTTTTCCTTAAAAAAATGCTTATTACAAAGTATAATTATATGTTTTTTCGAGTTTTCAAATAGAAATGATCTTCGATTCTCACACGAAACGATCGAATATATTGAAAATATACGTTCAAAATCAGTCGATTTTACTGTATATGTTTTTTTAATCTTGCTCAACATTTGCAGGCCAACGATTAAAAACTTTGTTAAGTTTTCCAATAAATATTCTATTCCTAATATTTTGAAGTTTTTCTATTACGTCTTCTAGGACGGATAAACTTTCATGTACAGGAAGTGTTTTGGTTTCCAATTTGATAATACTGCGGAAAATGCATTCAAAATTATCTTTAATGTGTATTAAATCTTTTGTTATCCATGAATTAATTCTTCAATAAAGCCTTTGTGTTACATATCGACTCTTCCTCATCGTCAGAAAACTCATTTAAAACGCTTCTTATTTCTATTAAGTTGTCGCAATAATATACAGCAGCCTTTCACCAAAATCCCCATCCAGTAGAGCAGGGCTTTGGGCGATTGATCATACTTGGGCACATGGAATGCATTAAATTGATACGAGAGTGAGCCTGGAAGTTAACTAAGACAATAAGTTTATTTCGAAAAATACTACATAAAATGTATGCATGTAGTTCTACCTTAAGAAAAATGGCTTTACAGCAAGTGAGTTAATATTGCAAAATGTAAGCGAACAAAATTTGCATTTCTATGCAAACCAGGTATCACATATAACATTTTTGGGTAAACAATTTTTAATGATCGCTTTGTAGGAACCATATATAGCGCTGCGTCAGTTATCACAAGCAATTTTTGTTAAAAACAGTTAAAAATATACAAATGCATAAAAACTTTCCCTTATTATTACACGCACTAGATAATAATTCGTGGATTAGCAAATTTAATAACCTATTAAAAATATCTAGCTAAACGGCCAGGCTTATTAATTATTGCAAATGATTAAATCATTTGCGCTTAGTTTCCTCAAAACCGAGTTGTATTAATTTAAAACATTTTTAGTATAATTTAAGTATTTACATATGGAAACATATGGAAATGAATCTCTGAAAGTATTGGGGAGTCAGTTTTGGGTATTGAGTACTCTGTACTCTAGTACTCAATACCTTTGCAACACTACAAGCGTAACCTTTATTATTGGCATATTTAAAATTCTAAATGATTGATGAAAAAGAAAGTTTTGTATAGATTTAAATCACATAAAACGCAAAGAAAAAATTAAATATTTGGAAATTAGAGTATTTCTTGCCAGATTTGTTTGGTAGAAAAATAACAGTTTAATAGA
Source organism: Gymnocheta viridis (assembly GCA_956483585.1). NCBI lineage: Eukaryota > Metazoa > Arthropoda > Insecta > Diptera > Tachinidae > Gymnocheta > Gymnocheta viridis. The sequence goes on along the minus strand of OY101441.1, from coordinate 103,684,036 downwards.
CTTGGCATTTTCTGTCCGTTTTTTAGTTTTTTACTTTTTTTCTCTACCGCTCTGGGCATACTGAGTTATCAAAGTTAGGAACCTGCTCATTTCATGGGTGCTACATTCAAAGTTAAGCTCAAAAATTGGTGTGTTCATCATTTGTTAGCAGCATATATCTGTAGATAAAAAAATAACATTTCAGAAAAAATGCTCTTCTTTTAGATATTTCCAATCAAAAAAACCATTCCTTACATTCTCTGCACCAAAAAAACTTTAAAGCTGAATGGCTACAAAAATAGTAGTAACTATAGAATATACGGCAGCACAAGATGTTTCTTGCTATTCTATTTTTTTTTTCAATGTGGTATTGTCTTCTTTTATTTGAAATTTTTCACACTTCGTTGTGCTTTTTTTATCGTACTCTTTGCAATATTGTAAAAAAGAAGCAGCTTCTAGTTGTTATTGCTTTTTGTCTATTTATTTTTACGGTGAATGCTTGAACTCAAATGTATGTATGTTATGTTAAAGGATCTTATAGTTTCCCCTTTTTGGCATCCTAATATAGAGATATACATGCAAGCACTCCCATATTAAATGCAACTGCAACCAGTGGTAAAAACAAGGAGTCCTTTTAAAAGGCCCCATTTAGCACAAAACCTTTTTTCACTTTTTTCTTTGACAGCACTTTAAAATTTGCATGACTGCTTACCGAGCCTGTTCGACCATTTAATTAGTTTTTGGAAGTATTTTATTAAACAAAATATGCATGTAGTTTTTTAATAATATAATTGGTTTCTATAAGAAGGACAACGAATATAATATTTATTATTGCTATTGCATTGTCTTAAAAATAATGGAATACTTTTCGATAAATTGGGCCTACTTTGCGAGTGCCTTGTGATTTTTGGAACTATGTGCTTACATACACATAATAGCACCTTGTTCGAGACAGCTTCTTGAGCTAATATTCGTTACGCTTTTCGCATTTCGAATTGCTATGAATGGATTTGTTAGATTTTTATTTCATTTTACATTCGTTGCTGTTAAACTTCAATTTTTGTTTATTTGTTGTTTGATTTGTTAAATTTTGTATGTATTAAATTGGATTTCTTCCTTTTTTTTAAAGCAACCAACCGACATGTACATACGTATGTGCACAGTGTTTCATTGTTTGTCACTAGTTGCCTTCTAACAAATGTTTGTGTACGTTTAGTTAAATATATGTTGCACTCAACACATTTTCCAGCTGCATCTGTTATGCATTGAAAGAATATGTTTATTTCTAGAGAGCGGTGATGTTGTATAGACTTCTTCTTAATGCCGAAGAGTGTGCAATATCAATTTGTAACGGAAGGAAATATTGTTTAAATTTGTGTTATTCATCACATTTTTTATCTGCCAGCAAATGCTACTCTGCTGACTGATGTATGTTGATTGTTTGTTTGTACTAAATCCATTAAGAATATTATGCAAGTAGAGGGAGATGGATTTTTAATTCTGTATGATATTAAAATTTTAGTGTTCGACCGATTAATCGACTTAGGATTACACCGGAAATTGGCTATCGACTCACAATCTGTATTCGGTATTATATTCGCCATAATATCAAGCTTTGGGCGAACCATATAAAAGTAAGTAATATAAAAATATAAAAAACCACAATCAATTTTAGGTAAAAAGCCAAAAATATTTTTTAATACAATAATGTCTGACATAAATTTACTCTTTACTGCATCTATGAAGTACTCTAACTTATATTCAAACAATATCTTTGATAACAAAGTAATGAGTTTAAATGCAAAGAAGCATATGAAGAGTTTGAACCAGTGATGCCAGCAGAAATTTCACAAACTCCTACATGTCTCGAAAAAATTCTCCTTTTTCCCGAAACACAACAAAAAGTTCCTTACATTTTTCCCTACTTTAGAGATTCATTGATTTTAGGAAAAACTAACATTTTGTTTAGGTTCTTAAAATTCTGTACATTTATATCGCCAGTCAAAAAATTGTCTTTGTGGCATCATAGTTCTTAAACGACTGCACTAATTAGATATCTTCAAAAATTATTTAAATTTTAAGGGAAGTCTTTGGATTAACTGAAGAGCTGTTGCACCATTTTTTTTATAATTCTTCGCATTCATTGCTATTATGCATTTCTTAAACTTTTTAAAATGATGATGTGGATATCTTAGATGGTAATCAAAATCTTAATTCTGAATTCTTAATAAAATTTCCAAGTAAAAAAAAATGTGACCCGGAATGGAAAGAATGAATGTTTTCTTTTTGTTTTGTTTCTAAGAGCGTATTGAATATTAAAAATAGCTTAATATATATTTTTAAAAAGTCTTATTTAATATATTATACAAAAAAAAAACCCAAAATTTTAAAACTTATTTTTATTTTTCATACAAATTCTATTCCTAAGAAAATCGGTAATTTTTTTGCCTTTTGTTGTGTCTTTATTATTTACCAAAAGAAATTTAGAAATTTTCTGACTGTATGAAATATTTCGCGGAATACTGTAACAAAATTTTAAATCTAGATTTATGTGTATTATCACTTTTGTGAGTTGTGTTTTGCGCAACTGCATCGCAATATAAAAGGAAGAAAAATAAAGTTTTAAAAATTCCCTACATTTTCCATGAAATGATGAAACAGTCCTTTTTTCCTTCTCTTGAAATTTCCCAATGAATTCCCTACAAAATGGGAAAATTCTCTACTCTTGGCATCATCGGGTTGAACTGATGATCATCTCTATGACATTCGCTTTCTCTACTACTGTGTCACGCAGAAAATAGCTTACAACCGTAATCTAAGAGCAACATAATATGCATAAATTATAAATAATTGAACTGTATAATACCACTTCATTGATTGATTGAGTAAGGTTAAAGTCAAGTCATATTACTATAAAACCAATATCGTTGTATGAACGTACTGTTGTTCAAGTAAATATTTTTATATCCTTAAAACAGTATGATTATAATTAGATAAAAACAAAATATGGTAATGATTAATCATAATATGGTTCATAATTTTTAATAAATATAATAATAAAAATGATACATTACACAAAACTCTCGAGGAGCCAGTGTCGCAAGCATGAAATACTTAATGCTTACTAAATGTGAATTATATAGCACACATTATATGAGTGTGTGTGCTTATGGTAAATATTTATTTTATTGATTTTTGATAATAATAATAATATTAATAATAATATTATTGTTTAATGTGAATATTTTTCGAACAATTTTGTTGTTAGTGGTTTTTTTTAATGCAAAGAGATTATTATTTTGGCTAAAGTTCGTAACTTCAACTTACACGGCAGAACAGAAACAACGTTGTTTTTCGGGAGCCGCTACACTCCCATCATCAGTGTTCATGTGTAAAAATGTGTACCGATGGTAAAATTTTAATATTGATAGTGGTAAAGCAGTGTTTACTGTAAAATCAACTAATAATACAAATAACTCTCGTACGCTTTTTCTAGACATTATTTGTATAAATACAAATTTGAAATCACATTCAACCGAGCCACCTAAACAGTGGCGGATACATGGAAACACACATGTACACTGATGATGGGACTGTAGCGGCTGCCGAAAAACAACGTTGTTTCTGTTCTGCCGTGTGAGTTGAATTTAATTGCTGTTAAAATTTTTCCTTGTTGCTTTGGAATATTGTCTCATGTCCAATTCTTTCTGACTGAAAATAATACGAACGAAATAATAATCCCTTTGGATTAAAAAAACCACTAATAATATAATTGTTTTTTTATATTAACAAATATTTCTTGTAGTCCACTATGTTGTAGCTTTTCCAAATGGTAATTATTTAATCAAAATAAATAAAAGAAATTTTTAAACATAAAAAGCAACTTTCGATTACTTGCTACAATTATACGCTGTTCACCCCAACCAAAATATTGTTGTTCCAACTATGTCTAATTATATATATTCTCTGAGTGTAGATATAAAAGTGTTGTAAAATAATAGAGTTTTTTAGTGAAAAGTACGTTATTCTTGATGGGTTATCATAACGAAGTTTTAGCAGAGTTATTTAATTTTTTTAATAATCCCATATCGTCCCCTTAATCAAACAATAGTGTATAATATTTTTGACATTTCGAGATTTGTGTTATTAGACATTTGGGAAAACAGTAATATTTCAGAAAAAAGTCGATGTTTTTAAGTTGTGGTGATTTAAATATGTGGTAGAATAATCAGTCTACTAGCAGATAATATTTCACTAATTTACAAGTACTTTAATTGCTAATAAATAAATGGGATTCAAAGTACCATGAGACAGACCACTTAGGCTATTTTGTTTGTTTTATATTAATTATGAAAATCATTAGACACTATTTTATTTTGTACGGTATAAAATAGTGTATTTGAATCTTTTATACCATTTATCATGAAATGACTTTAAATTGTTGGACGAATGTTTATGAAGCAAAACAAAGTATTCGTGCTTAACAATCCATTTTATTCATAATTCACAGTCAGTTTTTGGTATTTCAATGACACGTTGTTAATTTTTTGCCATACAATTTTTACACAGTTTTAATTATTAAACAAATATATGAATAAAAGGCAACATTCTTCTACGGAAATATGCTCACTATAAATTTTATAAAATAAATTTTTTGTTCCTTAATATAATAAGTATTTCTACTGTTATAAAGGGTGGTTGTTTTTCTATTTGGATTTTCAGTGTAAAAAAATGATTCGTAACGTTCGCGTGATGGTCGTCATAAACAAGTTGTTGTGACCAAATTTCGCACTAGTTTCAGTTTTTTGGACATAAATCCACCAAAGGTGTGCAAATTGTGTAAAGCAAGGAAAGTATAGCTGCTGAATTGGCCAGCGTCAATGAAGTCGCGATATGTCAATTAGTCGCAGTTGCTCACAATTGGGCTTATGCAATTGGACATGCTCATAGGAACAACTATTACCGACTTGCTTTTTTCCAAAATTGAAGAATTGGACTTGGTTGGCATGTCATTTCCAAACAAGATGGCACCACATGCCACTCGGCACTCACTACCACGAACCTATCGAGAGACGAGCTAGGTGAGTAATTAATCTTACGTTTTGGACCATTACATTGGCAGTAAAGATCAGACGATTTGACCCCCCAGAGTATTTTTTGAGGATATACCTGAAGTCTCTCATGCACAAAGACCAGCTATACAAAATTCCATCTCTGGAAAAGAACACAACAGCTGCCGTTATTGAATAACACGCCGAAGTGATGGAAAAAGTAAGCCGAAATTCAAGCTCGCGGATGCATCACGACCAGCAACATTTACATGAAATGATCTTTAAAAAGTAAGTGGCAGGCATTCATTTATCGGCTCAAATAAATATATCATCACTTTTTCTTATTTTATGTGTGTTTTTTTTTAATTTTTAAAACGTAAAAGGTTAAAAAATCATATCAAAAAATACAAGTGTTGCAAAATAATGTTACAAAAGCTTTTAGTTCACGCGAAGTTACCAAAAATAAAATTCAAACAATGTTTATTAACAACGACGATTTTTTAAGCAATTTCAAAGCATTCAATATTGTTAAAATTTTGCAAATTTTAGAATTTCTTATAATCATAAAAAAATTAATTTTCTGACAAGTTAATTGCATTATAAATCTATTAGTTTTAATTAAATTTTAGTTGGAAATACTTTCATATATATAAGCCATTTAAAATCAATGTACACTTAAATTGAATTTTTCATGACCCTGATATAAAATCTTTTAATGTTGGCTTATAATTAATTAATTGAAATATTTTCCTATAAAACTTATCAATAAAATTGTGAAATTCTAAAAAGAAAATGCAGGTAATTAAATATTTTTTCATTTGTATTTGTTAAAATCAGTTTATAGGGAGTTTTTTTTTCAATATTTTATTTGTTGTTACCATGATAATAATAAAAGCCTGTTGTCATAGTAATAGCTACTTATGAATAAATGAACTATAAATTAATAAATCTGCTTGAACATATTTTTTATATGTTAGTTGATACAGAAATTTAAAATTACGAATGCTTGCTTTTAAGGTGTGGATTTGCTAAAAAGATTATTTTATATAAAACGTATTGTACTTGTATTTGTATTTGTTTTAAAACTAGTCGAAATGTGTTCTTGTTAGCAATTAAAGTATTAGTTTAATTTGTGCACCTTTTCTTATCTTAAACAGTGGGTGGCAGAATTGCAAGATCATGCAATTTTCTGTAAGTAGACAGAAATAGGTAACAAAAACTTTATTTCATATAAACTGTTTTTTATCATGTAATTTTTATATGTATATTTACTTTATTCTATTTTTGCTATACACTGTAGAATACATTTAAATGTAAAACTTTTAAGAGACATGTAAAACATATGTGTACCCAAACAAGGAGTAATCAACACTTAATAGAACAAACAAACATTTGCTTTGCCAACGAACAAATGCCATTAAATTCATTAGGGCGCCACCAAAGCCAAAATACAAAATATTTCTATTTAAATATTTCCTTTTCAGTTTTCGAAATCTACTCGTATATATGATTTTTCAAAAATATCCGGCAGAAACTACTGCTTGGGCAACCGTTTTGTAAGCGATAGTTGTTGGTTGTTAAGACTCCTCTTCGAAATATGCTTCTAGAATTCTTAATATTTATTTGCGATGTTCCACTTGGGAGATCTTGCGCTCCCTATCCTGGTATAAAGAGAGTAATTTGCTACTTGTGATCTTTCCTGGTACTACTTTTGATCACACCGCATATAAGCGTACTGGTTACTACAATATTTCTGAATTCATAGCAGTGGGCGAGCCCGCACATGTCTTCTATAAACAAAGATTTCGGTCTACGTTAGGACATATATAGTTTTAACAGCATGTGGATCATAAACCTCTTCAAAGCTGCAGAATTGATCGCCCTTATTAAAATGCCTTTGACCTTAGGATTAACTAAGCACTGGTACTACGGTATCCGTGCCTCCAGGTGGGTTTAAAAGCTGATGATCGGCGGCATCCTTTTTTAAGGTCACCTCGCATTAGTGGACTTCCACACGGAACTTAACAGTCTTTGCTCACCTTCGGGCTTTTTCCGCATGAAATAAAAATTCTACGTCTGGCTATTGGTGAGGTCTCCTTTAAGAGTAAACGTAATGCCTGTCGGTTGAAATCAAAATTGCTGGGATTGTCGGTAGTCAAATGCCTGATGCTTGGTCAGTGCAAGTGGCTGGTGCGGACTTCGGGCAACCACAGAAGCCACTATGTTCTCTTGCCTCATTAACAGATGCTGTTAATGAGGCAGGGAAGTCGTGTGGTGGTGTTAAACTGTTTAGCTGTTAGCTAACCACTTCATACTGCGTATCCTCGGAAGCATTGGGATGCGTTCAAACTTTTTCCTTTTCGAATTAAACTTAATTTTTTTATATATTGAAACGATTAATTTTGGCTCAAGTTCAAACCCGAATTTACCCATTTATTTATTCTAATTTTTTTATTTCTCAGTAGCCAATGGCGCTGAATAAGCAAGAGAGACTGAAATATATAGAGTAGTTATTCATCATAGATGGGATTTCGTACTAACCGAAATTGATTTGACATGTGAAAATGAATAAGTTTGTACTTTTCGTATCCTAATTTGTTAAATAATATGGTTAAATAGTTGATATTCCTGATCACTAGTATCCACCGTCAAAAGTGGTAAAATTGAAAAAAGAACGCTGATGAGATAGATGGTGTAGCGACCTCGAAATCAATACTGATCCGTTCTGCTAATATGATGAATAATAAAAATTGTTCTATATATAGTACTCTCTTAATGAAAATAATGAATTTATCCAAAAAAATTTCTAATAAAAATTGAAAATAAAAAAATTAGAATAAATAAATGGGTAAATTCGGGTTTGAACTTGAGCCAAAATTAATCGTTTCAATATATAAAAAAATATTAATAAAAGTTCGACTAATTACTTATAAACATTAATTTTTTTTTGTTGGCAACAATATTGTGTTCGAATGCCAATCAATATTCATTTGTATTTTATCTGTTTCACTACTTTTGAGGTGAGTGCTAATGCAATTCAAATTTTAATCATATATACATATCAATTAAAGGACACTAATACGAGAAATGTTATCAATCCAATATATACAATTAGTTAATTCACAAAGTGTTCTTTTGCTTTCTATTTGTGCTATTGCGTAAAATTTTATCACTGTCATAAAAATGTTATTGCCATATCTCACATAAAAATATTATATCACAATATTATGTTGTTAGAAGGTCGTTTAAACGATCTTGAATACGCAGATGATATTTGCCTATTAGCTCACATCTTCTCAGATCTTGAATTAAATCTGCGAAATATAAAAATAAAAGAAAAGGCTGGACTTAAGATTCACACTGCTAAAACCAAAACCCTGCGAGGTTATGCGGCGTGTCAGGAATAAGTAGAAGATGTCAACCAATTTTACTATCTTGGAAGCATAATCTCTAAAAATGGTGCGTCAAGTGAAGATATTGACGACCGCCATCGTTTTCGGTCGTTTAAGACCCATTTTAAATTCATCTACAATCTCTCAACGCACAAAGCTAACAATCTTTAACGCACATGTCAAGTCCACTCTCCTCTACGGCGATATGGAACGCTGCCCCTCGAAACATACAGAAGATCCATGAGTTTATGAATAGATGTCTTCGCAGGATATTGCGAATATTCTGGCCTACAGTGGTGTCCAACAACAAGCTTTGGGAGCAATCCAACCAAAAACTTATATCCACAGAAATAAAAAAAAACGTTAATGGCGTTGGATTGACCAAACCTTAAGAAAATCAAGTAGTGACCGGAATGGGTAAAACCTGTGGCGAATTTATATCGTTGGCACAAGACAGGAATATGTTCAACAAATTTATTCAGACCCTATGTTTCTTTTTGTGAATTGGCTAAATATTTCTGCAGCCACAAGCAATAACAGCGTAAGTCGAAAAACATACTTTTGAGATAATTTAATTTTAATATTCGATAAGATTTTCGAAAAAAAAAAACAATTATGGTTTAGGAAAAAATATATGTGACGCGCAAAATAGAAAATAGAAACGCGCATATCTCTGGGAGGGAACACTTTTGGGGCATGGGATCGGTCTCATTCGATGCTCAAACGTTGTCCACATAAAAAAAAAGTGAAAATTGATTTTTTTTTTACCCTTAGGTCCCTTTCTCCATGTGCTGTCACATATATAACTAAGCACACGTCACGGTGTAATACTTGGTAATTGAATGAGATATTTATTTAAAAAAATTTAATTCTTTATTGCAAAATAAAAATCTTAATTCTGAAAGTTTAAAACAACTTATGTTTTAATTTATATTGAGTATGTTATTTTTCTTGAATTTATAAGGAATTAAGGATTATTGGCTGAGCGATGGGTAATATGTTGTGTGTTCTCTCTTATTGTTGTAGTTCTAAATAGTGTTTATAAGTAAAATATTCTGAAAATAAATAATTAGGTATATTTTGCTGATTATTGATAATTTTAAGAGAGCTCAAAGCAACTTAACTCAATGTGTTTTTTAACATCTACAACAAAAATTAGTTTAGAGAAATGGGAGCTAAAGGAAAAAATAGAGCCTTTTTTGATGATCACTATAGTACATAAAACTTGTTTCTTTATTAAGTCGAATTGGGCGGGTTATGTTTGCGACCGCAGATTTCAAATGTCTAGGAAAACCTAATTTGCCTCCACTGACTAATTTAATAACTTTTATATTCTGTTTTTTAATAAGTCAAGTTCTGGCTCTTTTTTTATCCTTTTCAATAACTTGTATACTACATTTTTAAAAATCTTAACCCCCTAATGAAATCTCGTAAGCTACCATTCTGTAATGTTTTAGAAAAAAAAAAACGTTAATATATAGAATATATTTGTCTTCTCGAAAATGAATATAAACTAGTTTTAGTAAATTAAAACTTCATGGCCAGTAATTGAAAATATTCGTCATGCATATGAGGTGGGCATGCTACATATTTATTATGCACATATTTGATTGCAGTTGTTGTCTTTGGTTTTGTTGTTGCAAATGTAGTGAACACTATAGATTGCTTTAAAATAAAACATTTGTTGTAATTTAAAACTATCAAAATTATTAATAATATCGAAATCTGTTTACACTATAGAAAATCAAACATAATGTGAAAAATTTCAAAATTGTTGTTAAAGTTTTAAAGTTTTTCTGAATATATTATTATAAAATACAAAAGTGAATTCAAATTTAACGGAAATAAAACTACAGCGATGATTAAGCGCAGTTTGATCAACTGTGTGTGTGCAAATTTGGGAACACTGAAATTCAAACTAACGGAAATAGAACATTCAGGGGAGTTCCAGAAACAGCAACGAGAATCTACAAGTTTGTTCGAGAAATCTGTACGAAAACTCTTCATAGCAATTGTAAACAAAAACTAGCGCCCTCGATTGAATTACGGCTAAAATTGGCATAAAATTGGATACTGCCATCTACACGCCGCAACCATAACGTAGCTAAATAACAACACATGATGAGGATTTTTCAACTTCATTCTTTAGGTGTAAAAGCCGATACTGCAAGGCACACAAGTCAGTCAGCTACGGCATGGTGAACTTTGTGGATTTAGTTAATAGATTATTTTTGTAAAAGCTTTTGAAGTGTTATCGTTGGTTGATAAGCAAATTACTTTGTGTATTTTCTTAAACAGTGGTATTAAAGAAAATAAAATATCATTATTTTAAAATAAATTTCCGCAGTTTTTATTTTAGTTTGGACTAATTCAAAGAACTCAAACAAAACGCTTACTTGTTTGTTTCGAAAAAGTCGAATCGTAAAAATATGTATAGAAGAAGGTGAAATGGTTTAATATATTTTTATCCAAGAAAAACTCTTTTCAAATCTTAACCACAGATAGATATAGCCAGACGTTTTTACATTTATGCTGTTCCTTTTTCGATTGATTTGATAGAAAATTGTTATGCTCAATATTGTCACTAATTATCAGGACCTTGTCATCGATGGTTATTTTGTTACTGTGAATAGAAATCAACAAACCATACGTCTTTAAGTCTTTGAAGTTTTTAGTAATTCTACAAATTTTAGCTTGAAAATTTAATTATTTTATGACATGTAAATGAAGTCTGGGAGGCGTATAGTTACTGCTTTACTGCATGGCCTTTAGATTATTTATTTTCAAACTAATATTTATGTGGACTAGAGAGAGATACTCGTAGGTTTTCACCGACGATGCTTAAAATTATGTTGGAAGGGCAACTACTCAAGTATACAAGCTTTGAAAATACCATTTTAACCAGCAAATAATTATAATACCACAAGCAAAAACGATGTCCTAACCTACCATTAGGCTCTGATACACCGACGTCTTAAAGAATTTTCATCACTAAATACTTTAATTGCAGCGGCAACCGGACTTTGCTAAAAATTCGACGGTTTCGTGTTTTAATATTTTTAATTGTGAATGAATCTAATTTATCTCGAGCTATATTCCATTTTTTATAAAAAACGTTTATAAAATTTTATTAGATAACCGATATTTCGCCACTTCCTTGTGTGGCTTCTTCAGGGAAATATATTTTACCTATATCTCGAGATAAATTAGATTCATTTAAAAAACAAAAGGCCGAAAAAATATATAAGAATAATTTTTAATTGTGGAAAAAATTTTGTAAGCTGTGTCCTCGACTCTTAGATCTCGTAACTGATACCTTTACGAAGTCTTTACGTATCAACATTACGTATCATAATTTATTTCAGGAACAACAACAATATTAGTTTTAGTTGCAGTGCACATCAGGTCGATTCCAAAATTAACTTTCTGTTCATCGGAAACTCGAATAATGACAAAAACGTTATATGAGTCCAATGTGAGACAGACACACATAGATACCACAAAAATTCTGTTTGCAACTCTTGAATATAATGCTAAACAAATGACGTTTTTTTTTTTGCCAAAATAATATATTTATATAACAGTCGTTGCAAAATATACAGTTTTATGCTCTTAGAAATGATTTTAAATCCTTCTCATTTTAAAGTCATTTATTCATACTTTCTTGAATTTTATAGTTAAATTTTTTCTCCTAAAAAATTTTTTATTCAAATATAATTTAAAGCATAAAGAAACTGAACAAATAAATGAATGACTAGTGATTGATTTTCCCATTTTTCAATGACCTTAAAAGGTGATTGAAATGCCTACATCTCCCAGACATATTGTTATCTTTAACGTGCAAAAAAAAAACAACCGTATCTTTCAATGGACTAGATTTTTTATTTACAAAAATCTGTTTTAAAAATAGGTTTACAAAACTGGACTTAATATACACAGATATATCTGTTTTGGGAGTAAAAGAAAAGAGGTAAAAGTTCCCTGATGATTTGAATTAGTAAACGTAAAATACGCATTGGAACTAGCAAATACCTCTAAGTAATTAACTTTAATGTATTTTGAATGAAAATAATATTTTAGTTATTCAGTAAAGTATTAAATTGATAGAAATTGAATTTAAATGAAATTTACACATAACAGCATTTTTCAGCTCATTGATTTGGGACAAATCCACACATATGCTATTTTTTTCACTGAAATTGGTGGATAAACTGAAGAAAACATGCCCTTGAATATTGTGTCTAGCTTGGATAATGATGCAGACTTAGAACATGAATATGAACAACCTACGAAGAAAATACGATCATCAGAACGAAAAGCGTCAACTTCAACGAGGATTGTGTAAGAATAGCTGTAATATGTATCGAAATTTTTATTTTCATGCAAAATAAAGTTTATAAAGAAAAACATTATATTTTTGGATTTGTAATCCACTTATTGAGCAAAAAAGATGAAAAATTGTCATTTTAGCGATTTTTGAGCACTGGATGCACTTCTTTCAGGTTGGTTTGTTCTGCTTTTTTTCTTCTCTTCAATATCTACAGCTTGGCTTCAGATACAAAAGAGATATTCTGTACGGTATACTGAGATATAACCGTTTTAAAATACACAAAAAAGTGATAAAGATCCACCTGGAGTAAAAAAATTCGTATGTCCATTAAATTATTAGTGCAGCCAACTTGACATAACGAATGATGCAGAAGTTCTTATTTTTTGGGCTACTTCCACGTACAATTCTCAGAACTGAGTTCTAAAATCATGTATTGTAATGTGTAATAAGTTCCCAATGAAAAGTTTTTAGAGCTTTCCTGAAATAATTTCCCTGGATTTTTGCATTGTATGTATATCTAAATAAATACAAAAATAATGGGTTGCACCAAAGTCTTGAAAAATATCATTCTCAGATGTCAAAATAAGTTGTTGAAGCTGAATTTAAGACCAAGAAAATGTACTAAAATAAATATCAAAATAAACAATGATAAAATACAAAGAGTTAGCAGAGGTGTTGAGTTCACTTGATATGAATTCGAATCGGATTGTACCCTACAGCCAAGGTTTTCGATAAATGTCATAATTCAAAACAAACAGATAGGCGTAAGACTAACTACAGACTAGTATTTTACATAGCTCGTAAGTTTTGTTTAGTTTTTATTATTCACAACAAGATTTAAATCTTATAACTTACAGTGATAGTAAGTTATATGACAAATTAAAAACAAACTTGTATCATTAAACTAAGAACTAGTTATATATTTAGACTAATAAAATTAAATTATATTATGTCTATGTAAATCAATATTAAAGATTTTTAGAATAAAGTATTAATTCCTTTTTAAAGGACGATGTGATGCTTAATATTTGAAAATATGACGGTAATCTATACGAAAGACTGATTGTGAAATTAAAGAATTGTTTCGAAGAGATTAGTTATTTATATTTTTGAGAAAACAATTTGTTACCACGTCGCTCTTTTGCATACATATATTATTTTGTGCATCATTAGAATGATTTTGTATTTGAGTAGGTTATTAAAAGTCGTACCATATAGCTGAAAGGAGCTCAATGAAATGCTATCAGTTCTACTTCGGTTAAATACATATCTTACTGTATTATTGTACGTTACTTCAAGTAGATTAGAGTGTGTCGTTCCGGAACGACCTAGTTCCTTTGAACGATTTCCTAGTTGGAACGATGCAAACCGATCCAGCCGTTCCTTATTTATCGTTCGTCGTTCCGCAATTGCAAACCATCTTGAGGATTCATTAATTTGTTCTGATAGATATCAAAATCAGAATGAAAAGTCAACAACAACTTTATATTATTTTGTTATGTATGATGAGGCTTGACTGTCTTAATTGTTTGTTATAATTATTTCGTTCACATATTATGTACATTTAGAACAAGGTTGACTTAATAGACAATATTATATTCACAATTTTTTTATAGAAGGTATTTTTTATATATATTTTATGAAAGCACTTATAGAACTTTTTCAATCATAGCAAGAAACTTAAATCGAACAATAACAAATGTTTGTTGACGTTTTCCCAAGCGACAGAGTATTTCACTCGTTCCTACACTGTTAAAAGTAAAAAAAGTAACGACGAACGAAAGGAACGACATAGTTCTTTTCATCTTTCGGATCGGTCGGAACGAATCCACAAAAGGAACGATTTTGCCCAACTCTAAAGTTGATGAATGTCAGTGGTGTAAAAATTAGCAAATACTTCACAATCATATAATAAAATTGGTATTAAATAAATTTTAGCTAATAGTAATCGTATATTAAATGGAGTGCAAGCTTGAATAGGCAACAGACTTCGTATACCTTTACTGCCGTAATACAAATGTGATTAGACCATGAGATTTAAGAGTTTGACGAAGACGGAACAAATTCGATTTTATTGTTGTTTATTAGTAATAGAGCGTTGTTATTATGTGTTTTCTTATTATTCCTGGATATAAAAATGCATTTAATTTTGACGGATTTATGCATAAACCCTTCATGGACGCCCAGTGATGAACTCTATTCAGATCATTATTTATGTAATCAATACAAAAACTATCATTATCTATTTTGGAACTTGAGTACAATTGCATATCGTCAGCATTCATTTGTATTCCACAAATATCTAATACGTCTGGAAGGTCATTTATATAGAAAGAAAACACATTTTTTTAAATGTTATCAGACTGCAGCCATCTAAGAATGGCAGGTTTTTCAAAATCAAATTTAATCGCAATTGACCGGGAGTTTCTTTGAAATTGGAAAGCTCTGTTTTGAAACTTTGCTTTTGAAAAAATATATTTATTAAAATAATGTATTTTTATTAATTCTTTAATGTATAACAAAACATATATTTCTCGTTAGAACGCCTGTTCACGGAACTGGAGAAGCTGACTATATAACGGTGTGGGGTTTTAGACATTAATTGTTATGGACCAGAACCGTAACGATTGTGAATTTAAAAAAAAACAATAAAAAAGATTTGAAATTTGAATAAGAGTCCCTTGCTGGTCTCAAGCTCAGATTTTCAATAGCTACTATGTTTAATCAGAGATATTTTCGTTGTCACTACTACAAGTTACATTTGCAGTGTAAACACTTTATTTAAATCACATATTTCCTTTACATATATCATTTTAATTTTGTTTGTTATTTTTGTAGCAAAATAATTGCGCAAAACAACAAAACAAAATAAATTTATATTCATTAGAAATATTCCGCAAGACTAGTTTGAAAATTACAATAGACAACCAAAATAATACACAATATGGTCAGGCATAGAAAAACTAGCATTAAAAAATATGTTTTTTATCTACGATTAAAATGGGTGGAGCATTTATTTACCTTCATGCCATTCAGACATGTATGGAGAACATGATTTAAAAGCTTTGGCCAGCAGTTGGTTCGTTAACTTAATTTACAAAATCATAATAATTGCGTTTTAGACAACTAAAGCTGTCTTTTTATGCTTAACGATTTCCAATCATTTGTCATTTTAGCTATTAAAGTGTTCGATTTGATTAAAAAATATTCTTTTGATTTATTAATGTCTTGATTAAGAAAACATTTTAAGGTTCTTAATTTAAATATTTAAAAAATAATATATAATAACCTTTAGTTATTTTTTCCTCCTTAATGCAAAACGTTTACAATATTTCTTATTCTATGCAAATTATTTTCAATCAGTTATCAAGTACACCTGCTGCCAGTCTGTGGTATTATAATTTATATTAAAAATCCTGCCTCCTTTAGTTAGTTAGTTAGTTTTCCTTTCGCATTGAAGAGAGTTTGCCTCTGTATAAACATACTGATTGGTGTTTTATTTTCATTTTTGCAGTAGAAGCTTGCCACTAGTTTAAAGCTTGAGGTATGCTAAATGTATATATTTATGAATGCATGTATTAACTAACGCCTTCACTTCCTGTAGATCTTAAGTGTTTTCAAAGAGAAGAGGGAAGTTTCCTTAACTTAAATACTGGAGAGATATTGGTCAACATTATATCATTTTGAAGTTGTTTGTATTAAGAACAGCTAGGTAAGGTTAAGGATATGAGCTCTACTATTTAGATAAACTTTTTCTTTCCAGTCCATTAAGATTTAAGACATCTTACTCTGACTAGAGTACTTACTGCAGAACTTAAAAGCTATCATGTAATTTAGAATTCTCCGCGAAAGCAATCGATCAATCGATCTCAAATAAGTTCGCTTTTACAACAATAATGTAAGTGCTACTTTAGTTAAAGTTTTGTATTACAGTACAGTATTTGCTGAGCGCTCTAACTGTAGCTAGAATATTCCAACAGCTGCAGCCGGAAATAGGCTCGACTTAAATGAATATTTTATTAAGATTCTTGAATAAATAATGCTAAAAATACAGAGTAACACATTTCAAAAACTCGTAATTCACGTTCGGTCAATCTCCGAAAACGAAAGCATCGCGAGTATTATGTTTGGTCTCTAATAAGTACACAGCAAAAAAATATTAGATTTCTGAAAGCAGAAATGCATTGTTTTAAAGTGCTTCCGAAAATGAAAGAGTTAGAGAGCTCCCATTTTATTTTTAAAAATTAAACAATTTAAAATTTCACCCAGTGATGTTAACATTACGGTAATTACCGTATTGTACGGTAATTTAGATCTCCAACCGGTAGGCAGGCAATTTCTATATTTGTACAGTAATCTTAAAAATTTTTAAGTGATAGATCCCGAAAGATTATTTTTTATATATGTCTACACATGATATACATATTTCTCAATTAACAAATCATAAAAACTACAACTATTCGAAATAACACCAATTATAGTAAAATTCTATAAGAGCCATAAACGTATGAAAAAATGTTGGTATCACTTACTTATGCCGCCTATTGAATCAATTAAAAAGTAAAAGTCAACAGTTCTGTCCATAGCGCACCTTTTGCAGAATATTTAATTTATTTTTGTGAAGAAAATTAAACGGTTTGATGTTCCCTTAAACAAATAGTATTTGGAATTTTTGGAGTTTGTGTTGCCATTATTTATAAATTTAATTTTTGAAATGCAAAATGAAAATACTAAAATCTATATTTAATATAATCGAACATATTTGACATTTTAAACAATCCTAAGCAATTTTATTGACTCTAAGAACTTAGACGGCACTTTGTGGCAAGATTTTAATTTTGAGGCGGTAAATTAATCGCAAGTCTTTCAAGTATGGATATTTAGACACACAAATTAGTTAAATTTAAAACTGAATGCCAAAAAAATTGATATACGAATCGCTCAAGAAATTAAAAAAAGATTTCCCTTAGAACAAATTAACAGGAATCTTGAAAAAATGGATACGAGTATAATAAATCCACAATTGTTCGATACCAATGACTTCATAATTTCTTTAGTTTTGCATTTCCCCGAAGCTGTTTAAATTGATGATTTTCACGAGACAGACAAGGAATTTACGCTTATAAGGCAAATAAGAGATGTTTATAAAAATCACATTCTGTAGTTTTATAAAAATGTCTTCAATATGAAGAAAGGGCACGACTCCATAATCTTTAGTTTTTAAAAAATTTTTGGTTTCTATATTATATTTTCTTTGCCACATAGTTCGGCTACTGTGGAATGAATTTATTCAATAATAAATTTAAAAAAATCAAAATAATAAAAAAGCTAAAAACTGATATACTTAATGGAATTTACATCCAAAATCATTTGTCAATGGTAATGATGTTTTATATATTAAATTCAGTGACAAACATTTGCTATATTTTAAACGAAATGCACATGATCGTAAAACATTAATGCAATCAAATTCAGTTTTAAATCTTAAAGTCACAGTCACAAGCATTTTGTTTTGCTATATCAAAATTATAAAACCAATCCAAATATATGAAGAACCAAGCTTTAAATTTTAAAAAAATGTATACGTTGATATAACTGAAAGTAAAAACTTCAATTACTTTATTTTATTATTACTACTTTTTACCATTAATTTTTCGTCCTTTCTTAAATAAATATATTGAACAAAATAACAATATTTTGTTATGTTTTGTACAAGACTTTTTAGTAACTATTTTACGGCTGAACGGAAATTGAAATAAAATTTTTTATACAATATCCTCCTGATATATCTAAGGCAGGGACATAACTTTTATGCCCAGTATTTATTGATAAAAATCTCAAAGAATTTGTTATTCAAGGCATTTTAAGATAAAAATCTCTTAACAGTTAAATATGGAGGTTTTGGTCTTCTGATAACTACTATTTTTTAATTTATTGGGTCTTTTAAAATATTTGGGTCTTTGATAACACTTATAAAAGACCTTGATTTTTACAGACTTCTCATAACCATTACAGAAGATTTTTATTTTTCTAGGTCTTCTCGCGACCTTTATTTTTATTGGTCATATATATCAACACATACTTAGTGTGTGTAAACTCTAAAAAGCCCTAATTAAATAATGGTTATGCAAGGACCGAAAAAAAATTGGTAAGAGAAGACCATAATAAATAAAAATCTTTCACAACAATTATGACAGGACTAAAAGTTTTTTAGCTTTTTCTAATTGTTACTTCAAGACCAAAATTTTTCCAGCTATTTAAAACCTACGACAAAGTTGTAGAAAAGGTAGCATATATATTTGTACGTTTTTATACAGGGAGAGGATTTATACTAAAATTGATATTATTGTAATTTTTTAAAGTAATTCTGCGATCTAAAAAAGTGTTAAAATTTAGCATATTTTTTAAAACTCTTAGTGCTAAGTCAGAAAAAATAATGCTAGAACTACAACTAAAAGTGCTAAAGTGGCAAGCCTGGATCTCACTTACAGAACGGAAGAGAGAGAGAAAAACAGAGATTTGAAGTACTGCACATGATCTAATTTTTTCTTGTTTAAAGATTTCATCGTCTACATCGAAGTTTAAAGAAAGTACAATTGTTTAATACAAAAAGATGATTTTAGATAACTTCTGATGCTTTGATAGAAGAGAGGTTTAATTTCAAAAAAGGCAGGGACACAGGGTAGGACACCGTGGTGCGATCAAAAATTATGTACATACAGTCGTATGTTATGTAGAATAAAATATGAAATATATGGCTGAAATTCGCTTTTTTGGGAATCTTAAAACGGAACCCTTCTTTTCTAGTATCGCTTAACACGGATTTGGTTAAGACGGTATTTTCGTGGAACGAAGTCCCCATCTTAGGCGAGGTCTACCTGTACTTCGATATAAAGGTATAACTCTTTCCTAAATAATAATGCTGAGGACAGAATTCAGAAAGGCAAAATTTGATCTGAGCAGGATATATGATGCTTTAAAATTGTGCCCAGAAGAGGCTTTAGCGCCAAAGTACTGTATTGAGCGTGATTGATAACAATGGGAAGCCATATATTAAAGGCTTTGACGAATTCCGGTATTTACTAGAACACACTTTTGTGATATCGTGTGACTTATGGCAATTTTTGTTTTTTGCCCTTTTCAATATGATTTTCAGTATGATGATTTTTTGAAAAAGTAAATTTATTACAAATTATTGAACCATCCCTTATAAGAACTTTTTTTGTTTTAAGTAAACGTTGCACTGCAATTATTTAAATAATAAGTAAAGTAATGTTAACTTTTTTCTAGAACTCCCTTAGTAGTTAAAGCTTCAGCTGGCAGCTACTACCATTCTTAACAAAACTCGCTAAGAAATCACTTCAATAATTTTATCCTTCTATCATGCAATCATAAGAAAAATTTTATAAAGCAAGGCTGCCTCGTTCTCTGAGCCAAAAGCCGCAATGAAGGTATCATAGTAACGGAGAATATTTTTTAATTCATTTCAATTGTGATTGTTGAAATTATATACGTTCTAAAACAATTCGAAATAGTTCACATATCGTTATTTATTCAAACAACGTCATAACTCAAAAAACCTGATATTTGAGGTAAGAATGCAGAATTATTCTTCGTATAGTTCTTCATCTTGAGTAAAAAATTTATACAAATATTTTGAAAGGAGAATAGTTTTTTACTTTTCCATTGAATTGTGGATAAAGTAAAAACACTAAGCTTGTTTTCAGAAAAACGAGTTTTTTTTTGGTTTTGACGTTGTTTTGGTAAATGAGCGATATATTGAAGTGATTTCTAAACATTTTTATATGAAAAGGTCAATGTTCTAAGAATATATTTTTCCCTTAAAATAAGTTATGTTTGGAATATATTATCCTCATGCTTTCCCAGATTATATGGGAAATAAATATTTACTATTAGGATTCATCCCATTATAATCTTTACGAAGTACAAGTAGATTTAGCATTAGACTCATACAAGATATTATACACATTTTTAATTTAAAGTATATTGCAGTTGCTACTTGTTGTAACAAATTTTGCTTATGGTGTTAGAGTTTAGAGAACACCATACAACAACAGTATTTAACAAGCAATTCTGAAAAGCAATCTCCTACTACGAGAAATGTTTGGCAACATAGAAAAAATAAACCAACAAATACTCTTGTACACTATGAAATAAAATATTGCAACGGAAGCTGTATTATGGCCTAAACTCTTAAATACAATATGGTGTCTACTAAACAGACAAAGATGAGTAAAAATAGCATTAAGCAACACAAATGTAACAACGTGAACATCTCTAAATAACATATAACAAGTAGCAACATAAACAACCAAAGAACGAAGCAACAAGCAAATGACCATCAACTCGAGAACAATTTAACAGTCATGAAAACTAAGCCTTTGAAATGTAAATTGCGTATACAATTTCACATATATGGTAATTATGAAAACCATTTTCAACATTATTTTCATGCTTAAGTTTGTGAATTTGAAATGCGGCAATATTCGTTTAGAATTGTCGCTAAAAGGTGTAAAGTTCAGTTCATGTTAAAGAGAATGTGAGGATTAAATTAAGCTGGCTGGAGTTTGTGTTATTTACTGTTTTTATGAAATTTAAATTTGTTTTATTAAAATTTTTTCAAAATGTGTTATATTTGCAATTTACTTTTGCTCTACATCACAAACACATGTTGTTTCTTCTTGTAATTGATGACTTTTTTTCATTATACATAATAGATATTAAACCATTGGAGCCACATGTTGTAACATGATATCTAAAATTGGAAAGAAAATTATTTATAAGGGGATGATCATCAATGAATGGTAAATAGGAAAATGAAATTAAAAGATTTTACTAGCATAAAAATAAAGATTGCAAAATCAGTGCTGATTTCAGGAACTCACTCGTTTGTGTATAAAACTGAAACGATTGCATTCGGAAAGTAATGAACTGGTGATAAAATTCAAGGAAACAAAAGAAGTGCTTCCGAATAGATCACCGTTGCGTTTCGAGAATGACACAATTCCATCACTACTTTTAAGCTGCATTCGATGCAGTTCATCACAGAGATATATGATGCTGGTTGTAAGCAGTTCTAATTTTTTATTTATAAAAGTGAATTGTAGATAAAAAATACAAGTTCTTTTATTAATATTCCAAAGTAAGGCAATTGCCTAAATAACTTAAGAGGCTAAAATTTAACATCACCCATCAGTTAATGCTGAACTAAAGCTCGTTACACTAAGGGTTTATGTCATCTGCAGGTTTTCTACGTCCTTTTAATTATACTTAAATCAAAATAAGTTGGTTTGACTTATATTTCAGGATATTCGTATATTATGATATATTGTCCGGAAGAAGGAAAAACGACACCTAAAATAAACCCAATGCCAATTAGTTTAATAGTAATTCTGGTATTCTTTTATTTCAAAAGATTTTCATAAATAAAAACTTAACTTAATTAACACACCTGAAAACTGGTGAAATATCCATGAACATTGATGATAGAGAAAGTGCGACCTCCTACAAAAACAACGCGGTTCTCTTCTAATGCTGTAGAATTAACAACCATAAACTTTTTCTTCGTTCTTGTAATAATGCTTCATACGAAATACTTTCTGTTTAAAAACGTTACGACCTTTTTTTAATATATTTATTTATTCGCATTCCTATACAACAAGACTTAAAGTCTTATAAGTATATTTATGGATCAGCATAATTGACCAGCGGCATGTAATACAATTAAATAGTAATGATAAAAATATATATATAATGAAATAATAATATGAAATGTTAATTATAAATATAATGGCGTTATCGTTTCTAGAAAAAAATGCAGCATTTTCTGCCTTTTCTATTGAAAATTTGCAATATAATTTTCTGAAATAGTGAGTTTATTAAAAATTATTGTATCATCGTTTACAAGGAAAAATTTTTGTCTTAAGAAAACTTTGAATTGCTATTTTATAAAAAGTGAAAGAAACGCTACCCCTTTTTCAGAAAAGAAAACGGCATCAATAATAATATAAAAATATAAATATATAAAAATAAAAATATAAAAAAAATTTATTGAAATGAAGATACACAAACTTAAATAGATTATATATTTTTAACTTTGACTACAGAAATTTAAAATAATTTTCCTAAGCTGCGTTGCATTATTTAAAAATTGTATGAATGACGATAGCAAGTTCCAAAGACGAATACTATGAATTAAAAACTGCCATTCAGATACTAGCCTTTTGAATTTTATTTGTATCAGGTTGTTATTTCTTATAGAATGGGAAAATTTTAAACGATTAAACAAGTAAGACGGTAAAAATACTCTTGTGCAAAACTATTAATGATCTTATTTTCAAGAGACTGCAAAAGCGTACTCCATAAAGCTTACTCTCATAGGGAGTTATGTGGGAAAAAGGCCTCAAATTAAAAACATATCTGAAAATGGCATTGTATACAAATTTTAATTTTCTAGTGCATATCTAATCCCAACTTGCAAAAACTTCGCTGCCATATATTAGTGCAAGAATGAGATAGGTTTTGGCAAGTAGGATACGTATATTAGCTAGAATTAGAAGCTGTGTTTTTCTTAGTGAACGAAGCAACACAAAAATGCTACCTTTTAGTCTAATTTCAATTGCTTTGAATAAAAACCCAAAAAGATTTCGAAATAAACATTCTTTTTGCTGAATTGTGGGAAAAATTTATATGAAATGCTTAAATTCAATACAAAAATTCTTTTTAATTTATTAATTAAAGTGCAATATACAAAATAGTTTTTAAAAAAAGCTTTGAAATACATAATACGAAATATATACATGGAAATACACATTCACACTGATGATGGGAGTGTAGCGGCTCCCGAAAAACAACATTGTATCTGTTCTGCCGTGTAAGTTGAAATTAATTGATGCTAAATTTTCCCTCGTTACTTTGTAATATTGTCTCATCTCCAAATCTTTTTTACTAAAAATGTTAAGAACTTTAGTCATAATAATAAGCACTTTGTATTAAAAACAGTTAACAACCAATTTGTTCGAGAAATAATCACTTTATATAAAATAGTTTTTCATTGAAATAATTATCCAATTCACAACCCCCAATTGGCAATTTCTGTTAATTTTTCGAAGTTTTAGTATTCTTTACTGTTTCAGGGATTTTAAAATTATTTAAATTTTTGGCGAATTTTTGTAATGGTTTTTTACACAGATATAATAACATAAATTACCTAGTAAAAAATTAGATGAGCTAAGATAAGAAAATAAGTATTAAGTTGATTTCACTTATTGATACTTCTGAAATGGTTTTAAAGTACTATTTATTCCCGTAGGAAGTGGAAAACCCTTTTACGAGAGAAGATGCCTAAACTTTAAGCATTATGTCAAGTATGTCAGACCTTGTTAATGCAAACACACCGGCTGTTAGGAAAATAAATAACCTATTTAATATTTTAATTTTAATATGTGCCATTTCAAGAAGGAAGACGAAAATGGCCAAGCCCTTGGATTTTCATTTAGATTTTCATGTTGCAAATCAAGTACGGCTGATGACACCTTAGAGCTGAATTATGGTTACCAAAAATCTTAATTTTAATGACACTAGATACTTAAATCTGCTGCAATCTTCTGATACTGTAAGTAGTGCTCTTACAAATTTCTATATTTAAGACAAACTGGTTGAGAAAATTGCATGATATTTTAACATTTTTCTAACAACGGGGCACAAGTAGAGGCAACGAGGACCATTGACTACTCCAACAATTTTTAACTTGCAGGTCTTTTAGCCCTTTCGCGGTCACAACTTTTTACGAAGGGTTTCCCGTGGGTCATTGGCTATCCTTATCTACGTAATTTTTCTAGATAGGGGAGCGCTGAGGAAACCAAACTGCTTGACATTAAAAAAAAAGTTTATCTAAAGAATAAAAATGACTTCAAATTTTTTATATTTATTTTATGTGTCATGACACGCTTTGTATTTTAGTGATGACGTTTTAGGGTCATGACGTTGTTATCCGTCACTAGGATACATCCATAGTACATAAATACATATACGTATGCATTATAATATTACAATTTATCAACAACTTGTAAAATATGTTCACTTGTATCAATATTTAATACAAAAAATAAACTTACCTATAACTTTATACAGAGAACAAAATAAATTTTATTTAATGTGATTATTTTTCGAACAAATTCTACAAATTCCAATTTGTGTGGTTTTTAATCCAAAGTTAATATTATTTTGGCTTAAGACCAGAAAGAACTGGTCAATATTCCAAAGGAACAAGAGAAATTTTAAAATTAATTAATTTTAACTTACACGGCAGAGCAGAAACATTGTTGTTTTTCGGATGCCGCTACACTCCCATCACCAGTGTTCATGTGTGTGTTTCTATGAATCCGCCACTGTTTAGGTGGCTCGGTTGCATATGATTACAAATTTGTATTTATACAAATAATGACTCAAAAAAGGATACGAGACTTATTTGTATTGTGGAAAGTACTATTTATTGAGTGTTGTGTTTTTCTTCCGACGGGGTTTGATGCAATTTGGAATGAATTTCCGTCATTTCCGTAACTCAGTTACTGAGAGAACACTGAAGATGGCACATAGCCGAAACCGGTCTGTTTATCAACCAAATTTGACGTGGGATGACGGAAATTCATTCCAAATTACTATTTATTGTTTTTAAAGCAAACACAACTCACCGCGACCAATATTCAAATTTTAAGATCACTAATTTACGTTAAATTAACCCATTGCTACACGTTGTTTTTACCTCATGTAACATTTTCTTTCTTCTCTTTAAAGTTCGTAAGATATTTAGTAAGAAAGAATTAATCTGAGACAATATTCCAAAAGAACAACACAAAATTTAACATTAATTAATTTCAAATTACACGGCAGAACATAAATTTATTTCGTTATTTTTTGTGACATCCCATAGACACATGTGTTCTATAACTGAAGGAATTCTTGGTATGCAAAAGCCATGTATCAAAGACAGATGCTGGTCTATTTTTGAAAAGCTTCAACATTAAAAGTTTTAGGAGCAAATATTTTTATGACGTGTACGTACGTCATCACTCAGGAAACCCCTTTGTTTTGACGTCTATACACGTCACTGACTGCGAACGGCTTAACGTAAATCGTAATTTAAAATTTAGTATTTCAGTCATAACATCCTCACAATTTCTTTTTATACAATTAAAGCAATATTAGCCTTTCACTTTTGCTATCTGTTGACTATAAAAAAAACTCGGCTTCAATCGTTTTATTTTTCAAAAACATGTATTAGATTTTCTTATATGAATTAAGGGCACACGTCCTACTTACATTAATTTTATTGTCATTTGACATGATTTTCATTTAAGTTAAGATTTTGTTTTGTTAGAAAAAAAAGTAATTAAAAAAGTGTTCGTCCAAACTCTCAATAAAACTCAAATTAAATTGAAAAAAATAACGAAATATAGCTTGATATGATCAATCACTTACAACTTCTTCTACATAAAGTGTATGAACTACAAAACTCCCCTTCTAGCCGATGTTTTAGTGACCAATATAAATTTTTATCAGCACTTACAGCTATAAAATAAATGGACTTTTTCATTTAATTTTAAGCAAATTCAAAACACAAAAAACTATATGGTAACAATAAATTGTTTTTTTTAACATTTATACATTAGAAAAATATTTACAGAGCGAAATGAAGGGCGTTTTATTCCAAAAACCACAAAAAAGGCAACAAACAATCAAATTTTCTATGTAACTGTGCGCACTAGTAGGTGGTCCGGTCCAATTGTAAGATTATGCAGCTTAAGCATTAAACACTCCATTTTACTTGCATAGTCAACGAAATGTAGTGTAATATATTTCAAACATTTTGATTGTCAATTCGTTTGACAGTTTTATGATCATAAAACTGTCACAATTATATGCTGCTTGAATCTATCGAAAATAAAATATTTACTAAATGGCTTCAACTCGCTGGGCATTGGTTTTTTGATGGGGCGTTAATGCATTTTCAAATACTTATCATTATTTTAAGGGATTTGTTTTTTCTATTTCTAACGAATGAATTGAAACGAGAGTATCCGTATAAATGTGTGGCTTATTTTATTGTCTACACACTGTAGTTGGCTTGTGATAGTAGTGATTACGCTGCCTTGTCTTATTAAGTTTTTTAATTTATTAAGGTGTGAGCATGCGTAACTGATTTCCTTAAATATTATGGTAGATTAGACTTCAGTTTAAGCTTACATACATAAAAGGGAGATTAACATTTTAGGGCTGAGCTAAGTGTAAGCATGATGGATCTACAAAACGGCTTAAAAAATATGAATGGATTAATGATAACTAATGAGGAAATTGCCAGAAAAAAGTTTCTAAATGAATCGAAAGTCATTCAGCTCATTCGGGTATAGATTTCCTAAGATTGTGTCACATTCCCGAGCTATATTGCGACGAATTGGAAAGTAACGCTCAGTGGATGGGACAAAGATGGAAGTTGTATTTCAGCGTATTGATATCACCACTCTCTGTATTTTTCGTCATAATTCTGCTGGAAGACAAGGACAGAATTATCGCTTAGGCAATTTTGTAAAGTCTTACAGAAGCATATTTAGAAATTGTTTCTACAATCCCATTAATTCATATTTAAAAAATACTTATATAATTTTGTTGAATAACATTCGCTGCTCAGCTGCATGTCTTCAATATATATTTTTCAGCATTATTGACTGCCATTTACATAATTATTTTTATGTTCCATCATGTAACTTTTATGCTAGAAAAGAAATCTTAAGTGTGAAATTAACAATTAATTTATACATTTATTATTATTAAGCCATAACTAAAAGAACTGGAAATAAAGAATATAAAAGTCTAAACTCAACATGAACAAGAAACGATTTATATAATAAAAAGTTCAATGGCTTATTGAAAAAGTTTACATGACAACTTATTTTTTTGTTGTTGTTGAGCAGATTTTACAAGAAAACAACTACACTAAACAAGGTTTAGACGCACATACTTTAACACTTCCTCACACACACACATACAAATATGCACACTTCACCAAGAGGAATCGAACACCATCGGATATTCGGAGTTAGTTGTATAAAAAATGTTTATTGAAAGACTAGAACGAAACGCAATTTTCGCATCATGCTTTTGAGTGTAACATTAATTAGCCAAACAGCCAGGGATACAAGAACATTGTAAAAGATTCAACAACACTAATAATAACAAAAACAACAATTACCAGAAGACAACAAAATTGTGTGTATAGACAGGGATAAATAAACTTTCATGTTTGAACAACTATTATACGGACGACTAGACTAGTTTGGTGGTCATTATAATGTATAGTTAGAGCGTTAAGTAAAGTTGAATTTTATTTATTTCAATTCACTCATAAAATCCTGCTAGTTAATAATGAGATATAAAAAATTTAATTTTGAACTTATTATTATTTGTCTACGGAATTCAACTCCAGGCAGACAATTACTAATATTCATTTACATTACACAACATTAAATAAAATACAATAAAATAACATACTACAACAATTTGTTACGTATTTAGTAAATTTATAATCGCATTTTTTACTACACTAGCATTCAATGTGAAAATATATAAATCTATACAACTGGTTAAATGTGTTACACATTCTTCTAAGGGGATCGACATAAGCATACTTAGCTCTAAAAACTTTTACTGATAAAGGAATGAAATTGAGGGATGTACTTTGAGGAACATTAAACGAAATTCCGTTGATCAAAAATCCAGAACATATATCACCATTAATAATATTGAAGACAAAATATTGATTCAGCATAGTTCTACGGCTTTTTAAAGTAGGCAGCTTAATAAGGCCAAGTCGAACAGAGCAAGAAGGCAAGATAACTGGGTTAAAACGTACTCCTCGAAGACAAAATAACCGGAATTGCTTTTACACCGATTTAATTGCATCAGAGTGAATTTGATAAATAGGATCCCATATTATTGATGCATATTCTAGAATCGGACGTACTAGTGACATGTATAATGCTTTGTCAAAGTACGGGTTATTAAGCTTGTTTGCCCAGCGTTTAAGATTTGAAATAAATATTTGTGTAGTTCTGTAAGTATAATGTAATGGCAGTTGTTGAGAAAACCTTCTTGGTTGAAAATTTATGCTTAAAAACACTCTAATGTATCTTCACACTTTTTTTCTCGAGTGTTAAAAAGAGCTCTTCGAAAATATTTCATTTACCTCCCTTTAATGCTCTCAGATGCTTAATTCCTATTCAAGAAATTGTTTTTATTTATTTACGCATATGCACTCGTACACGATGCTTTTTTTCCACTTGTACTTTATGTTGGTCCACACTCTTCATAACTTTTTGATCTACATCACATGTATAGCATACAACATACGCATTTACATGTTGCAGTATAATGACTACCTGTGGTGTTTGCATCTTTTCGCAATAAAAATTTAAGCAACAACAGCAGCTCTGGATTTTTATTAAGAATTTCATTGTAAAAAACATTGATGCTTTGGAATTAATACTTCTCGCTGGGTCTATTATGAGTGTTGTATTATTAAATTTTATGCATTTCTTTTTATTTTAAGAAATTATAACACCAACAAAGATCACATTTTGTTATTCACAAGCGAGCATACGTAAATATAGAAGGCAAAAAACTTCCTTAATAATAAAACTGTATTTACAATGACAGTTCATAAATCATTACTTAGACACCGGTTGATTATGGAGATTATTAATATTGAGGTAAGTTTATTTGTGTGAGTAAACTTTAATAAATGTGTAAAATTTATAAAAAATTTTTTGCACAAAGAAAACATTTATGGTTAATTAAAACGTAAGAGGCTTGAGTTTTTAAATATTGACAATTTATTTGTATAAAATATGTTAATAATTTTTAGTAACTTTAAAGCACTTTTGGTATTTTTTATATTTTTTAAAATTTTGCAGCTTGAGTTTAATTTGTGCTTATATGAGATTTTCTCTCAGTATACTAAGTATGTGCCCTTAATGGTAGAAAAGCCGTCTCAGAGAGTAGGAGGATGCGTATAAGGATAAATATTTTCCTCTCTGAAGTAACAATCGTAGAAATATTCTTCCTTCCACCCATAAAAGTAGGTTGTACTATGGGCTAATAACCCATTTACGGAAAAAAGTATATTACTGAAACGTCAACAAGTTTAATACAATTATAATTATTGAACAATCGGTGGAATACAATTGTCGACTATACCTCTTGTTCGTAGACTTCCTGCGTGCTTTCGATACTGCATCAAGACCTGCCCTATGGGAAACCCTAATAAAAAAAAGGTACTCCTAAGCCTTATTAAAGAGCTCTACCGCGATGCAGAAACCAGGATAAGTTTCAACGGGTCGCTGGGAACACACTTATCTATATCTACTGGAGTCAAACAAAGTTTTGTCATTTCTCATACACTTTATTTAATACTACTTGACATTGTTATGCAGAGAACAATCTTAGATGCACCGCGTTGACCATTAATGAACAGCTACATGACGTAGATTAAGCGGATGATATAAGCCTGATAGCGAAAAATTTTTCCGATGCAAAGGTGAAGCTGGAAAAACTTTCAATAAATGCTGCGGTAGTGAGGCTTAAGATAAATATAAAAAAACCAAGTTACTGCGGTTTAACTCATCAATCTACAACCCTGTATTCCTGGAAGGTGAACAGATAGTAGATTTCGATAAATTTTGCTACATTGGTTGTATACCAACAAAGAACGGTGGCACAGACGCGGCCATCACGATGCGCATCAACAAAGCACGAACAGCCTTTCAAACTCTACATAAAGTGTGCCGCTCCAGCATCATATCTTGCTTGACAAAACTAAGGATAATCAGTGTTAGTGTAATTCGGTCTTACTATACCGTTGCAACACTTGGGGCGCTACACAAACCAAAATCATAAACTACAAACGTTCGTTAACCCATGCTTAAGACAAGTCCTACACATTTTCTAGCCTAACTGGTTAACAAACGAACAATTATACCTACTATCGAATTTTGGTCCTATCGATAAACAAATAATGCGTAGGAAATGGTCATGGATTGGACACGCTTTGAGAAGACCTCATGGAGACATTGCTAAATGCAGCGCTGTAATGGAATCCGCAAGGACCACGTTGGCCAGGCCGGCCAAGGACTACTTGGCAATGAAACAAACGTAAAGAAAATGTGAAGGAGAATTTTTCCTGGACTCAAATAAAATCTCTTGCTTATAATCGAGACCTGTGGAGAGAACTAGTTGACGCCGTATGTTTCGAAGTGAATTTTAAATTAATTTTTTTTAGCTATAATTACATATTCATAAGTCCCATGAACGGAACTTTTGAGAAAAAGATTTCCTGTAAGCAAAATGTCATAACCCCACTCATCATGGTGTGGATACTGGACACCAAATCAAGCGTACAAGATATTGGGTTATATGACAATAATAAGGCAATACCAGGATTGGCGTTAATATTGAGTAATTACGGGTTATAGTAGTCTCTTGCGATATTGAAATGCTGTTGGCGTTTAGGTAGTCGAGAAACTTGATGGATGATAAATTTAAGCACGAAAACAAAAGCAGCAGATATTATATAAGATATTTATTTAAATCAATTTATAAAACCTTTTACTTAGACTTTATTTCCTGTGTTAACTTAATCTTTAATTGTAAATGGGTTTGCATTAATCTAGTATATAAATAGGCAAAGACAAATTTTTAGATCCATTTTTCTCCTTTGTTTCCCAACCGATTTTCTTCATTGTTTTACCAAATGGTAACCATTGTTGAGGTTTAGTGACCCGACTATATATTATTTAATTGGCTCAGTATTAAAGGATTAAAATTCTCCTAAAATTGACACAACTACAAATGCTAAAAAAAAGACAAAAAATTCATAGGTTCAAGTAACAACATAAGCAAAGCAATGAGAGTGCTTAAGAGTACCTACATATTAATGTGAGTAATATCGTAAATTCTCTTCAAATTAGAGAAGTTGAAAAAGAAAACGAGATCAGGATTAAATTTGAATGCACAAACTCATTACGTATGGATGTGTAAACTTCAAGCAAAAAATTAATAATATAATTGCGTTTGGTTGTATGCAGTCTTATTCTGTTTATGGTTTTTTGTTTTTTCCCATGGGCGTACTCTAGTTGAACAAACTGTCCCAACGTAACGTAGAACACGATATTTATTTAAAAAAATGTAATATATTGTATTTTCGTGTTAATCTAAAGAATAGCAAATAGTGCAATGAGCTTCAAACATCACAGCTAATTATCGCCTGTGTTCTATATTCCACTACAAAATGAAAGTGAAAAACTTTTTAATTCCACATATACAATTTCACTGTGTTCTAGAAAAGTAACGAAATTTTATTTTCATGACGATTTCATTTTTATTTTGTTTCAACAGCTATTTCAAGGAACGTAAGAAAAAACAAGAAACAGTCTTGTTTAAGTGAATGGCTTACATTTCAATGGGAATTAGTGATACAAATTATCGGAGCGTTTGAATACTCGATACTATTATAAAGTTCATGCAATATTTAAAAATTGCATATTTTAAAAGAAAAAAAAAATAAAAGAAAAATTCTCCCTATTATATTTGTTTATAACTTTTTCATTTACGTAGAAAAGTATTGGGCGATAATTGTTGTGAATCGAATACTCGATTTAAGAACTACTTTTACGTACTCATAGTCTATAAACACAATATTTTGATGTCACTAATGAGTAAAGAAGAAGTTTGTTTCAACTAGTCGTATATAGAAATTAATAAAACTTATCAAATGAATAAAAATGAGTGCTGTGTTGATAATTTCAGCCTTTATAGAAGAGGAAAAAAGGAGAGACGAAAGAATTAGAATAAGAAGACTTCGGCACTCAAATTTGGCTTTAGGAAGGGATACAGTATCCACTATTGGCGTCTAAGTTTTCCAATTCAAATGATTGAATTCTTTTTTTCTAGACACGCCGAATGATTGTACATCTTTTAAGCCCTCGACAGCCGTAGATGATATATGTTATATATTGTTACGACCACCACCAGTTGCTGTTGTTTCTGCTCTGTTCTCAGACAATTTTTTGCGAATGCATGCTTTCCAATCAGCCCAAGCCTTTTTCCAACCAGATAGATATTTTTCTGGAGGACCAATGGCTTTGAGTTCCCTTGCTAGGTCCTTCCATAGCTGAGCCACATACTGCCCTATCACCCTTATAAAATCCTTTAGCGAAGCCAGGGTTTTTTTCCTCTCATGAGTAAACTCATGATAAAGAAATTTATGTATACAATTTTAATTATTTACTTACATTTTACTATTTTTGCAACAAATATACAAAATAAAGCTAGGAAAAATATTTTTTTTACCAAAAAGTATTGTCTTTCACGTCGATGTTTGCTTTCGATTTCAAATTACTTTTTTTGTAGTGAAAATGATTTGTAGAACACATCAATTCCACTTGAAACAAGCTGAAAATGAAATTTTACTTTTCATTCCACTTTAACGAATTTAAGAACACAAACAGAGTGGAATTTTCACTTTCATTTCATTTTACGAATGTAGAACACAGGCGTATGTTTGAATCCTAAATTTAACTAAATTAATTTAAAAAAAAAATTACTCTCATAATAAAATGATGAATTTATTCAAAAACAATTTCTTAAAAATTAAGACGAAATGGTTGAAGTCAGATTTGAAATCAAGCCTAAATTATTTCACTTAACAGTTCTTCCTTAATATAAAAGAAACTGGATCGAAGTGGATGAAATAGATTACATTGCAATTTAGTTATGTAATTATTTCAGAGTTTTTCTCACTATGACTAAAAATCCGATTAAAACGCGCTTGTAGCGAAAGGCAACAGAATGTGACGCTCTCAACGTAGAATGCTCTCAGCATAAATCGCTCTCAATATTGCAGGGGAACTCCTTAATATTATGGACCAGCATGGTACATATGATTGGTGTGAAGCTGACTTGATCACGTTTGATCGTGATTAAACTTTTGCTACAATCAAATAAGCATGCATGAGCATGAGTAAGTAAAAAGTATAAGATACTGAACGTGCGGAAATAGATTAAAAAAAATAACAAATTTAAAATCAAATTTTAAATACAATTCTTCTGCTACTATTAATATCGCATTTCAGAAATTTTTATTCTAAATTAATAAACAGCACTATAAATATAAAAATTTTAATAAACTGATAGTATCATGAAAAAGTTATAAAAAAGTGTTACTAAAAAAAGTATATCAATGAATATTCGGGAACCATTTTAAAAAGGCAAACTGATTTAACGAAGAAAAATTCTTTCATCTCTTAAAACATTTCTTACTTTGTAAAATTATGCAGCAAAATGATCTGTATGAAATTTAATAGTAAAAATTAATAAAATTATTTTGTTCATTTAACTATTGTCATGGATAACTCATCGGCGTTAGTTGTAACAACATTGACATTTTTAATCCGCGTGAGCTAGCTGAGAGTGAGATAAATAAAAAAAAGCACTGACTAGCTTCATAATAACTATTCCACCTTCTCTTAAAATATGGCTGGTATTCTATATGATGCCACCAAAAAAATTTATTTTGTAAAAGAAATTAATGAAGTGCATAATGCCACTTTAAACAACTTATATACAAATAAACGCCCATAAAAAATGCATACCGTAAGTGCAACACCAAAAAAGAAATAAAATTAAAACAGAAAAAATAAAAAAAAACATCAGTCTTCTTCAAACAAAAAGCGCAGACTAAGGCAAATAAAAAAGCAAAAAGATTGAGCAGCAGGGTGAAGTTCTTTAAAACAAGAAACACATGTCACAGATTTGTTTCACTTTCGGAAGCTGTGTTTCAGCAAATTGGTTGTGTTAAGAACCAGTATAATAAATGACAATGTTATTACCCCTTCTGCAGTGTTCCTTTCTTAAGGTTTATCCACTTTAACTGGGTGGCAGAATTATGCAAAAATGTGTCGTGTTTTTTTTTTTGCATTAAAATTTACAAGAGAAATAAAACTGAACGAGAATAAAAATCCCATAAAATAATGATGTATTTTTTTTAGTTTAACATATTTTACGCGCTCGAAGCTGCTTAATAAAAATTAAACACACTATTTGACAGCTTCGTTTTGTTTTATTAGTATTTTACATTTAAGACAAGAAATGAGTGAGCGTCAAGAATACTCATGACATGTAATGGGCTGCATAGGGATAGGAAGCAAAACTTTTAATCGCATCAAAGGCTTAAAACGGTAAAACGGAATGCTACATGCAACAGCAGTGATTATATCAGCTTAGTTAACCTTTGTGTAACAGTTAATAAAGTAGGCTGGGGTTCCTTTATTATTTTAAATGTAATTTATTCTTTAATGAAAATATATTTGAATGTAAAACTGAATATTCCATTTTAGTAGTCCCTAAACCTTTCAACAAAAAAACTTAAAACGTATAAAAATATTACATGAATATAAGTGCTCTTGCTGTCTATCGTTGTTGCAGATTACTTTCAGTAAAAAATCGGAAGTTCTTATATTCTGAATAATTCATAAGTCATTGGACAAAGGCTTTTCACTTCAATACAGTTTTATACATTTTGAAATTCAAATGTAAATTCAAAAAAGTCTTAAATAGCCATCGACAATCATAAGCATGTCTTCATAAAAGTGTAATCCAGAAATCTTATGCCACAAACTACTACCAAATTCCCTGTAGTTTATTTCACAGTCGTTGACTACATTTCTTACATAAATATTGCAAGCTACTTTGTTTTCATTTATTAATTTTTAACATTTGCAACGACATATTGATTAATTAGTATTTTACGGTCATTTATTATAATTATTTTCGTAACATATCTTTATTTTCAATTGACTTTTTTTTTAAATAAAATTTGTGGTCAAATGAGTAATAAAGGGAAATTATGACTTTAATAAAAAAATAACCAGAAGATTATTGTAATTAATAAATATTTATGTGATTTTCTGTTTTGTGCCAATTATGACAAGTAAAGCAGAAAAATCAAATTATAATTTAAGTTCAAAACCATTTGGCATTGTTTCAAAAGGTACTTAGAATGAAAGAAAGGGTTTAAATAAAACAGAAAAGCGGCTTAACGTTTAAGGCAAAACGTAATTGATGTTTCAAAATTATAATTTCTGTTATTTTTAAAGCAGACCAATGACAATTCTGGTAAAAGGGCTTGAAGGAATGAAATATAGAATATCATATCATATTTTTAGCATTGAAAAACATACATTATTAGGTCATAA
Organism: Gymnocheta viridis; assembly: GCA_956483585.1. Classification (NCBI taxonomy): domain Eukaryota; kingdom Metazoa; phylum Arthropoda; class Insecta; order Diptera; family Tachinidae; genus Gymnocheta; species Gymnocheta viridis. Next base: position 103,647,960 of record OY101441.1, on the reverse strand, counting down.
ATTTAACAAAGGTTATTAAGGCTTTGTTTGAAAAAATATTGCTTAAAACCCGTTCCCATATATAAGTCTTTAAAACTTTTGAAATATTTATTTAAGTCATAGATTATTTATATGTACATTTGTATGTTCATGGAGGCGTAAGTTTAAGTTGATTTATTTATAACAATTTTATTGAACTTTGCTTGTATGTCCGTATGACTAATGACAAAATATCGGCGAAAGCAATATTCAAACACAGGATATTTACTATGTTTTCCCTTTGCGTTAATTTTTTTCTTTAAATTTATATTTGTTTATTTTTTGAATCTATTTTAAACTCTTTCAGTGAGTTCTCTACTTGATAGAATCTATTTATTTTATAACCAGTTCACGCTCTAACTGACAAACACTTCTAGCAAACTGAATCTCTATATATTTTTTGTATCTTCTTTGGGAGAGGGATATTTGAAAATTAGAAAACTTAATTATTTTGCAAGTCTACTATTGCGGATTATATTAATTTTTAGAGCATAGTTGCACGCTTCTGATGTGGTGGATTAAATTAAACAAAGCTGTGCAGCCAATTTTAATTATTAGTTTACTTCGTCGAAGATTCTGTTGCAACACCAACGAAGTAGGGCATAATATAGAAGAGTATCAATAGCTGTCGATACTCCTCAATGACCAGAGCTATGGACTCTTTACTTAAACAGTCCAATAATATTTAATACGATACAACACTAATAAACATTAAAGAAGTATAGGATGTTATGACACACGTGACACTAACGCTCCGTGTTTGGAAAAGATTGCATATTAACGTCAAAAAATAGGCATTCAGAATTAACAATACTCCTTCTAATATTACAAAAAAAACAAGTAATTGCTTCATCCTCCTCAAGACATAAATCTGAATGGACCTAATTATCCCCACACACTCTCAGATGACACGCATTCATCAAAGTTGTGACATCAATGATATGATAAATGAGGATGTGGTGAACAAAACTAGACATGTCGGCAGTAAATGATTCTATAAATATTTTTTGGGCTCTCCAAGTACAAGACGTAAAAAAACGAACACCCCGTCCTATGTTCAAGGATTGATAAAAATATCCTGTATATAAAAAGAAAAATCCTTGCTAGTCTCTATCGAGGTAGTTCAGCTAATTGCCTATCCTCTGTTGATGGTGTTGTCCAAAGTATTGATTGGCTTGAATAATGCTCAAAAATGTTTGCGATTTTATCTTTCTTTAGAAGTAACAACACTGACTCATGTGCAAGTTGCAATATTTTTGTAATGCAGTTTTGAGCCGCATTTAACGCATATACATATCTAAGGCCATTTAATGCATAGAAACGCACATAAAGCGTCGTGTTAAATCTTTGACTTCGTTTACAGGAAATTGCAAAACCGTGTTTTCTTAGAATAAACGTGGAAATAATAACGGCTTTTCAATTCAACCTTTAAGCTCTTCACATCGGAACCACCCAAGAATTTTTTTTTTGATAATCCATAAAATAAAAATTATTTTCACTTATGCTTGAGTAGAAAAAATTCGTTTTGCAGTGTTTCCTTTATTATCTTAATAATATAAAATAAAAAGAATAGAACAAAAAAGGAGTAGTGTCCCTTTTTATTCTGGTAAGTTCATCTCCCCAAAGATAAGTTCGTTGGAATTGCGTTATCTCTGATTGGTATATCTTTTCTGGGAGGAATTTTCATCGTGGCTCATTACGTTACACCATTAGATATAAATCGAAAACGCATTTATCATATTTCCCGCCACGGTAAAAAAAATCAAAGCTAATAAAATAATTGACAAGTGAGCACTAACTCAATATCTAAGTAAACCTGCAAACAATCGATATACATTTTTAGCGGTAAACGCATGTATATTTTTTTGAAGAAAAGAAAAATTATGTAAATCCAGTGCATAAAATCCGTAAAAAGAAAAAAAACCTCACACTTCAACAATTTAACATGCAGTGAAAGTCTTCACCATTGGCCAATTGTTCAAGATGCATGCCATCCCGATGGAATCCTAACCATATCTTCAACCGATTATTACCAACAACATCCATCCATTGCGTAAAGTGTATTTTTCTATACTAACAAGAAATTTCAACGGGCAGACCTAAGAGCAATGTATTCCAAAATATAGGAAAACTAAAATAAAATAACTCCTAATATCATAAATTTGTAACAATATGTAAAGCTGTTCCTACCTAACAAGTAAATTTTTTTGGTGTTAGCTAATAACTTAACTTCAAAAAATCAAAAATAATATCTTAATTCTATATTGCACAAAAATTATTGAACGATGAAGTTTCATTTTAGTCCTGTGATTAAAAATCATTAAGATCCTTTTTATCTACTTTAATTAGTTGTAAGAATATGCCTATTAATATATAGAACGACCCATATAAGCAGACAAATTTTAGATATGTATTAACCTGTTGAAAAGAGTAATTAATTAACAAAATTTAAAGCAACAATGTGTCCAGCATTTGAAGAGGCCTCATCAATAGATGCGGTATCAACATGTTCAATGGTGAGTTTTGTTAAAAATTAATTTCAATTGCATGATGAATATATCGTTATTCTCATTTTTTTTATTTCCCCATATTAATTACTCTTAAGTAGAAAAAAAAAGAATCAATAACAGAAAAAGCAGCAAATACTTGATTAATCGCAACATGCGCAATGATGCTATCTAGTTACATACATAGGGAAAGTTAAATGATCTATCTCATACTCAATTATTCACGTTTTGCTTCTGAATACCGTACAAAAAAATACTTGATCATATGACAGTTAGCCTTTTGTTTGAATTCTTCATGTGTCATATTTCTTAGTACGGAATAATTTATGTTATTATATCAAATCCGGTTTCAATATTCTTAATGTTAATTAATTGATGTAGTATTCATATAATACTACATTTTACATAATTAAGGCCTAATTTTGTTATCGTTTTTTATCCGCTATGATAGTTTTGTTCACAGTTTTTGTTTTGTACAGCTCTTCAAACGTCATAAAATAGATAAAAACTAACATCAGTCTACTGGCAAACGTCATATTTTAGGTATGATAGTGACGAATTCATTTTGCCAGTGCTTTTATCGATTTCGCAACAAACACCGCCTTATTGGCACAAATTTATTTAAAATATATTTTTAGCACAGTCGTTAAGCAGCTCTGGGCTAAAGAACACTTCTCGCGTCATTGTAATTATTTCTTAAGGCGGTCAGTCTTGTCTGTGTTTTTTGGCCTTTGTCTCGCTCGCACTGGTTAACTGATTAGCCACGGATAACCGTATAGCCTTGCGTTTCTTTTGTGGAATTTCGCTGACAACCACGTTGCTACTTCCTATGTGAAGATATTGATTGGTCAGGTATAGTCAGTCATTTTAAAAATACTGTTAATAACATCATGGACATATGGTGTAGTTAACGGTGCCATTTTTGTGCAACCATATTCTGCAAATTTACAATAAATAAATAAATATTTTTAGCATCCCTTTCACAACTCCCATATTAAAATATTATTGTATAAAGCCGAAAAAGTTATTTGAAAACACATACAAAATAATTCAGACAGCTTTGCTTTTACTACCGGCAAAATAAATTCACTTTGGGTCTCATCTATCCAATGACGGCAATGATTAATGCCTTATTTTCTATATTATTAACAGGTACAATCAAATAATGTTCTAATATTTGTAAATTTTATTTAAATACAAGTTTGTTAATTTATTTATAAAGTTTTGTTTTTAACTTTCTGAAGCAACTGCATCACATTAATGTATTTTCATCATCATTACTATGACAATACTAATAATAAAATTTAAAAGCCTTTTTAAAAAAAATGACAGTAGAAGGGTAGGATGCACAAACAAAATACCTAAGCGAACGAGAATCTGACACCTCGTCTTCATATTGATTAGTCTTCATAAACGGCATCAACGTCAAAAAGAATGAGAACGAGTATAGTCCACACTAATATGTCATGTTTCATACATTAAATACGTTGCTGTCAATATTTATGAGGATGCTTTATTTGAGTTGACTGATTTGTGAAAATAAAATTGAAATAGAATGTTGTAAGCAAAATATACTTATTCAGGTACTCTCATTTCGGTTACTGATTAGGAGCTTATTTCACCTGAATTGTCAAATTTTGTTTACATTTTATTGTTTATTTACATAAATTTCTTTTCACATTAAAGTTTTTAATAATTCAAAAAATAATAACAAAAAGGAAAATATATAATATATGTATATAATTAGGTGTATGTTTCTGTGATAAATTTTTTTTGTTTTGTTTATAAAAATTATTTAATAGCTTTGTTCATTTATTGGTGCCTTTTAGGTATTGTATTAAGATATCATTAAAACAAATGAAAAGTTTAAACAACATCAAAGCTGTGGTAGAAACTAAATAATAAAGCAATTGTTTTTGTTTGCAGAAATTGTAAAAACCGCAACACATTTACATTTTATATAGAGCGTTTTGCGACCGAGTGCTGTCAAGTGCTGGTTTTCCTTTTTGTTTTCCATCTGTAACCATCAACGAGAGATTAAAAAGATATTTTGTAAAATTATTCTCAAAATAATAAAAAGTGAATGGAATACCTTACCATGCGTATCGTAAAGTAAACCGTATCAAGGTACTCATAATATAAACAATACTAAAACTATCAGCTGATCTGCGAAAAATTATTGGTTTTTAAATATGACTTTTTTTATATTTTTTTAAGAGAAGTAACAGTAATGCAATTAATATGCCTACGAACCAGTAGGTGTGTTACCTTCTTTAGGAAAGGGATAGTGAGAGCGGACAGATGGTGAAAGTGAGAAAGCTAAATTTTAACTACTCTGATAATGTGCGTTATATTAGTTTTTTAGATCAGAGTTGCAGCGACTCTGATGTCAAGTAGGCGCATTGAATGTGTTTTAAGCTGAGTAGTAATTTAATTTATTATTTTAATTCGTCTACGATTTTGCTGAATACCGAAGAAGGATGGCGCTGTGATGTCCGCTAGCATATACCAGTATCAATTGCTGCCGGTACTTTCAGTAACCAGTGCTATGCTTCGTCACTTCAACAGTCCAACAACAACAAATACAGTGGCATACTAAAGCACATTTGAAAAATGCTGGATGTTATGACTTGCCTGAAGCTGGGCTCGAACCCACGTTCTTAGACATTATTTGCTTTGTAGCCAACTACTTCAGCCAACAGCACCCTCAATTCCCTTGAGAACTTTTGAAGTTAAGAAATACTTTTTATCAGCTACTGTTACAATTTCTTTAGAATTTTAAGTAAATGAACAGACCTATTACTTCTACAATCAATCGTTGTATAATCAATCGTAATTAAATTAATATACTTTGGTTGTAAGTAAAATAACAAAATTAAATTTAGAACTGAGTAATATTCAATTTTATCGTGATTTATAAATCGAACTTTCCTTTCATATTTTTTAATGTTTTATTTGACAGTCCTGTCAAGGAATTATAAATTTTTATTGTAAACTGTATATTTTACGAGTATCAACTTAGGCCTGTTGCTATTTGAAAATACCAGTTTCCAATCCTTAGCCATATCTATATCAATGTCCAATAACTAGAGGTTTCGGATTTCATAAAAAAATAATAAGTTTCGGCCATTTTATTATCTTAAGCGAAATAAATTTTTATTCTTTTTTCTTTTTGCTTTTGCTGTATTATGGATTTCTTAATATTGTATGACGGATTTCGGCACAATATAAATAATAAAAAACGATAATTATTACTTAAAAAAAAATTACAAAAAAATTTTAATATCAAGCTAGATGTCGATCAGTAATGATTTTTTATATACAGTGCACTCCCGATATTATGGACACTCTAAAATATGAACACCCCAAAATATGAACACCTCTTTACTTTTATTGACTACTCTAAAATATAAACTTTGTACAAAAGCTTTAAAATGTAAGGAGCTTATTTTTGTTTTATCTATCTAAACAGAGTTGAAGTCTAAATCAACAGGGTAGTGGCTAGATTCTAATTCAACTGCATAATAATTTGGGGATTTCCCTAGCTGTTTGCTTTTAATTGTATTTAGGTGCCACTCAACATTTTTAAACATAAACGTTTAATTAGTTAGTGCACACATTCAGTTGGAATTCCATATTCATTTTTTAAATATAAATATAACGTGAAAAGTTCTTAAAATGTGTACAAAAAAAATAAGTTTTTAACTTTAAAAGAAAAATTAGGCAATAAATTTGAGATGAAAAAATCTAGAATATGTGGAATGAATTTTTTCAAAAATGCTATTAAAAATATTAAAATTAAAAAAGAATATCACTGATTTTTTTGCATAACAACTTTAAGTTTTTAGACGCCTGATATTATTATTAATAGTATCGCAAATGCACTTTACTAGTGAATTCAGCGGTTGATTTAATCGACCGCGATTCTAGAAATTAATATTCAACATTTACAAATATATGTACATACGATAAAATACAAAACCAAAAAACATTCTACATAAAAACCTTAAAACTGTTGACGTGTTCTTTTCTAAAAAAGTGCAGCACTAATATGCTTGCAAAAAATAACAAATGCCTCTATCAGCATATTAAATATGTTTGGCGTCTACATGATATGTTGAAAGTAGCAATTTTTTTTGATGTCAGCATCTGTAAGCAAATGAAATGTCAATATAAGAGTTAGCATACTATTTTTGTGTTTATACGATACGATGATTTTATTTGGTGGTACATATGCTAAGTCGTATAAACATTTGCTTATGAAATTTGTGAGTTTGGCAGCACTTTTTAATTATTATTCTGCTTATGTACTAATACGCATAATTTTTGCAATAAAATTTGTTAATATAAATTAAAAAATTAAAAATAAAAATCAATGATGTCGTCGGAGGAAATATCACTAGCTATTGCAAAACTTACCAAGTACAAAATTGAGATAAATTAAGAAATAAACACACTCACGACAGCAGGCTACAGTGATACATGGCTACAAATGTCGCTGGGCTTTTTAAAAAATTTACAACGTTTTGCGGGATTTCGAGTTTTTTCCATTTTTTATTGTTTCATTTAGTTTTAAATGATATTAAACATTTTATTCTTCCCAATGATTGGGCTTAGGTATCAGGTGCATATGCATACGAATTTGGCATATGTCAGCATACGCAGGAAATATGTTAAGCACTAATAATATGCTGTTTACACGATATGTTGAGATTAACAACATACGTTTGTTGGTATTGTTAACAAAGTGTCAGCAAATGCTGTTAAACATACGAATGTAAGCACTTGCGACAATTTTTTCAGCATAAAGATGCTGATTCAACATATCGTCTAAACTTAACATAATGATATTTGAAATAGTAAGTTTATTAGAAATTATTGTATCACCGCTTACGAGACAAAATTTTTGTCTTAAGAAAACTTTGAGTAGCAATTTTTTTTGATAAAAAGTAAAAAAAATTGTAAATTTTTTAGAAAATCAAGCGGCATGTGTCTCATTTTTATGCAAAAGCAAATTGGGCAAACAGACATGCACACTTTGTTTATTTTTCAAGTTGAAACTGATACATGCATGTATAATAAGTATACATGTGTTAGTGGCAACCTTAAACGCTTATGGCTCCGTAAATTACTATTTAAATTAAAATTATGATTGTGAACATCTAGCTTAGGTTAGGTTCAATTGGCAGCCGTGATCAAGCACAGCTCACGTGGGTCCATCAATTAGTTCCCGTTGTGCTACCATGTTGTCCCGTCTTCCAAGGGTCCTATGTTATCTGGCTGCTGATATTCTCACGCAGCCACCCGGTTGATTCAATGAAGGAGTGGATCTTTTTTAAATCAATATTAGAGAGACAAGTTTTGTCCCCAAGGGTTCTTTGACCGAAAAGTTTAAGTCTTAGATCATCGAATGCCGGACAATGACAGAGAAGATGTTCCGTCGATTCTTCCTATTCTTCATCGCCGCAACTTCTACATATGTCATTGTAATTGAGCCCCAACCTTTGGGCGTGCCTCCCAATAGGCCAGTGTCCAGTTATTACCGCGATTAGGTTTCTGAGATGAGGTCTGGATAGCTGTAGTGCCCGCCTAGTCCTTTTTTCATCTATTATGGGCCAGATTTTTCTAGTTTCCCTACAGGTAGTTTCATCTAACCATTTCTGAATTGCATTAAGGTGAAACTTGTGTGCAATAAGTTGTTTACTCATTGGGAGAGAGACGCCTATGTCGTGTATTGAATCGTTACGATTTGAAGTGGAGCCTGCACGCGCCAACGCGTCCGCGATACAGTTTCCGTGTATGTCCCTGTGTCCTGGTACCCACTTAAGGGTAACCGTTGAATGTCTCGCTATCTCGTCCAGAGATATCCGGCATTCCATTGTGAACATCTAAGTAAAAACTCGTTTAAAAACATATAAATCTTTTCAAAATTGTTTCAGTATTACGACCGTAAAACATGCTTGCCTATTAGTAATATAGATAGAAGATGTGTTCGACGGTCTGACAGTTAAAAGCGACATTTTCAGTGTAATGCAAAAATGGTTGTATTAGAAAGTAGTGAATAAAAAGTTATACTTATGAGATAGACCACCCTCTCATCCAACACCTGAGAAAAGCTCAATATAAATCGAAACAATATCAGCGCTAGCAACAAAAGTAATAGGCGCTGACACATCAACACAATTGTATAATATATAAATACCCTTCTAGCAATTAACAGCTCCAAATTACTTAATTGTTTAAAGCAAAAAAAAAATGATAGAAAAACTTTACTTCAGTACTTTTACATTTGCCTTTAATTTTATTCTATTGATTTTTTAATCACAATTTTTATACTAGTATTACCTAAAAATTTGCCTGTTCTCCTATAAAAGTATTAATTTTATTACTTATTTCCCTAAAATATTCTTAAAACGTTCATCTCTTACTTAATAACTAAAATTATGTATATATTTTTACTACTTCGATATTTTACGACTGACCACCATAATTAAAGTAATAATTATTTTATTACCTCCTCCTTCAAAGCCATAAATATAAAAGTATTTCCTGCTTTGTAGCATAATTTTTACTAAATCAACAAACGAATTATTTAGCTTAGATTTAATAGCTAAATTTCTATTTACAGTTATTATGGCTGTTAAACAATTTTATTACTTACTAACACACTAACAATATAATACAGTTATAAAGAAAACATTTTTCCATTTATTTCGGAGTACATATTCTCAAATTAAAACTTTAATCTAGATTTCAATATCTATCAAACTACTGCAGAATATTAATTTAGTTTTCAGTTAAAAGATTTTAATGAATTCCTTTCATTTACGAGAGCCTTCTTCTAAGAATTAGGGTTTATTTTTGTGTCTGTTTGAATGGCTACGGTGTGTGGCATGCTGCTATTGCTGCTGATGATGGTGTTACACTTGTTATCTTAAGATTTTAATCTATATGTTGCAACATGCCTTCAAAGGAAGTACGTGGAAAGTTTTGTTCAAGAAAATTAGTTCATAAAATGTTTTTCCTAAAAACAAATTTCTTGTTTAATTTTATAACCAGACGTCTTAATCCAGACGAATTTATTAAAAGGAAAAACAGTTAAATAGAAGTTGAATTAAAGTTGGTAGAAAAAAGGAGCTATTCAATACAAATAAAAGTAAATATATCTGGGCACTTTAAGTAATTAAGCACAAAAGTACCGAAATTTTCTCCGTTTTGCAAATTTGGTATTCTGCGTTCCGTTCCTCGCATAATTTCGATTTCTTTTTCGATTGTATGTATACTGCATTTCGATCGTAGCTGCGGAAAGTTTTTTTTTTTTTTTTTTTTTTTTTTTTTTTTAATAAAGAGAAGTAACACTCAGGCAATTAGTATGCCTACCAACCCGTAGGTGTGTTACCTTCTTTGGGAAAGGGATAGTGGGAGAGGACAGATGGTGAAAGAGAGAGAGCTTAATTTTTACAACTCTGATATTGCGCGCTGTGTTAGTTTTTAGATCAGTGTTGCAGCGCCTCTGATGTCAAGTAGGCGCATTAAATGTGTTTTAAGCTGTTGTAGCCATTTTATTAATTATTTTACTTCGCCGGCGATTTTGCTACAATACCGTCGAAGGAAGGCGCTGTGATGTCCTCTAGCATACACCAGTATCAATTGCTGCCAGTAGTAGTTGAAAAAAGTGTATAATTAAATAAAATGAGTATTTTTAATTTTTATTCGCACTTTTTCCCAAATTAATATTTTACTTATTCAGTAAAACATTAACAATTTTGTTAAAAACAGATTGCAATTGATTATTGAAAATGTAACTAACTATAAAATGCTATAAAATTATTTTGTAACAAACTCTTTATTTTTTTTGGCAAATTTGAAAGCTTTATTTAATTTATTGCATGTCAAAACCAAAACAACTGAGCGATATGAAAAACTGGAAAATTTAATGGGAACCAATGGTGATATTGCGTGAGAATATCATAAGCATCCCAAGGAAGAAGTGCTATCATTCTAGGTTGAATTTCCAAATGATGTATAGAAAATGAAAATGTCACCTTCTGCGCTGCAGGAATCTTCACACTGAAATAGTTTGGCCACAAATAGAATTGCAATATTAAATATTAAATATTCACTAAAAATTAACTTTTTAAAAGTCAACAATTACAATGATTACAAAATTGCTTATTTTTTATGTTTATTTTTTATACGTTTCATGGCAAAGCAGCAGATTTAAACATATTTGTAACTGAATGCGGGAACGTTATCGAAATGCAGAATAGGGGTAAATATGTATTACGAAAAAAATGGTGAAATATATCTGAAATTCAGGTATAATTCTTAAGCTTATGGAATAATTTCTGCGAATAGAAGACGTTTAAGAGCGGACGGCCAAGTTATATGCGGAATAAAGGCTACTCAAGAGTTCCTAGGGAAATTCAGGTTCCCGTAAAAATTGTGTGTGAAAAAAAATTATGAAAATTCAGATTAGTAAATTTCTTAATGAAATTTCCGTTTCGTAACACGGAGTCAAAAGAAAAAACATGGAATATTCGACAGTTCCTGTCTATTACGGGTTGCTAGAAATGTAAGTGGTGACTCTTTTCCGTAAACTGAAACAATTATTTTATCATGTAGAAATAAATGTAAATTTGCATGAGTTCTTAAAAAATGTTATTGTAAAATATTCAATTTAATCAATGTCGTGCCGATTTTTCTGAAAAAAATATCCGAATTTTTTAGAAACAATAATATATAATTTTCTCGATTTAAGAAAGACTTCCTGTACGAAATTTTATTTAAGCAAAACATATCGCTCCTTTATTGCATTGTAGTCATATCTCAGAAGACGTATTTTTTGAGTTAAGAATGCAGAATTATTCAACGTAGCGACCTTCATATTATGTAAAAAATTCTTACAAATATATTTTTAATATTATTTACTCACCTCTTGAGGGGTGAATATATTTTTATTTTCCCATTGAGACGTCAGTAAATTAAAAACTCTAAAGGCGTTTTATGAAGAACGAGTTCTTTTGTGATATGACTCTGTTACAATAAAGAAGCGATTTATAATTAAATTAGCTGCTATTTCTAGATTTTTCTATTAAAAATGAATATGAATTATTTTGGGGAAAAATATGAACTAAGGATTTAAGGGTTGAAATTTATTTGATAGATATTCCATTCAGTTGTTTAAAAATACATTTTTAAAATTTACAGTAATTTATTTTTGACTGATTCTCGTACACATACAAAAAATAAACTACAAGTGTTTACGGATTTTCTATTAAAGTAAATAATTACTTTTTGATAATGATTATTTTTTTGTAATTTCAGATTGAACAAGTTGCAATAAAGGAAAAATCAGTAGATAATTTTAACGGAACTTAATTATTCCTTTATCATACGACTAGATGATATACATATAATTGACAAACACTATTAATTTATATAAATGTTATATGAGTAAACCGGGATTCCAATGAATTTTGTTTGCTTTGTACTTCATTGGCAGTTAGTTAGTTTTATCAGAAAGTTTTTATTTTATTTTTGTGTGAAACTTATTTGATTTTAGACGATTTTTAAAAGTTTTGAGTCGATTTTCAACATGAATATGAATTTTTCTTTTACAATTTTGAAGGCAAATATTAATAAATTTTGATGCAGTTCAAAGTACTTTTGTTTTTTTGACCTTCCACTGAATCACTGAGACATGGGCTACCACCAGCACTTGCTCTTGGGTTAAGTGATTTCTGCAAGTCGACCGGATATTATTAGCTTCCATTTTCAAAACTTAGGTACTAGCATTTGCCTTAGGCTGAGTTATCCTAATGCATGCATTTACTGTGTGTCTGCCAGTGGTTCTTAATATAATGGATCCTCCATATACAATCTGCAAATAAGATTCAAAGTTTTCATCTGTACCAGATGGTATCTGAAGTTTTCATGTACTGCTATTATGCAGTTACCCAAGTTGAGGTAGTTTGGTTATCTAAAATGGAGCCTGTCTACTGGGTGTAGTCTGCCGCCACCTTCTAAGATATATGGAATCTGAATACTGTAGAATTTTAGCTCTTATCATGCCATTCTCTAGTGAACTATTCAAGTGCAAGGTCAAGTCCTCAAAACTTTTTTGCAAGTCTAAGTTATTTTCCAGACACCAACGATTCATTACTGGAAACACAACATTACTGGCGTATTAATTTGTGAGCAATTAAATCTTATTTGTGGTCCTTGGAACCGAAGAAGCGCTCATTATCAGCGGTTGCTGTGATAGATATTTCGACCTCACCATTCAATAGTCTACACAAAGTTTAATCAGTGTAATGAGTGTCATGTTTAGATTTCAAGAAGTAGTGCAGTCGAAATGTACGGCGCACTGTGGACCATTTTACGAGAAGGCGGCCAAAACTAATTGTAAACAAACACCGGTTGTAAAATCTTAAAGTTCATTCGAAAATAGACACTAGTATACCTCGGGAGCCAAAAAATTAAAATTTTATTTCAAATATATCACAGTGAACAGGGTGATACAAAATGCTCATTTTCAGTATTTCGCTAAAATGTAAAATTTCTTATTAAGCTTTTGATTTTGAAACACCTATAACTTTTTTGCTTCAACAGATTTTCAAATGAAATAAATTTTGTTTATTTGCTTAATTTGTTAGCTGTAAGTACTAGTATTTATGACTTTTAGAAATAAATTTTTTTTTTAACCCAAATTTTCCTAAACTCTTCCATTTATTAGAGCATAGCTTCTAAAGTTCACAAAAGTTCAGAAAGGCATTAGCACTCCTTTGTAGTCCAAACTCTCTTCAACTCCCTCTACCCCATTGTATACCATCCCGATCCGGCACCAGAACAATTTTTCTGACACAAGGTCAAATATATTTTGCAAATTTTGAGTAAAAGAGTTAAAAAATGTTTTTCTGTAATGCTTTCTTGAAGTATTTTTTTGTCAAATCGCTTTTGTGAGAGACGGTTTTTAGATGGATATGCGTATTTTTAAAAAGAAAATTAATAATTGTTAGTCAATTTCTAAAAATGGTCACAAAAATATTTTGCCTACTTAAAATAAATTAAATTTATATAACTCAGGTCACAAAAGTACTTTGCTTCTTAAATTAATTTTTTAAATTTGGAGAGTACGCCAAAAAAGACAGCTATACTTTATAACGAAAAATATTCTTGGAGATATATGCCATTTACAGTTCATAAAATTTTGTACCATGGGGAACAAATAATTCAACACAATATGCTACCAAAAGGAGATCTATCTAAAGAAAAAATAAACAAAGACTATAGATTCTTTCGCGAGCACAAGAAAAATTTCATATTAAAAATTATCATGGGGGCTAAATTTTGGTACTTTCTGACAAAATTTAAGTTTTTAACAATTATAAGTTTTAAACGTGACTCAAAATATAAGACTTTGTCTAAGACAAACTTTTTTAACAAGTTTTAATACTTCTCTTTTGCACCAAAAATCAGCTAAAACTTAAAATGCATTTTAAACTTATCATAACAATTTTTCTAACCAGTCGATTATAAAGTTTTGTATCTTAAACTTGAATCCAATAGTCTTACCTAGGGAATAAAAAAAACGCGTATCAAAATTCCAATCCAGTAAAAAGTTATAGATTTTTGACCGCCTTCTCGCGAAATGGTCCACTGTGCGACGGCTAAGACAATGCCATGCATTTGGCCATTGTCTTTTTATAGGAAACAGTTTAAACTATACTTCTCTTCTTCTCTTTTGCAAACTTATTTATGATACCTCGAAACGAATTGTGATATATCCTTCAACGACATTGAAAGCAGCCACTAAAACTTCAATGCTCACGAACGCAAGTCTTTAGATGTAATGACACTACCCCAAATTTCAATTTAATTTTGATTTTGATAGTCTTTAAACAATTTATGATGTTTGGGAATTCAAATTTAATCTCAGAGCAGAACAATTGATTTTTGATAGATTTGTTTTCAAAATATATATGTATAGTTTCTTAATTTTAAAACAATTTCTTCACTTGTCTTTACAAAAGTAAAAAAAAACAATGATCATTCAGGATTGAATAATATAATTACTGTTTTTAAATCTGTCTTAAAAAAGTGAGTTCTTGGCTATTGAATAAAAGGGTTTTTTAAAGCATGCTAAGAACTATTTAAGAAAAAGTTATTATTCTTTCATTTCTCATAAATATTAAGCTTAATTTAATAACAGTCATTTTATTTTTTACATAAAATACATAAAACCAACAAATGGAATGGATTCATAAATTTCAAATAACAAAATATGTATATTGGGATAAATAGTGGTGGCCAAATAAAGAAACAATAAAGAATAAATTCTTTTTTATGGCATATTTCAATAATAAAATGCTACATAAATACTTTGATTTAAACATCACTAATCCTTATTGTATTTGTGTCAAGTCACAAAGGCATATTGAGAACAAAACTTTTTTTTAGAAAATCTAGTTTATTTTTAATTTTAAATTGGGTTCGTGATGACCACTTTGCAGCACTTGCTTGAAACAGAAATTCTCAAAATACTATTTCTTATATTGGTAATTGGCTATTTTCATTGCTGGGAATTAGATTTTTTGAATACAATGCTTCATCAGTGTCGAAGTACAAAACAAAATTTCTTTTCGAGATAACAAAACTATTTATTTATACTTATTGATTCCAAAATGTCATTTTATAGCTCCTTCAATGTAAATCGTCTGTTTAGAGCTCAAAGCCAAAAGTGACAAGTCAAGCAATAAGGAATCATGTTATATTATATATTAGCTTAGAGATCTTTACGCCATACGCTAAAAAGAGTAAATTTTAATGTACATACATCATGCTACTTGCAACATTAAGACAATAATAAAATCAAAGAGTAGGAATAAAACTCCCTCATTGTAGGCCTTCTCTATTGATTTGCTTTACAACTAACGCCTTGAAGTCATAAAAGCAATACAATATTTCAAGTGTTTTTATGATTTCTTTTCACAGCATAAAAATAAACGATCTCCTGGGATATTTATTTGAACAACTGATTTTACTTAGCCAGCGGATTACAAACATAAATTTAAAACAAGTATACTTACACTCACTCTAACAAACACACACATTTGTATATATATAATCCGATCGTTAAATATCGCAATCAAATGTAATGAGAGTCTAATATTTTTTAATGATTTCAAAACTTTTGTGACATTTTTATTACAAAAAAAAACCCCAACAACGCACCCGTCTTATTATATCTCAGGCTCATAAATGTCAATCAGGATTTAGTGTATGCATACTGGAATCTAAATAAACCGATAGACAATTGTTTTTGAATTTGAAAGGACACAAGCAAGTTTTAGGAAAATATAAATTTTTTAATTTTTTTAATTGTTTTTTACTTAATTAATATTATTGAGGAATGTCATATAGTCGACCAGCTACCCAGTTTTTATACATGGAATACAATTTTGGAAAATCTTATACCGATTGCCAATCAAAAGTTATTTTAAACATACATAATCTAATTCTTAATTTTAAATTTTTTGACTTGAAAAACTAATATAATTTCAGTTTTTTGGACAACTTTACTAAACATTGGTTTGCGTTGGAAATTTTATGCTTCATGTTTTCCCAACTATAAAAAAAAATTAAAGAGAACATTACTCAACAGCCACGTAAACACGTTCTGGTGTCTTGAAATTATTTTAAATCTCTTAACAAAAATCAAAATGTAACAAAAATTAAACCATTAAACAAATTTCAAGTCTAGTCACATATTTGAACAAAAAATCTAAATATAAATGAAATAATTACCGCGAATTGCACGTGATTTCACAACAAAGGCAATAAAATATGCACATAAAATTCAACTGAATCAAAAGAGAAAAACATTCTGACTAACCAACCTACCAGAAGTAAAATTATTTATCACTGACAGACGCATCACACGCTTTAACCTCTTAATTCCCAAGAAATTTTAATAAAATGAAAGACACTGAGCTACCAAAAATAAACGGACCATACAAAAGATAAAGTCATAAATAAAACACCAGCAAGCCAAACAGGAACAATCCGATTGATATAAAAGATTAAAATTAAGGTAAAATGCAACCCAAGAAGTACATCCTCATCATTGATGATCATAATTTGATAGCATCTTTTTACGCATATTCTCATATACGAGTATACTGACAAAAAATTTAAAAGAAATCGGATTCAGTTTTTATGCGGAAAAATAAAAGCCAGTAGTAGCCAACAATAGCCTTCTTGATAGTGGCTTTAATGCAATCTTGTTTTATATTAAGTCATATGCCACAGTTTGGTAACACCCGCTATAACAGGAAACACAAAGAAAAAAGATGCACTCGAAAGCAGAAGCAAGTACAACAACATTACCTGTAAACAATTTTTTCGATTGACCAAACCTTTCAAGGCAAAAGTTGGAAAAAAACAACAGCAAGCAAGATTGAGTAATAATTAGTTGTAGATTTATCAGAAAAACAAAAGACTAGATAGAGGATACTGTATATAAATAAACCCTGTTTTACAATGGACAATATAGTTATTTGTTTGCTCAATATTAAGTTCTGGGTATTTTTTACCAAAAACTATTTTTTGTTTGTTTTTTGGCTTGTTTCCCAAACAGAGATCCTCTGCAGACACTGAAGGAGTTTCTAGTATAAAAATATGCTTATGCACGCATACACTAAACTATTCCTGTATCCACAAAAATTTTTATAACCCAAGAATTTTCTATAGAATATTTATCGGTAATTCATTGAGACCGATACATATTCCATCAAAATTTTGATACCGATACATTTTCTATAAAAAAATTAGTATCCATTAGATTACTATCTAAAGTGCTTTTGTAGGACAATTCTCTACAAAAAATTTGCAATCGTTTGATATTTTGATTAACTTTTCTTTTCTACAGAACATTTTAAATATGGTTAAATCCTTTTTTAGATCATATTTATTTTGAAATATTTTTGCATATCTATTATTCTTCTTCAGGAAAATCTTATCAACCCATTCATATATTTTATATCATATATTTTATAAAAAATTTTCGCATCTAATATTAATGTAGAACCTTGTAGAAATTGATAAAGTTATGTGCATTATTGTTATTTAAAAAATATTCTATAGGATATATTTTTTATCGATATTTACCCTTATATAAATTTTATTAAAATTTTTTCGTTATGAAAATTTTGTTTATATAAATTTAATTTAAAATATTTGTATGTAGAAATTATTCATTGAAATTTAAACGAATATTTTATAAATATATATGAAACACAACTGTTCTTACAAAAAACAAAAAAATTATTAAAAAAAAATTAAGTTAATTTAATTTATTTTGAGTTATAAGTCAATTTAAAAAAAAAACGTTAACAAATGTGGCTTCTGCAGGGATAAAAAAAAGTTATAAAAAACTTATTGATTTTGAATTTTTTTTTTAAATTTCTATGGAAAAGTTATAATATTTTTATAACACTAAGCAATAATCAAAATTTTTTGTAAATAAATGTTATACTAAAAATTTATTAATATGAACAATTTTCTATTTATGTCCCTGAGGAAGCCACACAAAAAAGTCGCGAAATATCGGAATTCAAATAAAAAAATTAAAATAAAAAAAAAATTTATTAAACTCTTTTCTAATTTAAATAAAGCTTGAAAAATTAGATTAATATAATTTCCATATCCCTAGATATTTCCTAAAAAAATGAATTATCGATATATATATATATATAAAAATATTATCAGTACCGCAGATTATAAATATCGGATCCTTTATACTCCTGTAAGGAGCATAGGGCCAAGACAAGTCTCTTCCAATATTCTCGATCTTCTACGTAGGATGTGGCCTATTTAAGTCTATTTGCGCTTACAGATTTCATGTTGAATCGGTTGGTGATTAGCTTCTCACCATGGGAGAATGTTGGAGATTGTTCACGGCCAGTACACCCGCAGAATCTTACGTAGACATTTGTTCATATCGCAGATTAAATAAAATAAATTTTTCAAACATTTTCCTAAGGCAAATTATCCCATACAAAAAATTTTCTAAAGAAAAATTTTAGATATCAAAAATTAAATAGCAAATAATTATCGATTTGCAAAGTTTCCACGTAAAATTTATCAATACCAATATTTTTCCAAAGAAACTTAATTGATATTAATATTTTTCAATAGAAACATTATTGAAAAAATTGTGTTCAGAAAAGTAATCGATATAAAAAATTAAATACATATTATGATTAGTTTGTTTGTTCGTTTTTTATACGCTACTGTACCGCTCAGCCAAATGGCCATGTTTAGAACAATGGAGTTGGAATATGAAAAATTGTAAATCTTTGTAGAAAATTTATTATTTATCGTATTTAAGAATCACTTCAACACTGAGAGTCCCCAAATATCTTTGTGCTTTATTTTAAAAACAAACTGATTAGTCTGGGAAAAGGAAATGCATTACAAACGAACTACCTTATAGAGAACTATGCCTTTTAAAATATTTATGTTTTTTGAGCTACTTTCAAATTATAAAATTTATTCTTTGAAACTCTTATGGACGAAAAAAGTTACATACAATTTATTGACTAACTTATGAAGTAACGCCGACCATAATTCTTTAAGTGCGTTAAGTAACATATGAACTTTGCTAAAAAAAATGTTTTTTATAGATAATATTCTAGAAATTTTTATAATAGAGAAGAACTTATATTTCTGTATAACTTTTTTTTCATTATTGATTATTCTTATTCATTATTGGATTTTTTTTATCAATCTAATTTCTTCAAACTCTAGATAAATTTAAAAAAAACTTTAACAATATTTATCTTATTCAAACTCTGATATTTTCCACATCTTTGTGCGACTTCTGAGGAAGCATTGAAGAAATTAAACTAATTATTTATTGATTATAAAATATTTCTATAGAATATTAATCGGCTTATAGAACTTGTCTTTAACAAATGTTTTTAATAGAAGTTATATATGTATATAAGTTGTTATAAAAATGTATCAATATTGAAAAATAGTTACTGTATATTTATTTACTTGTTATACATATTTATTTAATTTTTTACATCAAATACATCGATAGCAAGAATTGTGTATAAAAAATTTTGCTTCTATCAAATATTTTCAATAGAAAAGCTTTAAGTATTTATATGTATTTATTTATTTTATCTTTTTATAGACAGTTTATCGAGAGCAAATATTGGTTATAGAAAGCTGGTCTATAACAGATATTTTACACAAAAAAGTTATCGTTGACAAAAAGTTTCCCATAGAATACTATCAATAACAAAAATTATACTTACAAAAATAAGATATGGAGGAATATTTGGAATAACAAAGTTACGAACAAAATTAAAATTTTTCTTTTGAACAAAGAAAACAGCTATTGAATGCTCTATGTAAAATTTTGCATTTGAAAAAAAAAAATTATTTCGCATAAAATAGAAAACCTTTGTTACCGATAAATTTTTGCCACCGCTTGCTTTTCAACTTAACACATTTCGGACTTATCACATAGGAGTGTACCTTGGCGTTCGCTAGTTACTTAATACATCTACAACATTGCTTTATTTATTTATTTATTGTACTTTTACAATATAAATAATTTAGTTTCCTTTTTGTATTAAAAGAAAGTCACGTACTTAATGGTGCTTCTCTAAAAGAATATTTCCTGAATTGAGTGTTATCATTTACAAGCCAACATTAAAAACCAACAAAAAGGTGGCAAAGTAAATGCACAAAAACATCATAAAATATTACCCAGACATACACTTTTCGATGAATGGTCTTCATTTGATTATGTGTGACTTTTTTCAAGACAACATCAGTTCAAATAAAAAAATAAATAAAATTTATGGTCTGATATTTTCGAAAATGTAAGTAAGACATTTTTTCCTTTATTTGTCTTTAAACCCCAAATAGTAAAAAAATCACTTAAAATATTAAAAGCAAGATATGAGTTGACCTGTCTTTCTACTTGTACTAGAGCCCAAAAACAGAATTCTCACCAACTTAATACAGCAATACATACTTCTTGTAAGAAAAAGACCATAAAGAGTCTCCACACGTTTTACAACATTTCAATTTTCTTAAGAATTATTATATTGAGACACAGACTTTTAAACTATAAACCAACATCTATGTATATACAATGTGCATACACATATTTGTATGCACGGATGATTGTTTTTAGCCCATACAAATGTAAAATGAATGCAACTACGGTCTACATCTTTCAAAAGATCTAATAAACATTAACATGTATCTTTGTTTTTATTTCTGTTCATTTTTTTTGTTATTTTTTAAGATAAGAACGTGTAAAAGATGTCCTAGTTATTTGTTTTGAGTTAATAGTTTGATACTTTTTGGCCTCTTCAGTTAGTTGCTCAATTCTAAATATGTTTTTTTTTTTTAAGTTTTTGGTAAAACCATTTAAACGGTCTTACCAGTTTCTTTTCCATTATCTTTCAGTTTGTGGCTTATTTGTTTGTTTTGCAATTATTATGCGTAACACGTTAATATCTTGTTCAGTTGTAGTTGTAGTTATTTATTAAGCATATGTTTGTCTATTTGACCGCTTGTTTACAGTGTTCTGTTGATTCGGAACATAATGTAAACTCCATGGGTGGTAAATCATGTTGTTACAAAATAGACATGGTTTGATAGTACCAAACTTATTGAAACGATTATAATTTTCTTTTAAATTTTTTAAGAGGCATAAAAAATAATATTCGTCAGCCATTTACTGCCGTATTAAATAAAAAAATTTTATGCTTGAAAAATCAAAAAAAACTTGTAAATAAAATTTTAAATCAAATTTATATTGGCGGTATTCAGTGTTTGGTGCAAATGCTCTTGCGAAAAGGCAAATGCAAAATATCGTAGCTTTTTTGTAAAATCCAACAACAAAATATACAGAGTTGCCGTTAAATTTCACAAAAAAGCTACGATATTTTGCATTTGCACTTTCGCAAGAGCATTTGCACCAAACACTGAATACCGCCATTATTTTATGTTTTGCTATTAGAATGATATTCTGAAGGTGTAATTTTTAATGCTAGGATGTGGCAATAACCCACAGATTGAGTTAATCGAATTGATCAAGATCGACCCGGTCTTTTATAATCTGACTTAGAAAGATCATAACAAAAATGCACTCGGTAATTGACTTTGTAGTCTGTGCGTGGTATATAGACAAATTCTAGTATGATAAGCTGCTTTAAGAAATCTCTTTTTTGTAACAATTTTGTCTGAAAAATTCGCTTTCCTCGCTTTCAAATTGCATTAAGCTTGGTATTTATTTATAGATATATTCGTTAATTCTCAAACAATTATTTGATAGCTTAACCGTGTTATTACAAACGTATTTTTCCAGGAAGACTCGTGGCTTCCAAAATCATGCATTTCTTACTATTTTACACAGCACTTCTCGCATTTTTATGAAAAAAAGAAATTATACTTTTATGACATTTCTTATTTGTTACAGTTCTTGAATATTAATAAATCCATGAAACATTTTCTAATTGCTTGCATTCCAATGTATACATAATAAACCATTAACTTGTGATTTTGTCAAAAAAATTTTTTTTGATTTTGTATAACATTTCATTGCTTAACATGTAAATATCAGTTATTGTTAACGTTAACCTTGATAAATGTTTACATGTTAAATTAAAATTTTATGTTTAAAGGATAAAAACTGGAAAAGTAAATGAAATAGCAACACGTACCCGCGGCATTAGAAAACTTCAGAACTATTACTTGAAGCCCCTATAAATGAAGATAAGTGGAAAGACAATTTTGGAGGAAATAAACCAACAATTAAAAGGAATGAAACTACAATAAGTTCTTAGAATTACTTTAAAGTATGGATGAACGAAAATAAACAAATAGTGTTTTTATTTAAATGGAAAACAAGACGTGTTGAAATTTAATTCACCTGCTTAAATACTAATTTTCCATTAAAATTATTCTATAAATGATTTAACTGATAATGGAGGAAAAGACCAACTCAACTATGACAAATTATCGTCGTTATCTTCAAAGTCACCTGTCAAACTTATTGGAAATGCATGAACAAATTTTGACAGACATGTGACAAAAATTAAAATGACACATCTCCAAATTTGTAACAGTGTGCGCGTGTTTTAAGAGTTATTGTTAAAGAACATTAAAAAACAGGCAAGCTGGGACACGCATCCTATATCCTGCGGTTTATGTTTCTATAAAATTTCTCGTTTTAACCACTGGCTGTAAAAATTCCTTTCATACTAAACTCTTTATAAAATTTATTTAATTTTTTGTTATCCAATAATTTCCAAGAATTGTTTTAGAATTTTTTTTCGCTTATCATGGCATTACTGTCTATTATCCATTATTGAAGAAAAACTATTTTGTTGTAATCATTTCTGTTAATTCTCAATAGTTCAAGTAATTTCTCAAAAGAGCGATTATAACCACTTGTCAAAATTTGTGACAAGTTGTTATCGCTGGCATATGATCAAATTGTTAAGAGTATTTTTTTCAAAAATTATTATTTGACATACATACATTTATACATAGAAAAAAGTATGTCAAGCCTTTTATTATTAAATTAAAAAGGGGAGAAAGCAAAAGAACATTAAAGAAAATTCATTTTAGTTTTAACTCTAAAAATATTAGTTAACTGCACTACGAGAGCGATAGCAAAACATACAAACACTTATATAATTCAATTTTTTATTCTACCAATCACGACTGAAGTTATTTTAGTTATTTAACAAATTGGGTTTTCTTCAAAATAACTGTCAAATTTTAACTTTTCTAAGAATTGAGCAGGCATGTCGTTATTACCTTATTTTATAACATTAATTTCATATTACTTAAAAAATTAATTTATTTTACTAAACTTAACAGGTTAAAGTTAACAAAATTTTACTAAATTAAAAATGTTCATGCGTATTAAAGTTTAAAAACTTTGCCATTTTTGCAACTAATTCAAAAAATTGTGAATTTTAAAATTTCTTTTTTATAGTTTTTAAATCTGTTTAAACAATCATTTTTATTATTTAAAATTTATATTCGCACTTTTTCCCAAAATTAATATTTTACATATTTATTAAAAAATTAATAGTTTGATTCAAAACAAATTAAAATTGATTATTGACGGGTAAAGCTGGTTCCTATGCGCATTTCACTGTTGCTAATGCAGATCATGAGGGAACTTTACCCAAATATTTCTTAGAACAAATGGAGAAAAATTTCAATTTGTTCTTAATTGAACTATTAATATTTTACAAAATATGTAAAATATTAACTTTGAGAAAAAATGCGAATAAAAATTTTAAATACTAAAATTTTAGCGATTTTCATAAAAACCATCAAGTGGTCGATTCTGGTTCTGTGAGACTGTGAAATGAAAAGTTTTTTTATATTTTCATAAAGTTTCTGATTGTCGTTTAGTGAAGAAATGATAAATAAATTCAAATGTTTTCATATGAAGAGAAGAAGTGGAATGAAACAAATTGTTTTCACAATTTCACAATAATATGGTTCTTGTTTTGTGTAACAGTACAAAGAAGAGTCAATTGAATTTTTTTACGAACATATTTTTACACTTTCATTTTAACGGTGAAAAACGGAGAAAACATCGGCAGGAAATCTTTTTAATCATATATTTAGAGGAAAATCTGGGCATTACCAACGATAAGTAAAAATTTAAAAACTTAATAACAATAATCTTTTAAAAAGATCCAATTTGCACAAAATAGCGGGTTGTATAATTCTTCACAACTCCCTCACTTAAAGTATTAAATGTCATGCAGAATAGTGAACCCATTGAAAGAAATTGCATATCCAATATGGCCGCCAACAACATGGCGGATTACATTTTTTTCACAACTTATTATATATGGCTATCAAATGGAAGGGCTTTACTGGAAGAATACTGTACCACAAATTTTTTATTCATCACATAAAATCCAAAAACTTCACAAAATAAAATAAGTATAAAAAATTTTCAAGTTAAACAGTTATTCTTATATTATTCTACCTTCTTTTTTTATTAATCCCATTTATTCAAGATCTGTGTCAATTTTTAAGAAACGATAAGAACATTTTTTATTAAAAATTAGATTAATAATGAAGTTAAACAGTTTCATTGAAAAAATTATTATATACTAAACGATAACAAATAATTAAATTAAAATAGGGCATTGAACAGACTAAAAAAATAATAAAATCATAGGGCGCGTGAAATTTGTATCAAGAGTCAACTGAGGTTACGATCTTCCCACGATTATATTTTTTGTATGTTCAATGATTGATTTAATTATTTGTTAGCGTTTACTACATTAGTCTTTTTTTAATAAAAATGTTTAACTTTATAACTTTTATACTTATGTATTTTATTTTAATTTGAAGTTGGTTAGGTGGTTTTTACATGATTTTATTGAAATCGGGAGAAGCTCCGTGTTGTGGCCCTTACTATGCATTGTCATTGTTAGTAATAAAAAATATTTTTAATTCAGAAATCTGACAAAAATGGCTAAAAAGTGGTTATAAAACTTTCACCAAAAATAAATACATGCGGCTCAAGCTGCGATATCTGCATTTGACTTTTACATTTTATTAATGTAGATACAAAAGTTTTCCAGGTACAATGAAATGAAACACGTTTTTATTAAAAGAACGGGAATCGTAATTTGTGTAATTGTGAAATGATTATATGAAAAGCTCTTATGAAAATGAAAATTAAAACTTTTTTTCATTTCATAGTTTCACAGAACCATAATCGTCCCCCAGTTAAGCCTTTTTATACTTTGAATTTAAGTAAGTCTTAACAAATACCTTTATATTTTTTGAATTTTCGCCTCCCTGTCTAATGAGCCCATTATAATTAATCTGTTTGAACAATCCTTTAAAGAATATGTGAATTTAAATACAATCTTTCGTATTTATAATAAAATAATTTGGGTTTGTAATCTAATTTAAAATACAAATTATTTTTTATGAATACGGGGCTATATGTGTAAAGAAATATTTTTTTATACTTTGAATTTAAATGTGTTTAAACAAATATCTTTTCTGGAAAATACTTTGTATATTTTGAATGTGTGAATATAGATTTATTTTACGTTATTAACTTTATTATACATAATGAATTTGTACAAAATATTACTTACATCCCTCTGTTTATATTACATTTTCTGTGATTTATAACTTTTTAGATTTTCGAATAAAAGTAGATTTTTTCAATTGTTTTATTTATATAAACGTCCTGGGTTTCCTCCAAGGGTTTCTTCCCAACCCACACCTTTTTTCTCGGCAAGTTATTGCTCCCAAATAATTCGTCAATTCAATATTTGTAACAATGCAAGCCTCGCATCATAGTGTTAATCGTTTGGAAGTATTACCCAAAATTGGTCGTAATTTAATACTAAATTTTAAATTTTATATACTGAATCCAAAGTAATAGAAATTTCTTTAATTTTTATTTTATTAAAATTTTTGTATTTAAGCCAAAATAATACAAATAATGTACAAAGACATGATCCTTCGAGCAGGATAATTAAAAAGTTAAAAAATTGCATCAATAAATATTAAATTTTAAAAAAGCATACATATATAAAATTATTAAACAAGTTTTACTGCCGCGTACCGAATTTTCAATAGATGATGTTATATTTTTTGAAGGAAAATATTCAGAGAACAAATAAAAAGGTTTATTAAAAATGCGATTTCAATAAATTTCATAACAAAAACTACGATCGTCTGTTGTAAGCTTCTCTCTGCATTTTGTTACAGGCAAAGTATTTTGCGGTTTCATAGAACCTTCAGCAAAAAGGACTCAGCAAAGTCATTGTAAAAATTAAAATTAAGTATTCATACTATAATTCTAGAAAGGGCTACTATTTATCTGATCTATAATCTCTGACAGCCTTGGGCAATTACTAATCACGTAATAATGACAAATTGTGCTGTTCTTGACAAACGATTGCAGGGTGGGCCATTTAAAATTCGAACTACCGATAAATAAATAAAATTGGCCGCGTTCATAAGACGTAAATGTTGCGCTTTTGCTGCCATTTTTTCCATCATACATTTTTTTCGCTACATTTAGTCAACATGTTGTGCTTAGCTCCAAAGCTAATCAAGAGAGTTATGCGCTTTTATATTCTAATGGAACGCCATTTTGTTAGGCGGCTATTGCAAATTAATTTGGTAAATTTTGCGGTACAAATGCGATAAATTAACGCAAATAAAGAAATAAAATTAAATACTAATTTCAATAAATATACGTCGGCTTATTATGGTGTTTATTTATTTGAAATATATATTTAGTTCAATAAAAGGTTTAACGATTTTTTGAACACAGTACCGGCCAAGGCGAATTCATAACAGGTGAACTTAATACTACAACAAGTTAAAAACCACAAAAACTACAAGCATTTTGTTTTTGTAAAATCAAAATACATTGTCAAAAATATTTTACTGAAGCGAATAATTAAAATATTGAAAATTATTATTATTTAAAAATGTTTTGTTTTTTAGGCTTGTTTTTTTTAAATCCCTTGATATACTTAACAAATATTATTTTGCTGAAGATATCTGTTGTGTGGAAATGGTTTAAAGATCCGCTGATCAATTATTGGCTCCTGCCATCCGTAATGCTTTCAGCATCGTTGTCAATCGGTGATTGTCTCACCACCCACCCAAAAAATTTCCATGGATGTAAGTACACATTGAAATTTGATTGAGGAACAAAGTGTTACTGCTTTGTGGGCCTGTGATGTGTATGCTGAATCGGAAATTAGTTTTATTTTATAATTTAATTTAAGAAACATCATATGACTTAAGCCTATTGTTAATAAATCTTATCACTACTCATGGCTAAAGCAGGTTGCTTCTTCAACTGAAGCTGCTACTTTTTTGAAATGAATTTAGTTTTATATGTTTTAATCTTTATATCTTTTTATTAAAATTTTCGTTTAATTTTTCTTTGTTTTCACAATTAAATTTCTTATTTTTGGTAAGTTTATGTAAACAAAATCGAAAATGTACTGAAAAATTGTGTTGATCGGAAAGGGTACTGACAAGCCAGTCGTGGTGGTCACATGAATGATATTGTGTTCCATTCTTAAACGAGAAAATTCAACATTTCCAATAAAACCACAAAATGTGAAAAAATAATCCGTACTTTCTTTATAGCTGATTCAAATATAAAATTTGAAATGCCTCACACAGCCAGTTATTATGAAATATAAAAAACAGCTCGTATATTACAATTCCTGAGGGAGCTCGACTTTATTCGAGAAATCGACATTTCAAAATTTTAATAATGTGAATACGCAATTAATTTTTTCCTTCCTAACAAAATTTTTATTTAATTTTTTTTACTTTTGTTGTTTGACTTTCTATAATTTCTTTTTTGAAACTCAAATAGATTATTTGTTTTAAAACAGTTTGTAAGTGCCGTATCCCACACGAAAAATTCGATAAAGCTATTTAATTGAAAATAAGGCTTCCAGATTCTTTATAAAATTAGCGTTAAAATACTCAGCACCAGCATTTGCTTTCTTCCAATATACATACACATAACATTTTTTATTTCAGCTTGTTCTGCTACTAGAAATATTCGTGATTTATTTTCATATTACTATTAGAATTGTAATTCGCTTTTCCAAGTTCTAGTAGCACAATGAGCAGATAGAACAATAATATCAACTAGTGTATCCAGCGGTCGACTCAATTGACCGCATTCTAGATATTAATATTAAGAATTTACATAAATACATTCGATAAAATAGAAAAACAAAAAACATTCTAAAGAAACAACTTAAAACTCTGTCCCATTTCTATGCAAAATCAAATTGGACAAACACAAATCCAAACTTTGTTTATTTTTCAAGTTAAAGCCGATAGATGCATGTGTAATAAGTGTGCATGTGTTAATAGCAAATTTAAACGCTTATAGCTCCCTCAATATCAAAACCGTTTAAAAATATATAAATCTTTCCAAAATCAGTTTAGTATAACGGCCGTAAAAGGAATAAAAAACCGTGTTTGCCTAATAGTAATATATATACATTTATGTACCATATTAGCACATACACCGCAGCAATTAATTGTCGTACCTTTTAGCAATCTGGTGCTGCTATTTGTTTATTGATATTTATGTGGAAAAATATAGTTTATCGTATGTCCCAACTTGTAACAAAACAAAAGGGGACTAAGGTAGCAGGTTAAAAAATTTGTTGTAAAATATGTTTCTTGAGTATTTATTTTGATTTTTTTTAATAGTGCTACTAATAGTAGCAGTTATTAGAAATCCTCTTTAGCAATTTGATGCTGCTATGTGTTTAATGACATTTGTATGAAAAACTGAATATAAACACAAATTTGAAGTTTGTATAAAGTTTTTTTGTTGAGGATTGATCTAGTCTATATACATGCATTTCATTGGTGCTTATGTGAAATCATCAGGAGGCCCCAAAACACATTATTGAAAATTTTCAAACCTCTTACCTTCTTTATATTGATAACAAACACAGACCCATGAAATTGTACTCCCAATTCACTGTGTGACGTCTTAACACTCTCCCTTAGACTTGGATCCAACTCGTTCAGTCGCTCGCTTTAGACAAAAAATCTTTCATCGAACCCATATAATTCAAAAGAGTTTGATCAAAGGTTTTTGTCTAAAACGAGCGACTGAACAAGTTGGAACCAACTCTACTGTTCCTCTTTTCCTTTATTTTCCTGCCTGGTAGTGAATATTAAGATATTTTTTCAGATAATTAAGAATCCATCTTGCTGAATCTCTCTATTAGATATAGTGCTACTAAATTACCTATTTGATAATTGAGTAATCAGGTCTAAAAAGTTTGTTGTACCAATAAATGTTTCTGTTTTTTTATTCTTTCACACGGGAAACCACATGAAGTGTCTATAGTTCATTGTGTATTCCATGAAGATAATATGTATGTATGAGTATAGGCTGAAGTTGATTTTTCAAAGAAAGCAAAAAACTTATTAACCCTTTGATGGACGTGCAAAATCGGTATACAAATAGCTAAAATCCGGACGAAAAATTACTACTGCGATGTGGTTATTAATATCAATTTTGTATTTATGCACTTTAATAAGTTCTTCATCAAACATAAAACAATTATTGTTTGCTTTTCTTAAAATTTTAATTAATTTACCAGCGCAATTACAAACAGAAATTTCTCGTGAAATTTTTTCCTTTTTCCTCTTCTCCTATTATGAATATAAATTCTCTCATATTACTTTTTGGTCCGTTTTTATAAACCGTGTATAAGGATGAAAAAATATAAAGCTAAAAAGTAGTTATTCTAAATATATTTAAGTTTGGGTTTTCCCTAAAAAAAATGCCTCACAAAACAGAAGGGAGTTTGAATTATTTGAAGAAAGGTTTTCTCGAGAAAACCCGTTCCTCATTAAACAAATTCCTTGCGAATATTTGTAATTGGGATGTATGTATATGATTTTCCATACATTTCACACCACAGAAAGCTAAATCTTTAAGTTAAAAAAAATTCCTATGAAAATGTTTCTACTTTTATTTTTTTTGCCAAATACGGAACTAAATTTTAAAATATTTTATGACCAATAACTGTTTCTGGTATTGGCTGGTAGGAATATTTTTTATTGCCCAAGATTTTAAACGTAACAGTTTATAGATCATGAAAGACCTAGTTTTTGTTTATTTCTAAGCTAATTTTCTCACTTAACGTCAGACAATAATGCTAACGATTTTTTGTTCCGCCAATGCGAGTTGTGCAGCAATTGTAAACGTGAAAACGTTAGGAGTCTGAAATTGGAACGTAACTTTAATAGAAATCACAGCAAAGAACAAAAGAGAGGTATGTACACAATTATAGAAATAGAAAGAACGAATTAAGAAACATGCTACACCAAATGGCACAAGTGGCTGCTTCACTTCAATCATTGGCATATTTGCACAGCTGCAAGCTCGGGAGCTTACCGGTTGACTTTAAGCACAAGAATTTCTTCAAAAACATCTCCTCTTTCATTGTTAACTAACTAAGTATAAAAAGTACAAAATTTTCGTCCTACCACTGCCACTACCTCAATGTAGGGCAATAGTATCTTAGATTATTATGCAACATTAGTTTATTAAACCATAAGTTTTTTCCCTTTGTTTTATTTCCTTTATATTTATTTTTGGCCTAGCAATATGAAACCGTAAAAAATTCGTGGCAATAAAAATTTTAATAGTTTTTGTATAAGAACAAAAACAATATGAACCTAATTTTCTTATGAACATCCACAAATAAAATAAAGGTTAGACTGTTAGACACGATCATCTCCTGCTCCAAAGACGGCTACATAGCTGGCAAGCAGAATGTCTGATTTTATTGCTAAGTAGACTGTTTGTTTGGTTACTTATAAAGAAATACCGTATTAAACAAAATAGAAAAAGGAAAAACAACAGCAAAATTATGGAAATGGAAGGTGGTAAAATTAATGCTGTTGTTAAAGGGGTTTACACCCACCGATTATGTAGTTTAGATACATTTGATTTTTGTGTTCTTCCTTGTTGCAAATGCTTGTAATAAAGTTAGCATTTGGTTTCTACAATTCTGGCCTAAAAATAACATAAAAATATAATGAGTTAAAAAGCTTCATATTTCTGCTGTTATTCGGGTAATAGTTAAATTGTTGGCACGATTTGTATGTGAAGATATTTTTTATTGGAAACTTCAAAAATATATGTATATGTGTATGTATGTATAGAACTTTTTTTCTAAAAGAAATTTAAAACTCACACCATTTGTAGTTAAGCTATTTTCTGGATATTCACACTTATGACCTTTTTTCAAAAAACATTTGTGGACAGCTTTAGCCGCGCTGTATTCACCAAAATAGCAAATAAGATTTCAAAGGGAAAATTGTACAAATTTTATGATTTAATGTTTATTTTCTTTTTCTAAATAAAACTTTTTCTCTAATTTTTGAATTGTTATTATTTCGATATTTTTATGGGTAATTTATGACTGCTTGAAAAATAAGGAAAAAGAAGCTTCAACAATTTTTTTTATTATTATTGAACATTTACTTGCTGGTACTCATTATAAAGTAATAAATTAATCAATTTTTGTTTGTAACTAAAAAAAGGCAAATTTCTAAAAAAAAGTGAGCAGAACTTATTTATGACCTTTGAAAACAGTGAAATTGAAGTTAAGAGTAGAAAAGGTGAGATAATTTTAATGTACGTAGTACGAGTATTTGTGTCGTGCTCGATGGTAAAGTTAATAAAATTAGGCTTCATTTTGTAATAGATCTTAATTTAGATATTGTGGGAAAAAACTTGGTTTATATGTTGGCTTCAAATTGACTATAAATCGTGTTAGCTTTCATCGCAGTTATTTTATAAAAATAAAAAATATCCGACCCTTCGAGATAAACTGCATAGTCAATAGGCTTCTGATTAATAAATATAAAGGCGAACCTGTCCAAAAAAACTCTTCCCTGGATGCCCTTACCACCCATCTCTTTCCACAGTGAATGTTATCCGAGTCAACAATTATGTCGACGTACCCTACAGTTACTGTGTACTGTGCTGTTACCAGCGATTATTCTGATCTTAAAAAATTTCTTGTTGCTGTTGTATAATAGTCATCGTAAAATATTCATATAACTCTCAAAGCCTCCCGTGAAAGGTTTCGGAGGCAACGGAGTATGTGGCCTATCAAAGACTTCACTGAAACGTCCACTTCTAGCGAAATCTGTAGAAAGGTTAATATTATTCTCATCACTTGTTATTAAATTCAGGGGCAAATAACGGCGTTCGATATCCAACGAAATCCCATAGAGAATTTTTTGAATTTGTATGGAAATATTATATTGTTCAGCTAGGCTTACAAGTATAATGTTGGTTGAACAGAGAGACCATCCGACTTAATCCAACTAAAAAGACAAAATTTAATTTTTTTAATAAAGGAACCTAATAATGGACTTATCAGCTTCTAACACAGAATTAATTCTTAAGGATCAGCGACAGGATAATTTTCGATGACACTTGAGGTAGATGGCAACTAGTATTCAGGTATCTTCTGTTATCGTAACTCCTTCAGGTCCTTTTTGTAGCTGGGATAATTACAATTATGTGATTTGTTCAGATTGATTGTGTTAGAATACTGTTATTTCTACCATAAATACTAATGCTTCGTCAGGGGTCACCATTAGCGAGTTTTTGTCATCAGAAATTAGCAATTTTCTAATTTTAGTTGGCCTTGATGTGAAAGAAGCTACTTCTTTTGAAAGAAAATTCAAACCATTTAATTTCTTTAGATAAATAAGCAGCACATAAATGAAGCAGCATGAAGCCATGACTTGATGCCATATCCGTGTGCTGATGAAACTACGGAAGCAATGTTTTGTTTCGTGTCACACTTCCTTCGCTATAACGAACATAAGGACGACGTTTTTTTATTGTGCTAACGCTGTTTATTAATTTAAGCTCGATCATACATGATAACTAAAGGCTTTACTGTTTTAGAATTTAGTGCGGCATCTGGAGTTCCCGATCCTCTAGGTTATTACGTAGGCAAAAGTTAATTAATCTTCTTTACAATTGCTTTCATCCAGTCCAATTTAGTACTTTTTTGTATTTTATCACAAATCAAGTAAACAATTTCGATTATTTTCTAACCAAAATTTTGCAACATATTACTTTTTTTACAATCCAAAGTCGTAAATATTTTCGAAAGAGAAGCTAAACAAGTGCAGTGACTTAAAGACCTAAAACTCATACTATGAAATTAGATTTGGTAAAACTAATCAGTAGCTTAAAATTATCCAAGCATCTAAATTTTATAAATCGTTATACGAAAAGCGGCTTAGAGTAAGTAACAGTTGTTAAGCTTACACGAAACCAAAGACATACAATCTCCAAAACTAACAAGATTTTGCTATCAAGGTAAAAGGATTCTTAAGAAATTACTTAAGAAAATTGACTTAAATAAACGGCAACAATTCACCGGAATTCACACTTTACCAAGGCAAACAAGCCAACATACAGCCAGTCATGCAAAATGATACAAAGAACAAAAAGTGATTATCGATTAAGCCGCAAATAAGGATTAAGGATTTAAATACAACAACAGGTACCCAGGGGCTTAAGATGCTCATTGTTATAAAAATATTTCCAAATACCTGTTAAATAAAGTAAATATGTATAATTGTTTTATTATTTCTACACCAACACAATTTATTGCGCTGTTACATTAATTTTTTTGCTTCTATCTAACTACTTAAACCAGAACTTGCTTACAGATATCTGTCTGTGCCTATGTCTACCTGTCTTTCGTTATGTCTGTCTTTAGAGCTGTCTCTTAAACTGTTTGTTTTCAATATTGGTCTTCTCAGGAATTTGTAATTTGAAAAAGAATAAGGAAAAAAAAATTATATTTTGACAAGTGTCGGCATAATTCACCTGATGTTTTATGACAGGCTTAATAACAACAATCCAAGCCTTATAGCTGTCAGTTTTAAATCAAGCCATACATAAACTCACCTTTCAAACTTGTAGGCTATAAGTATTTACTGTACTGCACAAGTTAATTTGTTTACTCAAAACTTGTATGCAGTGAATTCCATTACATATTTGTATAAAAAAAGAATTAAGGTTGTGTTCTAGCAATGAATTTCACATGTTACAAATTCAATTTTAAACGCTTTCAAATTGAGATTTCATGTTGTATTTTATTGTAGCAACATATTTCATATGTTTTTTTTAAATATCTCGAAAATCTTTTAAGTTTTGGGAGAAAAAAATTAAGCCCTTAATTAGGTAAGCGGCAAGTATTGTTGTGGCAATGAAATTTTTTTGGAAATAAATTTGTGGTTTATTTAAACATTTTACAGTAATAAAAATAGATAAATTTAGAGGAGAAAATAGAATTGTACATGTAATAATTAAAATAAAATGCGGTTTTTTTTGTTAACAAATTGAAAATAAAGACAGCACATGATATCGGATTTTACAAATTGTTTTTAAGCTACCATATGGTGAAAAGAGGGGTAAATATTTCTTTATGGCGTCATGCAATAGCTTTATACAATTTTGATCTCCAATGCCATTTGATCGGTTAATGGAAGTTAAAATTAAATAATTTAAAATAAATATACTCTTTTTCGAAGGCATTTGTACGAATAATCTAAATAAAAAATACATATATAAGTAACCGCTTGATGTTGATATCACAGAATGATGTAAATATAAAGCAACAATGGGCAAATCTGAAGGTATAAAATTTTTTTTATTTAATACTTCAAAATAACTGCTTGAAGCCTAAATAAGAAAACGCCCAATGAAATAGTTCGTAATCATCCAATTCCCAATGAAATAGAACATAAAAAATTTAATAAATCCATATAAAATTGAATTAAATAAATAAAAAAATAATAATTCAATTAATACCAAAACTCGAAATGAAATAATTTTCAATTTTTCGGAATTTTTGCACAATGGAATAAATCCCATGAAAAGGAGAAATAATTCCCAATGAAACAACTCAATAAAAGTATAAAATAATATATAAACACATTATGCTCTTTTTTTTAATATTTTTCTCTGCACACAGCTCAGCTCAGCGGACCTAACAGTTGCTAAGGTCGAGCTGCCCGAAGACAGAAGCTTCCTCATAGCATCATGCTACATGGCACATGACAAACCAGCACCGCCAGACGAGCTGAAAGCGGTTATGTCATCTATGGGTGCCAACGAGAACATCATATTATGCTGTGATGCCAATGCTAGGCACACAATATGGGGCAGTAGTGAAATCAACGAAAGAGGTGAGCATATCCTAGATTTCATTAATTCCCACAATTTAACAATTTGTAATTCCGGCAACTCGCCGACTTTTATCTTTCCGAGCTCGGACAGATTTAGAGGGTGGGAAGAAGTTTTGGACATTACTCTTACGAACGACAAATTTAGATTTCTGATGGACAAATGGAGGGTGTCCAATAAAAGATCCTTTTCGGATCATAATTGGATACTCTTTGAAGTCAGACTTCAAAACAAAAATAAACATTGCTTTAGAAATCCGAGGAGAACAGATTGGAATAAGTTCAACGGGATTCTAAAGCAAAAACTAAAACGAGTACCAGAGATCGAGAATACGATAGAAGGACTTGAACACCATGTGGACATCTTCAACAAGGCTATTACTAGAGCCTTTAAGATCTCCTGCCCCTTGACAAAAGCCCGGAAAAGCTATCCTCCTTGGTAGAACTCAGAACTCTCTATTCTACGCAAGGAGGTACGTAGGGCTTTCAACACAAGCTACGAGAATAAAATGTGGAAACCCTATCGCGATAAGCTGAATATATATAAAAAAGCTATAAAAATCGCCAAACGTAACTCATGGAGAAACTACTGTGAGTCCATAGACAATACCAGAGATTCTGCAAGGCTTGCTAGGATTCTGGCTACGAATCACTCTTGTCCAACTTTTATAAAAAGGGCGGACGGCTCCTGGTCAGATTCCTCTTCGGAATCCTTAGACATACTACTTAACACTCACTTTCCTGGCTGCAAGGACGCGCGTAGTGCGAACAGCTTTATCAGTGGGCAACAAATGACTGTAAATTATGAGATAATATCCTCGGATAAAATCTCATGGGCTATTGACAGTTTCTCACCGTTTAAATCGCCAGGTCCGGATGGCATCATGCCAAAGATGTTACAGAGCGTGAAAAGCTCCATCATCCCCTGGCTTTTTAAATTCTATAAACTCTGTCTCTCTCTTAGCCACGTTCCGACTAGCTGGAGAAAAGTCAGAGTCGTATTCATTCCGAAGATCGGTAGAAGAAGTCATGAAGACGCAAAGGACTTCCGACCAATCAGCCTCTCATCTTTCCTGATAAAGACATTGGAAAGACTACTAGATACCCACATTAGGCAGCGGCTACTGGGATCGTCAAGGCTCTCAAATAGCCAGCATGCCTATCTTAAGGGACGCTCCACAGAAACAGCTCTACACGAAGTAGTAGGTTTCATAGAGAGATCTCTGGAACATAAACAATACACTTTGGCGGCCTTCCTAGATATAGAAGGTGCCTTCAACAATGTATCGGTGACAGCCATCCAAAATGCTCTCCAGGACAATGATGTAGAGGATTACATCATACACTGGATAATAAACATGCTGGGGGCAAGAAATGTCACCGCGAAATTAGGTAACAGCGAGAGGTCTAAATGGGCATGCAGAGGTACACCGCAAGGTGGGGTGATCTCACCCTTGCTCTGGCTTCTTGTTGTTAACACAATACTTTTCAGATTGGATGCCGCGGGGGTAAAGGTTGTGGCGTACGCGGATGATGTGGTAATAATGGTCTCAGGGATGTTCACGGACGTGATTAGCGATATCATGTCCAACGCTTTGGGCACACTCAGTAACTGGGCTACAGACTGTGGGCTAGGAGTGAATCCAAACAAGACGGAACTGATGCTATTTACCACAAAGACCAAGGTACAGGACTTCAGACTTCCTCGGCTGAAGAATCATCAACTGTCCCTATCGGACAACGCAAAATATCTAGGAGTTATACTAGATCAAAAACTTTCATGGAAACTGAACGTTCAACACAGGGTTAGAAAGGCAACGGTTGCCTACTATTCCTGCCGTAGGATGTTTGGCTCAAAATGGGGCTTAAACCCCAACATGCTAAAATTGGATTGGAACAGCAATCGTGCGTCCAATACTGACTTACGGCTCTGTAGTATGGTGGCCGGCCACAAGTAAGAAATACGTGGTAGATCAGCTTTATAGAATACAGAGATCCTCCTGTGTCGGGATAACAGGATGTTTACGTACTAGTCCTTCGGAGGCTCTGAATGCTTTACTTAACCTTATTCCGATTGACCTTCATGTATTGGCGGTATCCTCTAGCAGCGCGGCAAGATTAGCGGCATCTGGGTGGTGGAGATCAAGGTCGTATGGTCACGCCAGAATCCTGGATCAACTACCCCCTACGCTGAGGAAACCTACTGATTACATGATACCTCATCTGAACTTTGATAAGGTGTTCAAAGTTCTATTTCCATCCAGGCGGGAGTGGAAGGGAGGTAAAATAGTTAGACAATATGACGTCAGAGTATATACTGATGGATCAAGAATGGTCTGCGGTGTCGGCTCTGGAGTCTTTTCAGATGATCTAGGTATAGAACGTTCCTTCCGTCTCCTAACGAAGCCATAGTTTTTCAGGCTGAAATTCTGGCTATAAGGGAAGCGACCAGAATGCTGGTCGACAGGAAGCTACAAGGTAAAGTCGGCATCTTTGTCGACAGCCAAGCAGCGCTTCTATCCCTAAGATCACATACCATATCCTCTATCCTAGTAGGGCAGTGCAAGAGGGTGCTATCTAGACTGGGTGATCAGGCTGATCTCACCCTTATCTGGATTCCAGCACACAGCAATTTATTAGGCAACGAACAGGCGGACGAGCTGGCTAGGGCTGGCTCTGCTCTGAATGCCTCCAGCGCCGAAACGGTAGCATTGCCGTTTGGCACTATTAGAAACTGCATCTTCAAACATTATTTCCATAAGGCTGAATATAGATGGCGCAATATAAGCACGTGCAAGGTTGCAAAGAAATTGTGGCCTTGCTATAATTTTAAGCGCTCAATACAACTAACACGCAGAAACCGCAAGGACATCTCGAGGGTCGTTGCAGTTATGACGGGACACTGGACGGTTGGCAGACATGCCAGTAGGATAGGTCTGTCCTACAACGAGTTCTGCCGTAGTTGTCGAGAAGAAAGCAAAGAGGAGACAATCTTCCACTTTCTTTGCGAATGTCCGGCTTTGCATATCTCGAGACACAAGTTTTTAGGCAATCATGTACTAGAGGACCTTTCAGATCTATCAGAGATAGGACTGAGCGATCTAATCAGATATCTCAATGCGACGGGTTGGATCTAGTATCAATCACTGTATCCGAGTACTTAGATACGGCTACACATAGTTTGACACCGACGAGTGTAGTGGTCCTTTCAAAAAGGAATCATATAGATTCTACTTGAATGCCTACGTGTAGTGGGCAGCCACGTAAACCAACCAACCAACCATGCTCTTTGCAAATATACAGTATGGCCCATCGAATGCTGGCAGTGCAGAACATACGGCAATTTGAAAATGCTTTAGAAAGCGAAGCTTATTTTGTAGAAATTTAGAAATTTTTTAGCAAGCCAATCCGGTTTTGGACATCCTTAAAAAGAAAAAATATTTACTCCCTTGCCGGATATAGAGATGCTTTAGTAAGGAAGAGAGAGGAAGCAAGAGAACAAAATCCTTAAGTGCGGTTAAATGACGGCAACTTAGAAATACTTAAGTAAGTTATTCATGATTCAATAAAGTATTTAAAAAACCACCAAATTGAAGAAAATGAGATACGTCACAAAAAAATTTAATAAGTTGTAAATTATTTTCTGGACGAAATAACAAGAAATTATTTTCTAAGTTTATTACATTGTCCGTTTTGTTTACAAAATGAAACAATTAAAAAAATAAATTGTTGCCAAAAATAGATAATAAATCAGAATAATTTGGCAATATGTTTATGAATATATGCAGTACACTTTTATTGGAGTTATTTAATTTATTTTGAGGACACTTTATTTCGAACGTTATTTCATTGAAATATGACTTTGACTGTTGATCAAGAGATAAGTTACTTGGTATATTTAATCATATTAATATCTGGATAACGAAAATAACATAAAATATTTATATTGAAATGAAAATTTTTTGGCTTAAGTTCAAATATGAGATTACCCATATCTTCTTAATTTAAGAAATTATATTTAGATAAATTCATTATATTTTATTAAGAGAGTACTATATATAGAACAATTTTTTTATTATTCATCATACTAGCAGAACGGATCAGTACTGATTTCGAGGTCGCTACACCATCTCATCAGCGTTCTTTGTTCGATTTTACCACTTTTGACGGTGGATACTAGTAACTAGGAATATGAACTATTTAACCGTATTATTTAACGAATTAGAATACGAAAAGTGCAACTTATTCATTTCTTACAAGTTATAAAATATTTTTATGGTACTATTTCAAAAGTCTTTTGGCAGATTTTTATCAGTTTTCCTCCCTGTATGAAATAAATTATGAGCAAATTTGATTTTTTATTTCGTATTTAGTATATAAAATAATAAGGTAATAAAACGTGGCTCACATTATTTTTTTTCAGACAAAATAAAAAACCCTAAATTAATTTGAAAATTATTTCTTAAACTCGAGTAATTTCGAACATTAACATTTACTCGAATAAGCCAAACTAAGTAAAGTCCTCACTCGATTATACGATGAATCCCAATGTTTAATTTCGATTAGTTGATTAATCGAACAATTGTTGAGTCGATTATAATTAATACATTTTCTAAATAATTGGTAGTTCGTTTACAATATTCATTCAATTTATTATGCAAACTTATACATAAATTATGATCACCTCTGGGGAGCTACATATTAAAAATTTGATAATTTCTACGAAGCTGCATCTAAAAATTTAGTGTGACACATTTTAATGAATTCTCTTTTAAACTTTCTTTAGTGTTTGAAACGAAGAAAGTTTTGTTTTAGAAACTTTGTCAAAATACGACAACAAACGCACAGTTGCAGCCAGCTTCAAGTCTAAAGAAAGAACAAAACAAATCGATATTATCTTTTATCCCCTCTTCAATAAACGCAAGATTTTGACAAGTAAAATTTCTCACTCTAAAAGCTGTCTTACTAATTAAAAAGGGCTAATTGCGGCATCCGATATCGTACGAAATCCCATACAACATTATTTTTTTCAATTTGTATGGAAATTTTGTTTGATATCGAATGCCGTAGTTTGCCCCCATATCACCAAATTTCTTTCTTAGTGATGTGAGTGTAAGGTTACTATTTAATATAAATATTACGAAATTCTACCATATCCGTCCTTGAATATTTTATATGTTTTGATGCTAATTGATAATAGTACTCGTAATAAAACCAGCTAATAGCTATTTCATATTCTGCTTGTACAACAGCATACAATCAGCAATTTCACATTCCTATTAGAATATGATAATAAAAAGGATCATTATGCTGCTTTGAATACATATTTTTCAATATAAAATTCTTAAAAGCACTTTAATTATTATTTGCTTAACAAACACAACAGTATACCTTTTATTATATGCAAACAATAGCAAACAATCGTCAAATAGGTAAATGTGTATTTTATTGAACTTTATTTGTATACTAGACCACTTTCTAATGCAAATAGCAGCATTACAATAAATATACAAATGCATAATACGACGTACAATAAACGTGTCCTTCAATTGCTATGGAATTGTACTGGGTTTACTTTCCCATATTTACAAAACTTAGTAGGAACAATGAAAATCTTTCTATTTTTTTTTTTTTTTTTTTTTAAAGAGAAGTAACACTCAGGCAATTAGTATGTCTACCAACCCGTAGGTGTGTTACCTTCTTTGGGAAAGGGATAGTGAGAGAGGACAGATGGTGAAAGAGAGAAAGCTTAATTTTTACAACTCTGATATTGCGCGTTGTGTTAGTTTTTAGATCAGTGTTGCAGCGCCTCTGATGTCAAGTAGGCGCATTAAATGTGTTTTAAGCTGTTGTAGCCATTTTATTAATTATTTTACTTCGCCGGCGATTTTGCTACAATACCGACGAAGGAGGGGCGCTGTGATGTCCGCTAGCATACACCAGTATCAATTGCTGCCAGAACTGTTCAGTGACCAGTGTGCTATGCCTTCATCACTTAAACAGTCTGACAACAACAAATACAATCGCATACTAATGCACATCTGAAAAATGCTGGATGTTATGACTTGTCTGAAGCTGGGCTCGAACCCACGTTCTTAGACATTATTTGCTTTGCAGTCAACGCGCTAACTACTTCAGCCAACAGCACCCTGCTTGTAATTAAACATTTACTATGTTATGAAAGCTTTATCTCTTTCGGCGGCATTGGTTTAATTTTTGTACCATATATTTTCCATATTTTTCGCGACGGTGGTACATTTTTCGTACCACATATGTTTTACGTTATCACTTAAGTCTCAAAGGTTTAAAAATTGAACCGCTCTTCATAACGGGACAATAAAGCAATAATGTTCTCAGAGAAATTTTCGTTTTGTGCAAATTGCGTATTTTATGTACATTTTATGGTCAGTGAAGCAACTTTTGTGGTCCTGTGGTCCATAAATTGAACCACTATAAAATATTATTTTTAACAAATATATAAATCATATAAGAATTTTTTCTGAATTTTTTTTAAGTTTTGATCATTTTTATTAAAATAAAAACATTTAATTTAAAAAAAAAAAAAAAAAAAATTCTCTGCTACATAAGGGGGTAAAATTGTTCTTGAATCTTTGCCGCTGAAAGAGTTATACAACAATGCCTAATAGTGTTGCCTGTTGCAGGTTAAAAACAAGGCAATATCACTTTTTGAAAAAAGATCAGAAAAAGCGAAAAAAAAACTTTATAACAGAACAAAAAAATTTTTATTTTAAACTTAAGATTTTATTATTAACATTGCTCAACAATTTTGCAGTTTTGAAAAAACTCGCCTCGTAAAAAAACGCTTATATATCGACAATATGTTTTTTTCTTTGCAATCGATGACGGACTTAAACAATTTAAATATAAACAAAATTCTCGAAGGACAGAACAAAAATATTTCAACAACAATAAAAAAGTTCGAAATAGGTTTTTCTTTAATACAATAAAGGCAGGTATGAAAACTTATATTTCAATATTTTCATCTATTTCTACGACGAAAAATACTTGTGTAGCATTTTGTATAAAAGTTATTTTAAATATAAGAAAATTCATTTGTGTTTTAATTAAAAAAAAAATACCTAAAATTAATTACAATGTACGAAAAAGAATGTCGAAAATATCCCTGTAAGACTAAATAAATTTAAAAATGTTCTTGTACTTTTCTTTTGAAATTC
This sequence comes from Gymnocheta viridis, assembly GCA_956483585.1. NCBI lineage: Eukaryota > Metazoa > Arthropoda > Insecta > Diptera > Tachinidae > Gymnocheta > Gymnocheta viridis. Next base: position 103,605,389 of record OY101441.1, on the reverse strand, counting down.
CGAGGAGCAAGCGGGAGTTTCTTCAGTAAATTTTGAAGTTCTGGCTTTCTGTGAGTATTTTTTAGACACACTCTTATGAAAATGTGAAATTAATGTAGAAATCAGTACCAGTTAGAAAATTGACTCAATAAAAATTCTTACAATTTAATATAAGGCAGCCAACTGAAATAAAATTGTTAGAGATCTGAAAATCATATGAACACCCTTCTTGCGAAGTTAATGCATCAGACAATGACATCACTTCTAGGCACTTCTTCTTGTTTTAGCAATTAGTTTATAAGAAATATTAACATAAAAAACCCTGCGTATAACTTTATAAATATTTATTTAAAAATAAAACCTTTTTTCGCCACGAGTAAAGATAATTGGGAAAAATAAAATTTCTCGTAGTAAAATTATTTTCAAGTTTTATAGAAACCTTTCCACTCTTATTCGTTCCAACAGACCTTACTCCAAAAAAATGCTAGAGCATGAAGTCTAAGAACAGCTGATAACAGATCTCACAATTAATTTTATATAGTTATCTGACAAACTGTCAACAAATGTCTATCACACCGAAAGAACATTAAATTAAAATAAAACAGATAAATTGCATTAATTGCCAAGAATTTGACTGCCTTCCTAAACGCAGCTTGCTTTGCAATTCAACAATGTCACGCAATCCCAAATGCAACCGGGCAAACTTTGACAAAGTGTGACATTCCCAAAGACATTCGTTTCGCAACTAAAATGAAAATAAACGCAACTAGCGCATTATATAAATTGGCAACAAGTAGTTTTCAAGTATGAAAAGTTCAAGACGCTTTCGTTTTAAAACAAATCGCAGGATCTTGATGAGCAATACAAAATTTCAAGCATCTATCGGTGTAGAAAAGTGGCTTGAAATATCGCAGTAGATAATAATGTAATGGATTTAGATCGCACAATCTTGATGGACAAGAACAAAAATATGTGAACATTTTTTTAAAGCTTTTTTCAGTATTTTTTTGAGCATTTTTGATACTAAGCGTTGGTCAAGCGTGATCTATCTATTAATTTCAAAATTGCAAACCAAACTAACCATAAATGATGAAACAGAACAAACTGCAACTTTAGGCTGAACAATGTTTTCCATACAATTTGACATATAATTTTGAAAGAGAATATGGATGAAATAGAATCTATTTTATTTTAATAGCGTTTTTTCTTATACTCTCAATTTTTGACACCCATTCTTTCAACGATGTTACCGTGTTTTCATGAAATCTCATACATGTTTCATACGAAAAACGGAAACAAAAGAAAAACAAACAATAATAAGAGAGAATTTGAATTATGGGACATCCGCGATTGCTCCTGAAGTTCCACATTTGTTCTGTTTCAACATTAAAGCAACTCCAAGTTGTCAAATCGGTTATCAAACAAAGCAGACTTGCCAATTCAAAGGTCTATCAGTCTTAAAAGATACCATTTTTTTTGCTATTCTACATGGGGTGTTTTTCCTGATTCTAATCTACAAAACAACTCAAAAAATTTAGTGCAAGTCATTATATTTTTTTTAATAAAACGTTAATATTCGCGAAGTATTCGTATTGATTTGGCAAATAGGAATACGAATACCAAACATACAAGTACTCGTAACATCACTAATTCATGTGTAAAAATTTATAACACCATGTATAAAATCACTTTTCGAGAACAAAATAAACCATTTTTTTCTCCGACTGTTTTCGTTATTTGCTGGATCTCCTTTTGAATTAACACCATCCATTTTTTGATTTTTTAATATATTGATTCCCTATTAATTCTTTATTCAGGAAAAAAAATAACGGGCGTGAGACAATTTTCCAAAAGACAAACAAAATGATAATTAATTCCAAACTAAGCCACATTGTTTTCGGAGACCACAGCAGCCCTTCGCAGCTGTTCATATATAAAATGGGCTACACAACCATTATTAATTCTAATTTACACAAAACAAGCATGAGAAAAGAATACTGAGCGCTTACTGCTAAACTAACTCTTGTTACACTCTGCTTTTATCTCATGAGTCTTTTTCTTTCTTCTTGTTATTTTTACATAAATCAAAGTTTTTTGGTATGATTAATACTTAAGTATTTGAGTCATATATTTTGTTTTTGATAAATTGCAGAATATAAAACCACATATAACACAGTATTTCACTACTTGTAGCAAATAAGAAAGAATCTATGCCCTTGATTATATATCACTTCTGGACTAAATGAAAAATAAGGATTTGGAAACTGTGCAGAATTAAAATTTAGTTTTATTAAGAATCTATTTTTTTAGTAAATACGAGTACATTGAATAATTTTTATATGTTTTTGTTCACATTCTGGCTACTTTTTTGTTTCATTATGAGAACCAATTATACTATTTTAAAATTTTTTGTGACTTAATGACATTATCTATTTGGAGAATTTAGAATTTCAATATAAAGAACTTTTAGAAATGCACGATAATTAAAAGCTTTTACTCACACTAGCAAAGTAATAGGATTTACATAGAATATACAAACAATTGCATACATTTAGGGAGGTGGCATAAGCTACAACCCAGCGGTTAAAAGCAGGAGTTAAGATGCCATCTAAAAGGCCTTACTTATCAGACATGGTCGAATTGCTTCGTAGGTTTTATGTTCTCATGCAGCAATTTTAAAAGGTCTAAACAAGAATGCCTTTATTTTTTATTTATTTTTTTTTTGACAAGAGAAGTAACACTCAGCCAATTAGTATGCCTACCAACCCGTAGGTGAGTTATCTTCTTTGGGAAAGGGATAGTGAGGGAGGACAGATGGATTCCCAATGATGATTTGAAATAACGCTTGAAAGTGGTCAAAGGCATTTACATGTCAAAGACCTACCGATCGCTTTCAAGCTTCAAACATAATTGAATGAATTTGTATTTCTTAATTGTGTTTCTTTTATTTCTTGCAACAACACGAAAAACTGAAAAATAATACTTACTTTTGCTTTTCAAGAAAAGAGAAAGGCAAGCAGTATCGAATTTTTATGAAACGAACGGCAGCGTTTTCTAAAAGATATTTTTGAAGAGAATCAAAAATATAATTTAGTTAAAAAATAAGGTATTGGAATGCCTTCAAAAAGGGCCGGAATGCAAAGGCCTTTTCGGATTTACCGCTGGAAAGTAACTGGTGCTATTATTCTATTATAAAACAAATATTTAGGACTAATTGTAAATTGAAACTGTAAAGCGCATCTGCAATAGACAGCAAGTAATATAAGCAATCTGAATTCAGCGGATGTCTGTAATTAATTAATAAGATTTTAAAAGCATTTTGCAACAAGGACATTAAAATACATAAATGTAGAAACTATTAGAAAACGACAGTAAAATTATTTCAATGAAAGTAAATAGTTACATTTATTTAGTTGAAGGTCTTCTGATGATCTGATTAACAGAAATGCAGCTTTTATCTGACAACACATAATAACTTTATCATATTTATATTTATGATAATTGGCACTGCATTAAGTATATGAATCATTCTTTAATTTAGCAGCGGATAAAACCTTTTATAGTTTTGACGTCCAGGGCAAACCAATTTGGGTTTATTTTTATGCATTTAAAAAAATTAACTGTGTTAGATACTCGGAGTAGAAACTTGCACTTGGATTATTTTTGTTATGAATTCTTGAGTAGATGAATAACGCAATTTGAAAACATTTTATAATATTAATAAAAAAAAATATTCTCTCCTCTTATCTATACAGATAATGAATATTTCTCGTATATATTATGAAAGTAAACCAGTAAGAAAAACATTACAGTGCACCAGACGTGAATTCAACTTCAGTTTATGGAGAAGACATTTTAAATGAAGCATACAAATTTTAAAATAATCTGTTAGCAACGAAATTCAGAATATTTAATTATTTTTGTAGATGAGATATACATTTTTAATCGTCCCCTAAGTACCGCTAGCTACATGCATACAATAGAACATTGTGGAAATTTATAAAAAATTAGTTGCTGCTGCAAATTCTTCAATTGTTTATGTATCTTTTATAGTTTTTATTTTAAAATTTCAATAATTACTTTTTTCTTTTCTTCCAAAAATTTGACATCCATTGTTTAGTAATACAGACTAACTGTAAATATTGCAACTCATTAATGTCTGCTCACAATTATCTCTTTATTACCATTATACTCAACAATTTGTTCTGGCGGCAATTTATCATTAATGAACAAAAGGTTCTAAAAAATCAATTTACTCGCGACTAATACAAATTCCAGCCGTATTGAGTTTAGTTTTCATCATGTTTTTCTTGCACCTCACATTAAGATCTGTTTATTGAACAAATATATATCACTTTTATCTATTTTATCTCTGGTATCTCTAATATTTGCTTAAGTATTTAGTCGGCAATAATCAATGACCAGACAATTGTTAAAATATTGTAATGTTGTTACTTATGATCTTTTGTTTCGCTTTGAGCGGAAGAACTGATCTTTCTGCCTGTTTCTTATTTAGCGGAATGATGATAATTACAGGTAAATCGTTTTTGTTTCATGATAAGTTAAATAATCCAGCAACAACAAAAAATATATATACATAAAAATAAACTCAAAATAAAACTAATTGAATGTTAATTATGTTTTGTAATATGAGAAATAAAATTATTATTTAAATAAAGTAGATGAAATTAAATAAACTCTGGTGTTCTGCTTCTCTTATATTATATATTCATTGGATTTGAAAAGTTCTTAAAGTATGAAAAACCTTTCTTAAATGTTCAGGCCAGGCGGAAAGCTTTAGTTTAGTTCTATGTGAAAGCTGACAGCCGATTTAATAAATTTTTGGTTCTTTTGGGGTCATTTTGATTTGGAAATACATTGGAAATAGATCTTGAAGCGACGCTTAAAAATTTTCAAAATAATTTAGTTCGAGAAAATCATCGACAACGATTTTTTAAATAAATATTTATAAAACAAATATTTAGTTCAGCCTAACATGTGCGATTTTCTTTTAAATTAATCATAAACTTTATTCTTCACCTATAAGATTTTTTCAAACAAAAGCAACCCGTTATTTTCGTCTTAATCATTTACCAAACAATTCAATTGTTACAATTGAAATTTATGTGTTTTTGATCGATTAACAAAATCACCATGGAGCGCGTATGTAAGTGTCGCAAACATACAGCAGCTTAAACTCCACCTCTTAATAAAAGCAGAACGATATCTACAAAATCATAAATAAACATATAAGCACATATACATACACATCCATCCCTAAACAATATGCAATACATGCATACATGATTTAAAGTTCATTAAAAAAACACCATCCTAAAATAATCATAGCACTGTGTTGTCCGTAATCACTTGATTACATACATACATATATGTATGGGTACGGGAATATGTATGGACTTGGCATTGAAGTCTATAATTTAAGCAACATAAATCATAATTTTTGTCTCTCGCGGTACACAACAGAAAACCGCAATCGGACGTTTTACTATAAAGCAGCAGCAATTTAGTGATTGAGCCTTTTAAACAATGTATGCGGATTTATAACAATAACTGTTGCTGATAATATTGCTGTTGCTGTTGTAATTGTTGTTATTGTTATTTATTTGATTTGGCCGGCGCTGCTAGGCTTGCGGAAAAGATGTAGTCAGTACTAACGGCAATATTGTCAGTTGCACAAACAAAAGTTTTCGCAGCGAATTTAAGTGACGTGAAAGCGCTCAGGCAGAACAATGTGTTAAATAGTTTTCTATCACGAATGGTTAAGAAACCCGAGTAGAAAAATTATTAGGTTTAAAACAGGCTTAGCGAATCGAAATCTACTCTTCGAAGATCAATTTCCGAAATAAGGATTTTAAAAACAGTTATGCCGTTTTCTTTTCTGAAAAAATTTTTACAAATTTTCACTTTTTATCAAAAAAATTTTGTTCAAAGTTTTCTTAAGACAAAAGGTTTCTCTCGTAAGTGGTAAAAAATTTACTAATAAACCCACTATTTCGAAAAATCATTGTGCTGAAAACGGCACTCACAATCCCGTTTGATGGCCTGCCTAAAAGCCCGAATGTAAAAAAGTAAACAAAAAAAAACATTTAAATATTCAATGGAGTCTGATGGTATTTGAGTTCTTCTAAAATTTTTAGTTGTTGAAATTATATTTTTAAATTATTTTAATCAAAATTATTTGTATGAAAGTTTACAAATTATTCGAGTGAAATAATTAATCCTCAAAAAATCTAATGAAATCGAAATATAATAATTCATGAAAATTATGCGAAAAAAATCTTTCGGACCGAATTGAACGTCTCGAAAAATCTAATAAAATTTAATTTGAAATTATACCAGTAGAATTATTTGATTATTATAATGCTCCAAGATATGGGTAAATCCTGCGTGACGAACGCTACATTCGTACGCGTTTTCATATTAATAAGTACACTCAAAAGAAAAATCAATTCATCCGTACTTCAATCAATTCCTAGCGGGGTTAAAAGTACGGTTATCCCTGATTTACTAAAATAAAGTACAAAACGATTTATTTAAGATCTAAGACTCAAGTAAGTTCTCAATTTAATTTAAGAATTTTTTTCTTTATTCAAGATTATTTACGTAATTAAACAATTTTGTACTCATTTTAAGACTCTCAAGGATTGGTGTTAAATAAATACTTCAATAAAATTTTTTATTAAATTTTTATGTTTACTATTTTCCACAAACCTTTATAACTTTAACTTTATGGCATTGTTCATCTAAATTAAACAATAGCGATTTTCAAATACAATTTGTAATTGCTTCCTGGCTGTCGTTGTGCAATTTAATGATAATGTTGCTGTGTACCAACGACTGCAAAATATACAAATAAATTATGTTTAAAGTTGCAACAACTGCTTGGAGATAAAATGCACTGTTGCCTAAATCCAACGACAGCAGTATTAAATTATGAATGAAGTCCAGTAAAAAGGGAGTTGTATGAACGTTATTCTGCTAAATAAATAAAAATAGTAAACCTACAATTTGCTGCCTAACAATTTAATTAACAAGTTTTAAGTGATATAAATTGTTTCGAAAAATGTCGATTAAATTAATACATTTTTTGGAGAGATAGAAGATGTCTAATGCTAGAAGTTCAATAATAAATAATTGTGTATAGTTTTTTTGGTATTTTTAAACAAATATTTTTGTTACGCTCTTATACGATTAGTTCATTTCAAAATTTATTTTCAAACAAAAACTACCTTAATTGTTATGATAACTTCTGTTAGTCAAAAATTTACATAACACTCAATTCCTCTACTCATATTATCATTATTGCGCCGTATTTATATGTCCTTTCTTTTATGCCTTTAATAAAGTAAATAAATCATTTAACATTTACTTCAATTGTTTAGCTCTTATCATTTTCTACTATGCAATAACAATCTTAATAATTTCGAAAATACATAGAAAAAAACTCAAATGAATTCATTAAAAATTCGTATACATTTATTGTATGATTATTTCTTCAATCAAGATATAAAAATACTTTTTAAAAATATTTTGCCTACTTTTTCATTTAAATAGTTTTTGTCCGCTTGTAAAGGCCATCATGGATATACAATAGCAACATGTGGTTTAAACGCATGTTCACGCTTTTTATTTTTTGCCTTGTTTAACCACATATTATGGTCTTTAAATTGTTGGTTTTTCTATTAAACTCACAAGTACATAAAGCAAATGTAACTACTTGTAGTATGATACTCGTCTGTATTTTCCCTATCAAGATCATTGATAGTTTCTAAGTGATAATATTCAAAAGACTTTCCGTACTATTCAATGTACACATTCCGTTAGCAATATATCCTTGAAAACCATTCACATTTACATTCATACTAACATAAGAATAAAGTTTGTTTTCTTTTATATCATATATTTTCCTTTATATTTGAGTATATATTTTCTTACAGGAAGCTGAGCATATACATCACAAAGATGTTTATTTGAAATACGTTTAAATCCATGTGCGTGTAGAAGGAAAAACCTTTACCACAAGTTTCAGCCACATGTGCAGATTTATTTTCTTTATTTTTTTTCTTTTAGAAAATGTTGGTTATTGGCGAAGGTGTCACCTACATATGCAGCAGTTTATATGTAGAATAAGAATAAGATGATGGTGATGATGATGTTATCTTTTACATAATTCTGTGTAAAATACATGATAAGGTGTGCGTATTAACATGTGTTGTTAGATGAGCTTAGGTATTGGACATACATTATTTGTGGGCTATTAGAGACATCGAGAAACATAGATAGATTTTAGATAAAAGTAACAAGTATCAGTTTTGTATGCAAAAGGTGATAGATTCAATAGGAGCAACAGTAAGAGCAAATATACTTCTATATGATTATAAGAAGGAATAATTCGAATAATAGAAGTTATTATATTGTTTCAATATATTTTTTAATCTTTACCACGGGCATAATTTTATGAAAGTAAACCACATGAGAAAAGGAATCGGATTCAGTAGAAAACATAATATCGAAGAAAGACTTGAAAATGTGTATTCTTATACTAAAATTACCAGCTGTGAGTGGGAATAGCATTAAGTTCACGAGAATCTGTATTACACTTTTTTCTCTTGTTAGGCTACGATGAAGCAATGGAGGCAAATGATGTCTCTAGTTCATCTACTAACAGGTCTTCGGGACTGCTTGGCTCAATTTCAATTGATACTACGTTTGCCAAAATTAGGAACAACCGATATCAACTGTATCATTGCTGAATCACGAAATGTCGAAACCCCAATTAGATTTAACTCAACAATAGAGCATGTGGAGGTGGGCAATTAGGCAAAAATTATAACGGCTCATGAAGAAATTTCGAAAGGTGCGGTTGAAATGGTTGGCGTGAAAAGGAAATGCCCGGTTTGTTAAAAAAACACCTTATCCGGTTTTGTTATCGGTTTCCTGATATGAGTTTTCAACGCCAACTCCGCATAGTGGCGTTCCATCGCATGTGTCGCAGTTGTTTGTCAGCCAATCATTCAGGGAAGGACTGTATCAGCAAAGCCAAATGTAAAATTTGCAATCAACAGCAATATCCGCTTTTGCATGGACATAAAATCAAGACAATGAAGTGTGAAAATCGGAATAAGTCAACTACAATTGCTCGTAATATATCGATCCGCCAATCCATTTGTTTTGCGCCATCTTTTCGTCTGTACTTTCTTCCAGGTCGTTCGAAAATTCCGCTGCGGGCTGTTTTGGACGTTTGTTGCGAAATCAGATATATATTTGTAGGGACTTTGCTTCCAAATTAAAACTACAAACGCAAGAGGTAACAGTGAACAATTTTATCGAATCGAGTTGGAATAAATTCATGACACTTCGCAGCGGATTTTCATCATGGCCCGTCTGCAGAAAATGAAAGGCATTCGCACCCCTCCGGCATCGGTTGCTGACCCAATATTGGAGTCATATCGGGGCTTTGGGCTTGCTGACTCTAATTTTAACCATTCGAGAAATGTCTGCCTAGTTCTAGGTCCGGAGGTGATGCCTTTAATAATGAAAGCCCAAATACAGACAAGTCCTGGTCTTCCACTTACCCAATATACGATGTTTGGTTGGGTTATTTCGGGTTTGTCGCCGTTTTAATTAACTATTTTACCACAACTTGTGTCTCTCATGACTCAATCTCTACATCTTTACATCACGAGTCCATTATGACTCATATAACCTTAATTCTTAATTAAATCAGCAGGGGCCATTCAATTCATGGCCTATTTATTATACACCCATTATCTTTTTATTTAAAATAGTCCACAGGAATCCTTAAATGACTCAATTTTTCGTATACTAGTACTTTGCAACATACTTTATTGTTGCAAGGCGACTGCTAGCGGTAATAAAACATTGTCGATCAGATCTCTAGAATTTGACGAACTGAAAATTATTACTGCATCTAGAGAAGAAAGAAGTGCACTACGTGCTTATTAAATCTTTTATGTAAAAATAAGAAAAAACCGTAAAATCCAGAGAATTCGTTCTCATTTTGAATAAAATAAAAATTAAAATTATTCAAAATAACCCAGTCCAGGATATACGCCGAAACAAAATAAAACTTAAAATTAAGACAAATTTAGTTAAAAAATTTTGGATTTCAGGGGAAATTTATGTATTTTGTTAAATATTCAAAGATAAATTATCTGGAATTGTTCTATATACGTAAGGACGCCCTCATTTTGTGCAATCCATAATTATCACAACTACTCTTCCATTGTAACAACCAAATTCGTTACACTGTAGACCCTTTTAACGGAACATTTCATAATTTTGAACCTCGGTTATCGCAACTTTTAATTTTTGTTCTCAGTTTGTTTCTTTTCATATATAAGTGTTTTTTAACAAAAGTGGGTTTAAATTACTTTATAGTTCTGCAGGACCTGCCCTGCTTATGACCTTTCTATGATTTAATTTTTTCTTCATTCTAGTGCCAATCCCAAAGCAAACAAAAAAGTTGAACTCAATTTGCAAGGTAAGAGATCGATTGTGGGTGGCAGCCGAGCTTTAGTTGGCATGCTGAAAAAGATATTACAGTTGGCGAACGGCAACTAAAATTTGTCAATATAGATAGCTATTTCGTATTTTCTTGGCAACCATGACTTTTCAGTTTACAGCTGGTAGCGCATGTGAAGTTCGGTTTGCTGTTTATAATCGACATATTCTGTCGAGTTTAAGTAAAATGCAATAAAGAATAGATAGTAAAATAAGAAAAATTCAAGTTTCATAACAACAAAGAAACTCATTACAGTCAGCGATGACAAGAGCAGGGAATTTTCCCTTCTTGTAGGGAATTCATTGGAAAATTTCAAAGGAAGGGGAAAAGGGCCAGATTTCTCATTTTATGGCAAATGTAGGGAGGATATAAAACTTTGTTTTTCTTCCTTTTATATTGCGGTGTAATTGCGTAAAGCAGCCCACAAAAGTGAAAATGCAAATAAAAATCTACATTTAAAATTTTGTTACAGTATTACGCGAGATATTTCATACATACAGAAAACATCTTTTGGTAAATATAGAGACAACGAAAGGGAAAGAAATGTACGATTTTCTTAGGAATATAATTTTCATGAATAATAAAAACAAATTTGAATATTTTGTAATTTTTTTTTTGGTTTGATATAGAAAATAAGTCTTTTAAAATATACCTGTATATATATTAAGCCATTTAAATATTCAGTGCGCTCTTAGAAACAAAAGAAATCTATATCAGCAATGAATGCGAAGAAATAGAAAAAAATTGAGCAACAGCTCTTAAGACTTCCCTTAAAAATTAAATTATTTTCGAAGAAATGTAATTAGTACAGTCGTTTGAGGACTATGATTGCATAAAGGAGATTGTTAAAATTACAAATTTATGTTATTTTATTATAATTATTATTTCATTTTTTGTCTAGGGATATAAATGTACAAAATTTTGAAACCCTAAATAAAATGTTCTTTTTTCATAAAACCAATGAAGTTTTAGAGTAGGGAAAAATGTAGTGAACATTTTTTGTATGTAGTGAAAAAGGGGGAATTTTTTCGAGACGTGAAGAGATTTTGTATCATTTCTGCTGGGATCACAGATTCAAATCATAAATACTTAAGATGAATAAGCTGATTGACAAACTGCCTTTAAATCAAATTAAAAAGCAGAGAAATGTGATTTACTGCTTTTATACTAAAACAACATATTTCAACAATGTAAGATATTATTGACATTATTTTGTTATATAAATTTTAAAGGTAGGATTCGAATCTTTTATCAAGTTCCACGACATTTTTTATATAATTTAATAAAAAAAAACGGTAAATTTTTAATTTTAATACTTTTTTTAATATTATATTTAATTTAGCGATATTTTACGTAGGAAATGTAACCAATTTGGTATATTCGATCAAAATATTTTTTTTGTTTTTGCGAGATATTATTTTTAATGCATTGTAATGTAAATAAAGAAATTTATCAGCGTACAAATTTTTAAAAGGCAGTAAGTGAAGTTTACTCCTCTTATCTATAACACGGCAGTACAAATCTTGCTACCATTTTTTAACAGTACTGGGTCTGTAATTGAAATGTAGTAATATGGTGGGATGTCAGCATTAGTTGGGTGCACTTTTTATTTCCAGAATCCACGGCAGCTGTTGTGCTATAGCAGCACCTTTAAACGCTTTAGTCTTTGCCGGTAATACGCAGTTGAGAGTCCTTCAAAAGCTGAATATATTACGATTATTCCAATATTTCAGTTTTGGATGACTTCTTTGAGCATTTAAGAGTTAACGTTGACCATTGTTTTGATTTTTTGTGATATAGCCAGTATTTTAGAGGGCTATTACATGAAATTGACATCTTACTAAATTTCCATCGAAACAAAATAATATTTCAATAGGTTGTGTGACTTCTATTCACATTCTGAAGAGTATTTTACATAACGCTTCTTTAAAATATCAATAAATATTTTGCAAAAGGTAATTTTTCAGGAGACGTGGTTTCAATGTTTACCGTTAAATTTCTTCGAGACCACGTTATGTACCCTCCCCAATTTTATTTATTTATTTATTATTCGACTTCCTATACAACAAGACATAGTCTTATTAAGTGTTGTGTTTTTCTTCCGACGGGGTTTGATGCAATTTGGAATGAATTTCCGTCATCCCACGTCAAATTTGGTTGATAAACAGACCGGTTTCGGCTATGTGCCATCTTCAGTGTTCTCCCAGTAACTGTTTATCAACCAAATTTGACGTGGGATGACGGAAATTCATTCCAAAAAACATAGTCTTATATTTATAGTACAGGAACTGAATATAATCAGCATCTTTTCTTACATTAGCTGGAGTCAAGAATACTGTAATTATAATTGCAAAGGCATTTTAGCCTTTTTGATTAAGAATATATTTTTCTTATCTTACACTTTTTCAAAACGAATTATTTTCTTTGATCATACGACAAAAATCCTATTGAAAATACAAACAAAATTATAAAATTTTTTTTGTAATGAAATCGAAATCAAATCGGAATCGGTACATGACTGTTATTATTAGTTGTTATATATATTGAGATTTTATTATAAAAAATTAATTTATTCAACGGAAGATAAAGTTGGTGCTTTATATGGGAATCTTTCAAATTTTAGTGTTAAATTTTTATTCGCACTTTTTCCCAAAATTAATATTTTACTTATTCAGTAAAACATTAACCATTTGTGTTAAAAACAAATTGCAATTGATTATTGAGGGGTATAGCTTGTTCCTATGCGCATTTCACTGTTGCTAATGCAGATCATCAGGGAACTTTACCCAAATATTTCTTAGAACAACTGGAGATATTATATTAAACTTTCATTAAAACAAATAAAAAGTTTAAACAATATCAAAGTTGTAACAAGAACTAAATAATCAACCAATTGTTTTTGTTTTCTTACTTTACCATTACTACCTAGGCTGACTTTTTTTCAACTCTAATTGTAGTTGTAAGAGGTTTGTAGAAAATGTAAAAACAACAACTGCTATACATTTGTATAGAGTGATGTCAAACAAAATTTTGCGACCGTTAACAACGATAAAGTTAACAACAAATCGTATAACACTCTTTCATTATAATATAATATTATGTAAGATAATAATATTATCTATCTATATATCTTTGAGTTATTGTTCATTGAAAATCTGATCACTCTCCGAGTCAAAATAGCGCTTCTTGCTTTCGAAATCCTTCACAGTGTTGACATCAATTTTTTTTTGGTTTTAAGATTTAAAATTTTATTTAAAAGAAGTTAGCGGATATCTTCCTTTTATGAGACTAAAATTTTACTTTTTTAATATTTTTATAAATTATTTCATTTCTACCGTGCGTTAATTTTTTTACCCGATATGATATATGCTTGCTTTATTATATTCAATATATTTTATTTTACTGAATGGAAAACATTTAAAATTCAGTGCTTCTAATTCACACACTTAAGTCCGAAACACTTAGAATCCGTCGTACTTTAAACGTTGCTTTTTTGCAACTGACAAACAAGTAGAGGCGGAGAAAGTTGACTCAGTAAGCAGTTTGTTGACGGATTTTAACCTTTAAGTGCCTGAAAATTACAAATTTGAGTTCCAATTGCTAAAAAAAATCTCCTGAAAAGCTCTAGACCGCCTGTAGACGGTATTAGTGGTTTACGGGAATATTTTTTTAGAATAAAATATTATGCTTAAAATCAGTTTTATTTTCAACTCCTGATATAAAAATAAATTACTTGCTCCAACCAAATATATTATACACCTAAATGGTAAAAACAGTTGTTAGTTCTTGAAAATCATAGGTGGACGATGTTGGACAAAACGTGTGTGTATGAGGATTTTTTACACAGTTTCCAAGTTATTTTTGACCACCATTGTGTGAACCCAATGATGGTCGACCAACCAAACGTTTTTCTCGAGCGAAATTCTTGAAATAATCTTGTAAACCTACAATTCCTTTGTTGCTATTCTAAAACTTTACAACAAATTTTTTTCGACTAAGGCCCATATTCGCCGTCTTTAGTTAACTAATGACAATGGTTTAACTAAAGACTTTTCATATAAATGTCATTGGTTAAACGGCCATCCTTAGTTTACTAAAGGTTGTAAATTTGGGCGTAGGTCACTAATACCGTCACAAAAATCACCATTGAAACAAAACTGTTGTTTGTTTTAGCGTTATAGCCAAATATTATGAAAGTAAACAGTTAAAAAATTTACCAAAATAAAAAAATCCGTATTCAATTCAATCACTAAAACGTATTATTTTTTAATTTTAAATTTCAATAAAATCACAAGCAATTTAATTGCCACTCTGCACAAGAGTTTTGAATAGAATATTTCTTTCTTCCAAACTTCTTTTTTCATAACATATCAATCGATACCGTTGTTTTTCAACACTTAAGTTTTAAGGACGTAAATTCCTTAAATTGTCCTTTTAAATTGCAGTTTCTGATAAACGGTCTTATTTCTTAACGGGTTAAATCAGCATCATTGCATGGTTTCGCAATCAAATTTAATTGAAGTACACATTTTATTTCATTTAACTATGTCACAACACAACAGAAAAATCTAAATAAATTAAAAAAAAAAAATAAAAATTAATAGCTGTGGTACTAACTAATCAGCGTGCGTTAAAAGTTGCCCAACTCTCCTACTTTGACTTTGCGTTGACGCAGACGAATGGAATGAAACAAAGCTCATAAGAAAACCTGTGTTTCAACTTAGTTGTTAGTTAAAAAAGCGAACTGTAACGTGCGACGAAATCTATGTGCCTCCGCCTCTAGTAAAAATTCTTGCAGTCGAAATTATAAGATGTACAATAATTATATTTTCAATAAGCAAAATCCTCTTTTTGGCATACAAAGTATGTCATATGTCGATTTTTGGTAGACATAGTACAAAATACGCTCTCAGGACGATAAAATTTTGTAACGTAAGATAAAATGCATACTAAATAACTGCTGAGTTTAAATAAAAAGAGCGTGTGAAGTTTATTATGAATATTTAATAAACTCAAAATGGAAAGTTTTCACATAAGGCATCCGAATTTTAAGGCAGCGATAAGTTCATACTGTTAGCTATTTTTATACCTTTTTACAGATTTCCTTTTACTAGAATAAGGAAGCTGCCATAAAATCTGTCAATATCTAGAAATAAACACGCTTTTATTTGCGTGCTTGTAATTGCAACCGCTAAAATTTACAGCTGTAAGCTTAATTCACTATCTAAACAAAAATTTATTTAAAATTCAGATTCAATAAAATTTCTTAATTGCACTTGCTGAGGCAAATCATAATTAACGAAATAAATCTACAAAAATACCTAAAAATTTTTGTGTTAATTTTTTCTGTTGCAGGTGAATTATTGCGTTCCTTTTTAACAACAGGGTTGTGAAACACCATTCTCTGCATGCGTTTTGAAGATGATTTCACAAAAATTAGAAAATACAAATAATACTAAAGATTTCAAATACAAGGGGTGTTTGTAGAGGGCGTAAACTTAAACATATTACTCATAGCTTCTCTCTGACTCATTCTTAGGGAGACAGAGATAAGCAGCAAAGTGTAACAACCGCTGCAGGGGGCAAACACAGCAGGATGTTACACTTGCTAAGGTAAACTCTTTAAAGTGAAACAACAAAACTAGTTGCTTTTACTATTTCTTAAAAGAAAGTTTAAAGACTTTTGAATTCGGCTTCTTCCTTTCTTAAGTATTTTTTATTAACACCTTTGAGACGATATTTTTGTTTGGTCATTGCAGCATGTAATTATGATTGGCGCCTTGAAAGAAAATTTAATTTGAAACAAAATATTGTTGTTAGTATTTTTCATTCTGTGTTTTGAATTTGGTATTTATTTCCTTTTTATTTTACTTTTTTTCACCTCTTCTGTTATAATACTACGTGCTCTAATGATGAAATGGAGAAGTCTAATTATTTTCAATTTTAAAAACAATAATTTAGATTAACACAAAACCAAAAAGGTAATCAAATTGCTTGCACAAAAGGTGTTGGTTTTTAAAGTGTCGGTTTTGACATTTGGTATCCTTTAGTAATATTATATTTAACAGGATTTTCGTGTGTTTAAGAGTATCTGCCTGTTAATTTGTCTGCCAGTTTCACTATCAACAATAACACATACATGCAACAAAATTGCTGTTATTTCATCTGTTTAATGATTTCAAAATGACATGGCAATTTTTTCGCCATCAGCTAAAACAAATTCTCATATAGTATGTATCTTTTTGAGTGTTATAGAATCTTGTTATTTTGACACCTGCCAAAATTTCTGTATAATTGTTAATTTGAAAGATTCACACCTTGTTGTACTAATGTGAATGGAAAAATATTTCTTTGTTATTTTTCTTTAATATTTTACAATTGATGGCTTTTCAGCTTGATTGTTGGTGTTTTATGCGTTTGATAAATATCATTTGTGTGCTTGTCTTTATATATGTTTTTTTTTGTCGTAATTTTTGTTTTTAGTTCATGTGTCAAAATTTTAAAGTGTTATTTTTGATGTTGAACATATAACATTTGCCGAAGTTATGGCACCTTCACTTTAAGTATAATAAATATATTTTAAAAATTGCTTGCGCAGCAAAAACAAAAATAGTTTTTTTAACATGTCTAATACATATAAAATTTTCAGTTTAAATATGAGAGATCATGTGAGTGTGTATACGTAAGTTAAGCACATTGAGAGCAATGTTAAAAGGAGCTGGAGGAAAAAGAGGCTAAGTCGGGGTTTTAAAAAGGACAGAAAAAGCTAAATCACCCAAAAATAAAAGCTTTAAAAATGCAAAAAAATTGTTATTCATAAAAAAAACGAATAAAAGTCTAAATATTTTTAAATTCATATAAGTCAATATATATCATAAAAGGGCATTAGATATCCAACGAAATTTCCATACAAAATAATTTTTTTTGTAGGATGTAGTGGAAAGAATTGAGCCTTGTGGTACACTTCTTGTTGTTAAGCTAATGTCTGATTTTGCAGATCCAAAATATACAAATTGCCTTCTGTTTCGAAGGTACGATGAAATTAAGTTAACAGCGGTGTCTGAGAAATGGCACATGTGTTTTAATTTTTGGCAAAGTACGGTGTGCTCGACAGTTTCAAATGCCTTGGAGTGATCGAGTAAAATGATATCATGCCGTTATTCATCCTTGAGCGTAATTCCTCACAAACATCAGTAAGAGTAGATATACAGCTATGTTTAGGTCTGAAACGAGATTGCCTATCAATTAGTACAGAATAATCATATAAGTGCTTTAACATTTACGCATGGATTAATCTTTCAAATACTTTTTACAAATACGGCAGTATATGGGTCAATAATATTCGTCCCACTTTTGGAAAGGTATATCTTTTGCTTGCTTCCATATTAATAGGAATGTTGAAGTTGTTATTATTGTGCTCGTCAAGTGTGTTAATTTTGGAAGTAAATATGGTGTATTAAGTTTTATAAATTTTGGAGCCTTCATGCCCAACCAAATCTGACTTTATGTCAAAAATAGACTTTATGACATATTCCTGGCTAACATTCGCGAACTTAAATCATAACGAGTGTTCACATTGCAAAAGGCATTAGTAGTATTATAATACCTGCGGTTAGCATCTGGCAAAGAAATACTTGGAAATTCTGTATTTAGTTGGTTTACGTCGATTGTGTTCTTCATCCATGGCACCTAAAACTCTTTTAACCTCAGCGTAATTTAAAGGTGGGGTGGTACAATAAAACGTTTTCTTTTCTATAGCCCGCCATTTTAACAGTTGTAACGGCTCAACCTGCAACTACATTGAAATTATTAAAATTCACTAAAAATAAAGTGAAAATTTCACGGTCACAGTTCGCAAAACTAAGGCATTTTTGCGTTCTCGTGATGCACTTTCTCGTGATGCACTTGGAGACTGGTGGAAAATTTTGAGCAGTTGGGACAGTCATTGCTGCCAAAAAATAAACTCGTGTATGTCGCTGAGCTGGATACTGCTGTTGTAGCCAGCCCATAGCGTTTTTGGGGAAATCCCAGGATTGTCTATTTCTCTTCGATCTTTGGAATTGGGCATTCCACAAACGAAACGTGATTTAAACCTTTAGACTTTTTTATTTGGGGCTACGTAAAAGATATGGTCTATGCCAATGGCCTACAATCGATTCATCAACACCTAAATGAATTGGTGAAGTTCAGCAGCAAATTGGTGATAGAAAATAGATAGATAAATCGAAAATTTCATGAGCCACATCTGTCTTTGGCTTATATTGTTTTTCAGAATGATATTCCCTCTTGTTTACACTTAAATAAACATCAGCGCAAAATGAAAACTTTTATTGGAAGACCGTATGGATAGCTAAATACTAGATTAACCAATTTTAGAAACGAATTTTCTGGCGGCGCATTCTTAAATTGTCATACCTCTACCCAGAACTCAACTATTTAGTTAGCATTTGTCTATTTCTAAACATCATCGACTGATGGATTCAGTAATTTTCATAGAGCTATTCCATTGCGATCCTGATTAATTTTTTCAACGATACATAACTGATGACGAGACCCGGGCCTGCCCTGACGAAAGCCGACACTGAAATCGGTGATAACGTTAAAGACCAATTTTTTTTCTTCCATAAAATTATATTGAATTAAAATAAGAGCGGAGAGCAGTTTCGACCACAAAAATAACTCCCTTAAAAAGAATTATTTCTGCATACACCTTATTACCCGGATTTGGCTTCGAGCTATTTTCCTTTTTCTACATCAAAGGATATGGCACGATGGAAAAAGAATTCTATCAAATTAGTGATACCCTGTGCAGCATAAACTTATTTCGGAAAATTTCCGAAACTTGTATTCCTTGTGGGTTAAAAAAGTTGTGAACTCCCTAGGCAGAGCGTATTCATCTAACAAAAACACTAAGCATGATCAAAAGCTAACTAGTTGACAAAGAACAAAAAGCAATAGTGCTTAAGTATTAACCAAAACAATATTTTTAATCTTAAGCATGGTATGCTGTTCATCATTTTCTACGAACTGCTCTCAGAAGTCCATATAAAAAAAATTCATGCGAAATAATTGCAAAATACAATGGCCGAAGTTGTACTCTGTTCATCTTGTGAAAACATACGAAATGTTTCTGGCAGCATTATTATTTCAACCATAACATGTTTCTGGCCACATATTTTTCAACTGCGAAATAATGTAAGCACGACTTATTTCGTGCGCAATTGCAAACAACAGATGATCAGATATTTCTGGGCGTTGTGGATTTAATTTTAAGTTTGCTGCCTAGAAATAATTAAAATAATGGAAAATAATGTAAATATAATACAAAATGAAGGTGAGGGCTTTTTGAAGAACGTGTGTGTGTATTCAATGAGCTCCTCCGCAGCAGCTGCGAGATGTATTAATTGATACATTGCAGTACAAACTCCTAAAATTACTTTGTTGTCCATTTGTTTTAATTTTTTTTAATAAACACATTTCTTTTGTTTTTATAAGAAAAACAATGTTGTTCATTTCAAGGCAATAAAACCGATAAATTTGTTATAAATCGTGATATTGTCACCACGGATCAGTTGTCAAAATTTTCAAACGAAATAATCAATGTTGCTCAACATTTTTCGCAAATTCAAACAGAGTACTAAGCTTTAAGTAAAAACAAAAATTAGAAAGAAAAATGGTACATGAGATAAAAAACAACGTCTAGAAATGGGTTAATTTAACGTTAATTGGTAATGGTAAAATTTGTGATGTTGATCGTGGTGAAGTTGTGTTTCCTTTAAAACATCGAATAATGCCTTCCACAATACAAATAACTATCCAATCCTTTTTCGAGTCATAATTTCTATAAATACAGATTTGAAATCACATTCAACCCAGTCACCTAAACAGTGCCGGATGTATGGAAACACACATGAACTTTGATGATGGCAGTGTAGCGGATCCCGAAAAACAACGTTGTTTCTGTTCTTCATTGTAAGTTGAAATTAAATAATGCTAAATTTTACCTTTTTAATCCTTTGGAATATTGTCTCATGTCCAATTCTGTCTGACTAAATATGTTATGAACTTTAACCAAAATAAATAGATTTTCTATATTTTTACCAAAAGCTACTCCTACTATGGAAACACTTACAAAGCTCAGCAGAAATTAATTTTATTTCTTACATTTACTTCCAGTTCTTTCAAAATTATGGCCTTATAAATATGTAAACATGTTTATAACAAACATTCCCTTTAATTTCTGGTCTGGATATACAGAAATGCTTCTTTTTTCTTAGCCAAAACTTTACGTGAGGAAATATATTTCTTCGAACAAAAAAAAAGAGAATTTAAAAGCTCTTTAACAAAAAGTTTTCTAATATATAATGCATACATTTACAAATGTTTTTTTTAATGATTAATGTGTCAAAATAGCACAGCACGTTAAAATAAACAACAGGTGTCACTTAAATTTTGACTATTCTAAGTTGATATAAATCAGATATGTGGCCACGAAGAATTTTAATTAGAAGTAAACATTAATGAGAAGATGACGTAAAATAATAATAATTTAAAATAACTTCTCTTTTTAAATTTATATATATTTCCCCTGTTTTTTACTTAAAAAATTTATATTTTATTTTCAAAATACTTAAGGGATGTTTATTGATGTCTAATTTATCATAACTTTTCTATAATTTCAACAAGCAAACCAAAACTTTATAAAATTTGGTGTCTTTTCTTTCTGTAAATAAAATCATATATTCTCCGAATAAAAATACCACCATGACAAGCGCCACTTTGCAGTAATAAAATATTTTTCCTAAAACAACAATTGTCATTTAAATCAAATTTTTGGTATTTTATATTTATATTTCTGGTCGTGTCGTACTACAATCCCCTTAACATAAAAAGAAAAACCTTACAATTAATAATGACTTGATTGTCCTTAAACATAAATAAAAAATTTCTGCCTTCAATGATGACATGTTTTATAAAATAAATAAACAAAAAAACAAACACACACAAAATTAATTTAAATTTCAAGGAATTTCAAGGAATGACCATGAGGAAATTCTGATTTTGAGTATGTTATGTTTGCGTGTGTTAATATTTGTTTTTCTAGGACTCAAATTAAAACTTACATAATAATTAATGCTTATAAGAACAATAACAACAACAGCAACAACAACAACATTTATTATGTTTAAAAACAACAACAAATACATCTTATGTATTTTGTTTTTAAAAATAACAAAGAAATCTATTGATCAATATCTTTTGTTATTTTATTGTTGGTTTCCAAAGACAATTGAGGCACAAATTCAAGCAAGTAACCAAGCGACGATGAATTAAAACCAAACATCATGACATTACTTGAGTTGACAATAGACGCATGCTGATGAGAATTTTAAAGCAAACGAGAAATGAAAATAAAGACAAAAAAGATTCAGCCATTTGTAAACTATGAAAACACTAAAAGAAAAAAATTGGTACAAATTAGTTTTTAAAGAGACCTGATTTTATCAAAATTTTTAAAAATAAAAGAAGTTTAAAGGTATTTCTTGGCACAAGAATGAATTAATGAATTTTTGATAGCTTCAAAATATTGTGATTAAAAAAGTACTATTGAAAAAATTTATTTATCGGACTAGAAGAACGGATCAGTATTGATATAGAGGTCGATACACCAGCTCATCGGAGTTTTTTGTTCTATTTTACCATTTATCACGGTGAATAATTGCATCTACGAATATCAATTAATTACATATAAACTGTATTAATAGGAAAAAGTCTTCTTCAAGATTAAGGTCAACAATGACAAAACAAAAACTTTATTTTTTTTTCAATATTTCCATAAAGAAAGCAGCCACCTTGACAAAACGAATGATGCAGAAGTTCTTATTGTTGGGGCTACTTTTACTTGCAAGTCTCAGAATTGAATCCCAAAATCATGTATTGTACTGTGTAATTTACACCATAAACATAAAAATAAAATTTAACTGCAAAGAAGTGACATGTAGTAGGATAGAAATTATTCGGGGCTTCCCAGGGAGACTATCTCCTCTGTCTTTGATATAATCGACAATTGCTTCCTTTCGAGTTTTATTTATTTTTCATACATTGTCTAAAAGATTTTTTGGTTTTTTATCTTATCTAAATGCTCATAATTGGTTTTGATGATTAGTCATCTAAAGATATCGCTGATGTACCTCAACAAAATCCTATCTAAAAACTAGATCCTTGATAGGATATCATATTTTTTTCTCTTGAGCTATGAAAACATGTATTATCGGAGTCTTGGCGTGGATTCAGCATATGAACAATAGCATCTGTAATAAGTTCAAAACTAATCTTATGTCATAAAACGAAATTATATTAAGATTCTTCGAATAATTAGTCTCAGTGCAATAAAATTCTCCTCACTTATAATTTAAACACAGGCTAAATCATTTGTAATATTTTTCACGATGTATTCTTTATATTTCTTTTTCTTAAATCACAACCACAAAGGAGTGATCCTCAAAAATTACATAAAGAAAAAAAATGATTAAAATCATTTGGTTTATTTTTGAAGTCATGACATTTTTAGAAAAGAACCAAACAAAAAATCCTAAAATTCTTTATGAACAATAAGGCGGTATAAAAAACATTTGCACAGCTACATGAAGAAAATAAGCAAGCCTTAGAGAATTGAGAGCTGTAAGGCCGGAGCGGCTTGCATTTAACTTAAACTAACATCTAAAGTTGTAACCAATATTATATTTATTTTTGGTTGGTTTGTCAACTAGCGTTTCTCATTCTAGGAGGATTATTTAACATGTTATTAAGCCAGAAACCTATCATTAGCAGAATGAATGAAGGCAAATGAAAATTTCGAAAAAAAAAATATGTGCAAAAAATATCAATTTTCCTTACAAAGTTACTTATACTTTGATCCTATATCTTTAACAAATGATCTACATTTCAAAACGTTTTTGTTTCTTTAAAGAATAAAGGTTTGTCATCGACATCTTTGGTTAACACAAACGTATAGCAATAACATGGCAAACATTTTGAAGGCGGGATTTAAAACAAAAAATCTTATCAGTTGATTTAAATATATTTGAAATCTAGAAGTGTATTTAAAGTTTTTAGTTTCAGTTTTCAATAGAATAAGTGCGCCAGTTATTATGGAATACTATTAGACTAAGAAAACGACGCCATTTCATTTACGTTGTCAACAACATCTGTTGACAATGCAAAAATTCTTTTTACTTTAAAGAAAGACTTTACAAAAACAGCAATGAAAATAATAAAGGATTCTATTTCCAAGAGATTTTTCAAATGTGATAAATCAACGGATGAATATTGTTGTACACTTTACCTCAAATCATTGATCTAAGGTAAACTGATCTTTAGAAAACAAAAAACCGAACAAAAAAACTTTTAAAATCACTTAAGTAAAAATTTTGAAATCTCACAAAAATATATTGTCATCTTTTGGAAATGAACGAAAACAAATTTAAATTCTCAGGCTTTGAGGAAAGTTGTAGAACAAAAATTGTGCAAATTTTAAAAATACAGCTGTCATGAGAATAAATCTTTGAGAGTTTTTTTATTTAACCCTTTTGTTAAATCAGTGCACAGCTGTTTTGTATGATGAAAAATAATTCCTGTGTATGGTTTGATAATTGCAGGTTTTACAGTTTTTAATTATGTGGTAAAAATAAGTGAGTATATTTTTTTTAATTGAAATTTCTGCTAAATATAAGAAAAAAATCACTAACCTGTGAGTAATTTCTGGTTGGTTGACATTAATTTCTTTCAAAAGTAATTTAATACTTCCTTGGTTGTGTTAATTACTTTACACTTCATTAAAGATCACAATATTGGAGAATGTGAAAGTTTTTGAAAGACTAAATCACAAGGTAATTTAACATTGTGAAACGATTTTTATAATTTTAAAGATTTTATGTAGGTTGAATCAGTAAAAATAACTTTAAATAAGAGAAGATTTAGTTGTATGAAAATTGGCAAGCTTTGTTCAATGAAGAGATTAATTTGCAAATGATAAAGTTCCTTACAAAAAATCCTAAGGATATGTATCACAGTGCTCATAGTTCCATAGGGAAAATTAAACATATAAAAAATATACAGAACTGGTTAAAAAGCAATACAACTGTAAAGTAATAGTAATATAATATGTGTAATATATATAGTTACTGAAAACGTTATGTTATTTCTAATAATATCAACTAGTATTATTATGTGAAGTAGCTTTTTCGGTTAAACGAGAAAAGAAGGACTGATCATAATATTCCTTAGAATTTTTGTAGTAGTGAAGTAAGTTAATTTTAATAATTTAATAAAATTAGTTCCCGAAAGCAAAACGACACCGTTTGGGGAAGTTTTAACCGCATTGTTGTTATTATGTTGGCCTCAAAGTTACTATTATTTTCTCACTTTTCATTATTGAAAAATAAATACAATCTACAAGATGTATTTTACACTTAATAAATTTAACATTCATTAGCATGTCTACGTAATATATTTTTATTCAAAGCAAAAAAAGATCATGCATTGCTAGAACACGATCTAGCCCAGGAAAAGTTTCACTACTGTTTATAAGGCATGTGAGCAAACAAATGATGGTCACACAATGAGAGCTATAATGATCTGCCGAAAAAGTAACAATTGAAGGTGGAATATAACACCGAATGGCAATCTACGACACAACACCGACTTTCAAGCATTATATGGTGGACATATGGGCAAGTCCCACAACCATTGCACCCACCCAATTTTTTATAAATTTATCCAACTAATTTTTTTGGTTTAAGGAATATTAGACTAGATATACATATAATTTTATAAATAGAATAAATGTATTTCGATGATCATTAATGCACAAATGATTACAAAATCCAACCTTGCCTCAGATCTCCAACTTCATATCAGAAATTAACAATTTTAGGCATTCAATTTTTTTATGCATTCAATTCACTTAAATGTTAGTTAAAATAAATTGGAAACACTGAAAATAAGTATAAAATTTCAGAGAAGGAAATAGAGTGAAAAAATTCGTCACGTAGCGTGCATCACAAAGGGTTCACGTCTCTTGATAAAAAACGACAAAATTTTTTTGACTGAAAATAAGTTAATTTAGAATTTTTTTATATTCATCTTCCTTTTAGAAACTATATTTTTTGTGCTTTATTGTGCGAAATTCGCTAAAAATTACTAAAACACATTTTAGCTTTCGAAGACACTTCCGTTTTTTGTTGCATGCGCCACAAAAGCTAAGAGGTTGCCTAGAAATGAGATGGTATTGTACATATCAAGAACTTGTTCTTTATTTTGATCTCAGAACTTTTTACGGCCGAAATTTTTGGATGGGAACTTTGTCTTATTTTAACATTTATATTTTTGTGCGGATCTTATTTATTTTTTCTACGATATTTTTGTATAAATATTTATGTTTGTATTTATGTATATCTACCTGTATACTAAATTTCAGCTTTCTAGCTATACTGGAAGTGTCCCATACAAAAAGCGGAACCCATAGTCCCTTCCGGGTGAAAAGTACCGCTTTTCAAATTTTTCTGGTTAATTGCTTGCGAAGACCTGCCTAAGCACCAAATTTCAGCTCTCTAGCTCTGGTGGAAGTGCCAAATAATATTGATGAGTCAGTGGATGAGTGAGTGAGTGAGTGAATATGTACTAAAATATGCACTTTTTGTACCTTAATATCTCGGGAAGCTTTTACGGAAGAACTTTGAAATTTCACCTGTAAGGTAACCTCTGTAAGAAAACCTTATGTTTTAAGTTGAAATTTTTTATGATAAAGTGGAGCAAAGTTATGAGGGGGTAAAAACAGCTCGAATGGTTTCGTTTAATAATACACACTGTGTGGCCGGAACTTGGATTACAACTACTTAACCTTTGGGCGTTCGAATGACTTCATTTGTTGTAATATTATTTTTGTACTACTTTGTCCTTACGAACAATAAAAAATGGTTATATAGTTTTTTTTTTTTTTTTGATTTTATTTATATGAAAATTTGAACAAAACTACCCAAAACTTAAGTTTCTTTTGTTAAGGAGCCATTATCGAATATGTAAGTGGTGGAATGTGCAACACACACCCGTTTGTTACACCAACTGCAGATCCTGTGCGAGTTTTTGCACTTTCGCATTTCACATGCTTGACATCGCAGAAGATGTATCGGCAGCTTATCGCCAGATATTTGAGTTAACTGATAATTTGGAGAAGATGAAAAAGTTGAATTTTTCAAGTGCCATTTCAATAGCTAGGCGTTTTAGAATATAGCCAACTACCCTTAGAATTACTGAGCGCTTTTTAATTGTTGGCATAAACATTGATTTTGCTAAACTGTTATCTGAACGTGGTTGTTATTTTCTATATAGTTTATATATGCAGCTAAAGCTGGTATACACCTTCTTTGCTTGCATTAAAGTTAAGTATAAACTGCAACTTATATATTTTTTCTGGCTTTTGGCAGACTTGTGCTAGATAATTTTACAGTAGACATTCCATTTTTTACGCATACGATAACAGAGCAAACTTTGAGTCAAAAAAACAAAAAACCGATAAATATTCAGCACAATTACTGTCTTAATATCATCTGGTACAAAGTTTTTATTCTGGCTATCTGTACCCAGAATTGCAAGACCATTAGACAACAGATACCTACATAAATATAATGATGTAAAAACATCGTCGCAGACTATTGTTCTTCCGGTATTCTCCCAGTTAGAAACAACATTATCCTCAACATTGACAGATTGGCTTGATTTTGCATCGCAAGCAAACCAGCAGGCTTTGAAGGTATGTATTGGGTAAATGTGGCTCGTAAATGATATGCAATTAATTTTTCAGCCACTGTTATTTCTCCACATGGCTTATAAAATCTGCGAAGTTTTTGGTTGATTTAGTTTCAAATGGTTGACATTCGTGCTGCTTTATCTTGCAGTAGTCGAGCTGCTCTAGTACGCTGGCTATCAAAAGGAATAAATCGAAGTATTTGTTTAAATCGAAAACTTGAGAACATTGTTGCTCCGTAGTAGCATGAAGATTCTGAGCTTAGACCAAAAATAAAAGTAAAAAGATAAACACAAATATAATTAGTAAAAAATATTTTTTTTTTGCATACAAATCACGTAGAGACTACAAATGTATACTACCGGCCATGAGATGGTCATTTTAAATTACATTATTTTGCCACCTCGGAAATAATTATTTTAACATCATTAACGCTTTAGAAATACTTAAAAACTTTATAGTTCATTAAAATTCTCTTCTTGGCCTAAATTTGTTTAAGTCTCTAAAATAAAGTTCCAAAAATTTTAAATACCTTTATAAATTATCTTGAAAATTCTTGAGGAAGCAAACTTTAAATCTAAGCCAATTACTGTTTTTTTAAGTGACTATTTTCGAATTGGTTTTTAGTAGTTTTTAATCCGAAGTGATTATAATTTTGGCTAATGTTCGTAACATTTTTAGTCAGAAAGAATTGGACATGAGACAGTATTCCAAAGGAACAAGGGAAAATTTTACCAATAATGAATTTCAACTTACACGGCAGAACAGAAACAACGTTGTTTTTCGGGAGCCGTTACACTCCCATCATCAGTGTTCATTTTTGTTTCAATGTATCCGCCACTGTTTATGTGGCTCAGTCAAATGTGATTTCAAATTTGTATTTAGAAAAATAATGTCCAGAAAAACCATACGAGAGTTATTTGTATTATTAGTTGTTTTTACAGTAAACTTTGCTTTACCACTATCAATATTCAAATTTTACCATCACTTATTAACGTTAAATTAATCAATGCTACACGTTGTTTTTGTCTCATGTACCGTTTTTCTTTCTAATTTTTGTTTGTACTTAAGACAAACTTTTTTGGTTTGATTAATATTTAAGTATCTATTATTGCTTTTTGTTTTTTGTCAACTAGTTGAGTTTTTTGGTTTATTTGACCAATTTTAACTAGTTATGTGATTGCAAGGCTCAAGCCAGTAGCTAATTGTTTTTATTCAAAGTAATTATTTTTTGTATAAATTGTCTTTTTTTTAAGATTTAATTATAATTTATTTTCTGGATCATTACTTAACTTTAGTTATATGGGCTAATATCCCCTGAAACACCAAGACTTCGAATAATAAGTTAGATCAAGTTTACTGCTTCTTAAATTTCCAATTTATTCCCTCATCGATGTGATAACTCAATCATGAATGAACAATCATTCTATCATGAAAATAAATTTCTCTCGATGATTTCTAAGTCCCAATTACATTTTATACACTTAACCCTATTAGAAGTTCTTTAATACAAAACGATGTTATACAAAAGAATTTTTACAATCAGTTTATGGATGTCATGCCATACTTTGAAACCAAATCTTATGGTTTTGAATAAACCACAAGAAAAAAAGTAGTTAATAATATATAAGTAGCAAACTTGTTATCCTTATAAAGAATAGTATGTAGATAGTTTCGAAATATAACAAAATCAACCATAAAATATTCTTAGAAAAAGGAACAATACATGTATACATATAAGTGGTGTTTCATGTGAAGACATGCAGATACTGAATAATGATTTTATTTTTTTATATAACAATGAAATTATTCGTAAATAAAAGGTTAAAGCACATCTTGGTGGACTCTACAGAGTTTTTTTCAAAAATTAATAGTTAAAAAAAAAATTTGTTTCTAAAAATTATTCGAAAATATGGAACATTTTAATAAAAATGTTTTCTGTGGAAGTCGATTTGTCAGTTTTCAATTGCTTTAGGATTATTTTTGTTAAGGCTTAAGCGCATCATTCTGACAACAGCTCTAAATGTTTGCTTAAATTTTTAAAATGAACGATAAGCATATATGCATGTAGGTGCAAGGAAGTTAGTCAACATTTCAAACGAAATGCCTATAACCATCATTTTAAAAAATGTTTTTAATGTTTGCTGTACTTGTATCAAAATTACAGCCTTAATTTTTCTTCATGCTGGGGATATTTTGGAAATAGACATAACAAAAAACTTTGAAACTATCTATAACATAAACATTCAGATGATGGAATAAAGGATACGTTGTACGTTGTAAAGAGGCATGATATTGTACAGAATGAAATGAAATTGCAAACAGATAAATAGATTTCCATATATTAGGCAGTCCTTCGATAAACAAATTTTATAATTTTTACATATGTTTATCTTAATTGTAGCAAATATTTAATATGAATAATGAATTAAAGGTCTGCCTGTGCGGACCTTTGGGTAACTTCTTTAGGAGAATAAAAATTGAAACCCAATTTGAATAACAAAACAATTAACAAATTACAAATCAATAATTTCGTTTCCCGTTTTGGTTTAAAAATTGGTTGTCTATTGAAAAATTAGTCTGATTTATTTTTAAATTAGGAAATGAACTTGTTGTTAAAATTTTTAAAACATTAATATATGTTCAATTCACAAGCTCGGACGTATGGCTTATCGTTTAAAAGAAGACGATATTTATTTATGTACTTGTGAACAGACAAATTTATTATATTTTCATTTTATCGCATTTTAAATGTCAATTCTATGAAGTCAATTCATTGTAAGTAAATAATTTATGTCGAACAACAAATTTCTTTTTATCAAATAAAAAAACATGAAAAGTGAAACTGACAAAAATTAATTAATTAATGTAAGATCCACCACTATAATTTCAATATGTTTTGCTTTATTAAAATCTTCTTCTTCTTCTTCGACAAAAGTCGACACTCAATTCAGTTGATACCATTAAATTAAACCAGATATGGGAATTAAAATTTTACGCGAAATAGCTAATAAGTTTTTCGCGACAAACAATTTTGATTGAAATGTTTTACAAATTAAATTGAAATAAATCAAGTATATATTTATCGTTAAGAAGAATGTATTTTCTGGGATTACTTATCACATATTCAAAGGATTTTTACAACTTAATCTCACAAATAGAATTTTTTCATACGTGGCCTAAAGACAACCATTTATAAAACATATGAAATTAAAAACGTATAATTATAACACACTTTTGTATGAAAATTACCAAGAACAAAAATACAATACCGTGGCATAATTCGACGATTACACAACGCATATGATGTTAATTCGAGCTTGTGAATTGAACAATTGTGTTATTTAACAATGTTTGTATTTTGAACTCAGAAAATAACTATAAACGCCGTTCTATGTTAGAGATGTTACAGATAATTTATTTACCGTCAGATTTAAAAATTAATTTTAGAACTGCTACTGATAGTGTAGCAGCCCCGTAAACTAGTAGATAGGGTACTAGACTATTAGTCGATTGGTCGCAGGTTCGATTCCTGCCTAGACCCTGGGTGTTTCTGCAGACAAGCAAAAATAGCTTCGCGGTTTGTGTTTGTTTAAAAAAAAAAAAAAGTAGATGATTGTATAAAAAATACGCCTCTAAATCAAATTGATTTCTATAACAGTAAAAACTTTTTTAAAAACATAATTATAGGCATTTATTTATTTAGGAGCAAAGATATATCCCCCACGGATGAATAAATCCGGTTTCCCGTACTTAAGTATTTTTCATAACCATGTAAGTTTTTTTCTTCTGAGGTATTTTAAAGGCCGACTTTGTTTTCAAAAGAATTTTTTATTGCAAGCCTTTGACCGGATGCAAGGATTTTTTCGAACACCGGCTTTGCCTATACATTTTCAACATAGTTTGTTTCTTATATCTCATCATACCATGATATATTCCGGACTTTTTATATATATATTTTTTTAAGTTATTTGATTGGTGTTTACTTCATTCTTCTGCATATGATTTATTAAAAATTAAAAAAGTCCAAAAATGCATGTCTTATCGCATTTGAGTTTTGGGAACTAAATTTCATAAAATTTTCTTCAATCTTATTTTTTCGGATCCCATTTTATTGGGACTAAGATATCGTCGCTCACAGGTTGAAAACTCTTAAATCGCAAAAAAAATCGAATCGGGTTTTTGCTGCCAAAAGACTGTGTTTGTCCTGCTGCATGTTAGTACGTTTCATTTATATTTTTAAAAAATTTCCTTCCCTACTTCTCCTACTAATTTTGGTTTTTTTTATTTACTTCCAACACGACTTAGTAACAGAGTATTAACGTTTTTTTGTCTCCTGAAAAGTACAAAAAAACATGTTAAGAATTGCCATCCTATGACCGACGATATATTATAACTAGCACTAACTGAAACATTTTTGTTTTGGGACGATTTTAATTTTTTTAAATAAAATTTTATTAAGATTTCTTAGGTCTTTTAGTTTTGTTTGCCATTTCCTCAAAAATAATATATTTTATAAAAAGAACTAATTGGAATATTATAAAAATATTTTTGCATATAAAACTTAATGATTTCCGTCTTAAAAAAATACCAGCTGCAAAAATATACGACAATCTCTTAGAACAGTTTATTGTAGCGTAGTTTTGCAATCAACGGCACCTTACATATTCTCATGAGTTAATATAGTATAATAATAATAATCATGTACCCATTACGTTTAAAGGACTAAAATAATAAAAAAACTATATAAAAATCATACAAAATCATGTCAATTTGATTTAACAAATACATATACTCAAAGTATTTCTATATTGAAGGGTGGCTTATTGAAGCATACTTGTTAAGGTAAAAAAACTACTAATGATGGCACAACCATTTTCTTTTCTCCAAATCACATACTGTAGTGCCTCATACAGACTGATAATAAATATATAAACGTCAGAAATAGTTTTTTTTGTAAGTGACACAGATAACTAACAAGATGTAGTCGTACATTTTATTACTTGTATACCAAAAATGTTGTGTCCATAAAAAAAAACAAATATTTGGGTGTTTTTTGTTATCTTTACAACCTAACGGATTTGTTAAATTTTGTCCTGTATTTTATTGAAGATACGAACATAAAAACCATGTTGAGGATAAAATATTCCTTGGCCAGAAATTTTTATTGCGGTGTTAAGTTGATGATATATTTTGTAGTTATTCCGTGGGTATTTCCTGCAATGAGCATGTGTAAGGAGTACAAAAAGACCAGGATATTTTTTGTTAATGCCGATGACCATTATTTGTTTTAACAAACCTTTATACGAGTATTATTATTATGTCACGACCATGTCCTTTTATGCTTTGTACTCCCTCTATAGAATGGTGTTTTATTTTCATTTCTTGATCCTTGTACACATAGTGGTCATATTGCTTAAATTACTGAAGATCATTTTCTACATTCGAGTTTTATTTTGCTACAGCAAGATTTATCTTTTGCCTACAACAAAAATAAGTTAAATAAATAAAATCTGAAAATTTATATAAAATAACCAACAAAAATTGTAAATGGAAATTTAAACTTTTTCTTTTCATGTATCGAATTCTCTTTGATTTCGTGTTACATGCAAGTATGTTGACTGTCGCCTGCACAAGTATTGTTTTTTAATATCATTCGCTTGGCTAAAATTGTAAACCCCCCTAGTGTGGTCTTTTGCTTTTAGTGCTTTCGTTTTGTAAGTTCTTGTAAACTAAAACTTTTAGGAAATTAAAATATTGAAAAGGAGTTGCCAAGTTGAAAGGAACGAGTTATTTTTGGTGGAAAAAATATTATATAAAAAATTTCATCGATTTTTGTTGAACCTCAATAGTGAACAGACGTCTTAGCGGAGTTTTCTTATACACAGTAGTTTGCCGATTTAATGAACATTCGATTTAATGAACATCGCATTTAACGAACACTCAAATTTTTATATCTACTAAGTACCTTATATTACGAATAACAATTTATTTTGCACTCATATTAACGAACAAATGTAAAACAAAACAATGAACAAATCGAAAATGAGCAAGAGCTAGATGAAACTGAAATTCTAGAGACGAAAATAAAACACAAAGATGTCACTAAGCATTTCGAAATTTGCATTAAATGGGCTTAGCAAAATAACTTTTGTAGCTCAAATTTAATGTTTTTGAGAAAGCTTCATTCAATATGACCTTAAAAAATATATTGATTCCAATAAGCAGACTGAGTTTATCCAATTTTTTAAATAATTTTAAATAAATGTTTCCATTACTTATCCATATTTAAAAAAAATATATATTTTAAATTACTATAATTTTAATAAAATATAAAAAACACTATACATATTATTAGTTATGAATAAAATAGGCGACGCTTTTAATTTTTAATTTAGTACTAGATATAACGAACAATAAGCTTTGACGAACAGGCCTGACAATCATTAGGTTCGTTAAATCGGGAAACTATTGTACATACTAAACAAACAAAACAAATCATAAAAAAATTCTTTTTAATAGTAGTATAGACGCATCGTCAGTAATATAATTGTTTTCCGAAATTGCATAATTGGTTTATTTTAAATATACAGTTTCTGGTGAAGTGCTAACATTTATTGTCTTACCTTACATATTGACTTCGATGAATAAGCTTTATTTGCTTTACTATATTTTATACATAGTCTGAAATAACAAAAACAAAATAAAACCGCAAACATACTGACATTGAGGTCCACAAAAACAGAAAATTGTAAATCAGCGCCATCGTACGCTCTGGGCGTGTGTGTCACTTAGCCAAGCTATCACTAGATATAACAGTAGAAAGAAACCTAATGTGCAAGTCGGAATGAGCAGATATACAGTAGTAAAGCGAAGGCGAGGTCCAAATTCATAAAAAATCCCATCGGTTTCCAGGATATCCCTGAAAACTTCCAAACCAAATTCAAACGCCCTTATTCAAAAATCAATATCTGTCATTGGTGAGAATGCATTCCAATAAAACGTGGAAAAATTGATGAAACAAAAATTCAATTATATGAAGAAAAAGATTTCCGCGAAATTTGTATTGAATTAAAAAAAAAACAAGTTTCTACACATGCTAGCTTAAGAGTGCTAAAGGCCTGCAGATCATATGGAAGGGCATAGATTCTTATGTTTTTCCTGATGAAATAAGAGATGCACTCACCCTTCTAGAATTTAAGGTGAAAATATTTCTAATATAACAAATAGGGAGATGATCCTCCAACCTCTATTTCACGTTGAATTGGAGCCAAAAGATATAAAATTAATGAAAAATGAAACCCATCCTATTTATAATCTAAAAATATCTTAAACCGAAAAATCACAGTTGAAGAACCGCATAAGCGTTCAGGGTCCGTACAGTTCCGCAGTTTTCAAGAATATGACCATACAAAGAAATAACAGCAACTTATCTACTGTTTGTGATACTATTACAATAAGCCAAAAAATCAAAAAAGAAAAAAAGTGCAGTAATTGTGGATATAATCACACTGCTAACTATAGAGGATGTCGTTAAACAGGCTATGAGTAAAGAACGTAAAGTTACCCCAGCTCAAACAGGTAAAACTCCGCTACTTATATTTATATCATCCAACCAATTACTACACATATATCGTATGCCGGTGCTGTGAAAATCAGTCTTATTCCCATGCAGAAAATGTCATCACCAAATTATTTAACAAATGCTAATATCATCTTTGATTTCAGTCGCCTTGAAGCTACTATTCATAAACTGGTACAAACTGTTAACAACTTTACAACAAATATGACTAGCTTGATGTACGAAATTCGAATGCAGAATACACTGCTTCAAGCAATAATAAGCCATGAACATGTAATGTACATTTCTGGAATGCAAACGGCTTCGCCAACACAAAACTGAACTCGAGCACTTCCTCAAGGAAAAAAATATCAATGTAATGTTGTTCTCTTGAAATTATTTTTGTGCTCAATATGACATTTTTGTATTATTAATTGCTATCGCTAATCTTATGCCCGGTACTGGTTGGGCCTAATTATAATATCTAGACTTAAGATTTCAATAGTTATTGTTAGTTAATTTTTGAAGTTACTATAAATAATTATTAGTGCGTAAAAATATTAATTAATTTCGTGTATAAATATTTTATACATTTTTTTTACCAACAAATGCTAATTTAATTGCTTATAATTTTTTTGTTCACAACTTTTATAAAAGTATGCTACAGGAACTAGATAAATAAAATTTTTATTTTATACTTTTAATTAAAAAAAAACAATTATTTGATCCATAGCATAATGTTTGTTTTGATGAATGCCCATGTGGTAAGAGTCGTCAACGGAAAACATTTAGCTGGCAAATCAAATATGTGTGCTCGAACTCTTTGAAAACCATACATGCATTGGAATGCGTGAAGTTCTGACTACTTCAAACAAGCAAATTGTGAAACTGGACTGGACTGGAGTCTATGGTCTTACTTTCGAAAGGACTATTTCCATGGAAAATCTAAAATAGTTCTTAAAGGAATTGTATAAACCAGATGATTTCTGTAGAGCGGTGTAAGGGTAGATATCGTATTGGATGATAGCTAATCAGGTAGCAGTCTGGGCTTTATTAACGTAGTTTGTTTGATAAAAAGTACTGGTAAAACTTCTTGAAGCTCTGCCGACAAAGTGCAATCCGCGCTTAAGTTTTTTCTTATGTATGTTTTCGATAAAAATATTTCTACACTTTCTGTGATGATGATTTTCATAAATTTAATAAACAAAGTTGTAAGTGGTATTTAAAAACTATTTTATAAATTTTAATTTAGAACATGGAGGCTCAGACATATGCTCAGGCATCGATGTCAGAGCATGGATAAAACATGAACATGAGCGGTCTACATTAGCCATACGCGATATTCGAGATTATGTTCACACCAAGTTGATGGCTAATGAAGACGATTAGTTACACAGCTTGAATTTTTTATTCCTGTTGTTTAAACAATTGCTTTTAATATATCGCACTCGTTCATTCTCCAAAGACAGTCAACTCAAAATGTTTCAATATTAACTTTTTGCAAGAAATCGATGAACAGTAGTCATATCTACCCATTATTTTTTCTACTCTTTCGCCAAACAAAAAAAAACATTTCTATCCCTCTTCATGATATAAACGTAGCATAAAAAACATAGTTTTATGCCTATACTGTAAATTTTTTAAATTATTAGTAGACTCTCTTTAGGGGAATATCTGTAAGAATAAAATATTAAAAAAAATTATTATTGGTACAATTATGCTCAAAAAAAAATTTAATTTGAATTGTACAGGCACTGATTGTCGATTGTGATCGGTGCACGAGTGGCCGATAAAGATCGGCGCATATTGTACAAAATGATTTTATGACATTGTGCTATAGATCATTAAAATTATCGCCGCAGATTGTCGAATTTTAAAAAAGTTGTTTGATTTCACACTATCGGTACATGTATTGCGATAGTAATCGGTACATTGCGCCGATAAAGGGATGTTAGCTTTAAACGCCGACAATAGCAGTCTGTACCATAAAACAGATATAATCGTTATTAGGTACAGACGCTGCTTTATATAGCGTGGACTAGAATTGGAAAAATGACATAAAATACTGAGTTTGTCATTTAGAAAAAAATAATAACACAAATACAGATAGGTCAGTTGTATTTCGAGAATATATTCTAACCAAATCTATTAAAAGAACCAACAATTTTAATTGTTTACTAACTCACTCTATATAATATTTTCATAATCTCTGCAAAATAAAATTTTAATATAAAATTTGTATATTCATATACTAGCAGATTAGCATTAATAAACCTTCCTACTCTCAAAAGTCGTCATACAATGTTAAATATTGTTTTTATGATAAAAATTATCAATGGTAACATTTGCTCTGAATTTCTTTTAAATTCTGTTAAATTTAATATTCCTTGTCGTAGTACTCGCACTTGTAGGTCTAGTTATGCTATGGCTGATCCTTTCACGAGATTATGTCGTCAATATAATTATGTGTCTGAACTTGTTGATTTTTCTTTGAATTCTAATATTGTAAAGCATAAAGTCATTATTTTTCTTAATTCATAAATTATAAATTTTTATTATAATTAATAAGATTTAATATAACTTTAGTATCTTGTTATTAGTCTGTAAGGATTATATGAATTGACTCAGTTTTTAAATAAATAAAAATAAATAAAATAAAATTGGCAACTCTTATTCCACATTTTTTATACCGAAAAATTCTTAATTGTATAAGTTGTTGGTGGTTTTAACTCTACTGATGTTGATACCAATATCTCGATTTTTTTTAATAACAGTTCAATATACCCAAATACTCGTATAAGAAATAAAAGAAACTGTTCCTATACATTTTCTGTACTTTTATTACAATCTCAATTCTACTGGTATTCACATCAATTGAAAAGTTTGTATGGCATATGAACAATATTTTTCTTTTTATAAGGAAGTTTATTTATTTTTCAATACGGGCAGATTCGTCCAGTAAAACTGTGTTGCAAATATTTGCGAACAAAGTGCTGCAATACAATCACATGTGAGGTGTATTATCGTATGGTGCTGGTGTGGCATTAAATTTCGTTTGAGTTGTTGCTGTTCGGACTTGTAAAATAAACAGAAAGTTTGCATGATTTGATTATTACGTTGCATATTGCCTTTTTATTCCTGTACATGTATGGGTTATAAGGAACTATAGTTTTGCATAACAATACATACATATTCAAGTATCTAGAGTTTTTAAAAGAAAGAACTGTTGTTTTTACCGGGCTTACGTATCAGACAACTTTTTTCTTCTTTGTTATTCTTGTATGTTGACTGACCAATTTCTATCAAATTTCATCACGAATGTTTTTATGGTAAATTAATTTATTCCCCTGACCAATTAAGAGTAAAGATTTATACCAAAAAAAATATATAAAAAATTATCTTAGTTTGTGCTGATGCGCTTCGTGGACATTTCTTGTGTAAATTTTATAGAAAAATTTTAATTTCACAGAACGATTAAGAGTAAACCAAACATATGTAAACCTGGAAGTATTTTAAATCAAATTATTTTAAGTGCTAGTGTATGTTTTCTTAGCCGGGAACATAATTTTTAAAAATCATTTTAGAAATAATTATCATAAAAAGAATATTTGGTAAGAAATGAGAGCAGAGTAGTACAGTTTTTAAAGTTATAAAGCTTAGGGGTACAAAGAAGGGAAAATATGAGATTTTCTAACTAAAAAAAATTGTTTAAGTCTCCCTTGCTAGTCATAGATATTCTGCAAATGCGTACGTACGTTTAATTATTAAAATAAAATATTTGTGCAAAATATGCTTGACGCTACGCGACATCTATTTCTGAAGTAGATAAACTCCACTTGTTACAACAATTACATCCATCCTAGCGTATCAGAAACAACACTCTTACAAAAAAATCTTATGAGTTTAAATTAAGAACTTCATAGTAAATCTTATTAGAATGAGTAAGCTAAATTAAATTCTTATTTAGTAGGTCATTCATTTAAAACTGTTAACACCAGGGGTCACTATTGTAATTAGAACATGATTTTTCTGCTTTCTTTAACACAACAAAATAAACAATTTGATAAAAATAAAATTATTTGAAGAAACTTTCTTGACATAAAAGAAAAACATGTGTTGTAACAAATTGATATTAATTAAAAAAATGTGGGAGACTCGTATCAAAGCATAACAAAAGTCAACACAAATGAACGAGTGCACATAAAAGAGTCTGCTGATGGTATGGATTTGGATATTTTGTATGTTAAAAATGTATGACAAAAATTTTTATTATATAGACTCTTCCAATAAGAATTTTAATTTTTATACAACATTTTAAATTTTTATACATTTATTGAAGTACTACTTAAAGAAGTACTTTTAAGCGAATCATAAAATGTTTTTTTTTTATTTTAGAGAGGAAGTTATATTAGTAATAGGAAAAACTATATCAGCCAAATTTCCTCGACGGATACGCTTGCAGGACATGCAGCACATCTGCAGTAGTATTTCGCGAATTTCTACTTTCAGCTTCTGAATCGATTGTGAACTATTGACATATACCTTATCTTTCACGTTCCCCTAAAGAAAACATTTTAAGGGT
Organism: Gymnocheta viridis; assembly: GCA_956483585.1. NCBI lineage: Eukaryota > Metazoa > Arthropoda > Insecta > Diptera > Tachinidae > Gymnocheta > Gymnocheta viridis. Next base: position 103,565,917 of record OY101441.1, on the reverse strand, counting down.
GTTAAATCATAAGGCCTCGAAGGACGCTTCTTCGAGAAATAAAGAGTTCAGGCAGGTTTTCACGCGAAAGAGCGATGTAATTGTTACTTATGTAGCACGTAGCGGTGTCTTGTTAAAAATAAATGTCGTCCACATCAATATCTTCTAAAATACAGCGTAATGTCGTTTGTAGAATGCTCAATTCCAAAGGTCGACTAGAAGTGGACAAACCCGGGGTTTGCTCAACACTGTTAGCTTCAAACATCAATATTTGCAATTTTTCTTGAGTGACGTGCACGACTTCGATCACATCACTAACTTATCCCAACAATAAACATTTTTCCACTAGTTTCTCCAATCCTTATTGATGGCAGCGAATTGTGAGCGAGAAATTTTCACAATTTTATAGTGAATTTCAAGATTTTACGTGCCTTGGTAAAGCGTATATTATTCTATTATTATTAATGACGTGGATTTTACTTGCCAGGACAACTGTTAAAAAAGCGGGCTATTGAAAATAAATGTATTTTTGGAAAACTCTGTCCAACAAATTTTTACAAATTTTTTCTTGGCAAATATGTCTTCAAAGTTAGAATTGCTTTCAACGTCATTATAATCATAGAGGAAAAATAAAAAAATAGAATTTTATGCAGTTATATTAATTTAGCTGAACAATCAACTTTGCACACTATTTTGTGCAGATAAGTCAAAAATGCTGTTATCTTAAATGTATGATTCTATGTACATACAAACAAAATAGATGATTTTTAATGATGTCGACTTGCTACTTGTGTGACTTGTGTGCGATATATTTTTATTATAAATGGCATAACTTGGATGTTTATTCGAAAAAGTGGCCACCATCTTTTTTGAAAGTGTGCAGCTAACTTTGATTTTTTATATGAAAATATTTTAAAACTTCCATAAAATATGATAAATCTGCAGGTATACAAAATGCACTTAAACAAGGTTTAGATTGAATAATTACAAAAAATATGTATTTTTGGGCAGTTAAATTAAAATGCAGCTAACGTTGATTTTTTGTATGAAAATAATTTTAAAATGCTAAAAATTTTGGGCATTTATCTTAAATGTGCAGGTACAAAGGGCACGCACAAATGGGATTTTGAAGAATAGTGACTGAAATTATTAATTTTGTTCAGTTAAGTCAAAAGAGCTCTTAAACAAAAGGCAGCTAAATCAAAACAACTTTAATGTATGCTGCCGTACATGCATAATATGTGTAAATAAATTATTTATTTTTCAATTTCAAACGCTTTCATGTTGTTATTTATTTTGGAGTTGTGATAAATAAATTATGTACGAAAAAATAGTTCTAAACAGAAAGGAAAACGCCGTTCTATTTTCAATTATTTTCTATTTACTTTGAGTACGAGTCGTACTCAATCTTTGCGGTACAATTAACAATAAAATGTACTTTAATCAAGTCGAAAGCGAGATTACTTTTGATAACCAATTCTTGAGTTTCTTAAATTTAGTACAAAATTCTTTAATCAAATTAAATTGACAACTTACTTGAGTCTGTACTTAAATCAATCTTTCTTTACTTGATTTAAGTAAAACTGTGATTACCGTACCTTTAACACGGCTTTGGATTGATTTGAGTACGAATTGGTTGATTCTTTTTGAGTGTATGAATTTAACAAAATATACTTTTGATGTAATGAATTAAAAAATTACCCTTCACTCTCATCACTTTGATGTAACTACTCAGAAGATTTAAAATATTCATACCTAATGAAATTTTACAAATATTTTTCATTGAGGTTTAAATTTTGTAATACATAATAAAAACTGAACACACCTTTTGTTTAAAAAAAAATTAAGTGGAGAGTATTGAATATGGATCCTACACATTGATATTCTTAGTTTTTGCATCTCTGTCAGAAAGACTGTAATGCATTATATTTCAACTTTATAAATTAATTTGTAGAGTTCGCAAAGACAAAATATTGAAAATTTCTTACTGCACTTTGTATGAAATTTTTTCTATTATTTATTAACGCAGCCTTATAAAATAGTTTCATAGTTATTATCAGGTCAAGTGTAAAAATGTACAAAAATTATTCAAATATGCATGTAAATATTCCTAGAAAAAAACTTTAAAATATGCACAAAAATATGCACCCGGAAAAATACACACCAATAATTTTTAATCAGTTTTATTTAAAAAAATGTTTCTTCCAAAGTATAATCATATGTTTTTTCAAAATTTTAAAATTTTCAAATTTCAATTGTCGCATAAAACAATTGAATATGATAAAAATATATGTACAAAATCAGTCGATGTTACTGTAATACTGTTTTAATCTTGGTCAACGTTGAAGGACAATATTTAGATTAAAAGCTTTGTTAAGTTTTTAAATAAATATTTTATTCTTAATATTTTGAAGACAATATTTTAGGACTTCTATGATGCAAAACCTTTCATGTAAAGGCAACATTTGCTTTAAAATTTGATTGTAATGTGGAAAATACATTCTTTAATACATATATGCTTAATCTGTTGTTATTGATGATTTCTTAAATGCAGCCTTTGCATTACATGTCGACTCTGCCTCATCATCACAATGCTCATTTGAAACGCTGCTTATTTCTATTAAGTTGTCGCAATAACATATATCAGCTTGTAACGAAGATCCCCATCTAGTGGAACAGAGCTTTAGTGGATTAATCATACTTCGGTACATAGAATGCATCAAATTGATAAGAGAGGGAGCCTGGAAATTAACAATTTTATTTTGAAAAAACTACATACTACGTATGAATGTAGTAAGAAAAACAGCTTTGCAATTTGCAATAAGTGTGTTAACATTGCAAAATTTAAGCAAGTCTGCAATTCTATAAAACCCGTGAGCCAGACATGTTACATGCAACATTTTTGGGTAAACAATTTTTAATGATCGCATTGTGGAGACTATATATGGAGCTGCGTCAGTTATCACAAGCATTTTTTGTTAAAAAGATTTGTCAACATGTGTGATTTGCAAATTTATGAAAGTTATGTCAAAAATTATTTTTTTTAAATGCATATTTTTCATGAAAAAAGCATATTTTTCATGGCAAAAGTATATAAAACATGCCCTGCTTATCATATTGAAGATTTTTTCTGTATACATCGATACTTTATTTACGGAAAATGTTTGATATTTTTGTATTTCCTATAGAATATGACTGAAATCAATATAAAGAATATTTTATATTCATAAGTTTTCTACAGGATATATTTCATATCGACGGTTTTTTTCTAGACAAAGTGTGATTTTTCCATAGAGAATTTTTGTTATCGACGGTATCGACAAACTCTTTACCTATGGAAAGGTTTTGGTTGCAAGAAGTTTTCTACAGAAAAATTTCGAAACCGATAATCAGAGAGAGATAAGCAGAAAGTTTTTGATATCAATAAATTATTTTTAAATCAATAAATTAAATCTTCAAAAAATTTTAATTAGATAACTAACTTAAAAATTAACATAAATGACCAAAAATATCTTGTGCCGACATTTAAAAGGAAGTCTTTGGGAGTATGGAAGCTACCACTCTAATGTACATTGACATTATAAAATGGCGAAATACATCTTGCAATTCTTACAATTCAAGTAAAAGTTGGATGTGCTTTTTTTTTGTAAAAAAATAAGTGAAAGTTTTTTTGTGGAACTTTTGGCTGTATGGTGCTCTTTTATCTTTTCTTGCAAAAGCAGGCTGAAATGTCCTAGAAATATATCAAAATGCACTTCACGGGTTATTTCGTTTTTATTTACAACAATGATCGTATTTATGAGTATATTTCGTATTTAACATACAAAATGGCGCAAAATATAATATATATGGTATCCTCTACCATAATCAGTCTTTAGAACCTTCTTATTAAAAAAATAATATTGATGATATTGACAAAGTTTCTATATCACTAAATATCGATAAAAACTCCATAGAAAAGTTTGTATATCGATGAATATAAAATATTTTCCTATTGAAAAAATCGTAACAGATGAAATCGTCATTTCTTGTAATATCTATAAGATACAAGCATTTTGTCTTATTTTTGATACTATTCAAAAAAGTTCTGAAATATTTAATTAATAGAATAGTTTATACAAAAGTTCAAATATAAATTAATCTTTATGTTATAATAATATGTAATTATATGTAGACTTTCTATGAGGGTAAATCATTATTTACGGATGCGGTGTTATTATAAATTTTGAAATATTGAATAAATATTTAATGGAGATTTATGTTTTATTTTGAGTTTTCTTTATTTATTTACTTTGAGTTTCATTTATAAGGATGAAAATAATATATTTAAGCTGTTAAAAAACTTATTTGTCGCACTAGAATTAGTAAAAAAAAAATTATATATCAACAACAAATCACCCACATTTACAGTAACGTCAAACTCTTTATATTTTCTATTTATTTGTAAAATTTGTTATTTAATTCATAAGTGACTGAGTGGCATAGTGAACGAATGAACTCTTTTTGTAAAAGGGTTATACTCATATGTTACACATATTAGATTTTAAAACACATATTTTTCTATGATTTTAAATTATATGGCCTTTTGTTTATTACAAACTATTAAACATTTAATAGTCATTCATTATATTTTTTGATGTGAATGTGACTTTGACAGCGAATGCTTTATGCATATTTAACATTTCATGTGGAGTTTTCTTGCGTGATGTTTTTTTTGTAACAGAAAAATTAATGTCATCAATCAAAATTAAGTCTATTTTAGAGGAAAATTCATACTCTTTAAAAAACTATAATAATAAATTTTTGTTTATATAAAAAAATTATGTTGAATTGTTGAAAACTTAACTAAAGAGCAGATTTGCTCTAATAAAATTTTATACTTTAAAAAGTCGACGATTGATGCTGAGCGCTTTATTTGTTCTACGCGTGATTCGTGGTGATGTTGCTTCAGACTTCCTACTTAGTCAACTAAACTTCAATGTTCCTGTAAAAGCTACCCACAATTTTGAACTCTTGGCATTAAAACACTACCATTCCGTTCATCGTGCATGTGTTAACTTCAATAAATGCTACCATATTATGGACTTATCTGAGAGTAACGACGTCCTGAAGGAAAATCTTATTTTATATCGAAATAGTTGAATCAATTACTTTTATGTGTTGTTCTATATTTTTTATTCATATTTAGTCAGTGCGGATGTAAAAATCTAATGATCGAATAAATAAATAAATGAACAAATAAAAAAGACAAACGTGACCATGCCACGTTTAAATCGTTTGTGTTAAAAATTAAGCAGTTTTATGTTTTCAATCTACCACCCATTTATTATTTCGCATCTTTACGTTTAATTTTTAACTTTTTAATTTTTTTTTAAATTATTATTTTAAGTTTTTAACGGAAAACGGCTTAGCAAATACTATATTTTGGAAATACGTTAAGCGAAATTATATAAAAACCTTTGGATAACACAGAATTAAACATTATATAAGTGGAACAATATCTGGAAAATTTTTTTAATTTTACAATCGAAAGGAGCAAAAATATTTTGAGGCAGTCACAAGCTTCAAGAAATATTCAAAAACTTAAATTTAATTAGAAATATAATAACCCACTATTACCCGATACAGATCAACCGATAAGGTGTTAAGTCTACTTAACAGTGGGTCACTATGTTTAGTGTTTTTGAAATAATGCAAGAGGAAAACAAGAAAATCTTGATTTTCAGATATCTATTAAAAAAAATAGAATTCGCCATTGCCACATCGCCATTTAATACGCTTTGGACCAACCGTAGCGAACCAAACACAAGTGATAAGCATTCATTGTTTAATAGCGGGTATATTGTGCTCTTGTTGACGATATCCCATCTTGCCCAATTTGCCCAATTTGCCCTATGTTCCTGCTCAATGGTAAGTAAAATTGCCACATAAAGAGTGGAAATGAGCATTCAGAAACATTTAGTAAATCAAAAATTTTATTTTTGTAGTTGCTTCACAATATGGTCTGTTTGGAGCTTAGCGAAAGTCATTCGGAGATAGGAAAGGATGAAAAAAAAATATTTTTCAAACTGTTTATTAAAAGACACGAGGTTAAAGTTTAAACCAAATAAAAGTTAGATTTTTAATATACGTTATATTTTATACTGAAATTAAGTGCTGATAAGTCAAATTATTGGCTGGGCAATAATAGGTAAACATTTGTGTTTCGTACTTTTAGAGAAAGCTCATGTGTAGTTGGAATATGGTAGCGGCAGGAATATTTTTTCCCCTGATATTATAGTTTTAAAGTGCAGTAAACATTAAATAGGTGACAATAAACAATGTTTATCATTATGCATATAAATTGCTAACATTAATTGAAATTGCAACGTATATCAATATAATTTTAAAAACAAAGTTCTGACTTCTGCCTATCTCTTATTACTAAATAAAAATATTAATGACCTTATTCACAAACGATTAATAAAGTTATAGTAGGTTTAATGTTGGACTTTTATATGGGAAAACCGGTATTAATACACACATTAACTTTATGAATCGTTTGTGAATAAGGCCATATATGTACAGCATTAAAAAATCAACCACAATCCTATTTGAAGTTTCTTAACGTGTTATGAAATTATGTACATTAGATAAACAAATGAAACTTAAAAATATAGAAAACGGTTGTCCCTGCAAGACATCCTTGGAATTTTCCGCTAAGATTTACCACAAAACTTTAAAAAAATTATAATATTTCTATCACTCCAACTTTCCAGGGCAAAAATAAAACAAATTACGAATTTTTGGAATTTTCGACAACATTACTTCTTAATTCATTTAACCGCCTTAGATCAAATTCGCGACATTCGACGCTATTTCTAAAGTCCAAAAATGTTTATGAATATTGAAAATCGATATGGCAAAGACTTTTGGAATGAATTTGCCTAAATTTTTTGTTAATTTATCTATCGAACGGATCTATCGATTTGAATCAAGTTTGTGGCTGTCGACATTTTTTTTATTTTAAAGGATAACTAAATTTGTGATACGACGATCTTAGTATGTAAAATTTATTTAAAATTAAAAGATATTTTCGAAAGCCATATTTACTAGAATTCCCATAATCTACCGAACGAAACCGGTTCATGCATTACCTCAGGAGATCTAGGAATTGAATTATAATGGCTTAAGTCATCCCTGACCTATGAAAATTATATACATGCTCATATCCACACACACATACTCAGCACCATACATATAAACATCCTTAAAAACATCGTCGTAGACGTAATCAAAATAAATTCCAATGACCTCAAATTGTCGAGATCGAAGCGGGACGAAATCAATGACTTATTTTTTTTGATAGTGGAAACCTAAAAAAAGTTTTTCTTCCTTTGTTTTATGGTTTTCCGCCAGCTCAGTATTTTACTTCTAAACTATCACTTTGTTTCATTCCTATACATCTTTCATAGAGCACAGGAACAAAATATCAATTGAGAATAAAAAAAAAAACAAATAAAAATATGACTACAAAGTAAGCAATAGCAAAAGTTTGTTTTAAACAATCGTTAGAAAACGATGGGTCTTCCGTTAAGAGGTTTAATTTTGGTAAGTAAGGCAACAAGAACTTTTAGGCGAAATTATCGGATATTTATTTATTTGAAGACATGGGGGTAAGCCGTTACTAATTAAAATAACATCAGCAAAATCCTGTAACGACTACGCTTGCAAGATAATTTTTTTTTTTTTTTTTAAAAGAGAAGTAACACTCCGGCAATTAGTATGCCTACCAACCCGTAGGTGTGTTACCTTCTTTGGGAAAGGGAAAGTGAGAGAGGACAGATGGTGAAAGAGAGAAAGCTTAATTTTTGCAACTCTGATATTGCGCGCTGTGTTAGTTTTTTTTTTTAGATCAGTGTTGCAGCGCCTTTGATGTCAATTAGGCGCATTAGATGTGTTTTTTTTAAGCTGTTGTAGCCATTTTATTCATTATTTTACTTCGCCGGCGATTTTTGTTACAATACCGACGAAGGAGGGCGCTGTGATGTACATACAGACACTTGCATACACCAGTATCAGTTGCTGCCAGAAATTTTCAGTAACCAGTGCTATGCCTTCATCACTTAAACACTCCGACAACAACAAATACAATGGCATACTCTAATGCACATCTGAAAAATGCTGGATGTTATGACTTGTCTGAAGCTGGGCTCGAACCCACGTTCTTAGACATTATTTGCTTTGCAGTCAACGCGCTAACTACTTCAGCCAACAGCACCCTCTATTCTTTAAGTGATATTTTCCATTAGCAATTCGAAAATTTGTATGTCCATGATAATTTCAAAACTTCCATCTTGGAGGTCTTCCATCGATTGACCCTGAAGCTAACCCATTAAGTGTGTCACATGGTCTGGTTGGATAATTTTTATCGACTCTTCAGGAATTTGTCATTAAACTTTTTATGTAAAAGAGCGAACTAATCGTTACTTGCGCAGCACAAGGCGCCGTTATGTTAAACAAATTTGTATTAAAATAAATGTGACTCACATAAATATATTTCGAAATACAGTGTAATGTTTGTGGATTGCTTAATTAAAACGCTCAACTAGAAATGGAAAAACCTGGCTTTTCTTCGATACTATGAGCTACAACAGCAATATTCTTAGTTGTTTTTAAGCAACATACGCTAATTTGATTCTCCACATCAATATTTTATCCCAACAGCTGAAAGTTTTCCATGCTTCACGGCGACCCAAAAATGCTTAGTACTTATTAATTGGAGCCGCGAAAATTTTAAAATCTTTGTGGTTAATTATAATAATTTCAATGCATTGTTAAAGCGTATTTCCTTTCAAGTAGTTGCTAGTTGAGTTATGAAAACTTTTATAAAGCCGAAATATTGAAAATTGTTAACGTCAAAAGGCCTGATCTTGTATTTGCCATCAACAAGTGTGTTGCACAATAATTTTCCTTTTTTGTATTATATATTATGGCTGAAAGTTGCTAGAATAATATATTTTTCTTTTGAACATAACACCTAAAAGCAAATGTCAAATGGGCCAAAATGTCTAACAGGTTTTTCCTTCTTTATCGTCCTTGATCGTTCAACTACCAACTATAAAGATAACGCAAATTCCAATTTAATAAATAGGTCTAATAAAACTAATTTCTTGTGGTTGGATTCTTTTTTTTCGAACTACATTTTAAACTCAGATTCCTTAACATACTTCCCGAGGAAACAAAATAAACAAGGCTATTGTTATTTTGTCTGTTCACTTGTTGGCTCAGAAATTTAATTTGGTTCCCAGTTGCCATCCAGCACTTTATCGTCCAGTGTGAGAGATTATCAAAAATGAAACGTCGCAGTACAACTCGCTATATAAAACAATATCCCGTTTGGTTAATTTAAAAAAATATATTACTGTTGTATAGAATATTTAATTATTATTTCCAATTATATTGCCATTATAAAGAAGCATAATATTATGAAAATTAATTAATTCTTATCAAACCTAATTTTGGCTGTGTTGTTTTGATCAATCCTGTTCAAAATCTTAATTTTGTTTTCCAATAATTTTTTTAGACACAACTTCAATTTGATGACTTTAACAATTAGACAACAATTTGATATTTTCAATAGATTTTTTTATAATTATGTATATCGCTCTTTTATTGCAACGTTGTCATATCTAAAAACGTGTTCTTCTGAAAACGAGTTTCAAGTTTTTAATTGACTCACCGCTCAATGGAAAAATAAAAAAATATTCTCCCTTCAAGAAAGTAAACATGATTTTTGTCTGAATTTTTCACAAAAGATGAGGAACTCAAAAATAACGTTTTTTAAGATATGACTACGTTGCAATAAAAGAGTGATATGATTTAACTACAATCTAATAATTCAGTCAAAGTAGTTTGTGACTTTATTTTAAAAGTTTGATAATAAATTTTAATTGTCGATTCATTTCTTAAAAAAAATTCTAAACAATTTTCTATAAACTAAATACACATTTCCTAAAAACAATATTATCATAAAACTGTTAGAAATTCACACATCAGCTTACAACCTTAAATAAATGTATTATTTTACACGTCAATAATCTTGTATATCCGGCTCCCATTTAACTAAAAACAAATTTCGTAGCCGACAACAATTAAATGAATTTGTAGTGTGCAACGTCGGATAATGTAACACCCATTTTTTAACAATATCAGACAACATAACTTACACGTATACATTCATTTATATGTATGACGTAGATACTACATGTCAGAACAAAAAAAAAATAAAAAAATAAACTTAAAAATTTGTGAATGAAATATGATTCACAATTTTCTGCACGCATTGAGTCAAAGAATTTAAAACTAATATTAACTCATACTGAAAATAAACATTTTTTCGTTAATTACCTTAATTATAAACGAAGCGTTAGTTACGCCAGACATATTAGTTAGGTCGTTTGCTTAATTTTAATTTACTCAACAACAATTTTCAGTGTTGGCGGTAAAAATCGTTTCAAGTTTTCTAAAAACGTCAAAAGCTTGAGAATTAAAATTAAAAGACACACCTTTAGTAAAACCCCTAACAGCAGGAAATTTAAAGTTAAGAAATATATATTTTTTTCAAATAAATGTTGAGTAATACTTTGTTCTACATTTTCTCAAATGAATAATTATTTATTGCATTGTATAATATCTCAAAGGGTTTGTTTTATCAAATAGCCGTCATATTGGATGCAAGAATTTAGGTAAGTTGAAAATTGGGACATTAAGTGTTGGGGATATATAGTAGAAGCCGCTTTGTCTATTATTTTAATAGCAACAAATTTTGTTAGAAATAATAGTTTTAGCCCTCTTGATTAAATCTGGATTTTATCTTAATTAGAACACATAAAGTCACTCATGTCTTTGCTGGCATTATATGGAAATAGAAGTTTCAAGTAAATGGCTTTTTAAGAATAGTCATAAAGCACCCCATACACGTTTCAATCCAATTGGCAACTGAGTCGGCTGTTGTCCAAATCAAGGCGTGTATCGCTTTGTAAATTGATTAGTTTTGCAGTTGTCGAGTTGGTTAAAGAAAAATCAAAAGATTTTGATTTTTTCAAGTTGGCTAGAAAGCCTTTCAATTCAATTGTGCTGTGTATGCTCGAGTCTCTTAATTACCTTTCAAAATTTATGTTTGAAGTTGTTGTCAGAAAAAATACTTCTGAAACAAATTTTATTAATATTACCGTATTTTTTTTTAAATATTCTTATTTCCTTAAATATTTTCTTATGTACCTACTCAAATGAAGCAAAGTGTAGCCCTATTTTGTTAAGTCATAAAACTTTGCTTCTCACATTATGATAAAAGTACATATCATTATTGTAATTCTTGTACTCATTATTATAAATAATGAGTAATTTAACTAAATTGAATAGTTATATTGTCTCGAGTCAAGTTCTTAGGATTCAAATATATAGTTTTATCTAGCGGCTTATTATTTCCTCTACATTATGAACTCCGAATTTTTAAATTGTGTAAGAGCTTTGAGTTTCTCACTTGATTTATGTACATTTTAAATAGAAATATGGTATTGAATTAGAATATATTGAATTTTAAGTTTCTTTCTGTTATTGACTTTGAAGCTGTAAGGTAGTATTTATTAGCAACTTATATAAAATAAAAGATTGAACAATAATTATACAATAATCAATACCTCGTTTTCTTCACTACAAAACTCAACAGAAGTCTAATCTAAACAGAAGTTTACTTTTGCAAAGAAAAAGTTAATAATTTTTAAAATTTTCTTGGATTTTATTGAATTTTAAATAAAAAATATAAAAATGACATTGAAATTTTCGAATTGCTCGAAAAAAATCAGCACTTTGGAAAATAAGAAGTCCGGATTACAAAAGTAAACTGAAAAAGACAAAAACCATTCAGCCATTGCTATTAAAGTTTTTCATTTTTAAATTTTTTAGTTGTAAAATATAAATTTGACAGTTGAATGGAAATCTCTCAATTCAGCTTATGAAGTGTGTGGCCAAGAATCAATTCAATTAAAAGAGTCAATTGACAATTGAATTGATACGTGTATGGGGCGATTAATATATTTTACACACGTTAAATAATTCGAATATACATACATACATACATTAATATGAAGTATTTTCCATGAGTGTAATAATGCCCCATCTATTAAAAGATACAAGAGTTATCTTTTCCTGATTAATTGCCAATTCTCACTCCTTGCATTATTTGTCAGTCAGATTTAAAGCTAGCTGCGTTCTATCCGATATGTCACCAAGAAAAACAAGTAATATTTTTTTGGCACCCACAAAAATATTTGAAGTCATTTGTATTCATTTAACAGGGACAATTCTAACAGCGTTTGCTGTTCAAAAAAAATATATATAGAGTAAAACGACATTTTAATAATTTGTTTCTTCAAATCGTTTTTATTTTCAAGCATATTTTTAGATTAATTAGTAAATTTTCTTGTTTTACAACCATTTAATGCAGCCTTTATTTATTTTTTACATTTTAACACAACACATTGCAAATTGTTTTTGCAATTGTCTTAAGTATTAATTAGTGCGACTGTGGCATTTGTAAGACATAAAATTTACTTCATCATTATTGTAGCAGCCAGAGTTGTTATATCCCCCACCTAAACGCGAGAATTTTTGTTCATCAGTATCTTCATCGTCGTCAATGTGCAACAACTTCTGGCATTTTTTTAATGTTTGTGCAAATTAAACGTCAAATTATATGGTCTGACTAAAGTGATAAAATGTTGTGCATCTAAGAAAATAAATGAAATACTTTTTCAGAGTGCAAAGAAACAGATTATTTAAAAAAGGGAAGATGACTTGCGAGAATTCGTTGAAATTAGCATTTTGTAAGAAAAAACAGAAACTTAGGATTAGTAAAACACATGTTCTTGTAGACAATTTAACAAATAAAGAACAACTACCAGCTAACTGATCTCAATAAACGTTTTGGTAAACACTTTGTGACTGAATTTTTTATAAAGCTTTTTATATGCAAAACGATTTTCTGTAAAAATATTTGAATGCAATTTTGAATTCTAGAAGTGCATTAAAAAATACTGTATACCAATTTCAAAAAATTGGTTAAAAAAAACTTTCATTGAGCAAATCTATTTCGGAAATTTTTTAGCAGCTAACACATTTTTTCAATAGAAATGAACTGAATAAGAGCTGTTGGCGGTAAACTTAAAACTTTTTGGAATTTATTTATAATAATAGCGCAAAGTTATTCGTCGTAACTCTCTTATTTTGTGTAGAAAATCTTTTCAAATTACTTATTTACTCACATCTTGAGGGGAGAATACTTTTTTTGTTATTCCATGGATCAGCGTTGCCGTTGTGATACTAAAGTATCACTTTTGACCTTTTTCTTTCCAATTACACTCTCTTTGATCCTTTTTTAAATGTATCCCTTTCTATCATTTTAAGAAAATTTATGCTACTCTTTGAATCTTTTTAAAAATGAGTAAAAGTTCCAATATTCCAGTATACATAAAGAGCAAAACGTATGAATATATACGTAAAATAACTAACGCAAAAAGGTTTTGGTTCGAGAAATGAAATTTAAAAAATAGATTTGATGTAAATACATCTTCTAATTTATATGAATTCCTTAAATATATATTTACTTTGCCTCATAGTACCGCTTCAAAACTATCACCGATTAAAAATAAACTTACATTAAAACTAAAAATAGAAACTTGAGAGTCTATGCTTTCCTCCCTCTGTTTGCTCGAATCGGAGCTGGAAGAATTAATTACATAATATGGAATAGGTACTTCTAAAAAGTGATAAACATGATCATAAGTTTTTGTAAAATTAATTTCTTTTTCTGATAACATGAATAATATTGGTATGTCCCTTTGAATTGTTTTTTAGTTTTAACATCGATTTATCATTCAAGAATGAGTACTTAGTTTTATTTGAGTCTAATGTATTTAATTAATTCTTAAAATTCCTTTTTGTTTTTGGCAACCCTGCCATGGTGGTGTGAGTAAATTAAAACTTTTAGCTCGTTTTCTGAAGAACGTGTTTTTTTAGATATGACTATGTGCCGATAAATGAGCCATATGTCAAATAAAGTAAATATTATTAGGCTAAAGGACATAAGATATTAAGGGACGGTGGAAAAATTTACGTTAGTTTTTAGTCCCTCTCTTTTGCGGTGCACGTTAAAAATAATCAATATTGATCTTCCCTTTATTCCTTTAGAATATTATGCCAAAGAAAATTAAAAATGTCCATAAATATATGAACTTTGTCTCATATTTTTCTTTTGAATATTATCACAAATTTAAATGAAGTTTAATAAGACTTTACAGAAAGTCAAAATAATGCTATTGACAGAGAAATAAACTTTTATGAAAATTATTTAAAAACGCCGGGACTTATGAGTACATTATTTAAGGCGTTAAATCAGTGTTGCCATCTTATGTGCAACTACACATATCATGTGTAATTTTTATTCTCATGTGTAGCCCATGTGTAATTGGATGCATGTGTAACTCATGTGTAATTTAAAATTTAATGGTTTTTTGAGCACAACTTTTTTATTCTGGTAACGACAAATTAGGATTGGCAGTGATATTTTAATTTATTTATTAACCTTCTGCATTTTTTGCTTTAAATTTTTTAAGCTTTTTTTCGTGATTGTTCTTTTTATACAAAACAAAATTATTATATTTTTAGAAAGAATGATGTAGAATTGGTCTAAAGAATATTATACATCTGCAAGAATAAAAAAATTCCATTAAGAAGTTGGAAAATACCAACGAAACGTCGGAGTAATAAGTAACAAATACTGTTTTATTAAATGACTTTGGAAGCCCAAATATTGAAAATATATTCATCATGAAAAAAAATTTTGCTAATTTTTATTTTAATACTTATTGTTATTATCTTAAGCCAGATCTAATATAAAAAATATAAAAAAAAGAATGAAAATGGATTTATTAAATACTTTAACGGCCTTAAAATTAAATATTTTCGGAAATAAGTTTCAAGTATTCTCCTTACGATCTGATACTTCTTTTACAAATTGATAAAAATTTTGCAGGAATTTTCTAACAAAATCAAATTTTGGTTTTTAGATCTTATTATATAATTTTTTTTTTATTTTATAGAAATGTTTATTTTATGAAAACAGTGAATTTTTCCTAAAATTTTAGTTGATTTAAAAAAAATATATTTTCAGGGAAATCCAAAAGCCTTATCTAAATGATGACTTTTTCATGTTTTTTTATTTAATTATTATCTTCTTTAAAAAATTAGTGCTTGTATAATCTGATCATTGTGCAAGATTTAAAAAACAACCTTCAGTGAGCTAATCAATAATAATTAATTTACATTTCCAATTCCTATGGGGTTAATAACTCTTTTAACATCTTCTTAGAATGACAATAATTAATGACTTTTCATAAAATTTTTTTGTACAAGTTTTTTTTTCTTTTATTACATTTTAACAAATTCCATTTATATTCAATCGTAATAGATAATTTGGTCTTAGATATGCTTTCTGTGTTATTGACTCATGCATTCTTTTTTTCCATGCTTAAGAACGCAAGTGTGAATAAACTCTCTCTGTGAGGCGTTAAACACTTGGTGCGCTCTTGTTGTCATACTTAAAATTTGACAGTTTAAATGATTATGTTGATGGAAAAGGATATTCCAACAGATACATATGTACAAGTGATGTGATGTATAATGATATGAATTAGTATGATTGTACACATACGCATTCTACCCATTAAAACCCTGCAGGCTGTAAATTAAAAGTCGTATATTTCATTTACTTTATTTTATTTATTTCTCTTGCCATTGTGTGCTGTCAAAGAGTAATTCTCCTGCAGTATCATATTTCACCATTAATATAAAATACTCTAAATATTATTTGAACCTTATGATGGGCAATAATTTAGATTTTTTTCATTTGGTTACTAATGGATGGATGTTAACTTCTCGTAACAAAAGTGGGAGCTAAAAAATTATCTACCAACGACTCAAATTCGTATCCTTAAAGGCCATGTAACAAAATCGTATGGTTACAGTGTTAAGCCTTTTGCTACCCTTTCACTTTTTCCGACTCCAATGGTAATATTGTATTTCAAGCCCGAAGTTAGCCACTCTCTTTATAGAGTATTTTTCATTGTTCTGCATGAACATGTCTAATTTTTTTCTGACATTTTTGACACAATATGTAATTGACACTAGCACTTGTTGTCTGAATAAAACATTGCAGCCATGGAATTATTATTGTTTACACTGGTAAAGTTTACTCAACATTCATATAAAAATCATTAAAAAGATTACAGAAACAAGACAAGAGAATTCAAAAGTGATGTAACTATCCAAGAAATACTGGCGATGTGTAGTATATCAAAGAAAAGTTTGTTGTTTGGTAGCTGTACCACGCTACCAGGTTTGCGCTGGGTATGTATGTATTTGTCTAATGGCGTAGTCGGCCTCCCTATGCCCCTAACTAAGTTACATCTATGTGAGTCTATATGAAGTAGGGATGGGCATTTGAAAAAAATATAATAATATATAACAATATCGATCGACACCGATATATATCGTGAAAAACATTGATATTGGCACTTTTTAAAACTTAGTATTTCATAACTGAAATTTAAAGAAAATTGAAAATAGTTTGGGGTATATTATATTTGTTAAGCATTCCCGCGACGTCCAGTGAATTTTTTATTTTTTTTAAATATTTATGTACAAAATTTCTTGGAAAAATTAAGAAAAATGCGCAATACAAAAGATATACTAAAATTCCATGAAAGCAGATTGTTTTTCATATAATGTGACTATTTGTCAAACAAATTGCTTGAAAGTGATTATTATTTTGTTTAAAGTTCGTAACATTTTAAGTCAGAAAGAATTGGACATAACACAATATTCCAACTTATACGGCAGAACAGAAACTACAATGTTTTTCAGGGGGCGCTACACATTCATCATTAGTGTTCATGTGTGTTTCCATGTATCCGCCACTGTTTGGGTTGCTCGGCTGAATGTGATTTGAAATTTCTATTTATACAAATTATGACTCAAAAAAGAATTGTTGAAATTATAGAATTGAAATTATAATCCTGAGTCAAAAATATTTCCAAAAAACTCTCTAAAGTACGAGTATTTTAAATGTCATACTAAAAGAAATTAAAAATTCCAAAAATATCACAAAAAGTACTAAAAACAGTGTGTGCCATTTTTAGGGCGCAATTAAAGACAAAGGACACTTTTGGGAAAAGGATTTTTTAATTGGTTTCGGTTGAAAAAATAGATATTTTTATGTGCAGTGGTCGCTGTGCAAACCAATAATTCTTATCAGCTACCATATTTAAAATTGATGTAACAACTCCTACAATAGCAAATAATATTTTATATGACTTTATATAGAAGTTTTTGTTAAAAATAACTTGAGACAATATCTTGAACTAAATACTTTCAAATATTTGTAAAAAGTAATAATAATTTATAAGGGACTAGGATCCATTATGAGGCTTAAATTTAAGAATTTTTAATGTACTTATATTTTCTTTTAGCCAGTTTTAAATAAATACCCATTCGGTTTTGTAATTGAATTATTATGAAGGGATGAGTGGGATGAGAAACAAGAAATGGCAAGTGGTAAAAAAAATATTAACATTTTATACGAAATACCAAGCTCGAGGATAAGTCAACTTGCTTGCACTTTCACTGAAATATCATTCAACGATAATTAATAAATTTTAGTTTTATATTTTCCCAACATTTTTGTTTTAAGTATTCAGTAAAATATTAATTGTGTTAAGTGTGAAGTTGACTATTGGGAGATATAGCGAGTTCCTACACACAAAATCAGCGAAAACAAGATTGATTTTATATTTTTCGTTAATGATTTTGTCGTTTCGTTTTAAATCAACATGACTTTATGATAACTTGCAAACAACAGCAGTCCATGTCAAGATAGCATGCGAGTATAATTAATAAAAATGTAACCCATATTGAAATAATATGAGGAATCTTCTTGAATTATTATTATTTCAGTTTGAAACAACATAAATTACATATTGAATGAATATGATTTCAGCATAAAATTCATTTAATATGTATGTAATTATAATGTTGATTTAATATGATTCAAAAATTGATCTAACACGAAATTCTATTAAAATTAAAGCGATGCTCATATTAAAACAACACTAAATATTTGTTGCTTCAAAATTATGCCATTAATTATATAACCCATAAACATTTTAATAAAAACTATTTCTATTATCTTTTTACTATTTTTTTAATATATATTTTATTTACACACATTTGGTGCGAACGCAAAATCACCGGAAACTTCAAAACATATTTTTGAAAAGTTTCAAGCCTTTAATCTTATACGAAAACTTTTAAAACACCAATGCGAATTTCTTATACTTTTGTAATTTCATAAATTCTCATTGAAATTCGTAGAATATTTGTTGGCAATGTTGATTTAAAATGTAGAAATGTTGATGATTTTATCAAATCCAAAGTGAATTTAACGTATTAATGTTTTATTATACTACGAAGCGGAATTGTTTAAATTCAACATTGCACAATGTTATTTTAACTCCGAAAAATGATCAATCTACTATTTGTTAGTTCAAATTTAAAGTTTTAAACATTGAATCAATATGAATATATGTTAGCTTTCCACAAAGTCAATATTTTTGCAAAAATTACATGACATGAAATCAGCATTTTTTAATTTTGATTTTACATTGGTGTTTCTTCCTGTGTGTCTGCGGGTTTCACTGTTGCTAATGCAGATCTTCAGGGAACCTTTACGCAAATATTTCTTAAAACAACTAGAGATATTATATTAAATATTCATTAAAACAAACAAATAGTTTAAGCAATTTTAAAGTTGCAATAAGAACTCAATAATCAACCTAATAATATAAATATAAATTTTAACAATTCCTATAAAAAGCACAATCAATTAATTTGTAAACAAAATGAATCAAAAGTATTTTTTAGCTACATTCTCTCTGATAAAGGTTGTCGGTCGCCCTTCAAAAAATTAACAAAACGCTAAGCCAAATTGAAAAAAACAACAAATTCTTTGCAAATAACTTTTTCCAATATCGATATTAAAAAAAAAAATATCCATGTTTGTTGCTCAGCCCTAATATGAACATCCATTACTAAACACTACATGCACTACACCGAAATAAAATAATAGTATGAGTGTTGTTGCTAGAGATGAAAGTGATTTATTTCATCACTTGTTATAACTAATGATAGCAACATACAAAATCATCATTTTCGTCACCGTTGTCGCCATCAGCATATTCTTTTACTAAACACAATTATTGCTGTTTCTGTTGCATATAGACTCTATATTATAGAGTATATTAAAAATATTGGATGCTCTTGATATTTGGTGGCAAGTGTAAGTATAATCGATTTGTTGTTGTCTTGTATATTGTTGTTGTTGTTCGTTATTATGATGACATGATGCGTTGCGGGGATGATTTGAATTCTAAATAACTGTGACCAAGTGGAAAACATAGAAATCTATGCTTTATGATGGTGAAGGAGAAAAGCAAGAGTGTTATATTAATTTAAGAGTTTTCAGCTCATTCGCGATTTTACTGTAATGGAGGTCAGTTGAGATCAAATGTCAAATAAACATTCTTAATGATTATTAATCACAAAAAGAAAAACTGTAGCAAAAATAAGCAAGAATATTATATTATCTTAATTTATGTTTTGGAATATATTGTATTGTATTCAGAAGGATTGTAATGTTATTGATGTAGGCAATAAAATTTATGAAGTTTTTTAATTGTATTTGTCATAATTTGTACATTTTGTGTGGAATATCAGGAGTACTTTTATAATATTTAGCACACATATTATATATTCAACAGCTGGTACACCATAAAATAGGTGAGCAAAAAATTGTTTCAAATAAGTATTAATGTTTGTAAGTAATTCATTGAATTAATCAAGTTGAAATATGGGTTTACCCGATTCTTTAATAATAATTTAATAATTTTTTTTTTTATAAATTCATTGTTTTATTGAGAGAGTGCTATTTGAAGCAATTTTTTATTCATCAGACTAGCCGAATGGACCAGTACTGATTTTGAGGTCGCAACAAAATCTCATTTGCGTTCTTTGTTCGATTTTACCACTTTTGACGGTGGATAATAGTGCCTATGAAAACCGTCTATTTAACAGCGCTATTTAACGAACTAAGAAAAAACCTACACAAAAATAAAATTTTATTTCTTTATTTATTAGGTCAATAGATTTTTACATCATTAATGACTAAATATGAATAACAAATATAGAACTACACCTATCCCTCGATTTACACGATAGATACGTTCCTGAGAAAGTCGTGTTATTCGAAATTTTAAATTTTTGTATAAAAAAATCGTGTAAATCGAAAATAAAGGCAGAATCGCGTAAAAAATCGATTTTATTAAGAAATTATATATGTATTTCAACTTAGTTTTTAAAATATCAAAAAGCGTTTACTCAACACATAAAAATAATCCTTTATTCATTAAACAAAATAAATGAAAATCATGAAAACAAAAACAAAATTAATGTAATTCATATCATATATTGTACGTATTTATTTAATTTATTCGTCGTCACTAGATAATATTTCTGCAGTTTCCTTTTCGGCTTCTGATGAATTAGAGACTAGTTCAGGTCGTTTCGATATGCAAGTGAAGTATGTAATTAAGAGCTGTGTTCATTTATTGTTTAACTCTTTATAAACCTCCACATATTGTGCTAATCCTTAGGTAATATGTCTTGGGAATGCGACTGCCCTTTCAACATTCGGATTATTTTTTTAGAAAATGATTTGCTAATTTTCTATCCATTTGTAAACCTTCAGTTATAATTTCGGCTGTCAGGTCTACCGTTTCCGCATTCTCCTCTTCTGCATCATTTACAGTTTGGCTTTGTTGGTTTACCATATCAACTAAATCACCTGCATCTAATTCTTCATCTGCCAGAAGTTGCAAAATATCAGTTTCCGAAAAAAAGCTAAATTAATAATCTCAGAATATTGTTGATCCAATGTTTCGAAACATACAGAACTTTCACATACCGCAGGCCAGGACGTTATTTTAAAAATTGATGTGAGAACACATTGATTTAACAAATATGGTAAGAACTGACTCGAACGTCCTATTAGAGACAAAAATATGCAACAAAAAAACACATAAAAAATCGTGTAAATCGAGGTATTTCATAAATCTCTCAATTTACACGAAAACCAAAATAATCGTGTAAAAGTGAAATCGTGTAAAAAAAGTATCGTGTAAATCGAGGGATAAGTGTATGTATAAAAATAATTGTTTCAACACATGCGCGACGAAAAGAATCATAAATAGCAAATACAGAATGGTAGTATTTTAATGCCAAGAGTTCAAAATTGCGGGTAGGTCTTACAGGAATATTGAAATTTAGTTGACTAACTCTAAATTAACACCACCATGAAATAGATCCAGAACAAATAAAGCAATTTTATCAGAGCAACATAAGAATTCCAACCAAGAAAATTAAAAATTGTTTTTGTACCGATTCAATACTATTAATATAAATAGAATAACAAGGATCGCAAAGAATTAATCCATACTCCATAATTGGTCGAACAAGAGAAATATATAAAAGTTTTGTAATGTTATAATCCAGAAATTCCTTAGACCAGCGTTTCATGCATCCAAGTACCCCATTGGATTTATTAAACATTATAGAGATGCGTTCCGAAAGTTGAGCCTATGATCCAACAGTATGTCAAGATCCAACATGGTTTGAAATTTATTTAAAAAAGCAGTATTAATATAATAAGAAAAAGTCTTGATAGGATTGAGTCTGAAAAATGACATTTATTTATTTATTTATTCAGTAATGTAATACAAAGCCTTCTAGGCCTAAACATAAATATGTATTACAAAGTAATACAAACCTTAGTAATTTAATTGATTTATATGTAAATAAATCTCAACAAACATTTAATTCATTATTATTTAATTTACTAGTATCAGCTCCCCAGCTTGCATTTCAAGACGTTTAACTCCAATAAAATAAATCTGCACTATTGGTGAAAATTCTGAAAGTCAGTACTAAATAACGTATGCCCATTGATATCACTAGAATAGCTAAAAATGTTAACATCATCGGATAACAATATTGCAATAATAACAATAAAAAGTCAGTTAGAAAAGTGAAACAAGCGATATACCCGAAAGTTCTAGTTCTGAATCATCGTTATTTGCAGAAATAATTGATAATTTGTATTTTTTGGTAAATAAGAAGTTATATAAAGCGATAGAAAGAAACCAGAGCCCGCACAAAACTGAAAAGCTGCTGATGACGATATGGTAACCAGTGTTGCCAGGAGCTGAAGGAAAAAGAGGCTAAATCGGCTTTTTAAAAAGGCCAGAAAGAGCTCAATCAAAAATAAAAACTAGGAAAAGGCTAAAAATCTTTTAAAAGCAATGCACTTCAAGTACAAAAAAACGAATAATAGTCATATAAGTCAACACACAACAGAAATATCAGTTATTTCTATTGTCTTCAATTCAGTATTGGATTAAAAATATAACAGGATATTTGTATTTAGCAATGATATAATAATTATTTCATTATTATTTAATGTATTCAAGTAGTATATCTGTGTTAAGCAAATGAAAAAACATATACGCATATAATAAATTATACATTTTATGTGATTTTATTAATTTTGCATATAACAGATGTTATAATTTTTCATCGCCACTAGAATCGGGACTATCATTTGCATAAATATCACAAGTCTACTGATTTTATTAAATCAGTGGAAATAACTAAGTCGTGGCAACATTTCTGTAACCTTTTGAAGGAACATTTTAATTATATTGCGATTTCTTCCTATAGTTTTAATTATTTTCATAGTAAACATTTTTCAACCTCAGCGTTATTGATTGGTAATACTACGGGATTGTCCAGTAGGAGGTTTCATTCTCAATAGCCCGCCATTTTATTAGTTGTCATGACTCAACCTGTAACCACATTGCAATTACTAAAATTCACTAGGAATATCGTAAAAATTTCGAGGTTAGAGTTCGCAAAACTAAAGCATTTTTGCGACGTCGTGGAGCACCTTCTGAGCCATCGGGAAACTGGTGGAAAAATTTGAGCACTTGAGTCAAAACATTAATGAGCAGAATTAAGCTCGTGTACGTCGCTCAACTGAGAATATTGCTATTGTAGTACATAGTGTTGAGGAAATCCCACATTTGTTCATTTCTCGTCGATCTTTCGAATAGAGCATTCCACCAACGACACGTCAAAAGTGTCCTGGCTGTGTGAGTTCTTGAAGCGGCATTCATTATGAATGCGATACTCTCTTCTTTGTAATTAAATAAACATCCCATGATTTTGTTTAACTCTTTCGCCCCTACTGGGATTATATGTCCCAGCAATATTCCTTGCATAGTAACTTTTTTTTACCTATTGTATTCTAATATCTAATATATCCCAATAAAGTTTGAAGTATTATCTATGGTGTAAATGAAAAAATCAGAGTTTAATTGTACCGGTGCGTCATTCGTGTGCAGTTCTTTTATATGAAAACACGTTTTTTTTCGCTGATCGTGACACAATTTTATAAATAAAGTCGCAGGTTTTGTGTTTTTATTTACAGTTCCATACAATAACAAAAAGTAAGTAATAAAACATTATTTTTAACAATTTACAGCAAGAAAATTTTCAAACTGTAAAATGTTAGAAAGCTTTTTTTTTAATGGGACATATTGTCCCAATAAGATTTTCGATTGGGATTTATTATCCCAATATGATTTAAATATACAAATTTTGTTTTTTTTGTGTGTGCAGATGGCAAGGAAGAGATTGTCGGAT
The DNA here is from genome assembly GCA_956483585.1 of Gymnocheta viridis. NCBI lineage: Eukaryota > Metazoa > Arthropoda > Insecta > Diptera > Tachinidae > Gymnocheta > Gymnocheta viridis. Next base: position 103,542,028 of record OY101441.1, on the reverse strand, counting down.
AAGCAAATGGTCGAGATTATGTTGGAGGACGATGAAAGCGAAAATGATGGTACTGACTTCAGTGACTCCGGATCCAACTATACTCCATCAGATGACGGAGAAGAGGATAATGCAACCGACTCAAGCGACCAATTCCGATATCACCGGAACCCTTGGCGAAAGAGTAATCCTCAATTTGACGTCTACGATTCGCAATAAAGACGTTGCTGTTATTTTCGATAGATTTTTCACGTCAGTTTCCTTGCTAAAGAACATTTCATTTCCAGCGTTCGGAACTTATATGAAAAATCGGAGAGAAACACCAGTTTTCAAAGGACGATTGGATCGCGGGCAAAGTCAATTTCAAATAAGTGCTGACGGCTTGTCAGCTGCAAGATGGATGGACTCAAAAGAAGTACTGGGCATGTCAAATTGCCACAAACCAGAGTTAGTTCAAGTGCTGAGAAAGCAAAAGGATGGCACCAGGAAGAATGTAAACTGCCCTTTGATCATAAGCGACTACAATCGTATGATGGGAGGGGTCGATCTCGCCGATCAAAAAACAGCTGTATACGACATGAACAGAAAATCCAGAAAGTTGTGGAAGAAAGTGTTTTTCAAAATACTTATGCTTTGTGTTGTAAACGCATCATCTCCGAAAGATGCCGCTAATTCAATTCATAGTTCCATTGGCTGAAGCGCTTATAGCCAAGGGAGCAAAAAATAAACGTATAAAAACCCGTCGTACAGGCGGCAGGCCTTCTAAGCAGCCTAAGAAGGAGCTCTTGAATATTGGTCAAAAGCACATTGCGACATCGTTGCGTTCGATGCACTTCGATGAAAAAGGAGACAAGAACCAAATTCGTGTGCTCCGGATGCAAAAATGCTTTATGTCCCTCCTGTTTTGCACCATTCCACCAATAAAACCATTTCTAATATTTATACTTTCAATTTGCAAAGTGCCATTATTTTCTTTTTTAAGTTCCTTTACTTATAAGCTTTGAATTCTAAATTTTTCTTTTTTTCGATAGAAAAAATATAAATAAAACTAAAAAAAAATGTAGTTGGCCAAAGTAATTTTTGGTCAATTTAGCTTTATTGGGATATAATATCCCACCGTAAAAACTTATTGGGATTATATATCTTATATTATTGCTTTATAAATGAATTCGCCGTCAGAAATAAAAAAACCTACCAGATTTCTAGAAAAAACTCCGGGGTGAAAGGGTTAAAAATACTATTTTTTCATATCGAAATGAAACCTCTTATTAAAATAGCCTGGTTAGATAGCCAAATAGTAGATTAACTAAATTAAAGAAAAGATTTGTTTTGCAGCCCATTGTTAAATTGTCACACCTCCAGCAAGAATTCAAATGTTTACTCAACATTTGGCCGTTTCTAACTTAAAAGCTTTCGCCATTGCATTTTAATTTAATTTAAGTTTGTAGATTGGATTAATTTTTTAATTTTTCAAAATGATTTCATGTGTTCAGTAGAAAAAAATTAGCCTTTTTGAGGCTAAATTTAAAATAAAAAAGGCCATAAAGAGCTACGAAGCTAAAACGTAAATTTGGAAGCTAAAAGACAAGTAAGAAGGTTAAATCTAGCCTCTAAAAAGCTAAACTGGCATCACTAATGGTAACAAGTATTGAAAGATAAATAAACATGTTTATTTCAGTGCGAGCTAGAGGAACTTATTTACAGGCTGAATAATGCATTTTGTTGACAGTGAATATGGGTTATCTTTGTTTTATGTTTAGCCATTTTAACGTATTCCGCATAAATCCTATTGGTGTATAAATATTACATTTTAATATTGATGTCATAGCTTTGTTTTGTAGTTCCTGAAGCCTCTCTATTTGTGTTAACGTGCAGCAAGTATATAATATTGTTGATCCAAATTCGAAATGTGGTTTTATTATTACGTTATATATATTTATATCCGTTATTATAGATATCTTGTTACGTATTCTTTTAAAGAAACCTATTTTTTACCAATTTTTTTGCATATGTATTCTACATGTTCATTGAAATTTAGTTTTTTGTCTACTATAAAGCCAAGGTATTTAATTTTATATACTTTTCTTATTATTTATTATTATTGTCATATTCATAGATAATTATATTTCACTATGTAATATACGAGTAAAATGAATTATAAAACTATTATTTGTGAACCTCTTTCAAAAATGTTTTTTTAAATTAATATTTATAAAAATCATCTCTTTAAGGCACAAATTTACAACCTTTATTTAACTAATGATGGCCGTTTAACCAATGATATTTATATGAAAAGTCGTTAGTTAAACCACCGGCATTAGTTAACTTAAGACTGAGAATATGAGCCTTAATGTTAAAAAACCCGGAATCCCGAAAAACCACTTAAGCCCGGGACTTAAACTTTAGATCTCCCAAGTATAGGGATTTGCGAAAACAAGTCCGGATTGTCATCTAAGTACTTGCCTACAATAACATCGCAATGTTAAGTATTGAATAAACGCCAAAATAGATAGTGTTTTGAAAATTATGTACTTAGTAAATTTCTTATTTAAGAGAAATTTGAAACATTTTAGGAATATGGCTTAAGGTCTACAGATGATCTGGTAGAAGCACCAACTAAATACATGTGTATAGACTAGTTCAACCCACCAACATACAAATATTTTCGGAAATCATGCATATACTTTGTTTGTGCTGGAATATAATTTTTTACGTTTCGCCGTTTTTTACGAAACTTTTTATTCATAAAATTTCTTTTAATTTTAAATATTTGCTGCTGAATTAAAAAAAATATAATTTGTTTTGGAGTATCCTTTGATAAATTTTTTTCTGTTGAATTTCTTTAATTACATTTGAAATGCAAATAATTTTTTGTAATACGGCTGTTAATTTTTAAATATGATTTAATTAATGAATAATTATATTAATTCTCTTTTGGGAAAAACAAATTACAGATTAAAAATAAATTTCGTTTAAAAAATTTGTTCTGACAAAAAGTATATTTTTCTGATTATTGACGAAAATAAATTTTATAAGCATCTTGTTTCTGTTAAAAAAAACGTACTTTTTATGAAAAAAGCTTTTCTAGAGAAACTATCATATCGGGCAAAAGGTATTTTTTTTAAAGAACTACTTAAAAAAAGTTCCTATTGAGAACAAATAACAAATTCGGGAATAAAGATCGTCTTTGAGAACAAACTGAATATCCGAAGAAAACGTTGCTTTGCGAGAAAGAGGTATCACCTCGAGAAAATATTACATTTTTGAAAATAATTTCCGTTTTTAAAGTCAAGTGCAGTTTCGTACTTACGCTCACACAAGCTGTCGTGATAAAGAAAAAAACATCCCACGAAGACTCTTGATTTGCAGTGTTTCTCATTAATTATTTAAGCACTGTTCATCTACTTAGACAAAAATATTTGCGCTTAAATTTTAAAGCAGAAAAATCTTAAATAAATTTTCCATCATTAACATTTTAATGTTTACTCTAGCTTATTTTCACTGTTTTATTTTATTTTTTTGTGGCTAAGGATTTTTTAAAGTGTCACAGATGCACCACAAGGAAACCCGTCACCACGTCGCTGGCAAAAAGTGTAGACAATCCATTTAAAATAGAATTTCACTTGTAAACATGGTTTAAACGTTTTATCACATGTCTCAAGTAGGCGTTACAACGACAATTATTTTTAAGTTTTGATTTTTTTAACAATTTTTTGTTGCTTGTTGGCACATTTTGCCAACTATTTTAAGCAACATGTTGTTTCATTTTCCTGTGTTTGGTTGAGACGACAAAAAAGAGCTAATGTGAAAATTCTTAATAATGAACGAATGAAAGTTTACTTACAAAATTAAAATATTATTAGAAAAATATATTTTAAAAGAATTCAAATAGTTACTACAAAAAAGTTATTAGTTTAATTTTATGTAATTTTGTTTTTCTGTAAACAATTAAATTATATTTGTATTATACTAAACTGCACTTAATGTAGCGTATTCTCTAAAAACACTTTAAGTTCGAATATACAAGTATTTTTTAGAAATTTATCAGTTAAATAGTGGGTGGTTTGTTTAATTTTTACTTAATACAAAAGGGGAGAGTTCTGTTTGAAAATCGACGCCAATCAGTCACTGCACAGTGGGTCATAATAAAATATTTTGTTAGTCAACTATACCAGAATTTAGGCGATCGCAGTTCCGATTCTGTCTCATAGTCGGGCTGCTTTGGCATTCATGCAAAAAAGATTTAAGTTCTGTTTGTGTTTGATAAAAAATTATGCGTTTTTGGCCCAGGGTCGTGGAATAAAATGCACCTATGATCACCATACTAGTAGTCTAGTACACTAATCTATGCAGGTACAAAAATAACAAGTCGCATGCAACTTAATAACTGCATCACAGGGAAGCTCAGGTGGGAATTTTTAGCAACACAATTCGCGACACTCAACATGCATCACAGAGCTGTGCTTGTCAGTAATCTCACTGCACGTAAATTTATTCAATGTAACAAGTCTTGGAACTTACTGCCTTAAATTAGTCAAATCTTAAAAAACGTGCTTTCGGAAAACAAAGATCTTATTTTTTCGGATGGCTCCGCAATGTAGTCTGAACTATTTCCATGTTCCCGAATAATATCTAATCTATGTTATCAGAATAGCGGTTACTATTATGAGCTGATGCTACTTCAGGTCTATAAAGGATGCCAATTAACCCGTACTTGTTGAACAGAGCACCCCCATTTCAGATTTCCTTCTGAGAAATAGATTCCACCTACAATTATACTCTTTGCAAAGTGGTTGAATATTCTTTTTAAAAAAAGGGGGTAGATTTTGAAACAGTACACGGTATAATATTTAGACTTTTCACGACCGGAGAAAGATTCTATAAGGTTTTCCAATAAGAGTATTCATTTTGATATGTAAAAAACGAGTATTTTAAGCGAAATCATCGGACGTTTAATTTTAAAGAGGAGGCTATGCCATTAAATAATTGAAGACAATATCAGACACGGTTACGGTTACAGAACTGTATTGTTTTCATGAAATTTTCCATCACCGATTTGCACATGTATATAATCGATAACTAAAACGACACATCAACCAACTCCTTCGATACAAAAATGCCAATTCCAAAGGTCGACGAAAAAAGGACAGACCTGGGTTTTCAACAACAATATGTGCAACAACAGTAATATTCTTATTTGTTCTTGAGTGCAGTGTACGAACTACGGACTTCAGATCACAGACTTGTCACAACAGCTCTAATTTTTCAAGTACTTTCACAATTGCTGGCCAAGAAGATGCTCTTCATGACGACCATGCGAACTATGACCGCGAAATCTGCACAGTTTTGTAGTGGATTTTATTAATTTCTAGCCGTTGTTGATCCGTATATCATCCCGTTTTTAATAAGGAAGATATCTTTACTTTTAATCTGTCAAGTTATTACAGGTTAAGGCATGGCAAATTTTAAAATACCCGGCTATTGATATTTAAACGTCTTATGGGAGCAAAGATAATACTGGTGCTTGAAAATTTTATATTATTCTTATATACATAAGCTTCATAAGTTCCACCAAATACTAAGAGCCTGAAAAGCTCCTTCCTCCTCATAACATGAATTTGTTTCAGCCAAGCTTGTAAGAAATTTGCTATCAATTTATCCTGTCGTTTTAAACCAGCCGATTTAAAAAAAAATTAATGTTTCCTTCCCAATGTGCATTGATTGCTTGAAAAACCAGTGTCTGACTGGGTACCTGTCTGTCTGTGTGACTTGTTGGTACTTAAGTATTGTCATTTATTTTTTTATTTTTCAATCCAACGCTGCGATCCAACTAAAGAATGTCGCGATAATGTCTTCTTCCAAATCCATTTTTTTATTGTTTTATTATTTTTCTAACAACGGCCAAAGATCTGTTAACTTGCAACCTACTTTTTCTTAATGTTACAGGGAAAATATATTTGTTTTTCTTTTCTATTAAATCGTGTTCATTTCCTTGTTGCTAATGTTGCTTGATGTGTTTCTTTGTGGTATTTTAATTGATTTGTAGATACTAGACGTTATAAAGTGTTATTTAAAATGTTTTTAATTCAGTTTGAGCAAGATTTTTTTTTAAATTGTAGTATTTTCGTGGCTGCACACCAGAAAGCATGGTGTACAGATTGTGTCTTAATTTTTTTTATCGAAAACAAAATTCCGTTTAAGTTGTTAAAACATTGTTCAATTAAACAGAGCTTTTGGGAAAGATTTAACCGACAAAATTTTTTTTAAATAGTGAAAACCTATTTGTTTATTTGAATAAAATCTACGTAACTAAAAGTGAGAGTGCTGCATTCAAAAGTATAACTTTTTCAACTTAAATTGTATATAAACACATTAAAGGGGGTTTTTAAGTGCCTTGAAAACGACTAAAAGTGTTCAGAGGCCACAAATTCGCTTAAAGTATACCGAACTAGTAGGTGGCACATCCATAATATATTCTAGAGCGATAATTTTTCATTGGATGCAATCTAAACGTATCTTTACTTTTTTATTTACTTTATTTTCATTTTTACTTTATTTACTGGCTGAAGTTTATATAATATTAATATTTTGATTTTGTCAGCTCGATCGAGGGGCTCAGAAGTATTTTAAATAAATTAACACAGAAAATGGTTCTGAGAACCCGTCTCTAGTGCAGAAAAAATCGTAATTAATATTTGAATCTGCCTAGAGAAATTTTAAAACTTGGCTCGATGTAATCTAGGCAAACACAAAAATTTACCTGAACATTTTGAATATATAACCATGTCTGGGAAAAATCCCTTCTCATTAATGTCAATAGCCATGACCTTTGAAACTATTTTCGCTATTAAAAAATAAATGTTTTGTCAAGAAGAAGTCACTTTGGCATGCAATAAATAATTATTTGTGAATATATGATATTTTGTTAAGAAGGCTTTAATACCTTTTGTACAGATTGTGACAATTTTTTAATAATCTTACGACAAAAAAATCCTGAGATAGACAACTAATTAAGGAAGACAAAAATTCAAGTCAAATGGTTTAAAGTAAGAACACATTTGCACAACTGCGAACTATTATTAAAGGGGTCTACGTAATATTTGATATTTTTCTACTATTAAAATGATGCCAATTTTTACATTATAACTATGTATATCAATTTAAAAACAAAATGTGATTAAAATTCTTGCAATTTTATTTATTATCGCCTTGGGTGTAAAAAAATCCATTAAAGTAAGCAAAACTCTCTCATGCATAAAAAGGGAATATTTAAATTTGTATGTAAAATATTTGTAAGAAAAAAAAACATTTTTCTTACAGTTGATGTTGATTCTCAGCTGAATATCTTTCACTCAAGTAAAGATACACAACTGGAACTAGTCATTAAATTTACTATGAGGTACAATCTAAAGGCGAAAATTAAATCACGTAGACTGACTACAAAATTGCGCATAAAATTATTAATTTCTCACTAGAGCTACCAAAACTGAATCGCAGTAATTGCAACAGCAACTGTAAGCCGGCTTGATTCAGCAATGGGCACTGGAAATGCTTAGTGGCAGTGCAAAATTCAGGCAGACACAAGATGAATTTTATTAGTGGACGTTGGAATTTTATTAGTGAAGTGAAACAGAAAAAGAAAACAATATGATTCTCTTTTTGAAAAAAAAATTATAAACTAACAATAAGAATATTTCAAACACAATTCAGACATTTTTAATATAATTTCCTTAAAAACATTATTTTCTAAAGTATAAATAATAGTGCTTCCTTTCTGTGGAAGATGAACAGCTAAAGGATGAGTAAGTTGGAGTTTGTTAAATAAATCTATTTAAGAATAAAATCGGGGCTCATAATTTTCCCAAAATTCTTTCTTTTTTGTTAAAAATATTGATTATTTTTAGTAGTTGTAATACACAGTGATTAGTATTTTGAATAAAGTTCGTAACATTTTTGTACTCAGGACGAATTGGATATGAGATAGTATTCCTGAGGAACAAAGGAAAAATTCACATTAATTAATTTCAACAAACATTACAGAACAGAAACAACGTTGTTTTTCGGGAGCCGCTATACTCCCGTCATCAGATTCTATACGTGGTTCCATATATCCGCACCAACAAAAGCTTGATTGTTGTTTTTATATATAATTTCCTAAGCTCTGTCGTCGTATTTTTTAGAAGAAATTTCAAAAGGTACTAATTTTTCGAAGTACTTTTTTGAAAGAAGGCTTCTACTAATTACAATATCATAAAAATATAAGTATTTTTTGAAAACGCGTAATTTATAGTGATTTCCCTTTAAAATTGAACTATTTTTCTATTATTCCTTTTTTAAAAGGATTATATATCGTTATTATCGTTAGGTGGAATGCCAAATCATGTAAATACACTTTTTTAAACTTTGCAGGTGAAAGATAAATCGAAATAAAATAGTTCAAGTGACTGACTAACCAGCAAATTTTATCGTACATAGAACATATGTCTGAACTCCTCACTCATGTGTTGTTTACTGATCACCGTTGAAACAAATATTAGTCACATTTGACTAATCAACCCTGATGTACATATCGGTCACTGCTAACTTGACAAACTATATGAATTATTTCACCACTGCTGATGGACATTTCTGTTGAAATAAAACGCTTTTTTTTCAATTCAGTTGTTATATTATTATTATCCATATGTATAAAATAATAATATGTACAGTAGTGTAAATAATATGTACAATAATAGTGTGTTTTTAAAAATTAAAATTCAAATGTGAAAATAAATTATATGCATTCCACTTTAGTGCCATGCTGACAAAACCCATGACTTGAGCACCACCATGCTATTTAAATTTCACTGGGTTTTGCTAAAAGGTCCGAAATTTCGTCACCAATTTGTTTGCTTTGCTTCTCACGCATCGAGGGCATAGAGCGAAGGGACAGAAAGTGAATTAAATTTAGGCTTATAGCTTTATAGCGTAAAAAAATTATTTGTATAGTTGAAGTAACTTTTTTCCCATAATGTCATCTGAATCAGCATTGATATTGATGTCCTTGCGATCAGAGCTATCTTCACTTTCGTCCGGCTGATCATTGTTTATCATCATTCCTCCAGCATGTCGCCATCTTCAACTGAAAAAATTCATAATGGTGCCTATTCCAAAAAACGCGCCGATGACGTGAAATTTAACATAGAAAACACTAACAAATAGTGAAGGCTTGCCATTGTTTGCTGTTATTTCTCATACAAAATGTACCGTTTATTGAAGAGAAACTAACGCGTCTCAGTACTCGCGTTGGTTTTATTTGTAAAATTTACAGAAAACAAGAACAAATCTTCACTTTTTGTTGGTATTTTTCATGTAAAGTTTCACTTTTCGACGCGTTTTTTGGAATAACCATGAATAACTGGTATTTAAAGTGCGGCGGTATGAAAAAAACTATTTAATGAAACATATACTATCTTTTTGCTGGAAATAAATATGTCGTAAAATCGTAGCTTCGACACTATTTTATAAAAATTTTGAGTATTTCAAACTTTTACAGTCAAAATCCAAAAATTTTTAAAAAATGCTAGATAATTGGTCAACGTTAACGAGTTTTTCTATCAACAATGACAGCTATATGTTTCTTCAAGTGATAAATTTTTATATATATATTAGTATGAAAATTGCGTACGTATTAGTTTCGGTCATTCATTTCTTGTAGGGTTGATAACATTATGATAGAGACTTGGCTCATTCTAAAAAATAAACGGTAAATTTGCAATTTAAAAATTTGAAAGTGATAAATTTAAATATCAAAAATATGCTATGCATACGTCTTTTGATTTTTTATAAACAAAGTATTTTTTATAAAAGCTTCTATAACAAAAAGAGTATAATCCTGTTGTTTCCATAAGGAGCATATGTTTCATGCATTGCGGTTTCATTAATAATTTAATCTTCGGATGATCTGCGGATTGGGGTAAAGCATCCAAGTCTGTTGCAAAAGTTGCTGCTAGGCCTTCCAGACAGGCACAGAGAACATATTTATATAGCGATCCGTTTGATCCACGAACGTACGTCCGCTTACAGACGTAGCAAATAGTCGACGTCCGGCAGTATCAGTTGGTATTTAATGGCGTCAATGACTCGCCATGTCATTTCTAGTATCACTGACACTCAGAATTTAGGTGCATGTCGGTGAGACTATGCTTTCGAAACCGCTGATTTTCCGCGACTATATAAAGCAGCTACACCGCATATCTGCGGGACGTACCACTATCCGCAACCTTTGACTCGTCCGGTAGCATTCAGCTATGCTTCCCAGAGACAGATAATAAATCGGGCGCCGACATAAATGGTAGTATCCAAGTTATTATCCGCATTTGGGCGGAAATTAAAAAAAATATATTTTTAAAACGCATAAGTATTAAATATTATTCTACAAAAAATTTTAATTTCAAGGATACAGCAACTAGAACTTTATTTTTAAATAATATAAAAAACTATTGAGGCTGAACTGGTTGGCTCAGTTTCATGAACTTTTCTAATGTACGTTAATGAGTTATTGTTTTATTTTTTATTGAACTGTTTCATTGACGAAATCACAGCACCTGGGTACTGAATACTACTAGCCGTAATTGATACTGTCTTTTCCGACTGTCCCTTTCCCAAAGAAGGTAAAACACCTACTGTTTGGTAGGCATTAGTTGCCTTGTGTTATTTCTTTTTAACAAAGTAATTTTATTTAAATATTTATATATAATGGAGCTCGGTTATAGCAAACTCCTTGTGACCGGAAAGTTTTGTTTTTTATACACGCAACTGGTTTAAACCAAATTAATTGTCAGGCCCACTATGTCGTATACGTATTCGTTCTTTCGTACAATTACTTTTAAAACAAAAACAAAATTTTAGAAAGAAAGAATTCGTTCGACTCAGTGGTTTCTTTACAATAACAAAGACCAAATATAGTAACACACTTCTCTGCCTCATTTTTCGATATGTTTATAATTACTAATTTCACTGATTTCCTTTTTTTGCGATCGCTTGTTCAAATAATGTTACATAATTATTTTATTGGCTTAGAAAAGGTGTTCGTTATATGTACATATGTAACTTCAATTATTATAAGCGAAAATAATCTATAGCTGATGAAGTTCATTAAAACCGCAAAAATTTCTCTAAAATACTAACGCAAAAGTATTGGAACCATGAAAGTTGCAAGGGAAAATTCATTATTACCACTGTATTAAATTTTTAACTCCACTGAGTGTCGCTGAAATTTTGTACGCTGAGTAAAGATTTTTTTCATACAAACGCAATGTAGAATAAATAAGTTGAGAAAGTTAAAAATAATATTGCAAGATAAATAGTAAAATTGTGTAGGGAATAGATTTAAAATGCGAAATGATGCATTTAAATGAAAATATAAACAAAAACAAAAAAATTCAATTAAACGGTTGTTTTCAAGTCTTATTTAACATTAGTTTATGAAGCACTTATAAAAGGAAAATATTTATATAGCAGTTAATTGCCTCTTTTAATAGGAATACATTAAAATTCCTCAAATAAAAAATTTATGGAAAAATGTTTTTGGCCATTATTCCATTCCCATGAATTAAGTGGTGAGACATTTTTCGTGAAAAAGAAGGAATTTTAATTAAATTTTGTATTGGTAAGAGCTTTTGCTGTTGAATATTTTGTTAAGCAAGAGTGTCACTAAATTAAAAATTGCTGAAGTATTTTACAAATAGTTATTTTTTGAGTTGATGAAAAATATGTAAAGATATTTTTGTAGTTTGTGTATGAAAACTTATAAATTTTCGCATCTTGTCATTTTCTATTAAAACCTTTAACTTTTACAGTCAATGAAATTTAAAAATTAAGCTTTAAAAAAGAAAATTAATTTTAAATTTGCCATCCTTATGGTGCTGACAACCTTTTTAGGCAAACTTAAAACAGAACTTGCAGCATAAAACACGTATTCTTAACCCACCCATGCAAGTGTACGAGTCACAACAAAACTAATAAATAATTCTCTAGGCTTGTAGTTAAAATGTGTAAAACCGTTATGACAACCCACCTTTTTGAGGTACGATTTCTTTCTTATTCTTAACAAAAATATTTTTTATTATATTTTTCAAAAAGGCCTTCTTTTTTAAATGCATTTCCTTGTGTTTATTAACACGTGGTCATGAGTGCATGCAATAAACAAGTACAACACTTTATAGCATCACTATTATTAAAACTTTAAACTAATTTCGCGCTTTAAATGTTATTTACCACCAACAGAAGAAAGCGGCTGATTTAAAGAACACCATTTTTACGAGTATTTTATTTAAGAGTTAACTTACGGCTTGCACTGAACTTTATTAAAAGGAAAGGACACAACTATTATTTTTGAACAAGTTTGAATTTTTTTTATTACTAAAAAATTGCAAATTTTTAGTCTGTAAAATGCTTATTTTGTCATACAATACATTATGAAAATATTATTTGACTCTTCTTATTTTATTGAATTCTTTCTTTCTTTTTCAGGTTGTGTCACGTAGTATCTCAACTCATTATTTTTATAATCATGTTTTTTAAAAAGAACTAGTTTTTGTTGGTGTCAAAGCATGGCTCATGCGAGTAATATAATTGATATGTATTATTATTAGTTCGTATATTATGAATTAACTTTATTCGTATATAATATCTTGAGATCAAGTGGTCGATTTTGGTTCTATAAAACTGTGAAATAAAAAGTTTTTTCATATTTTCGTAGAGTTTCTGATTCTTGTTTAGTGAAAAAATTTATAAATTAATTTAAATGTTTTCATATGTAAAGAACAAGTGGAATGAAACAAACTCTATTCACGATTTCATAGTAAAGTGATTCTTGTTCTATGTAACAGTGCAAAGAAGTGCCAAAAACTTTTTATTTTTCACATATTTTTACACTTTTATTTTAACGGTGAAAAATGGAGAAAATAATTTTTAATCAATTATTTAAAAGAAAATCTGGACATTGTCAAGCATAAGTAATTATTTAAAAATTAATAACAATAATCTTGTAAAAAGATGCAATTTGCACAAAATGGCGGCTTGCATTATTCTTGACAACTCCCTCACTTAAGGTATTAAAAATTGTCATGAATAGAGTACCCATAGAAAGAAATTGCAAATTCAATATGGCCGCCAACATTATGGCCGCCAACAATATGGCCGGCACTATTATGGCCGCCATACATATTTTTTTCACAACGTATTAAATATGGGTATCAAATGAAAGGGCTTGAATCCAAGAATACTGTACCACAAATTTTTTATTCATCATATAAAATCCACAAACTTCAAGATAAAGTAAGTACAAAAAATTTCGAAGATATTATTTATTCTTATATATTATTCGATCTCCTTGTTTTATTAATCGCATTTATTCAAGCTGTAGGTCAATTTAACAGAAAACGCTAACAGCATTTTATATTAAAGCCTAGAGCTTGAATAAATTGGATTAATAATGAAGTTACACAGTTTTATTGGAAAAAAGATAATGTACTAAAGGCTAACAAATAATTAAATCAGTCGTGGGCATTGATCAGACAAAAATAAACAAAATATTTGGGGCGCGTGAAATTGATATCAAGAGTCAACTGAGGTTACGATCGCCACACGATTTTATTTGTTTTGTCAGTTCAATGCACTAGGTTGATTAAAGTATTTATTAGCGTTTAGTACATTGTCCTTTTAACAATAGAATTGGTGAACTTCAAAATTTTTGTACTAACATGTTTTCTTTTAAGATTTAGTTGGTTAGGTCGTTTTTGCATGATTTCAATGAAAACGGGAAAAATCCCATGTTATTGCCCATACTATGCCTAAGTATAGTATATGCATTCGGATTGGTAGTAATGCCAAATATTTTTAATTTAAAAACCTGACAAAAATGGCTAAAAAATGGTTAAAAAACTTTCAGCAAAAATAAATACATGCGGCTCAATCTTCGGTATCTGCATTTGACTTTTACATTTTATTAACACAGATACAAAATTTCACGGCTACAATGGAATGAAATGCCTTTTCATTAAAAGAACATCAATCGCAATTTGTGCAACTTTGTAATGATAACCTCATACGAAAACGAAAATTAAAAGTTTTTTTTCATTTCACATTTTCACAGAACCAGAATCAACCCCCGCTGATGGAAAAATTTTCAATATGTCTGTAGTTTTTTTTTATTAAAAACGAAAAAAACATATAGATAAATATATAACACATCATTTGAATTAATAAAATAAGATATCAAGGAAAAAAATAACAGCCTTCAATTCTTTTCAGAAAACTAAAGACTTAAGACAGACACATGATTAAGCATTTCTAATAATTCTATAAAAAATATATATGTATAAGCAAATGATATACCATATATATATTTCTATTAAAGCGTTGACTTATTATGAAGTCCATTTTTTTTAAATTAAAAGTAATATGTTTCGGTTTTCTCGTTAGCTGGAAAAAAATAATTTAGGTCGCGGTGCACAGAGCGTGTGTATGATTATAATCGAGTATTCTTGAATGGCAAGTAAAACAATTACTACAAACAAAACTAGAAAAGACAGCTTAATATAATAAAAAATCACCTCCCGTTATTTTGCGACAAGTAACGGACTTAGCAAGAGAATTAGCTCTTAAATCTGATCGAACAGTAACTTTCTTTTTGGCAACACTCTTTTTGGCAGCTCAGCTGCTTTCATATAACATGTTACTGTTAAACATGTTCAGTTTGGTCTATGTTGATGACCAAAATGGAAGAGCTAGCCTTGGCTGACATGTCATTCTATTTGGCTGTGCCACATTACATACAGCATACGAAACAATGGCTGAATTATGAGGCGAGTACGGTGTACAGTTTATTTCATGTTCAGGGCAGTCAATGGGCCGCATAGATCGAGCAATTTAACGCCTTTAGAATATTTTTTGTGTCGCTACGTTACTGCTCAAGCCTTTAGGGAAAGCCCGCAACGGTTGACGCACTGCAGATCAATCACATTTATTTTAGTAGTCGTTGTAAATTTCGTCATCGTTTGTATTTCAATGTCAATGTCTGCCGCAGTGGCCGTCACTTCGTTATTTAATTGGCATTCTATAACAGCCTTATTCCGACGACGAAAATTGAGCGATTTTTAAACAAATCAAATAGCACATCTATATTACTTCAACTATATGAATTATTTTATATTGATTTTTTGCGAGAAAATGTTTTTTGCTTGTGATTTAAATACCGAAACATCTGATGAAGAAAATAAAATAAAACTATTTTAGAAAGAAAACTTCTTCCAAAGAATGCCGACTTCAACAATTTACCAGATGAAAAGTAAGTATCGAAACCAAACTTAAAAAAAATAACATTTTGCTAAGTCATAAACAGGTTTGAAAGTACGCGGTGGAGGCTCTAGAATGCGATTTAAAAATAGAGTTTTAACTACATTCATTAAAAAAAATTATATTGGCAGCTAAATTACGGTTTTTACCCCAGGGATCTTATCAACTCAGCGTGGAAAGTAGTTTTAATATGCTTCTACAGTTTCTACCAGGAGGCTGAGAGTACATTGTTTAAATTTTTCACCATCGGTGGAATCGCACTCAGCTTTTTTGGCTACCATTTTCCTTTCTACATAAAATTTTAAGTCTCGACAGACCTATGAATAAATTTAATTATATTATTGTAACGCACTACTAATTATAATGGTTATCTTTCTTTCAGCCAACCATCCGCTTATCTTCTTAGTGGACCAGGCGCATTCATCTCCGTTTCAATTTATTACCAATTTGCTTTGAAATTGCAGGGAATTGTGCTTTTTTGAAATCCTCTTGCAAGAGAACGATTTTTTTCTAAGTCTTCCAGAAGTTTCTGGAATTGTTTTATGTTTCTCGCTTTATTTTTTTAAACTTTTTCCATTTTGCGCTATAACTTTTTCAAATCCCTTCATAGTTGTTAATGAAAATTGTGACGACAAAATCGGAGTCGTGTCAATACAATAACGCCGTCGCTATTTCTTATAGAATGCCAAATATTAGCAAACATTTATCAATAGATGACGATAACGACAACTGGAATAATAATTGAAAGCCGCCGACGAAAAACGCAGTCGTCATGCAGTGATTATTAAATAACTTATTAGCGAGATACCGGTCAATGTGTTGGACAGATTTTTCCAGAATTGAACCCAAAGTATGAAACATTTAGCCGCGTTCAACATTTACATGAAGTGATCTTTAAAGAGTCAATTATATAGATCGTTCTATCATCTCAAATAAAGATTTCATACATTTCTACAAATTGTATGTGTTTTTTCTATTAAATCAAATCCAAAAGCTCCTAAAAAATCACCCCTTATAATAATAATCTGTGACACTTCTAATATATAACTACGTTTATTCTTATTTGCTGAGTTCAACATCGATTACCAAAGTCTGGATAGTGATTAGAATTACGTTAATGTAATGATAATACTGTTTTTGTGATAATGTTTAGTTTAGGTTTATTTTGTGTTGTACCTACATAAAACCTTATAACGATTTTCACTATCATTACCATTACGTAGCCTTTTGTAAACAACATTGGACTGATTTGATCCATGTGTATAAAGTGAAGTTAGAAATAAAGCCAGTGAAACTATTGTCCCAACTAGTTTGGACAATAACATAAATTAATTGTAAATCTGATTTTTTTTTTGTAAATTTAATTATAAATCTACTACTGAACAAGAATTGTAAACCTAGGATTGAATTTGAATCATAAATCTAATATTGTATATAAATTGTAAATCTAATATTAAATTTGTATTCTAAACTTAATGCTTTATTTATTTCTATTATATATTCAAGGTGGCGCAAAAGTAATCCTCCTATCAGAAAATGCTATAAATTTTGCGATTGGCCCCTAATGTCAGTTCTGTTTTGACATTTGTGTAGTAAACACATGCGAAATACACGTTAATAAATAATGTTACGCTACACTGCTCCAGAACGCGGAATATTGTTGACTATTTATTTGACCAATAATCGGTTGGTGACTTTGGCACAACGTGAATTTCGTCGCAGATTTCCTGGCCGTCCAACGCCTACTGGTGAATTGGGATTGGAAAACATGTGGTTCCAACAGGACGGTGCAACGGCACACAGTGCACGTGCCACAACCGATATGCTGAAGGATGCATTTCCCGGGCGCCTAATCTCCCGTTTTGGCGATTTGCACTGGCCAGCAAGATCGCCTGATTTTGCCGCTGCAGACTTCTTTTTGTGGGGCTTTTTGAAGTCGCGGGTTTATGTCAACAAGCCTCAGACTCTTGCAGCTCTTAAAGACAATATCCGTCAAGAATGTGGGGACCTATCGCCGGAAGTTTTGGCCAAAGTGATGGAAAATGCCATAAAAAGGGCTCAAATGACAATCAACTGTGGCGGCGGCCATTTACATGACATCATATTCTCGACTTGATGTAAAAAAATTAAAAGACCAAATAAAAATAATCCACCTAGACCTAAATCTATATTCCTTAATAATAGTTTACGGGTTATAATCTCAATCTATATAGAACAATATAAGAAAAATTAAATAAAGCATATTTTTGAAAATTAAATAATTGTTTCAGAAATTATTCAACTATAGAAGAAGAAAGTTTGATATGATAGAATGTATATGAAAGTGTTAGACAGACAGAACACAATCTGATAAATCAGAAATAATACTGAACTGTTTGATATCTAGAAAAGAAATTATTTCGTTGTTAAGTGAAGAAATGAGACGTGTCACTAGATTTTATATATATTTTTTTAAATAAAATTAGAAAGGGATCAATCGTAATAGAGTACAGTTATTCGTTAAAATGAAGAATTACTACTCCTATTACAACTATTAATTACCATTGGAGAGACGTAGCATTTTGGAGTGCTTACCAAATTTGCAGTGTACCGTAATCATAGCTATGAGGTCCCATATATGCAATCCCACAAATGTAAATAGTACTAGAGGTACCAGCATGACTCTGATATTTTCTTACTAATAAGTTCTGCTACTTTGAAGCTCATTATCTTCATTTCTCTTATCTTAACTTACGCGTTTTAAAGATATAATACCGACAGCGGTCTGCTTCTCAATCAAAATGTCGCTCTTCCTTACATATTATCAATTCCTCCTTAATCAAAAGCAACCCATTGCATATGATATTCTTACGACAACGGTTTATAATACTCGTATTCGATGAATTGCTTAAATGTTGGCATTCATACAATATTTGTGATTTTAAGCTTCCTCTGTTGAACATGAATTTTCGTCTCATAATGTTGCACATTTGTTTATATATATTTTTTAATGTATTTATGTGAATGCCTGAGTAAATGTTGGCATTTTGTACAAACTTACATGATCAGTCAGTTGGTCGGTGATACTGAAATTATATTTTAAAAGTTTATTTTTGTAATTAATGTTTATAAGTAATTAGTCGAACTTTTATTAATATTTTTATATATTGAAACGATTAATTTTGGCTCAAGTTCAAACCCGAATTTACCCATTTATTTATTCTAATTTTTTTATTTTTAATTTTTTATTAGAAAATTTTTTGGATAAATTCATTATTATTTTTTATTAAGAGAGTACTATATATAGAACAATTTTTATTATTCATCATACTAGCAGAACGGATCAGTACTGATTTCGAGGTCGCTACACCATCTCATCAGCGTTCTTTGTTCAATTTTACCACTTTTGACGGTGGATACTAGTGATCAGGAATATCAACTATTTAACCGTATTATTTAACAAATTAGGATACGAAAAGTACAAACTTATTCATTTTCACATGTCAAATCAATTTCGGTTAGTACGAAATCCCATCTATGATGAATAACTACTCTATATATTTCAGTCTCTCTTTGCTTATTCAGCGCCATTTTTGTATTATTTATTTTCCTCTTAATATTTGCCGCTATTATTATTGTAGCAGTTGCAACTTTTCGTTGTTATTATTGTTATTATTATAACTTGCGATTTTGCGATTTTTGAACTGCCTGCATTAAACATTAAGATCTATAGTTTTTGTCTGTCTGGTCAATGCAATGCATTCTGTTTTCTGTCTGTTTGGTGGCTGCTTGTAATTTGTTTGTAATTTTTATTGTTGTTTTTTATTTTTGTTTTTATTTTTTTGGCAGACCGCGTGTCAGTTGTAAATGCTAAATGGAGATCGATGGTTAAACGTGCCCTCATTAATCAAGGGACATACAGACTTGCAATTCATAATAATATATATAATAGTGTAAATGCTAGCTGAATACAGGGAACCCTTGAATTCAGTAACTAAAAATTTATTCTTTGAAATAAGATATTGAGACATGTCTCGAATAATAAATTTAATTAATAATAACTTTTTTTAAATTTATTTTATGGTTTTATTAAAAAAATATTACGTTTATTAGAACAAAATGTCTTTAATAGTTCTTCTGACTGCTTAATCATATACTCCTAATTTATTGCAAGATTCTACGAACTGTAACATACATTTTTAGATTGAAATTTTACTTTAAAAAAATTCTAATGGGCCACTTTTTCCCTAATTAATCAGTTTTTTTTTCAGAAATATTGTTTAATATAAAAAATCCTAACCGGAACAGTTTTTATATGTTTAAAAAATTCTCCAATCGGATTTCTTTTCTAACTTAGGTATTACACAATCGAGTTTTGTATGTCAAGTTGAAATAGACACACCCATTTTACTATTACATTCATACTTTTAAAACTTGATACGTACTTGCTTTTGAAATTCTCTTTCCATGAGTATTTATTTGTTTTTTTACAAATATTCTGCCGTAATTTAAATCTACTAATTAAAATCAAACAATCTAATATGTTTGTGAAGAAAAGTAACACGTGTAATAATGTTGTGCAATGTCAAGATCAACCATTTGAAGCTGTTTCCTTGATGATGACATTAAAAAAAATACAATTGCGTGCTGCCTACATCATAAGTACGTATGAGAAACTTGCAAGAAGAAATTGAGCGTAAGGCTGCAGGATAAAGCTTTTATAAAAATATCCACATGGATTATGATTATCAATAGTTTACTGTTTTTTGACATTTTTAATATATCAGAGCGCTGGGCAAAAGCATTTAACAAGAATTATTACATATAGTTATTTTTTAAGCCAAAGGACAGTTCTGTTTAAATTTTTTGCTTGTATTTCTTTTAAGAGTTTTAAAAATTGTCAGGTCAGTGTAATTTAAAGTCTCTTAATAATCTTATATGCTTTTTTAATGCAATTTTATATTAAACTCTTGGTGTTATTACGATTTTAAATAAATTTTGAATTTGATAAAAATTCAAGTAAATTTTTTTACAACATCTAGAAACTATCAATTAAAATATTCTTTTTTCATTGAAAAACTTTTTAATCTTTTTTTTAATTGCAATCCAAAAATGTGTTTGAGACTTAATAGTTTTTAATTCATTATAACTCTTACATACTTTTTTACAAAATTAAATTATTGCACATTTTCATTTTCCCAGCAAATATACGCAAAGAATGCTTAAAAAAGACAACGTTAAGTCGTTAATAAATATTTTCACTTTCAGTTTGGCGAACAAAAAAATAAATAAAATTTCTGCAAATAAATAAACAGAATATTTCGACGACATGATATAAATTTCAACCTCGCCTGGCTTGAAACATTTAAGTTTATGAGCTCTTAAAAGTTGTTGAAAAATACACATTTTCATGCACTTTTTTGAATATGTTATTGAGCGGTTTATGGTCCAAATTTGCTCACATACGAAATCCGTTTATAAAGTCGACACTTCAAATTTTATATCACATTGATATAGTAAAATGGAAAAACACCAGGCAATATTAAGAAAAAGTTTTTTTTTTATTTCATATTTTTCGTTTAAAATGAAGTAAGTTTTCGTTGCCTGTATATGCGAAAAATTAACTTCGTACTCGCGAAACATACCGGGTCGATTTCTAGGAATATTATATTTTATTAATTAAAAAAATGAAGTAAATACTAAACAAATATTTAACCTTCACAGCTTTTTCTAGTTAGCTTTCAGAAGAGCTTATGACACATTTTGTCCTAACTTACAGCAGCCTTTTCAGCGTTAAAATTGTTTACTTTCATACAGAAGGTCTCCCGAAATTTATTAGTTTTCTAAATGAAAAATTTAACCCATTTTAAGACATCTAAGACTGTCTTGTGTTTTTATTTGTAATATTTTTATGTATATCTTTAAGGAAAAAAATTGAAAAGCAATTATTTCT
Source organism: Gymnocheta viridis (assembly GCA_956483585.1). NCBI lineage: Eukaryota > Metazoa > Arthropoda > Insecta > Diptera > Tachinidae > Gymnocheta > Gymnocheta viridis. Next base: position 103,520,778 of record OY101441.1, on the reverse strand, counting down.
TTTATGGCATTAAATATTGTTGCGAACAGGGGCGACATTCATGTCTTATAAAGAGTGATGCTAGTTTAGACTTTTCTAGGCTAGATTTAGCGTTTTTCCTGTGTTTTAGCCTCGAAATTTATGTTTTAGCTTTGTGGCTTTTTTAGCCTTTTTTATTTTAAATTTAACCTTAAAACGGCTAAATTTTTATTCTCTGCTGAACTCATAAAATAATCTTGAAACATTAAACAATTAATCTGATGTACAGAGAAATTTATTTCTTGATTTGGTTAATCTAGTATTTAGCTATCTATAGAATCTTCCAATAAGAGGTTTATTTTGATATGTAGAAAGAGTATTTTTAATCGAAAGGATTCGATGTTTATTTAATTGTAAGAAGGTATCTCATTCATAATGGAAAACAATATTAGCTAAATGACCGTTATGGCTACGCCTGTAAGGCCATGTTCATCTCTTGAAATCTGCTCATTTGCTTCTGCATCTCCTCGATAACTGCACGAATCCATCTTTAAGAACTTGAATCGATTGAAAGCCAAAACTATGGGCTACAACAGCAATATTCTCAGCAACAGACACGAGTTTAATTTTTCATGCCTAAATACAAATATTCTGTTATATTTTTGATCCAATACTGAATTGAGGTCAAAAGACATACCTGATATTTATGTTATGTATTGACTTATATGGATTAAAAAAATATGTAGACTTTTATACGTTTTTTTTTTGGTTTAAGTACTTGAAGCGCATTGCTTTTAAAAACTTTTTATAGGTATTGACTTATACAAATCTAAAAATACTAGGTCGACTCAATCGACCGTATTCCAAAAATTTATATTAAACATTTACATAAATACATACGATAAAATACAAAAACATAAACGTTCTAAATAATTAACTTGAAACTCTGTCTAATGTCTATGCAAATGCAAATTGGAAAAACACCATGCACACTTTGCTTATTTTTCAACTTGAAGCTGATGCATGCTTATGTAATAAGTTAATAAGTGTGCATATGTTAATAGCAAATTTAAACGCTTATTACTGCATAAAAAATAAAACCGATTGAAATAAAATTAAGATTTTGCACATCTATGTAAAAACTCTATTCCAAAGTTGCCAAAATCGGTTGAGTATTACGGCCGTAAAAGGGATCTTGCCTATTAATTTATTTTTTTGTACTTGAAGTACATTTTATTTAATAACTTTTGACATGTTTTATGCATTGAACGTTGAATTATTAATAACAAACTTTTAGCCTTTTTTAGCTTTTACTTTTGGGTGATTTAGCTTTTTCTGGCCTTTTTTAAAAGCCGATTTAGTTGATTTTTGTTCCAGCAACATTGCTAATAAAACTTGTATCCTTCTGTTGATCAGCAAGAAAAACTGTTAAAAATATGCGTAGCTCTTTGTAAAACTGTGTCGAGATTATTTAAAGTACAAAATTTTCAGCATCATAACAAACGATGTGGACCGAAAAATTATCAACATTAAGTCGCAAAGTAATATTGGTACTTTATTTTGTTGGCTGGTTTCAACAGAAATTTTAATGCTTGTATTGTAGCTGTTGTTGACGCTGTATATGCATAAAATTAATGAAAAAATAAACTTTATATTTAAAACTAGAAAATATGACAACAATTTTGTTTTCTTTTTATAAGTTAAATTAGTCCAGGGGACAATATGTGAGCAGACAAGCAAACGGTTATGCAGAAAATATGGAAAAACTAGACAGACAATTAAATGGAGAAATAGCCAGACAGACTAGCAGACAAACAAACTTTAAACTGTTGTAGATGGATAGATGTTGCATAGAGTGAGACAAGTCAGTCAGTTAGTCAGCCAATATCAGCTGCAATATTTGCGCCAACCTCAAATAAACGCAGCAGCTATTGTCAGCCAGCAAGGCAGCCACTTGAAGTGTGCCTGCCTCAGATAGTTAAACAATACAAAAAAAAATTGGCCAATATACAAGCAGGCGGTGGCTTAAATTTTTAGCATTATAACATTTTTTTCTGTTGGGTTACTTTTTTCAAGTTGATTTTATATTATAATTTGCATGCATTTTTGTTATATCAGTCTGTTTTTGTTGTTGGATGATTGTACACGTTGTATTCAAAGCTATTGATTGTGGAGAGTGACTATGGCGGCCAACCGAAATTGTGTCAAGAAGTTTTATGGATTTTTACAGTTAACACTCGCACCGCTAGACAAACAAAATAACAAAAAATGGAAGGGAGTGAGTGTTTGTGTTGAGTACTTTTGCTGTACGGCTTATGCCAAAAATTCATAATATCACTCTGCCACTCTGCTCGTACAAGTAGTTAACAATGCAAACATTCAATCTAATAATAAAATAAAACAATACAACCAGCTGTTTAATAAGAAAAACAAGCGAACGAAACTAGAGTATATTCAGTTTTATATAAGTATGTAAGTATGATATTATTGCTGCTATTAAATTGTTGATCACATTTAACTCAAAAGATTAGAATCGAAGCGGACACGGTACAACACTGTTCGTACTACTCCTGGTTTAACGAAAACAGAGTTCAATACTTGGACAAAAAGATAGACAAACATTCGGACTAGGAAATATATGAATTTTCAATGCTCGTAATGACGACGCCGGTATTTTTTTGCATTATCAAAAACTAAAGAGAACAATCGAGCAATTTTTTTTTTTTGCTAAAAAAATATTTGTCGCTTAATAAAAGTTGTTGCATTACATTTTGTGTAGCTGTTTTTCCTTTGATTAATAAAAAAATTGTATTTTTTATATAAAACAGTTGGCTGCCTGGATGTGTCATTTGGTGTGCTTTAGGAAGGGGTCAAACTTTCAATTTCCATTGCTATGATTGTTTCAGTGTTATTTTAAATTTAAGTTTGTGGTTTTTGGTTTAACTGCAAACAAAAAAAAAGAAACTTAAAATGTTTAGTTATGTTTTTCATTGCGGTTTTAAGTAAGACCTGGTTTAATTATTGTTAAACAATTTTATCTTTTATCATGTAATATTTTTGCTAATTTTTTTCGCTTTTCATAATTTTTGCCCAGTATTTAGCAATTTGTGTTAAGAGATGGAAAAAATAAATAACGTTTGAAAATGAAAAATTTTTTTAGTGTTCTAGGAAATTTATGGATTTTGATAATTTTTATATTTGATCAGGAAAATTCATTGGAATTAAATAGCACTGCAAAAATTTTAAATGAGTGCAAAAAGTTTCGATCAAACATAAATTTTATATTGATAAAAATTAAAAAAAAATTATTTCGGTGAACTTTTCCGATTTTAACAAATAAAGCTACTGTAACAGTTCTCACAATCACTAATGAAAAAATTCATGTCACAATGGTCCCATGGTGAAAATAAATTTTGCATTACTCAGTTTTGTTTATATTACAGATGGACAACGCTCTCGTCATTAGCATGGATGTGAGTACAAAAAAATTGAGCGTGCATGGGTAGATTTTTGCAGTGATTGTTTCGTGATTTTGTTGCTATATTGTAATTTTTTCATATAATTTTTTAAATAATATTTGTACGTATTTATTAGAATGATTAAGTGTTTAATACATTATTACTCTCTCGCTTTTTCAAGCGTCACTGACAGCTCAGATCAAGCTGTTTTCCATTTATGAATGTTTACATGATTTTTGTCTTTTGTAGGTGTAAAAGTTAATAATGTCGATTTTTTTGCTTGAAAATGGATTTAATATAGAAACAAAATGAATTGATATATTATTTAAAGTATTGTCCATCATTAGCTACTGGTATGGATTCCGCGCCAATATAACTGCTCCAGTTTTGAGGTAAATAATGAATCAAGCCAATTTCTGATGGCCTGTTCTGAATTGAAGCGTATTCCAGTAAGGGCGTTCTGCTTCCAATTCCTCATCTTCAAACTTTTTCGGCTGACCAGGCCTCTCCTTGCCTTCTGTGGCGAAATTACCACTTTTGAATCGCGTAAACCATCGTTGGCAAGTTTTATGAGTTGGTGCATGTTAGCAGTAAGCTTCTAACAACAATCTATAACTTGCAGCAGCCGTGTTTTTTCAAACGAAAGAAGGTTATCAGACTTCACTGCAAAATAGCTTTTTTAGGCGCGAAATCCGACATTATTTTAGCGCTTGAAAAAATGTGACGGGTGCCACCATTTTTAATAATTAATGTGCTTACGTAATTAGTTGAACTGTTTTTGTTTTATATTGAAAGGGATTGCTTGGCTAAGGTTCAAATCTGACTTTGCCCATGTCTTTTGTAATTAAGAAAGTTTTTTGATAAATTAAAATTATTTTTATTAATAAAGTCTTATTGGAACTATTTATTCATGAGATTAGCAGAACGGATTAGTAATAATAATATTTTTTAATTTTTTCAATTATTTTTCTTTATAGTGAGCGTGAGTAAAAACTCACTCACGATCCCTATCTCTGGTTTATATTAACAAAATATTCAAAATTTTTTTTGTTCAATTTGTTTTTATTTTTCTATTAAAATTTTTAAATATTTTCTTCCACTATCATCTTTATGGCCCTATAATACTTTCAAAGTATTCCACAAAGAAATTATATTAAAATATATTGCTTTTAATTTCGTAACAAACTTGTTTTATACAAATTCAAGATAAAGAGCTTATTGCTTCTTACTCTTTGACAAAGGTAATGACAAAACAAATATCACAGCAATAAATGTTACACTTTGACAGAAGTGTACGGAACCTATAAAATAATATCCCTCCACAAACTGTGGAAAACCACAGCACAAAATATGAAGGTCGGAGACCTTTTTGATGTGACGGACGACCTACAACCACCTCACGATTGGCGCTTAGGAAGGATTGAAAATTTATTGATATGAATTACAAATCTAATATTGAACATGAATTGTAAACCTAGGATTGAATTTGAATTATAAAACTAATATTGTTTATGAATTTTAAATCTACATCTACATTATTTAATAAAATTTACGGTTTATGAATTATTCATGCAATATAAAATTAAATTTATTCTTTGTTAGCTTGGGAATTCTAGGACAACATTGTTGATATCTGCATGTACATATATAAAAGAATAGGTAGTAAAAATTTATATCAAGTTAATGAAAATATTCACACATGATTACTCAGGCTATTCAAATTTATCACTTATACTCCTTTTTAAATATGTTACAGAACACAATCATAATTGATATAAATTAAAATATATTTATTTATGTACATAGCCAACAAAAACTGTGCAAGGACTTCCATTAAGCACAAAATACATTTTGACACAAGCTACATACCGTCGGCATTACTCTACAGCAGCTAAAAATTACTTAATATCAAAATATAAGCAAATTGATATCTGAGTAGCGTAGTAGCTGAACTTCTGTAGAAGGATTTTAATTTTTATTTTTGTGTATGAGTTTCGGGAAGTCAAGTTCTTACGCGTAATAAAATACTTATGAAATAGACGAATGAGTAAAACACTTGATATTAAATACAGTAATTCCTTCACAAGCACGATTTCAATGCTGGCAGCATACATACATATGTTGTTGTTTTGTGGAATCAATGACTTCTAAATATAGACTTTTTTAAGTTGTAATGAGTAATGACAAATAAAGTAATGAGTTAATACGCCTTAGTAGAGTTTGTGAAAAGTATGCTCTGCATATGTGCATTTATCTCATTACTTTGCCATAAAAGTTTTTACTGTGTTTATATGATTATATCTAGGTTTTAAGTCAGTTACATATTAATTTTTATTTAATATTTTTCAAACCAAAATGTATATAAGTAGTTTTATGTTATTTAAATTGCCAATCAATCTGTTCAAAACAATTATCTTATATGTTATTTATGTGGCGGCAGTTGTTCTTAAACATTTAATCTAGTTTAAGAAAAAACTACAACAGCATTTTTTGTAAAAAAATGTTTGATTGTTGCTAAAATTGTATATAACAACCGCTAATGCTTTTCGGTAAAAAATATTATTATTATATTATTAAAAATAAAACAGAAGTATAATAATACTTTAAATAGCCAAATTGTCAAATTTAACCTGATTTTGCTTTAATTATCTTTGTAATTTTCATATTTTTGCAACTGGCAAACAGTCAACATTATTTATGTAGTAAATTTTTGGAAAGAAAAAATCAATTTAAAACAAACATGAGTTTTTTAATTGAAATTTTTGGGAAAATAAAATAGTGATATAGAAACTATTTATGTATTTACTACGACTATATGCCAAAAAATTTAAATTGTATATGTCAAAAATTGTTATCTTTGTAACGATTTATGAAATTACAAAAAAAAAACATTTCATAGAAGTTAAAAAACCATGTTGAGTTTTGTTTTTGTCGTTGTTGGGTTATAAACCAATTCTGCAGATGTTTATTTTCAAATGACTTTGTTTATTAAGAAAACTTTAACCACGCCTTAGCAGCAATCATTTCAAATTATAAAAGTTAAAAATTCAACAAGATTTAAAAATCATTGTGCATAATACTCTTGCAAAATTGTGAAATTAATTAATGTGTAGCTATAATAATTCTTTCTTGTCTTTGGTTAACGTAAGAAGCTGCATATAGTACATGTACGAGTAATTAAAACTTAAGCGAATATTTGTGCGTCTAGCCAAGTTCATGTTAAGTATATAATAAGTACACATTAATTATTATCTCATCTTTTCTTTTTAAATAGGAAAAAATTCACTTTCAATATTTTCTTCCTTTTAGATTTATTAATATGTCGCAAGGAAACAAATTAACGTCAACAGGTCACGATCGATGGCTAGTGATCGTATAAGTGCTTCTCTTTAGTTTTCAACTATGTAGGGCTATTCATTGTGATTTATAAAAAAATTCTTAATATAGGCGAAATCCTTTGCTGTTTAATAAAATCGTCAATATTTAAAAATAATCGTCACACAAAAAACTTCTGTTTTATACAACTACCAATAGTATTTTATACAAATAGAACAATCTTTCTTTTGAAAATTAAAGTTTCAACAGATTCATTAAAAACTTCAAACAAAAAATAATGCGAAACTCAACAATATATGTGTTAAACATGTTTGGTAAATTCAAAGCAAGAATTAAACAGATTTTGTGTCAAAACATTTAATATCATTTCCAAAATAAACGTAAATTTTTTATTTGATATGTTTTATGATATGATATGAGGAGAGTATGGTATTGATAATAGATAACAATATCAGTCAAATAGCCAACACAGCTACGCTCGCAGGATCATATTATTTTCATGAAATTTTCAATAAGCAATTCATACATCTTGGAATGAATTTCCGTCATCCCACGTCAAATTTAAATTGTAAGCCTGACAGGCATTTGTTAAGTGTTGTGTTTTTCTTCCGACGGGGTTTGATGCAATTTGGAATGAATTTCCGTCATCCCACGTCAAATTGACGTCCTTGATAAGTTCATGACTTCCATCTACGAAATCTTGAATCGAATGTGGTTCATAGACCTTATTTTTTCCGTAGTACCAAAAAATAAAGTCGAAAAGTGTTAAACAAAGAGATCTTGGTGGTCAATTGTGATCGCTTATTCGAGCAATTACACGGGCAGTAAACATTTCACATACGACAGTAATGATTTCGGTAGTTGTGTGGCGCGTGGCGCCGACTTTTTAAATAAAAACGTAGTCCACATCAAGAATCTTTCAATTCCGGCCATACAAAATCATAATTGATCTTGCGATAGCACAATTCATTCACAGTAAGAGTTCTTCCAGCCTTATTTTCACAAAGAGGGGTCCTCCTAATGAAAAACAACACCCAATAGTCACAGTTTGAGGACAGGGAAGATTTTCAACAATAATTGTTGAATTTTACGATCCATCCCTAAAGGCGATAATTCTGCTTGCTAGCCTATTCTCCGAGGTAAAAATGGGTCGCTTCACTCAAAATGATATTTCGATGAATCTCTAGATCAGTTTCATGAATTTAAAAGGTTAAATTTGCAGAGACAAGATGTGGTTAATAGTCAGTTGGTGTAAGTTTTTATGTGAAATGAATCTTAAAAGCTTTGAAAACTTACAGCCATACCTAAATCAAAGCATTGAGAGGCGCGTTAGCAACAGGGTACGTATTTGCAGTACATTCAGAGTAATTTTTTTCTTAGAATACATTGTAAATACGTACCCTGTTGCTAACGCGACGCTCAACGCTTTGATTTATGTACGGATGTTAGTCTTTATGCAAGATATGGTGTATTTTGTGGAGTATCCAAATCCTATGATCGACAAGAAATGGACAGTACAATGATCTACAACTGCAATATTCTCAGTTTTTCTGTAGCGAGTTCAATTCTTTGCATCACTAACTTGTCTCAATTGCTAGAATGTTTTCACATGTTTTACAATTGATGGCTGAGTAGGTTTTTTACGACGCACAGTGGCTGAAAATCGTTTTTCATTGGCCAAAACTCTGTAACTTTTGAACCGATCAAAATATTGAAGTAATTTTTATTTTATTGGATAGATATTTAGTTCAGCTTGACTCAGTTTAAATTTTATTAAAATTGATTGAGGACTTTTTAAGGAATTCTAGGTCAAAGTTGAACTTTTGAATTTTTTTTAACTTTTAGAGTGAAATATGGAATTATTATTTTTTTATTTATTAAAAAATTTGAATATTTGGAAATTAATAATAATTATAAATAATTTTTGTAATAATGGAATTTTTTTTATGTTACACTTAAAAAAATTGTACACTGAAAAAAATAGTAAAATCAACTGGAGATTTTGCTATTACTGAAAAATTTAAAATTTTTTGCTGACAAATTTGCAAATTTGTTTACACTCAAAGAATAGTTACACTTAAAAAAAACGTTAATAATATTATCTAAAAATATTGCTATTACTACAGAAAAATTTATTATTTTTTGCTGTCAAATTTGATAATTTTAAAAACATTTTAAAATAAAAACTGCAATAAATTTTAATAGCATTTGTAACAATGGTAGGTTCGTTTATTATTATTTTTTACTAATACTATGTTTTTCGTACTTAAATAACAATGAAAGGCAATTATAATTATTATTCATTTGACTCAAATATTGATTGCAAATATTCCATATTTTGTTCTGTGCTATCTCTGTTCTTTAGTAGTTTTTTGGCTTCTTCATCTAAATCCCGATGTTCCACTTTCCATTGATTTCGAATACTGGAGATAAACGGATCTGACGTTGCCAATAATATATTAAATAGATCTTCATTTGTTGAATTTCTTGAAATTTTTCTAGTATTGTGCTCTCTATAAAATCTGTAATCCTTGTTCCTTTTTTCCTGAGCCTCCTCTGATAGATCTCCAAGTGGCACCAAATGATATTTAATGACATCTTCTCCATGATAAAGGATTTTGTGAACTGTTGCAGACATATTTCTCCATGGGTAGTTGGTTGTATATATTTTTGCAGTTTCCTTTGCATAATCTCCAAATTTTCTAGAGTCAATTTCTTCATTGCACGCAAGTACTTCTAGGATTATTTTAAATCTGAAAATGAGGTTTAAATCCACTCCTGTTATTTCAGATGCTGTTTCTGGATCTGAAAAGAATCTTCTTGCGGTATTGCCATCATTTGTATTGCCTGACCCTTGTTTTGGTTGATCTATAATTAATCCAAATTTGCGATATTCATCTTGAACATGTTTCTTTTTTGAATTTCTTAACTCTTTGTTGGTTTCGTTGTTTCTTATTGATCCTGAAGACCCGAAATCCAAATCATAACTGATTTTCAGTATGTGTTCCATAAGTCGTATTCTTGCATGTAGTGGTGATAATCCAAATTCATATGCATCGGTATTATCTAATGATTTTGTCGGTATTTGGTTGAATTGGGTTAATGTTGCTTGGCATATAATGCAGCTGGATGCAGCCTTCGTTTTAGTCAAAGCCTGACCTACTTTTCCATCTATCATTGTCAGCACTAATTGGTAGCTTACTTCAATTTTCTGCCCATCTAACTGTAACTGTAATGGCTGTAGTGTTGCAATTTGGGCCTTAATATCACTAACTTCTTTGTTAATGGCATCATGAGTTTCTTTTTTGAAAGTTTTGTTTACTGTAGCTAACTTCTTTGTAGCGTTTTTTTAGTGCTTTGACGAAATTATATAATTGCTCTTGCATTTCGGTGCTACACGAATTTAAGATTAATTTTATTTTAACGTAACTAAGAACATCTTCCTGGTTTTTGTTTCTAAAATACTCTTCCGCCAGTTCTTTATAACTGAAGCTCTCCATATTTTTGTGAATATTTTTATTTGCGTCTGTTATGTTTTACCCGTACACCTAGAGGATTAACTTATTACTGAGTAATCCCTTATCGAATCCGTAGTTTTATAAATTTTTAGATACATGTTATTCACACATTGATCTTTAATAGCAGGTAGTGCTTAAATTGCACAAAACTGCACATGTTCTCCAGACCTTAATATCAGGTAAAACTGATTAGTATCTCGCCAATATTTGTTGTTGTTGTTGGGTTGTTTTTTTATTTTTAGTGGTTTAATGTCCCGATTATTGTTATAAAATTGCTTATGACTTTGGTTGACCCTAACATTTGATAACAGGTAAATTTAGAAACAGATCATATGTTTACTGTAGAATTTTGTGATAATTTGTGATAATTTTATGACTTATTTTTTGCTGATCAAAACAAAGCCATTAAACCCTTTCGCAGGTATTATATTTAATTTTTTTAGTTTTACGTAGTCTAAAGTAAAAAACATAAACTTTTAGGCAAAAAAGTGAAAATTATATACACCATTGTATACGAGTACTTTGGAGTAATTTCATTAAAATGAAAAAAGTGTTCTACCCACGGCTCGTGGCGGGTGCAAAAGTATATATAGCGTTAAAGAGGACACTTTCACCTTTCTCCGGGTGGTATACATTTCTTGTTCCCTTTTGTTCCCTAGAAGTTCTATTCCACTAAAGTTTAAATTTGAGAAAAATATAGTAGTTTCATAAATATTCCGTAACGCCCTTAATATTAAACGCTAGAGCTCTGACCACTTACAAAAACTAAAGACTATAATCCTACCAACATTATAAAAAAGACCGCAGGCCATTATCGATGATAACTTGCGAGTAGTAACCATTTATTTTTTATAAAAAACAAAAGAAAAACACCTTTTTCTGAAATTAAAAAAACCGTTGAGTTTGACAGCATGCCACGCTCACAATTATCAATAGTTTAACCTAATTTTTTGGCTACCTTAATCTGGATATATTAGCTGCAAAAGGGCGTAAAAATTTTAAAAATCGGTGACAAAAAAAAATTTGGGTTTTGGCCAATGAAAAACGATTTTCAGCCACAGTGCGACGGCCCAAAAATGCTTTAGTTTAGCAATCTGTGAAGGCAAAATTTTCAAAATTTTTTAAAGAGTTTTAATAATTTCAATTTTCTGTTGAGGCGTACATCTCTCCATTATCAGTACTGGCATAGTTTTTACTTTTCATCTGTCAAGTTGTTACGGGTTCAGTTATAACAACTGTTAAATTGAAGGGATATTGAAAATAAAACGTCTTATTGGGAAATCCTGTAGCAGTTTTAGTTTTTATCCGATTTCGTTTCATAATAAATTAACTTTTTGAATGGGAATGGACAATAAAAAAAAATAAATTTTTTCTTTTTCTATTTTTGTAAACCATCATTTTAAATGACAAAAATTATTGAAAATCGGAAAAAATTATATGAAAATTTTATTTCGATCCAATGTGGCTCGGTATTTTTTGTTCAATAAAAACAAATAAGCCATCAATAAACGTCCCGTTTAAAAACTTTTCGAACAAGATATAATATATTTTATTAGAATGTAATTTTTTGTGATTTAAAGAGAAAAAAAAACAATAATTTTCACTTATCTGGTCAAATTTATATTATTTTTATTAATATAATAATATGGAATTCTTAAAGGGTTCACAAAAGTGCTATGTAAATCGTAATTGATGTTAAGATCATTAAGATCAGTATTATTTGTTACAAGTCTAAACTATAATACTTTACATTTCCTTTACGGAGTTTATTAACATTTTATTCAGTTATTTTATTTCATTCCAAGTGCTGTAATTCCTATTTTGCTACTTCAAAACTTCATTTATTTTATTATGCTTTGATATGTGATCTATCAATATGTTGACATTCATATTCAAATGAAGTAATATATTAAATTTTTGTCATAAAATCCTCATGTCAATAGAATATTTTAGTCGCGTGTCTTTGTTATTAATAATAAGGCTGATTGTGGAAAAATGTTCAATTCAATAAATATTTTTATTTAACTATGAAATGGAAGAATTTATAGGTAGCTAAATTGAGAATTTTGCTCAAATACTTCCAATGAATTTTTATCTTAAATTAAACCTAATGAAGAGCTTTTTGAATTGTTAATAATTTATTAAAATAAACATGTACTAGTATGGATAAAAATGTATGAAAAAAGTTTATTCTTAGAAATCTACTTTACTTTAATATTTCGAAAATTTTATTATTTGTTGTGGGTTGCAGATGAAGCAGAAATATTCAGCCATTGACTTAAATATACGTTATATAATTCTTCAAAGATTTATATAATTAGTCGCCCTTTGGGTGATAATAAAAGAATCTATTAACACAAAACGGAAAATAAAATTTTATTTATTTAAGTATTTAGTAAATATATTACTCGAGGTATACCTCAATATGTTTATTTAGAACTAAATTTATTTAATCCCTCCAGAATTATTAACTTTTTGTTTATTATAATGCAACTTAGAGAACGTTAAGTTCGCAAATCTACTTGTTATGTGTGCCATTTTGGCAACTTGTTTTGTGTTTAGTTTGGTTTACCATTTTAACATTAATGAACTGATAACTGAGGTACGCCTGCAAATTGCTGAAATCACTTTAATAAATGTTCAATTAATTTGCCTAAAGAAACATTTGATGAGCAAATATTTTCGAGTGATGACCAATTAAATTGACCTAAAAGATCATAAGATATAATACCTTAGCACTACTTCTTGTAAGGCTATAGTCCGCTTCTATGGATTTATTCGCAATTTACTCTCTCATTCAGTCTTAACACGTTGTACAAAATTTGATGAAGTAATTATTTATTCAAACACATTTGTATCTACAATAACAAAACCAGCAACTGTTTATATTGGCTCTAATTTTTTTTCACATCTTGAGAGCTCATAGTACATACAATCTTTTTTTAATTGTGAACAAAATTTGACAATTCAGGTGAGATCATTTGCTAATCAGCTGTTTGTCAGTAATTGAAAATATTCCCACAGCTCTATTAATATTTTTCCAATTTTTCCAATTGTAAGGAGAGATTAGCTGTCGAAGTAAGTATACCTTATAATTAATATAACTTGTTAATAACTATAAAATTAATGTCTTCCAAAATTTTCAGAATTTGCATTAAATCGAAAAATACAATTCTGAAATATTAGATCAAAGAAGTTCATACAAAATCAAAAAATTTATTAATAAATAAACAACAAATCAATAAAGATAATAGCTCAAGTCTTATATAAATAAAATTAACAACAGGAAGGAAAGACAAAATATCCGAACGAATTAAAAATATGTAGTGGAAGTACTGTAATACATCAATAGCAAGTGAAGAGATATCTAATTTCATTCTGAAATGAAAACATGATGTTATAGAAGAGAATGGTTACATTTGTTATAATTAGAAATTGGCCTTCTCTAACGCAACAAATTTTTTTAGCACAAATACAAACCGCGAAACCCTTCAAGCTTGTCTGAAGAAACACCCAGGGCTTAGCCAGGAATCCAACCTGCAAACCCCTACGGGCGTATTCAAGATTTCGTCATATTCATGGCAAATACATGCTAAGTAGCCGCAAATATCAATCTGGGATGTCAAAAAAAGCTTTTGCAGGCAATATGTACAAAAAAACATTTTGACAATAAAAAACAGTAAAACACATTGAGTCAGCATCAAATTGTAAATAATTTCAAAGTCACAACAGAATCATACTTTGTAAACAAAACAAAAATTGAAAATTGAAAAAAGCCATTGAGCATGAGTTTAATTTAAATGAAAACTAGAAAAATTTACATGTCAATTATTAAATAAATTTCAATATTTAATATTCTTAAAAAATTAATATGCATGTGTAATATGTAAAAAAGTAGTGTAAATAATTTTAATGATTTATTAATTTATATATGGTATAATTTTTAAATAATATTTAAACGAATCAAATAAAACACACTTAAATATTTATGTTTATAGTAAATTGAGGAAAAATAAACACAAAATAAAAAAGCTCTAGCCATACACAAAAGACAGTTGTACATGTGGGTGTCTGTCTCTAGTATTCTAACCGTGTTGCACGTACCCAGTGAATAGCTTTGAACGAAAGGTTCACAGAACCAAGATTGTGCCAAATGTGAATTGAAATGAAAAGTGATTGATGCCGTTCGTTTGTTTATTTTGATTGTAGTTGTATCTGTTTGTTTTTTTTCGTTATATTTCAAAGTAATTCTCTAATAAATTTTAGCAAAATAATAAATATAAATAAGTAGAGGCAACAATCAAGAAATATATATTTTTTTTGTTTAAGAGTGGAAACTTCTGGTTCATTGGCTTCTGGGACTTAAACAAATACTGATGGAGGTAAACAAGGAATGCATTCGTTGATATAATGTTTTAAAAGGCTACTAAAGTTATTACTAAATAATACTCCATAGCACCAAAAAATACGAGAGTAGTACTCCATTATTCAATATATGAAATTATATAACACAAGATATACAAGTATTTTTCAAAATTTTCTTTAAATAGATGCTGTTGGATATATAATATTTAAAGAAGGTAGTAAATTTATTCTAAAGCTGCTCTCTCTCTCTCTATCTCTCTACGGATTTTTGGCAACACTGAGTGGTTCAGAAAAGGCATTCTCCAAGTTTACTAAGTGTTTATTACACCTATCCCTCGATTTACACGATAGATGCGTTCCTGAAAAAATCGTGTAAATCGAAATAAAATATTTTTGTATGAAAAATCGTGTAAATCGAAAAAAAGAGCCAAATACGAATAATTTAAAATATTTTTTTAGCAAATTCATTTATTTAAACGTTAAAAATAACGAAAAACATATATGTACATAAATTATAAATAAAATAATAATATAATAAAATATATACTAAAAAAAATCATATCTTTGAATTCATTAAGTTACATGTATTAAAAAAAGTACAATATTTTTCGTAAAGCAAAATAAACCTTATTTATAAACAAACTAGTATTTGGCAGTCTATTAAAAGAAATACATATGTATAAATATTTTTAATAATAAAACACACATCAGTTATCGATTCAATCAGTTCTTCATCACTCTCTTCTACTACTAGTCGTATCTGTTTAGTGGGTGACATATCGTTTTCATCACTAGATAATGTTATATTTGTTTCTGGATCTGTAGTTAATATATTAGATATAATATCGGTTCGTGGAGATTTTGAAATGTAATTTGTTATTAATGCTTGTGTCGATTTATTGTTTAAGTCCTTGTAAACCTCCCGATATTGGGCTAAGCCCTGTGTTATATATCGCTGGAAAGCAAGGGCTCTTTCAATGTTTGGATCATTTTTTAAAAAATGATTTCCCAACTTTCGACCTATCTCAAGTCCTTCACTAATATTTTTGGTTGTTAGTGCTATTGGTTCAGCCAGTCCTTCATCGCAATCACTGTCGTTTTCTTCGATCAACATTTCTACTAAATCTTCAACATCAAGTTCTTTATTTGTCATCAATTCTTCAATATCAAGTGCACTAAAGTCATTAAAACCTTCTCCTCCCACCGTACGTGCCATATCGACTATCTCAGAATATTCATCATCCAAGGATTGAGAGGACATACTATTTTCTCCTACATCTGGCCATAAATTTTTCCAACAACCTTTGAGTGTTGATTGTTTAATTGCATTATAAGCCAATGTGACATTTTTGACACAGTCTAACAAAGTATATTTTTTCCATGCATTGATTACTGATAAAAATTCATCATTCTCTATTATATCTAAGATATACTTGAACGATTGATTGATATATAACGCTTTAAAAGTTGAAATTATTCCCTGGTCTAAGGGCTGCAACAAAGAAGTAGTATTTTTTGGAAGAAATATAACTTGCACATTCTCGTGTTGCAAGTCTTTTGGATGTCCAGGTGCGTTGTCAATAGCTAAAAGCACTTTAAATGGCAATCCTTTTTTGTTCAGATACCGTTTTGCATCTGGAACAAATATATCACTGAACACAGCGGCCGTAACCCATGCCTTTTTATTGGCCATCCAATAAACGGGTAAGTTATCTTTATTTAATCCTTTAAATGCACGTGGTGTTTGCGATTTGTTTATGACTAAAGGCTTCATAATATGATCGCCAGAAGCATTGGAACAAAAAAGTATTGTTATACGATCTTTAGCAGCTTTGTATCCACTTGCAGATTTATTAGCCTTTGAAATAAAAGTCCGCTGAAGCATTTTTTTCCAAAACAGGCCCGACTCATCTGCATTAAAGACTTGGTCAGGAACGTATGATTTAGCAGCAATAATTTCAGCAAATTTTTCAGGATATTCTTTGGCTGCATTAGTGTCAGCGGAAGCTTGTTCTCCTTTTAATTTTAGATTATGTAAGGAATTTCCTTGCTTAAATTTTTCAAACCATCCTTTACTTGCAGTAAAGGCTGACTTATTTGATGTTGATGATGTAGATGGTAGCTGATCATTAAGTTTTTCATGAATTTTTAAAGCTTTATTAGTAATGGCATTGGTATCAATTGGAATTCTCTTTTGAGTTTGATCTTCAATCCAGATCATGAGTGCCTTTTCCGTATTTTCAATTATAGTATCCTGTACGTATGAAGTTGTACTTAAACTTGTTTTAGTTCCAGCTGCAACACTTTTCCTGATTATGTCTTCGTTTTTCTTTATAGTTCTAATTGTTGCTTCATGAATGGAAAAAATTTTTGAAACTGTTGTCACTCTGTCTCCTTTACGTAGTCTATCTAAAATCTGAATTTTAGTTTCCAATGATATAACTTTTCTTTTTGCTTGATCTTTAATAATATTTTTCGGCATGGTTAAAAAATTATAAATGAATTAAGAACTACATATGCCACACAATTTTGAATAACTAACTTCACAAATATTTTAATTGTTCTGAATATGTACCACGACACACGCCTATCTGTTTCCAAACACTAACTGAATTGATTGTCTATACATTTTTGAGCTTCTTTTGTGTATGCATGCTATACATGGGAATTCCCTTTTTATATCTAATGGCGGTGTTACCAGATGAAAATAAACGTTTGGTAACATTCGTTAAATTTGAAAAATATTAAAAAGCTTTAATGTATGTTATTTTTTGATGAAATATTTAAAAATTATTATTTATTTTACGAGACATATTTTCTGAAAAAAAATTAATTTCTGATAAAATTTTGAAAAAACCGTGTAAATTGAGGTAATTTCTGTATCCCTCGATTTGTACGAAATCCAAAAAAATCGTGTAAAAGTGAAATCGTGTAAAAAAAGTATCGTGTAAATCGAGGGATAGGTGTATATTTATTATCCGAGATATGCCTCGATATCTCATTTCTGCCCCCAATATATAAACTTTTTGTGTTGATCAACAAATTTAAAAAGAAAACTAACCTTTTAGGGATCCTTAAAAATATAATGCCCTTGAAGGAAACAAGTTTACATGTAGAATATAGTAGAGTAAAGTAAAGTAGAGTAGAGTAAATTAGAATAGATTAGAGTAGTGTAAAGTATAGTCGAGTCGAGTCGAGTCGAGTAGAGTAGAGTAGAGTAGAGTAGAGTAGAGTAGAGTAGAGTAGAGTAGAGTAGAGTAGAGTAGAGTAGAGTAGAGTAGAGTAGAGTAGAGTAGAGTAGAGTAGAGTAGAGTAGAGTAGAGTAGAGTAGAGTAGAGTAGAGTAGAGTAGAGTAGAGTAGAGTAGAGTAGAGTAGAGTAGAGTAGAGTAGAGTAGAGTAGAGTAGAGTAGAGTAGAGTAGATTAGAGTAGAGTAGAGTAGAGTAGAGTAGAGTAGAGTAGAGTAGAGTAGAGTAGAGTAGAGTAGAGTAGAGTAGAGTAGAGTAGAGTAGAGTAGAGTAGAGTAGAGTAGAGTAGAGTAGAGTAGAGTAGAGTAGAGTAGAGTATAGTCGAGAAATTAATTTTAGAAAGTGAAATAACTTAACACATGAAAGTGTTTCATGTCTAAACATATCAGTCCTTAACACAACTGTATTCAGTAATGCATTTGTGATATTACGAGCTTATTGTCTTTTTTTTGGAACTTAATGATTTCGTGATATTTTTTGTGCATTGCTGTTGGCTTTTTTGTAGCTCGTATGTCATTTTGTAGAAGAAAAAAAATGATATTAAAATATAAAAAAGAAACTACGACCGTAGCACCCGCCAATGAAGTGCATTAAAAAAAGACTTGACTAGAAAATGACACATAACAATTTTAATATTATTTATATATATATATATATATATATATATATATATATATATATATATATTCAGTTTTGATTTTGAGCAGACAGCTGAAAATAAAATGCTTCATTGTAAAAAAATACATGTTTAATTTGTTCGTTAAAATGAAAAAACTTTTTTTCTTATTCAAATATTTATTTTTAAATGTTTTAAATATTTCTCTCTGTTAAGTCATTTTGTTATTATTTCACTTTTTTTCCATTGTTGCAAAATTAACAAAAGAAATAAAAATAATATTGTTTTGTTTTTTAAATATAAAAGGAATGTTCGATTTTGCTCCTTTGTGTACAAGTGAATGATTTTTTGTTTATGAGCACAATGACAATGATTTGTTTGGCTCTTAATTTTAATTGTAGTGCAATTCTTTAAGGTGTGAGTAATCAAATCTGGAAATAAATGTCAAAAATATTTAAGATATGAATAATCATAAGGGATTTCGATAAAAAGGAAGTTTTGTGAATAATGAAGTAGTTGAATATGAAGTTTCTCCGCTAATTTGATGGTTAGGGAATAGCTTATATATATACATGATTTTAGCGACAAATTTATTTAAACTAAAGACTGCGAGTTACAAGTTATAGGAACAAGATTAATTGTATTCCGTGTTTTGATTTGTGCATATTGTTAAAAATTCTTTAAACTTGCTTGCTTAACTTTATTTTATATTCTTCGCACGTAGTAAAGGGTTAATGCAAGTAAATGTTTTAAAATTATGTGTTCTTTGTTTTTTATTTTTCAAATTAAATTAAAAATGTTAAGATATACAATTTAACATTTCCTTGACATCTTGGTTGATATGAGAAAGGTTCGACGAAGTCACAGTATGTGCTTACACGCTTACATAAGTATGCGCATCTAATTAAATGTTTCTTATGTATGAGTATGAAATTTAAAATTACTATCCTGGTACACTTTACATATATTACAGAATATATAAGCTAATGTTAGCATATCAATAGCAAAAAATCCGAAAAGGATTATTTGTATTTTTTAAATAATTTGCATAAGTCTAAATGACATAATACTTAGTTTAGTTTCAGTTGCTAACTCTGATATACACCCGTAATGGTTGCAACATCAACAAAAGTCAGCAACTGTATAACAATGAGTTTGCAATAGCAACTACTATACAAAAAGTTTTTGAATGCAAAACAAAAAGGTTTAAATTTTTTTCCTGTAAAATGTATGCACATATTTTTAAACTCATTTAGATTGTCAATAAAACTTAAAACCAAGCATTAATCTTTGTCTTTAGATTTCTGTTGCATGAGTTTTTATCTCTTTTCAATAGAAATCCATAAGAAATATAGTAGAGAAATCTAAATCTATTAATAACATAATAAAGTGAAGAAAACTTTAAAACAAATAACGTTTCAAATATGTCCTAATACACGGATGGTGTGTCGATTGCTGTCAGAGATCCTGCTTGAACGGGAAATTCTCATTTATTTGCATTCAAATTTGAGCATTTCTGATATTTTACATACATAAGATTTCTAATTTTTTGTTATTTCTATTTCTTGTTCAGAATGCCAAAAATTGTTCTGCTTTCTATCACTGATAATAAAGAAAGCAAAATATTATTTAGCTTCTCAAACATTTATAAAATGAAGCAGCGATATTACCATGAAAATATATATTACTGAGCGATGAACCATTTGCTATCTATGATTTCGTTAACATGATAACAAAATGGACGTTCATATGTGATATTTTTTATGAATGAGATTTCTAACCTTTTTTGATTTTTCACAGTCATAAATTAACACTAAATAATGTTTTGCTTCTGATCAATCATGAATATGTGAAGCAACAGTTATTTTAGTCGATCAAACATGAATGAAATACAGCAGCAAAATCTAAATGTACAAACACATATTTACATGAGTGCGTGTTGAGAAAACATTATGGCATTCAGGCCCTTATTGGTCCACATATCGTCGTCCCGTATTTCCAAAAAAAATTTCTTTGGGAAGTTAAGTTTGATGTTTCAACATTATATAATAACAATCATTACATGTTCGCACTACTTCTAGAGCAGTAGTTCAGGATCTTTAATTTGGTTCACAAACAACAGGTTTGACTCGCCAAGTCCTGAGTTTTTAGGAGACGCGGTGTTGTCTGTTTCTTTTTGATTTTGTAATATAAGTGAAGATAACTTTGGGACAACGATACGTTTAGATTAAAACAAGAATTTCCATGTTAATTCTTGTTTGCTCCGAGGATGTCGAGGCTTAAAGCTTCAAATTCGTTGTAATGCGATCACAATCGATTGGCTTCAACTACCAGTGGCTGTGTACGAATTTTGAATTTTTAAAATAAAGTACAAAATACTCAACTACCCTACAGGAACAACGACTGTAATTTAATCGGTAATATGACTGGCATTGCTAAACGCAATATGCATCATCACGTACAACAAAGTTTCTATCATTTTCTTAAGGCCAATTTAAAAAAATGATGCAAATTGGATACGTGCAATCTTGCATCTCTATCTAAATACCAAATTTTATGGTACATAGACATTATATCTGAACTGCTCACTCTTAAGGTTTTCACTGACCAGCGGTGATACAAATATGTCACATATGACTGATAAACCTTGATATACATATCGGTCACTGCTGACTTGTCAAACTATATGAATTCATTCACCACTGCTGATGGACATTTCTGTTCAAATAAAGCGCGATTTTGTTTCAATTCAGTTGCTACATTATAACTATAAGTATAAGAAAATAATATGTACAATAGTGTTAATCATATGTACAGTAATAGTGAGTTTTTAAAAATTCAAATTTTGATGTGAAAATAAAAAATGCATTCCACTTTAGTGCTATGAGATCAAAACCCATAACTGGAGGACTCCATCCGATTAAAATTTCAGTGGGTTTTGTTAAAAGTTCCATAATTTCGTCACCAACTTGTTTGCTTTGCTGCTCGCGTATCGTGGACATAGAAGGAAGGTACTGAAAGTGTATTAAATTTATGATACCGTTAATTTAAAAAATTATTTTGTGTTGTTGAAGTAATAGTTGCAGTAAGTGGCGACAGCAGATACTAAAGATGCACTCTAATTTTCTTACTATAATGTCATCTGAATCAGCGATGATAATGCGAACAGACCTGTCTTCACTTTCGTCCGGCTGATCTTTGCTTATATTAACCTCCAGCATTTCGCTATCTTCCACTGAAAAATTCATAAAGTGCAGCGATGTGAAAAAACACTAATTAATTAAATATGTACTTATATTTTTGCTGGATATAAATATGTCACGAAATTATAGCTTCGACAATATTTTATGAAAATTTTTAGTATCCTTTTACTGCCATAATCCCAAAATATGTGACAAATGCAATATAATTGGTCAACGTTTACGTATTTTTCTATCAACAATGACAGCCATATGTTTGTTCAAATGTTAAATTGATATTAATGTACTCGTCTTAGTATGAAAAGCACTTTGATTACAAGAAAATATTATACAGGAATACTTCCTGTGAAGAAATAATACCAGCAGATAAAAATATACCTATAAAGTATTTTCATTCAAAAACTCATAAATATCAATCACAAATTGTGTATGTATTTCTGTAACTGCCAATATTTAGAATCAGCTAACAAATACAATAAATTTTAAGCTTAAATGTTTTGCACATAAACGTAGAGAAAAGTCCCCACCAACTGTTAGCACCCAAAATATCACACCAATATCCTAAAGTGAGCCATGACATAGACCAATCCTTTGTAATCAAATAGAAAAAACAAGAGAGGCATGCTTGAGAATAAATGTAAAAGCAATGAGTATCGTATGACTGACTGACTGACTGTATTGACTTCTTAGTGGGTGTAACATTTAGATATTTGCGGTCTTAAATTTTCTCAAACATTTTTTGTTGCTGAAGTTTTTGTAGTTTTCTTTTGCAATGATATGCATTTTATTAGTATTCATAGCAAAACGCCAGTGTGACAATCAGCACCTTTGCTCTGGTTTTACTTTTTATGTGGTGTTAGAAGTTTTAAATTGTTTTTAGGTTTTATTGATTTATCATATTTTGTCTTAACACAATTCTTTTTGGAAAAAAGCAATAAGAAATAAAGTTTCTTAAGAAAATGTTTCATGATCAGCCCGGTTGGAAATATTAATTTGGTTTTGAGGTCTAAAAAAATATTACATTTTGTTATTAATATTCGTTCTATAAAATATCCTGAATTTTTAAAGTCACTGCCATCAAGAATTTAAAATTATTATACCAAATTAATTTATTCATCTTATTAAAATTAAATATTCACCCACCAAATATTAACAACAATGAATTCAGATTTAAATATTTCATCTATTTGCATCTATTTGCATCTATTTGCAATTAGCCTAACTAGATTAAATTTTAATGGCATATTACTGAATATAATTTCCTGCTGGGAGCCTGAATGTGTTATACCCTGCTGTGTATTTATTTCTGTTTTATTCTTTTTATTTCTTCTATGTATGCTTACATGTATGTATATATGTTCCATTGACAGCTCAAGCTGTAACAGTTGTTTTTGTTAATTTTAGCAACACACTATTTTATGGTAAATAATGTTACAAAATCTTATCTGATGAATATTGTAACTGAAAAAACCCTTTTTTATTGCACTGTTTTCAGAGGCTGCAATACATACGAGTATGCTGCCGTTAGTATGTTTCTCAAGACATTTAATTTCATTTTATCATTTTGCAAATTTGTCAAAAATGTTTTTTGCTTTTCGTAACATTATTGCATTACAATTGCATTAACATGTTGCCAACAAATATCATTGGTAATATGTAGTTGCCAACAAGTCGAAAAACAATAAAACAACATTTAACACACCTACTACTGTCAGTTGCACAGAAAAGTGACAACTCAAGATATTAAATACATTGATAAGTTTTGGCAATTAATAGAAAAAGTCATGTTTTAAATGTTTTAGTTTTCGTTTTATAAATGAGTTTGTGACAGTCTGTACACATTATAATACAAAAAGTGTTTATGACATTTTTGAAAGGGTTTTGATGTATAACATTTTTACTTAAAATAAATCGATAAGTTTGTTGGAGATTAGGTACTTAAGTGATTCATAATAATAATAATGTGAATATTGTAGAATTGTATAGCACTTAACAAGTGAAGTTAAGCAATCCAAAATAGACATAAAAAATTATTTTTACCAATTTATACACTTTCACATCAAGCTATACTGAACTATATGTAGCTTATACGTACCGGTGCACTAAGATGTACTTTTTGATGTCTTGAGTGAAAGAATACCCAGACGATGCAAGAAACACAGCAAAGCAAAAAGGAAACACAATAACCCATCAGCGAATAGCAACAATATCAGAAGTCATTCGCTCCCTTATGCTTTGTGCCCAGCATACTGTACTCTTAAATTTTCACAAGTGAAAGTATAATCCAATAATTCTTAACAACGAATGAATTCTGTTAATATATAATAAATATTTTCTTTTAATAAAATCACATTAAAGTTACCTTTTAAAAATAATAGGAGTATTACCTATTATTAAAAGTTGAGGCTGAAAATTATATAAATTTAAAATTAAAAAATCTACTAAGATTAAAGACGACAGCGAAAATACCGGCCCGCAGTGACTGAAAATCGTTTTTCATTGGCCAAAAGTCTAATTTTTTTTGTCACCGATTTTTAAAATTTTTACGCCTTTTTGTAGCTAATATATCCAGATTAAGGTAGCCAAAAAATTAGGTTAAACTATTTATAATTGTGGACGTGGCATGCTGTCAAACTCAACGGTTTTTTTAATTTCAGAAAAAGGTGTTTTTCTTTTGTTTTTTATAAAAAATAAATGGTTACTACTCGCCAGCTATCATCGATAATGGCCTGCGGTCTTTTTTATAATGTTGGTAGGATTATAGTCTTTCGTTATTGTAAGTGGTCACACCTCTAGCGTTTAATATTAGGCGCATAACGGAATATTTATTAAACTACTTTATTTTTCTCAAATTTAAACTTTAGCGGAATAGAACTTCTAGGGAACAAAGGGGATCAAGAAATGTATACCACCCGGACAAAGGTGAAAGTGTCCTCTTTAACGCTATATATACTTTTGCACCCGTGACGAGCCGTGGGTAGAACACTTTTTTCATTTTAATGAAATTACTCCAAAGTACTCGTATACAATGGTGTATATAATTTTCACTTTTTTCCTAAAAGTTTATGTTTTTTTACTTTAGACTACGTAAAACTAAAAAAAATAACTATAATACCTGCGAAAGGGTTTAATGGCTTTGTTTTGATCAGCCAAAAATTGGTAATAAAATTATCACAAATTATCGCAAATGATCACAAAATTCTACAGTAAACATATGATCTCTTTCTAAATTTACCTGTTATCAAATGTTAGGGTCAACCAAAGTCATAAGCAATTTTATAACAATAATCGGGACATTAAACCACTAAAAATAAAAAAACAACCCAACAACAACAACAAATATTGGCGAGATACTAATCAGTGTTACCTGATATTAAGGTCTGGACAACATGTGCAGTTTTGTGCAATTTAAGCACTACCTGCTATGAAATTAAAGATGGATGTGTGAATAACATATATCTAAAAATGTATAAAACTACGGATTCGATAAGGGATTACTCACTAATAAGTTAATCCTCTAGGTGTACGGGTAAAACTTAAAAGACGCAAATAAAAATATTCAGAAAAATATGGAGAGCTTCAGTTATAAAGAACTGGAGGAAGAGTATTTTAGAAACAAAAACCAGGAAGATGTTCTTAGTTACGTTAAAATAAAATTAAACTTAAAGTCGTGTAGCACCGAAATGCAAGAGCAATTATATAATTTCGTCAAAGCACTAAAAAAACGCTACAAAGAAGTTCGCTACAGTAAACAAAACTTTTATATGAAAAGTGAAAACTGGTTAGAGGGCCAATTTACTGTCGCTGCAGAAACAGCAAAGCAAGATAAGGCTGGAAGACCACGCAAATCATTGGACAACTGCAGCGATAGATCTAAGAGGCGGAAACTTAAAGATATCAACGATGCAATTGGTTGTACAAACATAAAATAATCTTTCCTACATCAATTACGATCACAGAACCAATTAACAAAAGTGGATATCATTGAAAAAGTTGTTGAAGCTAGTCCAGTGAGAATAAAACGGATTCTTAAAAATATACCAACTCCGAGTGATGCAATACAGTACACAAATGAGGAGGCATTAGCGTTATTTCTGGATTTGAAATTAACAAAACAGCAATATATTAAGCTCAGACTACGTGCGATTGAAAAAGGTTCAAATATGTATCCAGCATATCATCACATAACCGCTGCTAAAATGGACTGTTTGCCATCAAAGGACACTATTACAATCACACCAATTTCGGCAGAGGTACAACTACAATCTCTACTTGATCACACAGCCGAACGCTTGCTACAATCAATAACAGGAAATGAGATAAAGCAATATGGAAACACAAAGTTAATTCTTTTTTGTAAATGGGGATGTGATGGTTCTTCGGGACAAAAACAATACAAACAAGCTGTATGTGAAAATATATCGGACTCAGATATGTTCATGGTATCATTTGTACCATTGCGATTGAAAAAGATTTTGGAAGATTCAGATCCTTCGACTAGTACAACGCAAACAATGGATATTCGGAAAAATGAGACACCATCTTCTACGAAATACTGCAGGCCAATCAAATTTGAATTCAAAAAAGAAACTCATGATGCCATTAGCAAAGAAGTTATTGGTATCAAGGCCCAAATTGCAACACTACAGCCATTACAGTTACAGTTAGATGGGCAGAAAATTGAAGTAAGCTACCAATTAGTGCTGACAATGATAGATGGAAAAGTAGGTCAGGCTTTGACTAACACGAAGGCTGCATCCAGCTGCATTATATGCCAAGCAACATCAACCCAATTAAACCAGGTCCCGACAAAATCATTAGATAATACCGATGCATATGAATTTGGATTATCACCACTACATGCAAGAATACGACTTATGGAACACATACTAAAAATCAGTTATGATTTGGATTTCGGGTCTTCAGGATCAATAAGAAACAACGAAACCAACAAAGAGTTAAGAAGTTCAAAAAAGAAACATGTTCAAGATGAATATCGCAAATTTGGATTGATTATAGATCAGCCAAAACAAGGGTCAGGCAATACAAATGATGGCAATACCGCAAGAAGATTCTTTTCAGATCCAGAAACAGCATCTGAAATAACAGGAGTGGATTTTAACCTTATTTTCAGATTTAAAATAATCCTAGAAGTACTTGCGGGCAATGAAGAAATTGACTCTAGAAAATTTGTAGATTATGCTAAGGAAACTGCAAAAATATATACAACCAACTACCCATGGAGAAATATGTCTGCAACAGTTCACAAAATCTTTTATCATGGAGAAGATGTCATTAAATATCATTTGGTGCCACTTGGAGATCTATCAGAGGAGGCTCAGGAAAAAAGGAACAAGGATTACAGATTTTATAGAGAGCACAATACTAGAAAAATTTCAAGAAATTCAACAAATGAAGATCTATTTAATATATTATTGGCAACGTCAGATCCGTTTATCTCCAGTATTCGAAATCAATGGAAAGTGGAACATCGGGATTTAGATGAAGAAGCCAAAAAACTACTAAAGAACAGAGATAGCACAGAACAAAATATGGAATATTTGCAATCAATATTTGAGTCAAATGAATAATAATTATAATTGCCTTTCATTGTTATTTAAGTACGAAAAACATAGTATTAGTAAAAAATAATAATAAACAGAACCTACCATTGTTGCAAATGCTATTATAATTTATTGCAGTTTTTATTTTTAAAATGTTTTTAAAATTATCAAATTTGACAGCAAAAAATAATACATTTTTCTGTAGTAATAGCAATATTTTTAGATAATATTATTAACGTTTTTTTAAGTGTAACTATTCTTTGAGTGTAAACAAATTTGCAAATTTGCCAGCAAAAAATTTTTAATTTTTCTGTAATAATAGCAAAATCTCCAGTTGATTTAACTATTTTTTTTAGTGTAAAAATTTTTTTAAGTGTAACATTAAAAAAATTCCATTATTACAAAAAATATTTATAATTATTATTAATTTCCAATTATTCAATTTTTTAATAAATAAAAAAATAATAAACTCATATTTCACTCTAAAAGTTAAAAAAATTCAAAAGTTCAACTTTGGCCTAGAATTCCTTCAAAAGTCCTCAAGCAATTGTAATGTAATTAAAACTGAGTCAGGCTGAACTGAATATGAATATTTTAAAGGTTTAATAGTTAAAGAATTTTGGCCAATGAAAAACGATTTTCAGCCACTGTGCGGCCGTACAAAATAATGTATGTTGCTTATTTTTCTAAAATTATAAAATAATTTAACAACGAATAAATCATTTAAGAACAAGATACTACTTACCTTTTCCATATTATTATTTATTAAATTTTCCGTATTAAATATGTTTTGTATATTTACAATTTTGAGTTGAAAGCGGCAACTACTATTGGTAAAAAAAAAATTACTGACACACTTTAGTGAGAAAAACAATTTTTGTATTATTTTTTGGCATTTTTGTTTCATTTCACACATTTCAATCGAAAAGTTTCTCGACGTGGGAGTTAAGAATATGAGTACAGGTCAATATATAGTTTAACAACTTGTGCGAAATTCTCCGCAAACTTTAACTCTACTTAGTTCTGTAACGGACTAAGTAAAAAAGTGTTTCGTTCCTAAGGTAACTGTAAAAAACACAAGTCAATATTTTTTTTTCGAAGCAGTTCATTTTTTGAAACTCAAAATATCTTCAAATTGTTTTTTGTGACGTGGATACTTTAGCTCTGAGCTCCCCATATATGACTCAAAGAATCGGATTTAGTGTTGACACGGTCTTTAATCTGAAACAAGTTTCTTCTTTCTGAAGAACGCCTCGACATATCCTCTAGCGGCACCGATTTGAAACCACTGCTTTGTCTGAGAGATAGTATGTTGGAAGATTCACTTTAAGAAAATATTCCATTTTGTGCTTTGCAAAATATAATTCATAATTTTGCCGTACACTCTCTGACACATTGTCCCTTTACGGACCCACTCCGCTAGACCTACAGCTGATGCAATTTCATTACTGTGCCAACATCATGATTTGGGATTCTGCATTTTTCATTGCAAGTATTTCTGTCACTTACCAAACGAAACGACTTTTCCTTCATCATTTCATAATACGTTCCTTAATTTGAAAATTTTCTTGTGAAAACTTTAAGCAAACGGTTAATTCTTTGTATGTCAATATTGTCTCTTTTTTATGATCCTATCAAATAATTTGATTACAGACTTTAGGACTTTGTGCTATTCGTCATCTATTCTAGATTTTTCTCGTATTGGCCCAATAATCTCTGCTTACTTTTTATGTATAACGGAATTGAAGATCACTACATCGCAGTACGGTAATATTGCTGCGATTTGATTATAAGTTCTTTATTTATTTTGAAGAATTTCAGCGAAGTGATTCCTTTTCGCACTATTAAAATAAAGGAATTGTTTTGGAAAATACCTTTGGCTTAAGTAAGCACAGAATTACAAAAAAATGTAACGCTTTCATTTTTTTATCAAGGAATTCTGGAAGAATATAAACAAACTGTTGAACCATAACCGTGGAAGTAGTCATATTTATTTGTTTTCTGTTTTAAGAATAAAGTTGCAAAAATATAAAAACCGAATATTCGATTAGTTACGATGTACCATATGAAAATATGATATTTTAAGAAAGACATAAATAAGCTTAAATTGAAAAAAAAACAAAATGTTGGTTATTTTTTCATAGTAGAGTTTTTTGCTGCTTGTGTAAATTTTGTTCTTTGTAACATTTCAAGGTAATTTAGAGCTTTTAGGAATTCCTAAGATGATATACATACAAATAACTCATAATTTTATGACCGCCAATATTTCGCCTCCTGTTAGTATTTCCAATGATATCAATTGTTTTTATACAAAAATATTAACCAAATTATAGAACCCATTATGGGTTCTCTATATCTTTTATGTATACTGTAACTTGCGCTCGGCACAGGAAATACAGGTCGCATGTCATAATGTCCAGTGTTACAATGTCCATGGAGCTTATTTTTCCATTTTCTATCCTCTATGTAATTCTGTTTTCGGAGCTGTGACACTGAACTGAACTTGTTCCTAGTCCATTGGCAAAGTGTCATAATGGCCACGCACATTACGTCATGCTCAAAATTGGTACACTGTCCGTGGACCTTACGAAATTTTTAAGTAAGTCATATTGTCCACCAAAACACACTACTAGTCGAACGCTGATTGGCATAATAAATAGTTTGTTTAGTATATGAATAATATAATATAATAATATATTGTAAGGTTTTCCAAATATCTTAAAATGTTGGCACATCTCACGCGCTACCAGTAAAAAAAATATCGAGGTCACAAAAAGTACCAAATTGCATCACTTGTGCCCTTGAGATTAACTTTTTTGACAAAATAGTTTCCACTGTATAAAAACCTTTTTTTTGTGATCCTAATCTCAAGGATTTGATGCGTTTACTATCTGAATCAAATTAAACTAAAAAAATAACCGACTTTAATTATAACTCCATCATTTTAATCATTTCATTCCCTTTTCCTATTGTTGCTAATTAATCGTTTAACCGCATGAAATTGATTAAATTTTATGTCCGCGGTCGTTGCAGTAATTTTTTATGTCAAAATTTTTTCTCCTGTCGGTAAAAAAAAACTTCAACAAACTGTAAAACAAACCAAAAACCACCAATTAATATTAGTCATACGCTTTATTGAACATTTTTTTGTCGAATTAATAAAAAAAATATGTAGCGGGCAGTAATTTAAATAATTGATTGTAAACATTTCGTAAAACAATTATTAAATTTTTTTATTATCGTTAAATTAGAATATTGACTATTCGTTGAAATGTGTATTTGATATTAGTAAACAAATCATGTATGATGTTTGATTGAAATTGATAGCAAACAAACGAAAAAGAAAACATAGTTAAATGATATGTGACGTTTAAAAGAAAAAATAATAATTCGAACAATGAAAAAGCAAAAAAATGTTTTTAAAAAAGTACTGACAACACTATATTTAACAATTTGAAAACATACATATATTTGTATGTAGTTACAAATATAATCTAGAAATATAACGATCTTTAGCTGATTTATTCGTAAGAATAATTAACCAATAATTCAAATTGTAGCAGGCTCCATGGCACTATTGTTTATTGATAAATCCATTAAGCAAGAACTAGACAACAAAATATTAATTGAAAACATTAGATACGAGTATTTTGAAGTGTGAAATGTCGATTTCATTTCGAGGTGTATTTTAGATTCATCATCTTTGCGTGTAAAATTTAAAGTTAAGTTTTTCTAAGAGCCACCCCGTCGACATTTACGTCAATTTTTTTCTTCACGTTCATGGGTGCAATCGCAAAATAATTTTTACTGTCAGCCTAAAGTAGTATAATTGATCGTGCTTAAAATTTTACTGACCCGATTATATAAAATTACTCATATAAAGTGTCAAACAATGCTTAACTAAAATAGCGATTGTAAACAGGGAGATATAACTAGCTACTATATAAGAAGTGTCGCTTGTGCGGTGTCGAGCTAGCTACTTTTAAGGTCTGTAATTTCCAAGAAAGTTGCCAATCAAAAAAAAAAAACAAATCTAAAATACGTAATTTTATTACATGCAATTTAATTATAAGTGAGAAAGGCAGAAAAAGATAAATAAAATTCAGCCTGGTTTCACAAAGCTGCTAAGACACATACAAAAAGGCTTTAGGTTATTCAAAACAAAAAATTTAAAAATAATTCATAATCATCCCCCCAGATTCCCCGCTTACTTACTACACAATAGATTTAAATTCAAAAATATATATGCTTTCGGCAGTGATTTGACGCTGTTATTTAATAAAAAATGCAGATTGTCTTATTTTGAATCAATAAGGAATTTACCCAACAGTCGCTTGGAAATTTTTGTTAAAAAGAGTCTTACCAGCGATTGTGTCACCAAAGTTATTTATAACATTTTCAAAGCTTGTTTGAAGTTTTTGGGACAAAGTTTCCAGGGCGTTATTATTAATAGTTTTATTATTTAATTATTAGATTTAATTGATGTAGTACGTAAGTAAAATCTCATAACATTGTACTTTATTCAGCTTATTATTTTTGTGAATAAACCATTTTAATAATAATAGCTATATAAAATTTATGCATTTCTATTACAACACTCTCATTTAAAATAGAAATCGCATGCAATAATTTTGCGTATTGTAAATATGGAATTATTTATAGAGTCTTTCAATAAGATGTTTAATTTTTATATATAAAAAGAGAAAAATCATTGGATTTTTATTTAATTGTAAAGAGGAGGGCATGCCATTAGTAATCAAAAACGATATCAGACAAATGGCACCCACGGTTACTCTTGCAGGACCTTATTCTTGTCATGAAATATCTCACATTTGCCACCGTCTCCTAAATTGAATCACCTATTTTATTTTTGAGTTATTGAATTGATTGTGGACTATTAACACATGCTTTATCTTTCAGGCAGATTCAAAGAAAAAGGGTTTTAAGGTGTTAAATCACAAAATGCCGGTAGGCAAATGTGATCGGCTCTTCGAGAAATTACAAGTTGCACACTAAAAACCAATTATATTGTTCTGTCGATAGAAATTCATTCATCAACGTTCGATAGCGTAATAACTTCCCTGTACCGGTTGCTCCATCAGAATTTTGGGGAAAGTAAGTTCCAATGACTGCTTGTCTAAAAACCAACCAAAAAGTCAATTGTTGAGGATGGAGCACAATTTCTAAAATAATTCTTGAGTTTCCCTTGAGTTTCACTCAATATTATTTTTCGATAAATTTCCGAATTAGTTTGACGCATTTCAAAGACCCAATCAGCATAGATACGAAATTTTTGATGGTCGGTAGGCGTGAGTTTTTATGTAAACTGATATTTAAAAGTCTAAGGCTCCATTAAAATGTCATGAGTAGACGCTAAATGGATCAACCTGGGGTTTCGTCAACACTGCGGAGTACAACAGCAGTATTATCAGTTTATTTTTGAGCGACGTGCTCGAGTTCGATTGCTCACATCATTTATTCTTCCTAAAAGAACACATTTTTCTACAAGTTTCCTACAATTCTTTGGTTTTACGAAATGTAACCGCGAAATGACACCATTTTTTTAAATGAATTTTAATAAATCCAACGAATTGTTGAAACGTATGTCATTCCATTTATATTAATGCCATAGTTTTTACTGATTATCTGTCAAGTTTTTACAGGCTGAGTCATGACAAATGGTAAAACGGCAGGCTATTGAAAATGAAGTGTTCTATTTTAACACCTTTTTCTTAAAATTAGGCTAAGCTTCCGTGCAACAAAACTATTGAGACCAGATATATTTTTCGGCACTCGGAAATGGAAAGTACGAAACGAAATGAAAGCGACAATTGTTTAGCAAAACGAAACACATTTCAGTAGATATACCCCAGGCTAGTAGATAAATACTTAAGACGTTTTCATAATATGTTGCGTATAAAAATATATTATCTAAAACTAGGTTGTGTCTCTCCGTCTTTGCTTCTTCATCATCTTCTTCTTCTACCTCTCATCGTGATAGGACTTAAATTGTTGTAATCAAAATTAAGTAATTTATTAAATCTTGCCAGCCTTGGAAGCTGTCTATCAAATCCTGCCAACAACCTCTCCTTGGCTTGCTAGCTTCGAAAACTGTGTTCGAGGGCGCTCGTCATCCTTACGTAGACTATATGTCTGCAGCGGTTAGAATGACTTAGAGCTTCATATCCTGCTGCTATGCTCAGCTTTTTACATGTATCTATGAGATCATAAAAAGGCTTCAAATAAAATCTTGAAAAGTAAAGGACCAACGCAGCTTACATATGCAGAGTGTGCCGAACGATGTCAAGACGGAGTTGCATATTGCACATGACTGCGCCAGCTTTTTTTTATGACTAAATCACATGACTATATCACATGACTGCAAAATTAGGCAGGCCAAAAATAATTCCCTAATACATAGATAACTTTCATTGCGCAAAATTTTACCCGACTTTGTAAGACTTGTCGATAAATTTTGCAAGAAGAACTTTAAGTGAACAACCATATTATGATTACTTATGTCACTGATAGTGCTGGCGTTATAATATAATATTTGTCCAAGTTAAATAAATCACTTTTACTAACTGTAAGACAAAAATGATGATTTAATGTCGGACTAAGTTTATAAAGCAATTGAACGCTGCTCTCACGAAGTGCAACATAAATAATACGCGTAGTCTTATTTACAAAGTACTGGTGTTTGGTAATATTGATTATATGTATTTGTTACTATTATTTTCAAGAATAAGTTTAAATAAAATTCGTTAAGTTATTGAACTAGAATTTAATGACAGTTTAATTTTTCATAAATCTATTAATTCGTTTCGTTTAACTTGTAATCTACATATGATTTTCTATTGAAAACAATTATAATTTAAAAGTAAGTTTTTGGCTCAAGCTTAAATCAGAATTTACTAATTTAATTTTTATTTAAAAGATTTCAAAAAAACTTGAGCCAAGCAATTTATATAATTTTCAATTATAGAACTTTAATGAATTTGCAAATTTTTTGAGTAATTTTACTTTATTTTTAAAATGTTTTTTTTGTACGGTGTATTTTTTTTATTAGAGGTTTTTGTAAATTTGTAATTTTTTTTTAATGAAAAATTGTGATGGAGAATTTTTCGTAAACTTTTAAATACACACTGAAATATTTAAAATCTGTATAATTTTTGCAGGCAATTCAAATTATGGTTTAAAAATATTTCACATGACAAGAGTTTTTAGATAAAAATATACTTTATACTTAGTTTACATAACAATTTAACAAATATCTCGCTATAGTTTTGTAAGTGTTCTTAAAAATGCTGAATGATATTAGTTACAGTTTTCAGTCGTTGTGTTTTTTGTCAAGAGTGAAGTGTTTTAAACAGTGCACATTTTACAAAAAGTTATTAAATATTAAATAATTTTAATTAACTGTTTTTGGTAAATATGCCAAATAAATATAAACAGAATTTTCGTATAGAATCAGATGAAATTGTTGAAGTATTTTTAAATACTCATAAAAGAACAAAAAGCAATTCTACTTAATATCCCGCTGGCTATATTGAGATTGGTTCTTTCAAATATGAAGATTTTTACAAAAGTAATTACTAGTTTTCAAGTTCGGAAGAAAGTTATGATAATGATAAGTGATGACGTGAATATAATGACAATATGACTTAATAAGACTCCATTTGAATCCCTCTATATTCATTTAATTTTTAATTTTTACAGATGCTGCTATTGCTATTGAAGTGGGAGAGGACGAATTTGTTAAAAACAAAAAAATCGTTTTTTCAGTTCGCCAAAAACAAGCAAGAGTCCCGCAAGAAATATGTGGTCAAACAAAATATAAATTTATAAATATCTACATATGTATGTATAGTATTTTATGAAATAAAAAAGAAATAAAATTCTGATAAAAAACTACTACCGCAGTTCAAATATTATTTAGTTTTATTCTTAAGATTATAAAAATATTACGAATGTAAATTTATTATAAACATGATTAGAAAAGTAATTCTCTGTAAGTTTATTCCTTAGTTAGACTTCTAAGCTTACATTATATTATAGACAGGTAATATTATCGCAAGATTTCAGTTTTCATTATTAAACAATTATTAATAAGCCTTTTTTAATAGTAAAAGTGTTGTGACACTTTTCTAAGCTTAAGGCTTATGTTAGTCAGCTTGATACAAGTTATTGGTAAATCGGTTCCGGTTTGTTGGGGTTAATTTTGCTTAAAAACCTATTGTACTTAGAGTCACCTTCAAGGCTGTCAACACGAAGTTTTAAAAGGAAAAAATTTAATTGTATTTATAAGAACTAAAGCACACTCAGCTATAAACAGTGGAACAAACAATACAAGATGCATAATTGTATGCTAAAATTGCAAAAAAAAAAATTATATGAGAACAATTTTGTATGAGAATTGTTAAATATCAACAACTTACACAAAAATAAATAGAAATAAAATAAAAAAAATTTTAATTTATTAATATTTTTTCCACATATTTACTATTTATTTAATTAAAAACTTTTTCGTTGTTTCAAGTTTAATTTGTAAAAGCAAATAAATTACCAAAAATCAAGTTAATTACGTATTTTTATTGTTCCGCAGGCTTTAATATACTTTATATTTTGCAAAGTACAAATACTACTTTATACTTATATCTTTTTAATAATAAATGTCTACAGAAGCCATAAAAATCATTAAAAGTCTGACACTTGATTGATTGTTTCTTATTATGGCAAAAAAGAAAAAGAAAAAAATATATTTTAAATGCACACAAATAAATCTGTAGACAGGCAGACAGACAGATAAATAGATTAATATGCACAATTTTGAAATTAGTAGTGGTGGCCTTACTAACTTCATATACAATGTTGTAGTACCCGTATATAAATTGTAACCATATTTAGTTTTTTTTCTCTAGTTCAACTCACAATCTATAGTAAATTTATTTTCAGATTTTTATCAGTTACTTGTTTTCGATAGCACAAAAGCATTTTTTGTTAACTTTATTGAAAGAAAAGGAAACATATATCCATATATATATCTATGTATATACTTGATCGCTGGTGCGAGTGTAATAAAATTTAAGCAACATAAATAACTTGACTAGGCCTTTAAATTTTAATATACTTGTAATTTATCCTCGAGCAAAGGAAAAAAGGAAAGAAATATGTACATTTACTTTCATGTAGTTATGTAGTTTTTTCGTAACAAATATTGAAGATTGCCTTTTATTGCTTTTTACTCCACTTAAGTTGATGTGGAAATGAAAAAGTAAGTTTCGAAAAATGTTGTTTAAACTGTTGATAGATACAATGGCTGATAAAATACCCTAAAGTAAGTAGAAAGCAGTATTAGGGGTTCGTTATAAACCGAATTCTAGATTTTCGCTAGAACAACTAATGACCCGATATTATCTTTTATTTCACTCATTTGAGTTTTGAACTTTTTACCTGGTGCTTCAGGGAGTAAATTTAGTTTTTTTATTATAATGTAAGGCACGTACACTTTATGAGGGCAAACGTATCGCAAAATTCTCTTATTATCAAAATTTCAGACCGTCGATATTTCACAATATCGTGACTCTGTAACAAGTAGTAGGGATGCATCGATATGAACGTGAATTGAACTTACATTCAAGGTAAAATTAAGAAAATACAAGTATAATAAAATTGACGTTAATAACATTTTTGATTGATAATCAAAGTGTTCTTAAATTTTGCAGAGATATCTGACGTCGCAAGTCTGTGCACATTAAAGGAGTACGCAAATTCGTTTTCGTTCCCTCGTTCGTTTAATACATGTACATATATATTGTGAGAATCAAAACATTCATTTTGGCCCATACGGTGATTTTATCGTCCAAAGTGTTTACATTTCAGGCCAGCGGCTAGGGGATCATTCCGGTAAAAGAGCCATGAAGGCGGTGGATATAACCGATAGGAGTGTGAGCAGAGAAACGCGAACAGATTGGCAGTTGAACGAAGGAAACTACAGTATCATACCTCAACATATCTCATCAGCCACACATATGAAAAACTGAAGTAACAAGCCGAGCGGCAAAACAATCCAAATTTATGGTCGGCTGTTGACAAGCTGAATCTTTTTCTTTTTTCGGCTGACATTCATGTGGTAAGACCAGTGGAACAACTAAAATAAATGTTAAATAAATAAATAAAACAAATTGCATTATTTTTATAAAAAATAAACTAGTGATAGTAGTTCTAGTGGCTGCAATTACAGCGAGCAGAAAAAAATATAAAAATCTAGTTCGGTTAACACCAATCTGTAATTATTTAAAAATTAGTTAAAAGCAAGGAGGGTTTGTATCCACCTTGTTGTGACCAGATTTTTATCTAGTCATAGGGTACTAACTCAGGGTTAATTGTCAGAGGACTCCCAGAGGTGATCACCCGTAGTCGTAGAATTGAAGAGGTGCTGAATTTGCAGACGTACCTACATACATTTGTAACATAAAGGGGTATTTATAGCCACGTATCGCCACGGCCATCCAGCTGACCAATAAATTTTGTAAAAAAAATAAATAAATATATAATTTCTTTTAAACCTATAAACCAAGTTAACAACAACTGTTTTATTTTGGTGAAGTTTTTGTGTAAGAAGACCCTGGACACCGCTGAACTATTCCAGCTTCAAATCCGGAGAAAACAGGATTCCGTTACAATATCCATAACAAATCTGTGCAATAACAATTGCACAATGTAAACGTGGCTGACTTCCGAAACGTCAATTGCTTTGTCTTCGAACAAAGTATAGTGTTTCATAACGCCGTAGTACAAAACATTGACAATGTATATCCTTTCAAAACGCCGTCGACAAGTATTAGTAACGCATTAAAAAGCAATCAGGGTATCGGTTTCAAAGTTGATGCTTTCATATTTGATTGCTGACGCCGTAAAACTTAAAACAAAACGAAAAGAAAATGGACGACTCAAAAGCGTAAGTTAATTTATTTATGGTGAAGTGTTAAAATAAAACAGCTAAAACATGTTTAATATATATTTCAGCGAAAAAAAATTTGCAATTTTACTTCTTGATTCAGTCCATCACTTATGTATATTTCATAACGTCAACACAAACTAAGCACATGGTTGCATTGGTAACGAATTTTGTACATGTACATGATTAAAATACGGTACAACTGTATACATACTTTGTATTGATACATTTTGGAAGTCGGCCCGTATGTTAATGCAACTTTAAAGAAGAAGATAGGATCATGTAAGAACCGGGAGTTTATTTATCAGATCTGGTCTGACTATTGCCTACGCAGATGACTATCCTATATATAGAGGAAATACTTTCAAATATTGAGAGATCAGCAAGAGCAGTGGGCCTTATAAAAAATGAACAAAATACTAAATACCGAAAAAAATCGGCGAACTGTACATCATATACACATACATAGGTGAATACCACTTCTACCTGGGTGCCCTCTAAAAAACGAGAATAGTGTGATCAACTATCGGCAGCCAATAGGGCGTTCTTCAGGTAAAATTTTCTTCAGTAAAAATTTTCCAAAGCTGATATCGAAGACATGCAAACTTAGCATATAAAAAAACTATTACAGGACCTACGGCCACATATGTATGTGAAAAGTGGTCCATGACAGAAAGTGAGGAAGAGCATCTAAGAATCTTCGAGCGTAAAATTCTCCGCAAGATTTAAAAATTCAAGTTATAAATTCTGCGCTTCCTGACAAATTACATACTATCTATCTGTCTAGTGCCAATTCAGCAAACAAGTTTGCCTTGAACCCACAAATAATTTGTTATTCCATATTGCGGCCATTTGGAAGGTGATCCACCTACCATTGGCGCCTTTTCTTTTCTGCAAAAATGTTAATTTAAAAAAAATTTTTATAACGTTTTTTATGTTTTATGTTTTTTTTTTTTAATATCTCTACCGACATGTAAAGTTCTGCAACTTTACATGTATATACCGTCGACTACAACAGCAACCCTGCTGAATGAGCTCATGAGCCATCTCTGCGATTTTTCCTGTGTCAACGAAGCCCATTCACTTCCCTTGGCCAAATATCTAGAAGTGCTACCTCACTAGCCTAATTCTATGGCATTTCTTCTTAATTTTAACACTTATTTATTTAAAAAAGAAATTGGTTTATTTGTTTTTTATTATAGATCATAGATTTAATATACTTACCCTCAACTTTACTCACCGTACTTCTAACGTATTTCCTCAATATTTTCTTAACATTTGCCGTTGTAGGTAGTTTTGCTCACGAAACACACTTGTGAACAGTGTTGTATTTCAAGTTTTACTCAAGTTTATAGCAATTTCTAACGTATTGAACAATAATTAAATTAAAGTTTTGTATGGAATATTGAGCTCAATAATGGTATTTATTGCGATAATCCCAATAAAGGCGTATGTCTGAACACCGTATAAAGCTCACCCCGAGCTGTAACGCTATATGATGATAAAAGAAGAATATAGAAAAATTTCAGCAACAAAAGTTGGATAAAGTACAACGGCATATTGCTTAAACGAGACCTGCAGTGAACAATATTCTCTTAGATACGACAGAACTCATTTATAAACTAATGTACTTCTGCACCATTTTCTTCCAGTTTGGGTATGGGATTTTACTTTGCCATTAAACAAGTGGATCTGAGTTTTTAGTAAATTATGAACTCTTAGGTATCTTTCCCCTTCTTATCTAGCAGAACCACAGCTTAAGATAATCCGAGGCTGATTTTTTTAGGAATATCTAACAAAAGGAAATGCCTACATAGTTAAATTGATGGAATCTGTTGATAAAGGGTGCAGAAGTTTTAAGAAATAAACCACTACTTTTAAGGGGCATTAAAAAAATTAAAAAACAAATAAGAAAGTATCGCCAAAATCGATATCGGATGCATCCCTAGCAATAAACATACAAAAAGATTAGTTCAATGCAGAAGTAGTGTGCATATTTGATGACTTTAACGCTGACAAAAAGAAGCACTGTTTATTGTGCTAAGAAACAATTTTTTTGGCGTTGTATTATTGATATTTTTCTCTGAAAATATATTTATGTGGGTATTTTTCGATTGAGTTTTTAATAGTTTTTGTATAAGATAAGGGGTTTGAAACTTTTCAAGAATATGGTTTAAGATCTACTGATGATTTGGCATTAGCACCAATCAAATGCATGTATACAGACTAGCTAAAAACCCTCAGCAAACAAAAGTTTTTAAAAAACTTTGAAAGAATATATCGAGGCAATCTCGATTAATAAATTTAAAAAAAATACTTAATACTTAATTAAGATTTTATTTTCCGTTTTGCTTTATTAAATACTTTTGTTGTCACCCAAAGAGCGTCTAATTGTATAAAGGTTCTAAAGAAAATAAAATAGATTCATATCCAATAATGTAATTTGTTTGTTGGGATTTTTGAATAAGTTTCAAAGCCAACTATGCTTATTTAAACTTTTGTAATTTTTGAAATTCTCATTGGTTTTTTTAAAGTTTTTGTATGAGATAAGAGGTTTGAAACATTTCAAAAATATGTTTTAAGGTCAACTGATGATTTGGCATTAGCACTAATGAAATGAATGAATAGCTAAAGAAACCCTCAGCAAACAAAACTTTTTCGAATAATAAAATAAATTAAAAAACAACGAATGGATAAGACAAATCTGCCTTGCATATATCCTTTCATTTTGTGCCACCTTCCTTTTGCTTTTTGTCACAGACAGTTTTATGATCAGCATTATTGGTCCTTATCAGGGCCGAGTGGATTTTTCAAGTGGATTGTAGTGTATAATATTAGCAATTTCTTTTGAGTTTGTAATTATTTGACAAACCTTTGGGTCAGAAATCTATTATCTGTTAGGGTGACACAAAAGTTTTTGCTTTATTGAAACACGTTTTTCTTGATGAGTAATTGTGGAATGTGCAGATCTTCATTTAATGTTCTTTCAGTAGTGACTCTCCATGTGTGTGCATCGCAAAATTGAACAAATGTATTGAACACATGTTCAAGTATAGTTGAGCAGTAACTTGCATATAATTGTAAACATATTATGTTAAATTAGATTTTTTGATTCAGCTGTCGGCCTACCGCGTTTTATGTATATAAAAATACAAGTTTTTATTTCATATTG
This sequence comes from Gymnocheta viridis, assembly GCA_956483585.1. Lineage (NCBI taxonomy): Eukaryota > Metazoa > Arthropoda > Insecta > Diptera > Tachinidae > Gymnocheta > Gymnocheta viridis. The sequence continues at coordinate 103,479,384 of OY101441.1, read as the reverse complement.
TCCCGACGTTTCCTTAATGTATATTCACTTTTTCAAGGGATTTTGTCTATTTTATTAAAACGTATTATGTTTTTTGCAAAAAATTATTTCAATAAATATATTGTGTGGGTATATATAAATTTCTTTTTTGCTCTAAAATTTTTATTAAAAAACAATTTTAAGTAAAAGTACAATAACAACTAAATGATCTCGATAAAAATAATATTAATTTTTCATTTTTCAATGTCCTTAAAAGAATATATTAAAAAATTAAATTGATTAAAAAATTACTCATAACATTTTTTAAAACAAATATTTGTAGTAGAACCGTGAGTATTTACAAAAACTATAACCGATTTATATAGATGCATCTAGTAACTTTGGAAGCAATGAAAATGTAAATTCTTATAAATTACTTTATTTAATCACAGCATTCGATATCGAATGAAATCCCATGCAAAATTTTTTTGAATTTGTATGGAAATTGAAATGGAAATATATGAATTGTGAATAAGACCTATAACTATCTTTGAACAATTTTTTAATTTCTGTTTTATTAGTTTCGATTTTGGTTACGAGTTCTGAGTATGCGGCTATGCTATTTGCAAATTGATTGCCGATTGTCCAAAATTTTAATTATAATGAGATACAGAAACTCTAATTTTACCCTCGAGGCTAAACCCTCGATGTTTGTAGGAGTATATTAAGAAATATACAATTGTGTATATTAAGAGAAATACCTTTTTCTATCTCTTCATTCCCAGTGACATCAGCATCGGTCGGTTTTGTAGTAGTGTTGTAAAAGTATTGAGTATTTGGTTACCAAGATATTTCCCGATACTCACTACCCAAAACTAACTACTCAATACTTTCAGAGATGCATTTCCATATGTAAACACGAAAATTTTACTTGAAAATATTTTAAATTAATACGATTCGGTTTTGAAGAAAGTTAAGCGCGTTTAAATCATTTGCAACAATTAATTAGCCTGGTCGTTTAGTTAGATATTTTTAATGAATTATTAAATTTGCTAGTCCATGAATTATTATGGAATACGGTATTAATGAAATCGAAATTTACCTATTAATTATTTATATTTTTAAATAAAAAAACGTTAAAAGTATTGAGTAGTATTGAGTGGCCAAAAGTAGCCGCTTTTTACTACAATATTTTGCAGCTGTCAAACCACCCTCAAGTAGCAAGTGGTAACATTAAAAAATTAACGCATTGGTGTAGTTTAAGGTATGTTTCTCATTCCTTTGACGATAACCACATATTTTTAAATATAATGGGTTCTGGTACACAAATAGCCGCAGCATTTCCTTTCTTCGGCATAGTTGATAGCACTCTAGCAGCATAAGTATTAAAATTTTTGTGCTCGTCAAAGACTCCACTGAGTACTGAAAATAACTAGAAAATTTTATAAGATCCATAAAAACTTATATATGAATAATATTCATAGGAACATATTATGTTCCTTTTCTCTCATAAGTATTAACTCTTTTACCGAAGCACATCTGTTTGGTACTCGTTCAATTGCTGAGTTCATTCAATATCATTCTAGACAGCAGTGAAAACACCTAAGGTTCTTTAGCAGCTGATGCAAAGAAAATTCTTGTATGCGCAAAGTTTTTAATGGGCCAATGCTAAGAATTCGGATCGCCAAAAAATGTAACAACTTGTTTATATAAACTTAAACGTAACCCGAATCTATTAGTCTATAAGAGCCATGTGCACTATTACTTGAGATGCAAATACTTATCGCAAGTTTTATAAAAAAATACATTTAAAAAATTAAAAAAAAAATTATTTCATTTTAAGACCAAATTAAGATAAGTTTTTTTTTCATTATTTCTAAAATCAATATGTAGGGTATTTGTAACAATACCTTTAAATAATTTTCCAGCACCAACATTAAATATCATAATGGCAAAAGTAAAGAGCTTAGACGAAAATTGTATATACATATAATTTAGAGTTTGTGTATGTATATAAATTTCCTAGAGTTATTTTCGTGCTACATGCAATAAATTTCATAAAAGTTATGGTATTTAAGGTAAAAGTGAAAGGATTTTGTTGCTCATTTTGTAGAGACACTTAGTCAATGTTAAATAAATGACTAACATTTTAATATTTTGTCTTAAGACGAAATAAAAATTTGGCTGAATTTCCTATTGGTATGGTTTAAAGGTAATTTGTTATCCACTTACTAATTTGTTTTGTATTATATTCACAATCTTGTTTGGTCTTCTAAATTTCATGTCATAAAATAAAATGTGAAACTCACGACTTTTCGTTATATTTTTTTCTTATTTATTTTTATGTTTTACTTAATTTTTTTTTTTAAATTTTTTATTTTGGTGTAGAAAAAATTAATTGATTTTTGTAGGTTGGTTAAAACTGCCAAGCAGCAGTGCTTTGAAAGACCTGAATAAGTGTTAATTTTTTTTTTTGAAAGCAGGTGCTTATTAATACGCTTATATAGAATATTACTAATTCGTAGTCATAATTTTTAACTTTCAATATTCCTTAATATATTTTTAAGTAGTTATCACTTCCATATCTTAGGCATTATATTTAGTGCATTTTAAATGACTGACTAGATTAAAAACGTGAGATAAATTTTTATAATCATATTAAAATGTGCCAGACCTCCTTGAATAAAAAATAAAAGCTGCAACATTTATGCAGCCTTCTTTACAACTAAAAATGTATAATACTTTTTTTTTATTTTTATCAAAAAATATATGTATGTATGTATGTATGTATGTATGTATGTATGTATATAGATTTTTTCACCCAAAAATTTAATTCTACAAAGTGTTAGATAAAATGTGCAACACTTCCTTTTTTTAATCTTTATTATATTTCGATCTACATATTTTTCGAGCAACACCTTTATTTGGCGTTATTTTAACGCCACCTTCTTTTTTGTGGCGTTGAAGTTTATGTTTGTAGCTGCTTTTATAATTTTTAAATGTTTTTTATTAAAAACTTTTACACAGTTCGTTTTTTAAGGTTGCTTGGCAATTCTTGTATAATTAATCAAATTTATTTATTTTTTTACGAGTACAATTTTTAATACGAAAAACTTACTTGTTGTCTTTTGCGTCAGCAGCTGGCATACATACATACATAAATATTTTCAGAGTCTATTATGCAGCAGCATGACTGCACCTGAGGAAAATGTATGAATATTGTTTTGATGTAGAAACAGAATCTTTCAGCCATGTAAAATATAATCAAATTAACCCATTTGGAGGACGTAATAAAACGTTAAAGCAGATTTTCTATTTAAGAAATACAATTATGTATTCCCAACTGTTAAATTCTTAAATAATTAAAAACGATTAATATGATTTTTATTACGAACTGTATTGATTTTATAGAAAAGCAATTCTTAGTATTAAGCCTAATACTCTGTACAAATTAGCAAAAAATGTTGAGCAACATTACCTATTTCGTTTGAAAATTTTGACAAGCAGCCAGTGGTGCCAACAGTACGATTTAGAAGAAATTTATTGGTTCTATTGCCTTGAAGTTAGTAACGTTGTATTTCTTATGTAAACATAAACCATGTGTGAAAACAAATGGACAACAAAATAATATTAGGTGCTTGAGCTGCAACGTAACAATTAATGCAAATTGCAGTTGCTGCGGAGCAGCTCTTTGAAGACGCACATTTTGCAGAAAGTCCTTACCTTAGTTTAATATTATATTTACAACATTTTCTAGTATTGTAATTATTTGTGCGCAACAAACTTAATGCCAAGTATAACTTGATCAGATGTTGTTTGCAATACCGTACGAAATAAGTGGTGCTTGTGTTAACTGTGTTCGAGTACCCAAAAGATTTAAAAATTTTTACTAAACTTTACTGCATTTTAGTAAATTGCGTTCATTTACTCAAGTTACAGTAAATGAGAACACAAGGTGAGAGGATAAAGTGACAGTTCATGGTTGAGAATTTACAAATTTTTACTGCAGACATTTCTTGTGGTAAAATTTAGTAAAACAGAAAAACATATGATTCAAAAGGTAAACAAACAAAAGTAAGAAACCAAAAAGTATACAATTTGTGAAAAAATTATTAAAAAAAAGAAAAACTGAAACAAAATAAAAAAAATAATAAGTGAACAATTATTTTTAAACTATTCGTCCGCTAAACATCTTTAAATGGGGAAAAAATGTTATAGAAACCATTCGCTTCCTTAATCTGACTAATTTTTACCATTTTTCCGTTCACGAACTTTTATGCGCGATAGATTTTTTTGAGAGTAAATTTTTCAGTTTACTCAGTAATTACTCATTTACTGCATTTTACTGTAAAAGTACTCGAACGCAGCTATTAATGCATAGTTAGAAAATTATATTAAATATAAAATATAAAATATTACCAGAAACATTATGTACATATATGCAAAAAAATGCTGCTAGAAAGATTTCCTATGATTTCACTAAATGAAATGATCAATGTACAACTTCAGCAATATTATTAAATAATTTATTCAAGCTTTAGGTCCAGAAAATAAATGTAAATGATTTATTTTATCCGATATTTCGCTTTCTTTATAGAAAGCTTCTTCAGGGATATATTTAATTAAAAATTAATAATAACAGTTATTGTTTTCACAAACCAATAAAAACTTATTCTAAATTTGTTTGAAAAAAGTTGATAATTCAATTACACAAAAATACAAAATAACTTAAATCTATTACAAAGGCATAAAAAAATATTAAATTTCCGGTTTTATTTTTATAAATGAATGTCGGTAATTTTTTATATCCATTTTAAAGTTAATCCTTTGTTTTGTTGGTGTATTTATAATCTGTAACATTTCTAACATGAAACGACGTTTGTAGTTCAAAGCTTTTGTGTTTTCAAACACATTGCATAATGTGATGTTAATGCAGGTTTCTGCGTTGATCTGTATTTGTATTTCTGATCAGATTTATGTCCCGCTAATCTGGTTTTTACTGGTACTTATATATACTTTTTTACATCCTCCGTTATTATTTCCCTTACATGGTATTTTGTAAACTACATTAAATCTTTCTAATATTTCCGTCTTATCCTCCATTTTACTGAATAAACTTCCTAATGTATGATATGTCTTATGAGCCATCCTATAATTATTAAAATCGTAGATTTTAGAATTCTCGAACCTTTCAGAAATTATCGGTACATAAGTCAAAGACTTATAAATTTTTGTTTCATTCCCAGTGGTCGTACTATTTATCATCTGTCTTTTGTATTGTCTAATCAATTTATTAGAAAGTTGATTAGGGAAGTCATTATCTTCCAATATATTTCTAATTCTCCCCACATTCTTCCTATGAAATACAATGTCACTAATATTCAGTACCCTATCTATGAGATTTTTTGCCATATTAAAAATAACTCTTTTAGGATGTTTTGAATAATAGTTAATTATTCTCCCCGACGATGCAGGTTTCTGGTACCAATCTACTAATAAGTTATTACCCTTTCTTATTATTAAAGTATTTAAATATGGTAGTTTATAGTCATATTCCGTTTCAATTGTAAATTGAATGTCTTTCATTCATTATGCCGGCCCATAATGGTTTAATAGTATGAATAAAAATCAATTGATCATAAAAACTATTTTTTATTTAGTTTTTTAAATATCAGATTTAGTGTGGCTTATAAAAAAGTTGTTTAATATTTATAACTATATTTGTGCAATTCTTAAATGTTGTCTATTATGTCAAATTAAATTTTTAGTTAATCATAATTATGTAATAAAAACCTTTTTAAAAATTATTTATATAATACAAGGAGGCGCAAAATTAAAGTTATGGTGCAAATGTTTTATAGATTTTTGTTTTAAAATTTCTTGTTTAATTCTGTTTCAGGAAGAAAAAGATATGCAAAAAATCAAAAAGTTTTGTATGCAAGAGTAAAGAAATTAGAAATGGAACAGCGCATAAGTAGTACAGGACTTCTCGCGATAGATGTTTCTGGGTTTTTTTCTACAGTCTCGCGTACGTGGAATATTTAGGGAGGTGTGCATCGTACGTAGCCTGCAGACACCAGGAAGACTCCTTACCAAACCTTGTTAACCAAAAGAGGCAATCGATTTATTGTTGACACTAAGAACTCATTATGCTCATTAAAATGTTGACGCTTGCACGGTTCGTCAAAAAAAACGAAATTCAATGATTCCAGTTCGATGTTCAAATTTCCCAAGTTTTCTTTGCACAAACCTTAAACAAGAGAAACAATCAAATTTAAACCAAATAAGTTATAAAGCATTTACACCACACGTTAATTTTGTGCCACCTGTGCATATTTATAATAAACTTTGAAAATAAAAATCTCATTAAAAATATTAAGCAAAATTTTTGGTTAAGGTAAATTTTCCTTATCCTAAAATAAAGTGTTTGATCAACTACCTTGCTGATTCTATAACATAAACACTTTAAAATGATGTGTTATTATTGTGAATGGAGGCTACTTAGTCTTTTTAAAGGATCTCTTTTGACAAACTGTGTACAAGTACTACTAATTGGGAATTATGTCAATCAAATAAAATGAATAGACTCTATAAAAATGCGATAAATGGCAATAATAGAATTCAAGAAAGAGTTTCTCGTTGAGTAGTTGGTAGTCTTTTAGTTTTATGATCCTGGGTTCTATTACTCACAAGACTCGTTCAGAACATATATAGTCTATAGAAAAATTTGAGGATTGTGTTTGTTCATTAAAAAACTCTATCAAAATGAAGTGAAGTTCGTCACGATTGTTATATATCATCATAAATATCCTTTAACAAGATCTTGTTTCGGTAGCATGGACATCCTTCGATTTACCTGTTATGACCATACTTATTTCCATCATTATTAGTAAAGTAATATAAGCTAACATTTGCAACCAATTACATGTGTATTTAGCAAAAGAATTTTCCTTCGCGCTTCTTTTTCTGTTAATCAATTTTTGTAGCTCCTGTACAGTTCATGTTATGTGAATGTTTTATTATGTGGTTGCAGTACACCAGACTGCATGCTTGGGCTTAAGTAGTATTTGCAGGTTTTTATGCCTAAATTAAGGATTTATAATATTTTCTAAGCATTACCAATTTGATTGTTTCTAGACAATACGTCTACATACAATAGTCTATTTACTCAGCAAGGCCATTGCAAGCGCTGAGATATTGTGTCCAAGTGTTAACCATAGACCGTTGCCATGTCATCAGAATATGTAACAGTGCCGTCAATCATTAACATTAGAGTGGGAGAGGCAGCTTCCCTTATTTATTGTTTAAATTTATTACCTTGTAGACATTAGAATGCCCAACCAAAATGCAAAAAAGTGAGAATACAATTACTTACGCATCTGTTGTATTGTGACTGTAAACCTATCAGAGAGCAATGATTTGGAGGGTCGGCTGACTGTTAAGCTATACGCTTGTAGTTAGGGCAATGGAGTTCGATTTGCTTAAAAATGGAGCGTTGCTAATGCGATCTCTGCATATGGAAAGTGATGCGACTTGACAATACTTTCATTCCAACGTGGTACATAACAGCATAAATAAATAAGGTGTAAAGTGAATGATGAGTAGTTTTTACACTAAATTTATGAGAACTAAACTATACCTAGAAAGTATGAAGAGTAACATAAATATTTTTACTGTTGCATCTGTTATGGGACAAAATAGCAGATCCGGTATATACACAAGTGAGTCAATAGGAAAGTATGCCCGTGTTTGTTTATTACCTGATACGGAGTCAGTTGGTGAAGCAGAACGTTCGAATTTTTTACATGAATATAAGTTCAGTCACTGCATCGACACGGTTAGAATAAGGCAGCTTTTCATGTTTTCAAGGAAACAACTGCGGTCCTTTGTGGCTGTACTCACGGGGCAGTGCACCTTTGGAACCCATGGAAGAAGAATGGGTATCCCCTATAATGACTATTGTTTCAGTTGTCGGGACGCTTAGGAGGAGCAGGAAAGTGCAACTCATCTTCTCTGAATCTGCCCGGCACTGGAGCAACTACGCCTACGCATCCTGGGCGAAAGTAGCCTTTCGGAACTGTCGAGCATGAAGCTCAAATATATTAGTTCTTTCATCGGGTGCAACGAATGGTTCTTTCCGTAACTCCCCCCTGGACATAGTCCTTACGATCATTCATACATAGATGCATTTCGTTCTAGCTATCTATCTCTCTCCAGCTTTATCTCTGTCCTCCCAGCTCTATTTTCCTCCAGTCCAATCTCTATTTTTTTCTTTCATATTTTTTTCTCTTCCTCAGCTTAGCACAAAAGGATCATGATTAATTTTTGGACCCAAGTGGGCTGGTACTCTTTCCTCTCCTCTTATCCGCTTTACCGTTGACCATTCAACCTAACTTCGTAGGTCCAGTGCATCAACCAAACACGTACTTCAAACAGGTGCTAGAGTATATTATGAAGATTAATCGCTATAGATGAATAAATGAGAAAATTGTGGGTGGACACAACCTATCGACAGGCTCAAATGCTACTAAATTAGTTCAGGTTACGGACATTTTGGATATTATAAGACTTGTGCAAGATGCTGGCTTATTGATTTACTGAAATATTTACCAAAATTATATTATTTGACACAAAAGTACTTAAACAATTGCAAAAAAAATTAAATCTTTTCCAACAACAGCTTAACTATTTAATTCAGCTATTTTGTTGAAACAAAACTATTTACATCTGACATTTACCACTTAAAGTTAACCCGATGAACTTAAAAATATAAGTATCCCAAACAACAAAAAAAGGTTAGAAAGCCAAACACAAACCAACGCCTTGAACTTCAAAGTACTTTATACGAGTATTGTTTCAAGCAAAAAAAGAAGACAAAGAAGACTTTTTTTAACGATGATTTCTTGTTTTAGCCAAAATCGCGATTAATCCATTGTGTGCAAAATTCACACAGCAGGAGTGCAATATATAACAACACCAGTTTCAGTATAAAAGCAGTAAAATTTTATAAAAATTTCATAAGGTGGTATAATTCTAGTTACTAAAAAAAACATAGATAAGAAATATTTAGAAATATTTTAAATTTTATCGTTATATTCATATGCTTGTTATAAACGATGCTGATTATGACACGTGACGATTTTGTTAAGACTTAAAGTGTCCCTCCTGCAGCCCAACAACAAAAACTTCAACGCCACATGTATGCTCAGAACAACAAAAAAATAAAGTACAATTTCTACTTTAAAACTCATAGTCAAAAGATAGAAAATGAAACAGAAAAAAACTTAACTTAACTTATAACAAAAATCACCGTCTTATAAGCAACCACTGGAAATCCGTTCATGCTGAACAAGTTGTATAGAGGAAAGATGCCGGCTTTTGGTGTTTTCCTTCAGGTTTCAGCTGGAGATGATCTAGCTTCTTTGCAAAACGTTTATGCCGGCTTGTTTTATTATAAAATTTTCAAGCAACAACAATTCTCTGCATTTCTTTAATGTGGCGTAAAATTCTCATCTTTGTAAGAGAATGATTGCTCCCAAAATGCCCAGTATTTCTGTTACTAAAGCTTTTAAATATAAGGATACCTTAATTCATAAGACCATGAAATCATATGCGTGTTGGAATCGTTGTGGACATAATGAATGCTATTAAAACATAGACATCATCACCCGCGGTACATGTATAACATGTTAACATAAGAACGCAAACAACAGTAACAAAAACACATCAGCATGTGCAGCTTAGGAGGCAGACAACAATTTTAAGCAGTTGAACTCAACAAGCAAATAAAATAGCAGCCAGCAATATGTCATAAAGAACGACATATTTAGTTAAGGCTGGAACTAAATATTCATATTACAATTTTAAAATCACTGCTGTTTCTGCCATAAACTATTTTTTAGCCATAACCTCAAATAGTTTGTATCACTTTTATTCTCTGTTATTAAATCAGCATGATGATAAACCTTTGAAAGTGTTTAGTAAACATGGTCAGGGAGGTATGTCACTAGGACATACCATACCACTAGGACATACCATAGGTTTAAATTTCGGTTATTTAAAAATCTTTCAATCTGCTTGAGATGTTTTTGAAAAAATAGCTTTTTACCGACTTAAAAAAAGAGAAGGTTATTTATTATTTCGTTTCTATTTTTTTTTGTAAACTCAGAACTCCACCATTTATATATCGGTTTAGATTTTTTTCCAGATTGAATAAATTTTTATTATTTTAAATTTTTAGACGGGTTCTCTGCTTTGGATTCGGGTCTTTTTAGTTTCCTATGGTATGGAGAAATCCTTTTTATGAACAGCTTTTTTTACTTTTTGGGTTGGAAACAACAAAGTATAGCTCTTAGAAAAGGTATATACAATACATGTACATTAGGGGTATAACCAAATTTTTGCCCTAGCACTACGCGATAGCGAATATTGTGTTATTTACGAAAACAATTTTTTTTACATACCACATCCTAAAGTTTTAAGAAATTTATATTTTTAGCGAACGTTTTGTATAAAAATCAAATATGAAAGCTTGACACAACTTAAACGGCTTTAGAGTTTTTCTCCCAGTTTTGAAGAGATCTTGTTAGACTCTAAAATAGGTTGTTGAGCGCGACACTGTAGAATTAAAAAGAACGCTTGAATTTAATGAATACTATTAAAATTTCTATTTCATGTCAATGTCGCATTTTAAAAAGATTTTATTTGTTGTTCTTTGAGTTTGTCTTTATCTGGTTAAAAATCTATTGATGATTTCTGATAAGATACAGTGAAATGTACATATTTATGCATAGATTGGCTCAACCCACAACAAAAAAAATTTTTTTAATATATAATTTTTTGACCTTTTTTTTAATATTTTTATATAAATCATCCAAATTTGTTTTATCTTGATATTTTGTTAACCTTTGGTTCTTCAGAAGGAAAAAATCAATAAACAGTTTAAATAACAAAAATTAAGACATTATTAGTCAACGATCTAATTTTCCGCTGTTTTAAATTAACTTTTTAAAATTTTACAAAAAGCTCTTAAGCCTTAAAATGTTGGACCTAAGCAATCAATATACTGCTTTAAACTGTTCAACTGTGACTTAAAAACATTAGACTTCAGAAATACTTTTCCGCCTTTTACTATACAGTTTTGCTAAGTTTCCGTTTTAAACTTATATATAGACTTCTTATAATTCTTACCAAATCTTTACTTTTAAAAAGCAGCTTTGCCTCGTTTATATAACGGATTTCTAAAATCAATTCAAAGGCATTTTTTTTTGGAAAATACTCCTGCAACAAAAAATTTATGTTTTCAAGTTTAGAAAGAACGCCACTGGCAAACCCCTTGAAATATTTTTAGCTCTTTTTGAACTTGTTAAACATAATGAGCATGCTGATGGTGTTGTTGCACCATGTTTAAAAACTGATCATCAGCTTACTGCACACGGTATGGTGCAAAGTGCAACGTTAATTTAGTTTTACCTTGTATACATTTTAGCAGCCTTTCTACCAAGGTTGCCTACCAACCGCTCATAAAGCTTTTTTATTTGCTTCCTACACTGTTGCCAGTAAGTTGTTGTTTTTAGTGGCTGTAGTTATTAGCAGGAAACATGCCTATGGTGATGATGACGACAACAACGACGTTGATTTTTTTCTGATACCCTGAAAGGTAATTCTTTTTATATGAATATCCTTTATTGTAGTGCTTTAGTTTTTGCTTAATTTACTTCAGCATCGTGCCAGTATTTAAAAGAGTTTTAGAGTTATAACTGTTTGCTATTTTGCAGATATTTGCATATTGATGTTGATTTAAAAGTTTTTTTTTATATTACTTCTTTTTGTTGATGCCATGTTTTTTATTTCAAAGTTGCATGTGCTTAAAAATGTTTGCTTCAAGCAGCTCAAAAGGTTTATCAAACACAATGCCGCTAAATGATGTGTCACTTTTAATATAATAATTTTTATTTCCAGTTTGCCTGAGTTTCATGTAATTCATAGTTAAAGTTGTTAAAATATTTGCTTGTAGGGGGTATGTTCCACAAGAGATAAAACTGCAGACTGTCATGGTTTTTGTTGTGTTAATGGCAAAGCGGGGAGTTCAGATGTTGAGTTATTTGTGGCAAGAAAGAAAAATAAAGATGCTTTGTGCTCAAACTTTGGTTATCATTTTGTTTAGGCTTGATTGTACTTGATTGAGTTTTCTAAAATATATAATTATTTTGATCTTGTTTCCCACCGGAAGAATTGCTGACCATGTAAAGTTTATATATTTGAGGTTTTGCAAACACTTATGAAATGTTGATAGTTTTAGCTTTGTTAAAATACAGTTACGTATAATCCTTTAAATTCTCTGTAATTTTTGTAATGCTTAATAGGAAATATATCGAATCAGATATTCTATATTTCCTACCTAAACTAAATAATGTGAAAAATTTAAATGCAGGATATTGTTGTATTGAATGAAAAAAACATTCAAGTCAAAAGCTCGGTAGCTAGATTTTCCGCGGGGGGTCATTTAAGTTTCATTTCGACTAATAGGACTGCACAATATAAATTTTGTAGTTCGTTAAAATTTAAAGAAGCGTAGTCGTAGCTACCATCCATGGACACTGACGATTTGCAACCTATTATGTTCATTTAAGAGGATCTGGTAGCACATTCTATGCCAGTGATCATTGATCCTAACTCCTTTAATTTGTGGAAAAGAGTTGATATTATTCTTAACTACAAAAGCTACAAAAGCTGTGAGCTTATTTGCATAGCACCCACTTCAAAAGAAATAGCTCAAGTCACCATGTCCTAAGAGGAACATATTATTATTAAAATGGTTGTAATTGGTTATATTATTAATAAACGGGCCATTCTAGGCATTATGTAGCTCAACTAATAATAATAATAATAATAATAATATTTTTTAACATAGACGAAGTATCAGAAAAATAAACTAGAAGTAAACAATTGTCATATATGATTACAAAATGGATTAATATGAATTGTTAACATGATTAAAGAGATTAAAGAGCGGTGTTTCAGAAGAAACCCAATTTAAGCATAAGAAAAATTAAATAGATTCTTCGAATACTAATACAAAAATAGTGTACAGAGCTGCTAAATAATCATATTAACAATAATAATGGATGTTTTAAGGCTCGATAGAATTGGAAATACAGTAGTCCGCTTGTCAGGTTTGTCCGTTAAAGTGAATTGTTGGTTATATCCGGTACTGAATTAAAAATGAATACTGTCGTCTATTTTACTCAAAACTCTAAATGTGTACAGGATTTTTTTTAATATATCATTAAAATTATAGTAATTTAAAATAAATATTTCATAAAAAATATGTATAAAAAATGAAAAATCCATAAAAACACTGTAATACAAAAATAATTTATTTTATAAATTGCTTAAGCGCAGTCTGTTTTCTTAGAATAGATGGATGTCTTATTGAAACTCTCTCAAAAGCATTAAATTTTTGCTACCAATATTGTTTTGCTAAGCCGATTTTATAAGTACTTCTAAGTGCGAAATGACATCTTCGTGTTTTTATTTTGGGCTCCAGAATTTCTGTTTCATCAAGCTGTTCATCATTTTAAAAATTTTATCATCGCACTCATCATCGGGTAATGGTTTATTTTCAATCCATCTATTCAAATTTTCAGCTGATATATCTTATATTTGTTCGTTAAACCGAGTATAAAATAAAATATTTGTTCGTAATATAAGGAACTCAATAGAAAATATTTGGGTGTTCGTTAAATACGATGTTCTTTAATTCGAATGTTCATTAAATCGGAAAACTACTGTACTGCTTTGTTTGGCAACCGATTTCACAGCTGGCAGTTGCTTTGTGCTTAAATTGCTTTGCCATTTCATATTGAATGAAAATGATAATAATGAAACTTATTATAATCTCTAAAATACTCATAAAATACAGTGAAAAAATAAAAATGTTGGCAATCAAGATCGAGCGATATTAATTCATTAGTTTATTTTTTTAAAGAACAAACAGAAAACTCAAGGCCATTTTGCCTTGTCTGCAAAAAACAACCATGGTCAAGACAGGAATCGAACCTGCGACCCCCAGACTAATAGTCTAGTACGCGAATTACTAATCTGCGGCGGCTCACCTCTCTGGTGATATATAAAGTCACTTGTCTACGCAGATGAACTAGAGACGATTGAACACTTGGAACAACACATTCGGCGAGTTATTGGCGAAATACGACTGCAATTATTGCTAAAAGGGCAAGAAAATGGGGCATCCAGATTGCGCCATCTATGTGCCATTGTCGAAACCATATTCAAACATTTTTATATTATTATATAATTTCCGTAGCTCCCGAGCGGAGCATAGCGACTCAACAAACAATTTCTAATTTGGGTTGTTCACGCCTTGTACACCCTGCACAGAATTTTTCGAACGATGAAAAATTCATGTCACGGAAATCATCGGATGTTTATTTATTTGTAAAGAAAAGGGTGTGCCATTAACAAAAAAAATATATCTGTAAAATGGCTGCCACGGCTACGCTTGCATATTTTTCTCATGGAATTGTCCATCACCATCGTACATTCACTTTATGTCCGCGATAACTTCATGGATTCCATCTTTGAAATTTGCATAGATTGTGGGCCGTTCCCCAGAGAGAAAAGTCTAAAAGTGCAAGGATTTAAGATATATCATTGGTCAATTGTGATCGCCACTGTGAGATATGATATGGTCAGGAAACTTTTTACGCATAAAAGCGATGATGCCGTTTAATGTGTGTCTTTTACGTAATCTTTTAGCGCAATCTTGCGGAAAATACATATCGCCTACATTAGTATTTTTCAATTTAAGCCATACATAGACTGCATTACCATAGAAGAAATAGACACAAATGGGTTTTCATCAACACTAACGGCTGCAACAGCATTGTTCTTCGATGCTCTTGAGCGATGTGACTTATATCAAAAACAGCTCAAATTTCTCCTCCTGTTTAACAATTGCTGACCGAGAAGGTACTTCATGACGGTCCAAGAATTCCAAAAAGAAAAATCATACTACTGTTGCAGCAAAAAATTATAACAATAATTAAATTGTCAAATGTTTACCAAAACATGTTTATCATAACTAAAAATATGGTAAACTATCTTAAGGACTAACTATAAAACTAATTTTAAATCCTTAATAGTTTGTAATTCATTCGCCGAAAGAAGATTTAATAATTCTTATGCTATTTTAAGAAAACTTTTTATAAAAGACATCATTATCATTTACTGTCATTCATGACCAGGATATAATTAAGCCTAATTAACCTCGTCAAGTTGCCTAATAAAACTTCGACTTATAGAGAAAAAAAAGGTAAGGAACGAAAGCAGACTTCGAAAGAACTTTTTCAATAATTTTGCTTTTAAGATTTGCACTCCTTTTTGAGAATGGCAAGAACAAAAAAAAAATATTCAAGTCAACTTGATTCATTACATTTCATTGGAATTCTGTGTCGTTTTATTTGATTGTATTTCTTTTTTTTTTTGCTGTTATTGCACCAAAGACAACATCCCTTTTGTGGTATGTAATGATGTTCAGAAACTCATCATAAATACGATATAAATCACTGATTGTAGAACAGGTAAAAAAAGAATTTAAAAAAAATAACAAAAACTAAACCTATAGGAATGTCTAATAATCTGTAATATAAAAATGCAAGCCATGGCGTGTTTCACACTCTTAAGATGAACGATCAAATCGGGACGAAAATAAAGTGTTGCCATTTACGCTTGAACAAATGTTCTCAAGCAAAAAGTGTGAGACAATTGTCATTTTAAACTCGTCTGCTTAAACTTAAGAAACAAAAAATATTATGAAAAAGCGTACAAAATCGCAAGGAAACCATAATTTATTGTCATTAGTTAAGGAGGATATTGAAAAATACTGAAATCATTGAGCAGCAATGCAAAAAAACTCGAATGATTATTATTATTAATTTTAACTAAATTTGCAATAAAAATGCATTAAACGTCAATAAAAATATAAAAATTTTACACATCACAAAAACGGCATAAAATAATTGACGACGAAGACAATCGCAGTCTTAAAGATGCTAAAAACATGACGAGTTTGATGAGGAGTCGTTTGACAAAACTTCTTTTGATTATTGAACCTACACAGTAAATAAATAGTTATATAAATAAAGAACATGGCTACAAGGGGCAGTACTGCAGGTGCACGTGTAGCTAAATTGATAAAAATAAATACGAATACACTTCTTGGCTGCCAAACAGAAGCTTAAGAATACAAAGACGGAAAACGAAAGACGTTAAAAAGGTACAAACTAAAATTTAAAAAAAAAATCTTTAACATGATAAAAATCACAACATTTCCTTTTTGTTTCAAATGTTGGCTGCTGTTGCTACTGATGTAGTTGTTGTTGTTTTTGTTGTTGCTTTTAATATTGGCTGCATTTTCTTAGACAAATGTAATGCAAGATTCATGTTGATATGTCAATGAGTTTGCGCGCAATCGATCATATTGTCTGATTTCGTAAACATATTTAACAAATGAACATTTTTAAATACGAAACTAGAAAGAACAAAAAAACATTATCGTTTAACGACGACAACCACAAAAGTAACAAAAACAACAGTGACAAACGCGTATGACTTAAGGCAAAGGTACTCGTAGCTTACAGCCCAGTGAACAATTTCATGTAGAGCATTTACATTTTACGATGATTTTTCCTGTTGACTTGAGATCTAGCAGTAACACAATTTTTAAGTTCCTGTATGAATGAATAAATGAATACATTTTTCTTTTTCGAGAAACAAATGAAATTGCGACCAAAGATCTATAGTATCCCTTGCCAGATGCTAGAGCAACTCATTTAGACCTGTTCTCCTGAGGAATCTAAAGATTGATATTGGTTCTAGTGTTGGCAGCTCTCAATCCTCCAATAGGTGCTTGCCCAATTTGATATATCTTCTGTGGCATAAATCTTCAAAGTCATTCAGAATATGCTCTGGAGTTTCATCATCGTAGTCATAGAATTTGCACAGGCTGTCATTCGCAATACCAAGTCTGTAGAGAGGTGTTTCCTCAGTTTGCAATGGCCTGTGAGAAAGCCTGTGAGTATTTTAAGATTTACGTTCATGCATAGTAAGAATAAAAATGTTTTAATTTTAGCTCAATTTTCAAATGCTTTGAATCATCCCATTTTTACAAATCAAGGCGTCCCTGGGGACTAGCTGATATCTTGGTAGTCAATTAGTCCAAACATTTATGTTTGACAACAACTTATTTTCTTTGTTTTTGGTAATGACCCATGTTTCGAAAACTTCGGCCCATGTTTCGAAAACTTCGCATATGTATTTTGCTTTATATATCGTGTGGTGAATGATTTCGAAGAAAAAGCTTCCGTAGGTGATAGGCCCAGGCATGGACTACAACGTACTGCCAGATTGGCTGAAAACATTACTTTTGTTCAAGAAAGTGTTCAAAACAATCCAACAACCTCAATTCGACGCCGCGCTCAGGAGCTTGGTCTTCAAAGAATAACTTTGGCCATAATTTTCACAAGGATTTGCATTTGTTTCTATTAAAGATTCAGCTGACACAAGAGCTTCTTCCACAAGAGCATTTACGCCGCCGTACATTTGCAAATAGGATGTTACAGCTCGCCCATGACAACCACGATTTTCATGAAAAAATCATATTGAGTGACGATGCACATTTTCATTTGAATAAAGAGAATAGTCGGTTCTGGGCAATGGAAAACCCTCAAATTATTCATCAGTCACCTTTGCATCCATTGAAGTGACAGTCTGGTGTGCAATTTGGTCAGTAGGAATCATTGGACCGTACTTCTTTGAAAATGAAAACTGCGTAACGGTAACAGAGATTGGGGAGCGATATCGTGATATGATTGAAAACTTTGTAATGCCACAACTGCATGCTTGGGGGCTTATTAATTAACATATGGTATCAACAAGACTGTGCCACATCGCATACAGCCAGGATTACAATGGAATTACTGCGAGAACTCTTTTCACAACAAGTTATTTCAAGAAATGGTGATGTTGGTTGGCCTCCACGGTCACCTAAACTCACTTCTCCGGACTTCTTTTTGAAGGGATATCTGAAAAGGAAGGCTTATGCAAGAAAACCAGAAATGCTTGAGCAACTCAAACAAAATATTCGTGATGAAATTAATGAAATACCTCGTGAAATGTGTGAGAATGTAATGATAAATGTGCTCAAAAGGGCTCGCATTTGTGAGGCTAACAGAGGCGGACATTTATCTGATATTGCATTCCATACATAATTGCCTACCTTAAATAAAACGTTTATCAATATAAGATCCAGATGAACAAACAAAGGTATACCTTCGCGATGGACACCCTGTATTAAAATATATAGTACATATTATAAAGATATATTTAACAAAAAGCTAAAATGTGTCGAAAATTGTTATTAATAGTTGGTTCAATATATTAATATATTTGCTTACTGGGTCATTACACGACTACTGACTGACATTGTATTACGCTTAAACTTTTTGCCTTGCGTTTTTTCCAACAATTCCTCTTCATTTGTCAACAAAGCGCATGCGTAAGTTCGTCAGATGAATCGAGAGAAATTTTTTTTTCGAATTTATTTTTATATTTCTTTTCGCCAAACTTAAATTATTCAATGTCTTTGACCATCATCGTCATCACCAATATTGACATTATAGTCGACATTGTTGTCGTCATCTCATCGTCATTAAACAGCATAAAATGAGTTTAAGGTTGTTGGTGAGCATTATCTTCATTGTATTACTAACATGATAATGATTTTCATTTACATTATTATCATTAGCATGATGATTGTATTCGTGTTGTTGGTCAAAACCTTTATATATTGTTTCCCACTTTATTTTGTGAATTAACTATTCTCCTTCATTGTTTCAGTTAAATGCAATCATTAGGAAAATTCTTTAAGTATTTGATTTTGTTCCTATAACTTAGCAATTGCGCTACATTACAGCATACATAGTTCTCATAAAGCAATAATTAAGTTTGCTAACAAGATTTAATATGAGGGGATGTTTGAAGATTGTTTAGATTACATTTAATTTAAACAATATTCTTTTTAATTTTTGTATCTTAAAGATACACTTATATTTTTATTTAATAAAAGTATTTATTATACATAATATTTTTATACCATGTACATCCTCTTAATAGTCCTAACAACATTAGGTCAAGACATGTATTGTAAGAAGTAACAAACCTTAAACTCATTGTGAATTATTTTCTGTTAAACTGCTTGAAAATATTTACTATAATTTGTACTAAAACTAGCTTAACACGAAGTTATGTATAATTTAAGAAAACAACTGCGAGACACTTAAATTCAAACTGGCGAACAGTAAACATCAGAAATACACAAAAATATATATACTTGAAGTCTATAATAAATACCTTCGTTTCTTTTGCCAACTCTAACTACTTTACAATTCCTTCAATTCATAAGGAATCGTAAAGCATTTCACAAATAGAGGCGGGAAAACTGAGTCGGTTCTTGTCGCTCTAATTTAGACGCTTAGGCCTAAGTAATTCTAATCCCAGACAAGCCAATTCTTAAATTCCCCCAAGGCATGTTTTTAAAGATGTTAAGTTGATTATATTTGTATATTTTTCTTAAATATTGAAAATAAAATATTACTAATGTGAAATTAAAAATAAACTTGCTACAATAGCAATTGCTCTTTGTATTAAAAACACTTACCAAATTTTTCCTACTTTATTTATTTAAAACTATTTTTCTACACTAAAGTAGTGTATTTTAGTGTCCTTTAAACTGTCGCTACTTGCATCCATCTCCTTCCAATTATATTTTTTAAGTTTTTTGTTAAATTTCTTCCTCTCCTTTTTTATTTTTTCCGTTCTTTTGTTTTCTTCAGCGTATTCTTGACCAGTGGTGAAATGATTGTAAAGGCTCCAGTTTCTTCTTGCATTCGCCTTTTTGTATTATATAGATTTTTTTGTTAACGATTTGATACACACGCTAACTTGTGCCTTGTTTGACATAATATGCTTTGGTTTTATATTGGAGAGATTATCACAAAGTGATAAACGTCCTTTTTATTTTAAAGACATGCATGCAACATTTATACATGCATATGTTAAACTTTTTGCTTGTTGTTCCTGCTGCTGATATTATTTTTGTTTTTTCTCTCATTGTTGTTGTTTTTGCATTGCCCTACTGCAACTAGTTGTTGTAACAGCTTTTGCTGTTAGTTGTTTGTCATGCATGTGATATGTTGTTGATTTTTCGTTGTCGTTTTAGAATTTTCAGTCGTTGGATTATTATAATAGAAAATAGAAACAAAAAAAATTAAAAAAAAAAACAAACCAAACGTGATTTTATGGTAGAAATTGTGTTCTTAGAACGACAGGATATTAGAACTGGTTAACACAAGAAACAAAAACTTTGTTTATTTAATTAGAAAATAGTTTAAATTTTGTTAAGTTGCTTGTAAGAAAATTAAGAATGAAGAAACTTACAGCATTTAATATAAATATTTTAGTAAATAATATATGTGGAAATATATTTAAGAAATCAATAATTTTGACCGAGTTAAAAAAATTCTTAGAAAAAAGTCAACTCAAAGAGAATTGAATGATTAACTTCCAAAATGGCAAAATGGAACTTAAAACGTAAAATACAATTTACAGCCGAGTTCTGTTACTAACGAAAGAGAATGATTTCTAGAAAAAACAATTTTATATTAAAATAATATTTTCATTTAGTTCCTCTAAATAAAAAATTATATTAAAAATGATTTGAAAAATACGTTCTTTAATATTTGTTAAAATTGTTTTTCACATAATTTATACAAAATATACTTCTTAGAGGTTATTTACATATTATAAGAACCCATTTTTGGCGATTGTAAGTGTTCATCATAATGCATTTACGCCTCCCAATCCCTTTTCACGGGTGCATTACATTTTATATAATCAAAGATATAGCTTTTTCAGAGAGTTGCACTTTTTATACAAAAAATATATAAAAAAAATATTTTCCGTCAGAAAAATTAAGAAAATTACATGCGTTTTTAATTTTTTTTTCGGTTTCTTGATGTTTATTTGATATTTTTTGTGGCTCAACGAAGTAAAGTATTACATTGATTTGTTATTTAGTAAAAAAAATTTTCAAAAGCTTTTTTTGATATTTAAAAAATATATTATCTTGTATATTAATGCTGAAACAATTCGTTTAAAAAATAAAAAACAAATAAATTTATACACTCTTACAAAAAAAATGTTTTTAAAAGAGAAGGTAGCAAATGTATAAATTGTGTTTTATTCTAAAATAACATTTAGAATCTCTTTTTTTTATACCAAAAAAAAGTTTGCGCAATTGATTTTAAAAAAATTTTTAAATTTTCAAATATTATTTATTTTTCATCAGGAACTTTTTGAAATACTTTTTGACATCATAATCTCTTGTGTCTGTTGAATTAATGATTTTAAATATAATTCACGTCACTTTAAACACTTCACAATGTGATTACCTGCCCACAAAAATGAATTTGCAAAATTCTTTCCATCGCTATAATGCCATCGGTATAATGGAGTATCCCACACCTCGATAAAACAGCTTTTTATTTACCTTCGCTCTATACTTTGCTATACAAATATTTGTTATAAAAATATTTGTTCATATTCAACTAAAGTAATTTTTAAAAGCATTAATAACAAAAATTATATTCAAAAACGTTAAAATCGGCACAAAAAAAAATACATGGGTCACTTATATCAAAGTCTGAGGTACACTAACTAATACAAAAAACATACGCATAAAAATACAAATCCCCATATATGGGATATTGCATACAATTTTTCTCAAAACCGTTTTGTATCTTCGATAGATAGCATGGACAAAGTTTACACAAGATTGCAGTTACTCCAAACGTAAAGGATTCTGAGACATTGCGGAGAAATTACAGCTTTTAGTTAGAAAATTATGAGAAATTTCAAGGAGATGGGGACACATGGCAATCTTAGTAAAGCGCGCATTAATTTCGATCAGTATGAAAAAAACCAAATGCTGAAAAAAGAAGACTTCGCAGCACACGCATCACTTTTTGTGAAGGACCATCAGAAAAATTACGCGTAAATACGTTTATTCCTATAAATAAGCGATATATGTTCATTTAAAAAACCGTGCAGATGCATACCTGGAAATTTATAAAAATATTAGCTTTCTTTCTCCATTAACAACAATTAATTCCGAGCAGTTAACAAAAAAAAATGAGAAGAATTTGCAGAATTGTGTCCCCTAGACATTAATGCTTATGCGTTCAAATCAGAATGTTTTCATTTGAAATAAAGACCATAGCATAGAAATCAGCAGACTTAAGTATCTCATCTTTACATAATATACTAAGTTCCCAAAAACTAGAGGAAACTTTTCCAAATGTTGAAGTTGCTTAATGATTACTAATTGTGGTGGATAGCGTTCATTTTCAAACCTTCAGAGAATGAAAAATGAGTTACGAACAACAATGTTACAAGAAAAATATAAATATTTTTTCTTTTCATTAACTTTTTTAATTTTCAGTGGTATACCCAAAGATAGCCTTCTTCAGCATATGAATTCTTTAAAGAAATTCCGTACATATCGCACGTTACACCTCGCGAACAATATTTAACGATTCTATAGCCATTTTAACGAAAAGATTAAGTTAATGGATTACAAACAAATTTCATAAAAAGTCTAATTATTGTGTAAATTTAATTTTCGGAAATTAAGAATATTAAAGACAGGGTTGTCCCAAAACTTGATACAAACAAAATTTTTTTTTATACTGGCTTGTTTTTGGTGCATTCTGATCAAAAATATAGCTTAAATTTGAATTGCAAAATTAAAGATGTGTGTGAGGGAAGCATATGCTTGTAATGTTGAATAATGAAGTTAGCATTGAGAAAACATTTTAAGAAGAAGTCAGCAATTTCTAATGTCCTGTAATCAGAATTTAAGCGTAAATTTATTTCTATTTATTTTATTTATTCAAAATGTGCTATGTAAGCATGATTTTGCATCGATATTTCTCAAACATTAAAATTTTATTGATTTTTAATGAAGAGTGCTAAATTATTCTTAGCTGCGATGCTTCCTCTTATCTTGCAGCAAAGTATTGGCTAAATTGACCAAAGGCTTCCCAATCAACTTAAAACTATGTATCTCTTGCAAAAATTCTAATGCGAAATGGTTTCAATTATATTAATAATATTTTTTAGCTACCCTTACACCCCACTAAAGTGCTTCTAGAGGGTAAGCAAAGATTCTTTGTTTAAATATTTCTTAACGGATTTCGTAAGCTTATTTTTAAAATGATTTTACATCGAAATATGTACCTCTGACAACGACACACTTTAACAATATTTTCACTACTTTGAAATCGTATATCAATGTGAAAATGAAGCACCATTTCGTCACATGACATTTCCAACATACACAATAAGTCAGTACTTGTCTACTTTACTGCTGATGTCTTTTCTTTCATTTTATTTACTTGTCCTTTTATTTGATCAAATATTTTCCTCTGCGTGCAACTCGGTTGCCTGAAGGGAAATGCAGGAAAGAAAATCTGAAATTATAAAAGAGAACCCAAAATGAACATAGTTCATATTGCGTGTTTGTCACTTGTCATCGTGCAATGTCGTCAGTCAACCCAAGCGATTGTATTAGTTTTTTTTCTGGCTTGTTGCTGTATATTTTACTCCATGTGTCAGTTTCTTTAACATAAAAACCAGGCTGCCATAAAGACATTAGTAAAAATTGTGTCTTGTATTAAACGAATGAGAAATGAAATAAATACGAACTGAAAAGAAAACATATTCTGTCTTATGACAACTTTGTCCAATTTCAATTTGACAAAATACATAAATCAATGTTTTATGTTGTTATTGTTACTTATTACTACCAAATTGTGTTCAACTCGGTATACTTGGCCACAAAGTACAAGTACTTGACAGTAAATTTCTTCTTATTTTTGATGTCGTTAACCAAGTTCATTGAATGTTCAATAAAGGTGCCTTTGAATAGCCACTGAAACCCCAACTGAAAGACAAGAACAGTAAAAACCATAAATTATTTTATAAAAATAAAGAAAAAATTATATAACGACACTGCAGCAGAAATATTGTTCAAATTAACTGTCTGTCTGCCTGTCCGCCTGTCTTATTGATGCTAACATACACACATTTGGATTTATTTATTTAATACGTTCTTTGATTTCTCGTACAAGAAACTTTGGCAATTGTATGTAATTCATAATTTGACTTATTTCTTTAGTAGTTTGTACAACGGGTCTCTGACTTACAAATTTAACAAAATTATTTTGATAAATTTACGACTTCTTTATTAATTCGGAAGGTGTTGACAGTTTTTATTTGTTTTTTAATTTAAAACATAATTTCTAATTTTAGTTGGTAAGAGAAAATTTGTGATACGGCTGTCAAGATAAAACTTTGTATAAATAATCTTGAAAACAACATAAATATAAATACCATAACTATTTGTAATAGTTATATTGAATAATTCACACGCTACTTCTGAAAATTTTAACACCATAGAAATTTATAATAAATATTTTCTCTGGATGGAGGTTGAATCGCCCACTGTTAATATTCTGTCAATTTTTGGTTCGATTATTCATTCGTATAATTGAATTACCCACACACAGTTTAAAGGCCATAGTTTTGTTGGATCTTAGGACTACAATTTGTTTTACACAATAATAATTATTTATTGTATCTTCAAAAATAAACTAACAATAATTATTCGAATATTAAGTCAAGATATAATAATTGGGCTCAATCAGTGTCGGACATTAACTTAGTGACAGTAATTAATAATAGAAAAATTTCGTATTAAGCACAAAAATATTTTCCAGAAGTTTTATCTGGAGTGTTGCGTATTAGTGTCCTAGTGTCCCTTATTTTTAAGCGGATGTGTCCAGTAAAGTTCAAGATGTTACGAGCAAGGGCATTAGGATTGGACTCGAGTTTTGTTAAATATTTGCTTGCGTATTTTGCAATTTCAGCACTAAGAAGTGGCATATTTAGATTGCGATGTAAATTTGAGTTTTTGATGTACAACGGCACCGATGTTATTAACCTTAAATTTTTTTACCATTTCTACCAATCAGCCAATGTGTCTGAGTTAATTTAAGTTTCATTTGTTTAAGCCTTGAGTCAATGTAGTGTTTCCATGTAAACTGTCGATGAATACCATAGTATTTCATTTGTAAATGTTGAGCAGTGTTACCAGGAGCTGGAGGAAAAAGAGGATAAATCGCTTTTTCAAAAAAAAAATGAAACCTCTTATTGAAAGACCCTCGATAGATTGCCAAATGTTAGATTAACTAAATGAAGAAATGATTTGTTTTTCTGCGCATTGTTAAATTGTCACGCACCTACCCAGAACTTAACTGTTGGATCAACATTTGCCCATTTCTAACTTAAAAGCTTTCACCATTGTATTTTAATCAACGAAATTCTGTCTTCAGTGTATTTCAGTGTAGATTGGATTAATTTTTATTGTTTCGAGATGAATTCATGGGTTCAGTAGGAAAAAAATTCTTTAGGCTTAATATAAAATAAAAAATGGCTAAAAAAAGCCACGAAGCTAAAACGTAAGTTTTGATGCTAAAAACAAGAAAAAAAGCTAAATCTAGCCTCGAAAACGCTAAACTGGGATCATTGATGTTGAGGGACAATTTAATTTTTGATTGCAAAGGAGGAACGAGTATCTCTTCGTAGGGTAAATGCTATCTGAACACACTTTTGTTCGTTTACTTTGATTCTCTTTAAGTTTAACCATAGTTCCAGGTGGGTAATATGTTCCTGAAGATTGTACATTTAACAGTAGAAATCATCATAAATCTTAAAACAAATCTACAAAAGCAACAAGACTTAAGGACTTCGTCAGATTTTTATTTACATGCCATATTTAATATTAATTTTTATTAAGTTTTTATTTTTATTACAGATTAATACGACCGTTCCAATCAGCTTGACGTGCGTAAAAATGAGGATTGTTCAGTTTTTTCCTATCACCTTAGGAATTTGTTTTACCACTACGTGCATTACTATATTTCTCGCTAACTCGGGAACAACATGCCAAAGTTCGATCAACGGAACAATAAAAGGTAGATACATCATTTAATATTAATATGGAAGAGTGTTATACTTTTTAGTTTTTTGGAGGTTTTCATAAAAATGTGTTTGTCATTCAAAATTAATAATATTTTTCTTACTAATGGCTCTTTAAAACTTTTAATCTTCAATAACTTCACCATTTTACTCTTGATATCAAAGGTAGTTGTATAAACATGAAAATCGATATACCAATCACTAAAGGTGTTTTCGTTAAGAACTTGAATTTTGTTGGCCAATTTTGCATAAAATTTTTCATCGGTATTGGTTCGTGAATAACGTCGAAAGCATTGACCAAATTAAAAAAAAAACATATTGATATATTTTGTAGGTAGTTCTATCATGCATATGTTGCTGCTTTATTAATCAAAATCGAAACTACTGTTTTGAGTTAAGGTTAAATAACTGGTGTACATTATACATACGTTGGCTAAGCCCATAAAAAATTTCTGTAAGTAATTAGAAAAAGCCTTCTTTTTAGGCGAATTAAATAATTAAAGGCGTTACGGCTTCTTTAAAAAAGAAATAAAAACATTCAAACTTTTAGTACTGCACGATTAACTTCTCTAGCTAAGGGCCGTTAACAATAAAAAAATTAACTTTTTACTTACTAACTAAGCTCAAAACTTTAACTTTGGTTAGTGAAAATTCAATAACACAAAGCTCTGTTAAGTTTTAACTTTAAATTATAATTAACTAAAATATTTTCTGAGCTTAATTTTTATCTTAAAAAAAAAATACATTTAAAAATCAGTTAATTTTTGTTTATTTTAAAATAATTTTTTATAAATTCATAAAAATATTGTGGGTTAAGCTTTATGATCCGAAAAAATTATATCTTTGTAGAGAAATCATGCTCAGATATCCTTGCATGATGGTGTAATTTTCAATAAAAATAAATACCTGGTGTAATTCACAATAATTTATAAAATAAGTAAACAACATTTTGTATTCTTAACGAAAATGTTTAACTGTCAAATAAAAATTAAGTCTAGATTAATTGCCCCTGTGTGGAATAATGTCGCAACCTGTCATGTCAAAAAACTTCAAATAACTCAAAGTAAACTACTCAAGATGATATACAACATTCCTTGGCATTATTCGACTCAACGATTGCACTCCATAAGCGGTATCGAAATGGTCAATGATAGAATTTTGAAAATCACTCATAATTATGATATCAGGTGTAAACTTTCTGAATATTTACACATTAATGAATAGTCAGTTACAACATCTTAATACAAAAACTTTTTGTTTTTTATATAATAATTTTTATTTTGAAATTGGAAATAATGTCAATGGTCACTATTTCATAATATATATGTCTATTATTTTCATTTTGAAAAGGAATGATTTTTCATGGACTTTATCTTCTTTTGTAAGCGGATGTTAGTTATTTCATCCAAAATTGTCTTGTTTACCAGTCCTATATTAGTTATATGTTCATAAATGTTGTTGGTTATTTCTATTTAAATTTGTTTCTAAGCAAAATGTTGTGAACAAATGCAATGGATATAGTTAGGGATAAAAAAATTATTAGGGGTTTGACATTCCTCCCAACACTGGAACGGCTTTTGAAATTTTTAGAATTTCTGTGTTATAATATTTTCTTCAACAAAAGCCTATTTCGATGGTTTTTGCAATGCACTCCATATATTCTTCATATGCAGGCTTAGGCAATTGAAATGTTACCTATTCAAATTCCCATTAGTTTTTTATGTGGAATAATTTTTTATTGATTCAGATTTCAAATTGTGCAGAAATAATAGAAATTTCAAACCCCATGCATTTTAGCTCGATGGTGACTATCTTTTGCCTTAAAACGGTTAAAAAATTAGTTGCATGCTGCACAAATATGATCTTGCGGTATTTTGGGTCATACCCGAATAATGGCTTTCTACAGCGCATCCATACTGGTATATTTTATAGGGCTCACATTGTTCTCCAAAACGGCTCTGGTGAAATAGTCCATCGGATTTTAATCTGGCGAATTGAAATGTTATAGTGTGGACGAAGTGAAGTGTGAAATATGGCCTTTAAACCATTCTTGGTTCACACAAGCTTTATGATCTTCGACCGAAATATTTGCGGCCCCACAGCTTTAAGGCAGCTTCAAAAACATGTTCATGATAATAAGTCGCTTTGACTTCGACAGCAGGCTCAATAAAAACGTTGGGACAGCGTACATCGGCGGTAACAGGTGCCCATATCATAATTACAGATGGAAAATTATTTCGGGTAGTCGTTTGTTGGCTCAAATTTTCGTGACTGCGTTCAGTTAACCAAACACATCTGA
This sequence comes from Gymnocheta viridis, assembly GCA_956483585.1. Classification (NCBI taxonomy): domain Eukaryota; kingdom Metazoa; phylum Arthropoda; class Insecta; order Diptera; family Tachinidae; genus Gymnocheta; species Gymnocheta viridis. The sequence continues at coordinate 103,450,949 of OY101441.1, read as the reverse complement.
ACCGCTGAAAAGGAAAATTATTTTCATCAGAGAACGCAATGTTTGCAAATTTGCCACGTTCGTGCAGGTGTACCAACTGGTGTAAGATCGACTGCTTTTTTGAAACTTGTAAGGCTTTAACTCGAGTTTATTTTGTAATATACATCGGATGCTTCGCTGGGATATTTTCAGTTCCTTGGCCATTTGATTACCACTACGTCGTGGAACTATTTCATTTGATGTTGCGCTTTTTTTTCGTCCACCATTACAACGTTTGACAATGATGCCTGTATTGTTATAAATATTTATAGCGCGATACACAAATATATTCTTCACTTTGAGACGGCTAAGCTCACGGACAATATCTGGTTGTAATCGTCCGGCCAAATAAAACTAATTCCATTTCGGATAACTTTTGTTATACCATTTTATATGCAAATTCTTGTACTAGTATGTAACCATTATAATTTGCTGCCATTGCTATAAATTTGACATAGCTAGCATTATTTAGTTTGCTAGTATTGGCAAGTTAACAGTGGTAACATTTTACTCGCTTAGCACTGTATAGTTCAAAAGAGGTTCATGAGTCTTATACAAAAATTGTCGAGCCCTAATATCACTCTATTCACTCGTAAAAAGAGTTCATTTATATTCAAAAACCCATTTCACATTAAAATTAAAAAAAAACAACTCGTTTATTTAAAATTAAAAAAAGTTGCACTTATCGCTTACTATGAATCAAATTTACCATCTAATAACGATTTTTTTTTCTAAAAAAAGTGCTACATTTGTTCCCCTTTTTATTGAAAATTTGCAATATGTGAAGTAATTTTTTGAAATAACGAGATTATTAGAAATTATTGTATCATCACTTACCAGGCAACATTTATGTCTTAAGAAAACTTTGCATGGCAATTCTTTGATAAAAAGTAAAAGAAATGTTAAATTTTTTTAGAAAAGAAAACAGCATTAGAGGTGAATATAGTTTAGCCGAGGAGGGTACCTAAAGACAACTATATATTTTAACCTATAAATTTTTCGCCTTCCATGGCTTCAGCCAGTACTCTAAAGACGGGTTGTAGTGGAAAAAAATATTAAAACTTAACTATTTCGTGATTTATATGTATTTTCTAGCCCACAGTCTTCTACGAATCCAGGAAGTACGCTAAAGTTTTTGATGATCACCAGTGAGTTAAGTTAGGTTGAGTGAGTTAATCAGTCACGAACTTTGAAAGTCGAAATGTTCTAGAATCACGCTGAGCGAGTCTAAGTTATTCTCAACTTGTTCCTTTTGCTTTAACCTTATGATTTTTTTTCTAATGAAAATAAAAATTTTGAGAGTTAAGTGAAATTTGCTTAAACATATTGCAAAAACATGTCAAAATAATGAAACAAATGTAAACTTTCTCCAAAAATCAATAGGGTGTTTCTATCATAAAAATCACATCTTTTCATTCTTCTAAATATGATTGATGTTTAAGACAGTTGTGTTTTTATTGTTGCTGGTGAATCCCTTTTCTTAATTCTACATTACACTCACGTATTATTGCCATAAATTTTGTATAACTTAACATTACACGATAATATTTATAATTATAATGGCTTGAAATCATTTCAATTGAATTTTGAAAATTCTACTTAATATTTCAAATGAAGTACCTAGAGTATTAAATAATCAATTCAGACTTTTAATTTTGAATTAACAGAATGCGTTTGTACCAGCAGGCATACATGCACAAGTATTTGTTCGTTAAATTTATGTTTAAATAAATTAAAATGTTAATGATTTAAATCATTAATTCATGCCACATTTTTGTTATGGTTTATTGTCATTATTTAACGTTCTTTTTTTAATTTAATTCAATATTGTGAGTTATTTTATTTAAAAAATATGATTTTTTTACGTTTTTGATTTTTGCTGAACTTCATAAACACTTGATAATGAAATCACAATGAAATTCAATATGAGAATAAATAATTGTTTTATATTCAGTATTTTTTATAGGTTTTATTTTTATTTGTTTAAGTTATATTTTATTTTATCCATTAAAAGTACATGTTATTCACACAAAAATAAAACAAATAAACCATCAGTAACCAAAGACAGACAATAAAACTCAATTGCTTTGTTACACCTACATGATAGAATTTTAATGAAGATACATAATAAAATATCATGAATTAATTAAAATGTTAATTATGATATGAACCGAAATTAAAAAAAGCAAATATGTATTATATTCGAAATTTAATTCATATTAAAAGCTTAATGTGGTTGGTTAATAGAGTAGAATTGCATGAACCTTTACATCATCTGAACCAACAATAAAATCGAGATAAGCCAATACACGTTTTACATAACCAACCGAATAAAATTAGAGGTTTTTTTAATCATCAATAAATCAAGTGGCTGTGATAAATCTTAAAAGATATTTAACATAAACATGGTTAAAAAAGATTTATATTGCATATAATCAAGTAAAAATTTGTTGAATAACTTTTTAAGAGATTTTTAGTTAAATGTTAAGTCCGAAAGACAGACCACATTGAGAATAGCTAAAAAGCCCCATTAATACGTTGACTGCCAAGGCCATTTTCAGAAAACTGGCCAAAAATGACATTTTGATTTTTTCTCATTATATTACTAAAAACTCTATTTCTAGATGATAGGTATCATGAAAAAGCAAATATTATGTTTTTTTTAGGAGAAAAAGGACCTACGAATTATCTCGTAGTTGGCTTCTGTGACAGAAATCGCTACGCAGAAGCCAAATACGAGTTAATTCGTAGGTCCTTTTTCTCCTAAAAAAAACATCATATTTGCTTCCTATAATATTTTGTTTTATAGTTATTATAATTTATTATAATTTTATTATTATTTTCTTTCTTTTTAGATTTATAAACATTCTCTAAATTTATTGTTATAATTATCATTATTATTAATTTTTTTTAATAAATGTTCAGCTCACGCAGGCCAAAACTATTTTTTTTTTATTTTCCCAGAAGCCATTTATCGATACTAGCACTGATATAATACGGTTTTACTCGTACCTACACAAAAGGTGGCAGTTTTAGATAGTACGAGATAACTCGTAGTTGGCTTCCTGGAAGGGAAATCAATCTACGAGTTATCTCGTAGTTGGCAGTCAACGTGTTAAATAAAAAGTAAATATATATATATATGTATACATATATATATATATATATATATATATATATATATATATATTTTATTAAACAAACGTTTATTTTTCTAAACTATTCGAATTTATTATATAAATGTATTATTTTGTTATAAATGTTCAGTTCACAACCATATACTAACATCGTATGTCTTGTGTAATCGGCTAATTATACAGTATTGTAATTTTGTTGTTGGTAAATTTCATACAAAAGTGTGTTATAATTATACGTTTAAATTTTATATGTTTGTTATATTTGTTAGATTAATTTGTAAAAATCTTTTATATGTGAATATGTGATAAGTTAACCCAGAAAATACATTCTTCTTAAAGATCAATATATACTTGATTCATTTCAATTCAATTTGCAAATCATTTTAATCAAAGTTGTTTGTCGCGAAAAATGTATTAACTATTTCGCGTAAAATTAGAATTCCCATATCTGGTTTAATGTCATGGTATCAACTGAATTGAGTGTCGACTATTGTGGATATAAAGATGCACTTACTTGAATCAATCATTAAATTATATTGGTGACATAAGGCATTATAATTCATTTATTTTTTTCAATTTCACTATTCATGTTTTCTTTATTTGATAAAAAGATATTTGTAGTTCGACATAAATTATTTAATTATAATGAATTGACTACATTGACTTGATATTTAAAATACGAAAAAATTACGATACAACAAATTTGTCTGTTCACAAGCACATAAACAAATATAGTCTTTTTTTAATCGATAAGCCAAACGACTGAGCTTGTGAATTGAACAATTATTGCAAATTTAGTTTTTAGTTTCTTTAGTTTTAGTTTAGTTTAGTTTTAGTTTCTTTCTTTAGCACGAACGGTTCCAACGAGATCTACGCGGACTTCTGTTAAAGTGTCAGACTTGTAAGGAAATTGTTGCAGTACACAGTACGTCCTGTATGAAAATATTTCCTTGATAAATCAATCACAACTCTCCCCCTGAGTATCTTCTCGGATGTTGTCAAAAGTTTTTCGTGTGCAAATTTGGGTTTTTAAGAGATATCTTGTTTTTGAGTCACATATTCACCAAATTTGTAGAGCATATTTGGCTGGTTTCGATTGAATATATTGTTTGTTATTTTTTAGCCACATCGTTGTATTTTAGTAAAAATTTTTTGAAATAGTTCAAAATCTTTGAAAGAAGATATCGAGGCAATCTCGATTAATAAATTTAAAAAAGTTGTATTTTAGTTTGTAAAAACACAAATTCAAAAAAAATATATATAAATTAAACTTCGTGGTTTAGGTCTCGTAATTTAATATACCTTCACTTAAAAATGGAATTTCATCCCACAAATTTGTTCCGATCGATTCCAAATTAGTTTCATTCGATTCAACACATATTATTTATAGAATTCAGGTGCCTATTTTTTATTTTTTTGTATCTGTGAAAGATAATGCAAGCACAAAAGAAAGTTGGTCTGGCTAGACCAAGATGGTAGTCCTATGGTTAAGATATGTAATTGACTTCAGTATCATTTGAGTTTATAAGCATAATTATGAATATTTTTTATTTAAAAAAGTCTTCCGCGATGTAAAAATGGTAAAATATGCTTCATTTGATCAATAAATAATGCAATTTAAAATAAAGGGATATTTTTATGGGGAACATTATTAGTGAATTTTTAAAGTTTTACCATAAAATAGATACAAATTGTAAATGTGCACATTTTATTACTTATATTTAGTACATTCGAGTAGGTATTCATTCGGTTAACCGGTAGAAGGTTAACCGATTAATTTTCATCCGACTAAATGATCGAGTATTTTCAAATTGGCTTTTTCGATTAACCATTAAATGGGTTAATTTCACCCGATTGACCGATGCTACAAAATTTTTAATTTTTTGTTGTAAATAAGTTCAATTGAGTTCAAATCTGAGTTTGCCCATTTCTTCTGAATTTTTAAGAAATTATTTGGATAAATCCGTTATTTGATTAAGAGAGAACTTTTTTTAACAATTTTTATTCATCAGACTAGCAGAAGGGATCAGTACTGGTTTCGAGGTCGCTACGCCACACTGTGGCTGAAAATCGTTTTTCATTGGCCAAAAGTAAAATTTTTTTTTGTCACCGATTTTTAAAATTTTTACGCCCTTTTGCAGCTAATATATCCAGATTAAGCTAGCCAAAAAATTAGGTTAAACTATTGATAATTGTGAGCGTGGCATGCTGTCAAACTCAACGGTTTTTTGTAATTTCAGAAAAAGGTGTTTTTCTGTTGTTTTTTATCAAAAATAAATGATTACTACTCGCAAGCTATCATCGATAATGGCCTGCGGTCTTTTTTATAATGTTGGTAGGATTATAGTCTTTAGTTTTTGTAAGTGGTCAGAGCTCTAGCGTTTAATATTAAGGCCGTTACGGAATATTTATGAAACTACTATATTTTTCTCAAATTTAAACTTTAGTAGAATAGAACTTCTAGGGAACAAAAGGGAACAAGAAATGTATACCACCCGGGGAAAGGTGAAAGTGTCCTCTTTACCGCTATATATACTTTTGCACCCGTGACGAGCCGTGTGTAGAACACTTTTTTCATTTTAATGAAATTACTCCAAAGTACTCGTATACAATGGTGTATATAATTTTCACTTTTTTGCCTAAAAGTTTATGTTTTTACTTTAGACTACGTAAAACTAAAAAAATGAGAAAAATGAGACACCATCTTCTACGAAATACTGCAGGCCAATCAAATTTGAATTCAAAAAAGAAACTCATGATGCCATTAACAAAGAAGTTAGTGATATCAAGACCCAAATTGCAACACTACAGCCATTACAATTACAGTTGGATGGGCAGCAAATTGAAGTAAGCTACCAATTAGTGCTGACAATGATAGATGGAAAAGTAGGTCAGGCTTCGACTAGCACGAAGGCTGCATCCAGCTGCATTATATGCTAAGCAACATCAACCCAATTAAACCAAGTCCCGACAAAATCATTAGATAATACCGATGCATATGAATTTGGATTATCACCACTACATGCAAGAATACGACTTATGGAACACATACTAAAAATCAGTTATGATTTGGATTTCGGGTCTTCAGGATCAATAAGAAACAACGAAACCAACAAAGAGTTAAGAAGTTCAAAAAAGAAACATGTTCAAGATGAATATCGCAAATTTGGATTGATTATAGATCAGCCAAAACAAGGGTCAGGCAATACAAATGATGGCAATACCGCAAGAAGATTCTTTTCAGATCCAGAAACAGCATCTGAAATAACAGGAGTGGATTTTAACCTTATTTTCAGATTTAAAATAATCCTAGAAGTACTTCCGTGCAATGAAGAAATTGACTCTAGAAAATTTGGAGATTATGCTAAGGAAACTGCAAAAATATATACAACCAACTACCCATGGAGAAATATGTCTGCAACAGTTCACAAAACTCTTTATCATGGAGAAGATGTCATTAAATATCATTTGGTGCCACTTGGAGATCTATCAGAGGAGGCTCAGGAAAAAAGGACCAAGGATAACATATTTTATAGAGAGCACACAACAAATGAATATCTATTTAATATATTATTGGCAACGTCAGATCCGTTTATCTCCAGTATTAGAAATCAATGGATAGTGGAACATCGGGATTTAGATGAAGAAGCCAAAAAACTACTAAAGAACAGAGATAGCACAGAACAAAATATGGAATATTTGCAATCAATATTTGAGTCAAATGAATAATAATTATAATTGCCTTTCATTGTTATTTAAGTACGAAAAACATAGTATGAGTAAAAAATAATAACAAACAGAACCAACCATTGTTGCAAATTCTATTAAAATTTATTGCAGTTTTTATTTTTAAAATGTTTTTAAAATTATCAAATTTGACAGCAAAAAATAATAAATTTTTCTGTAGTAATAGCAATATTTTTAGATAATATTATTAACGTTTTTTTTAAGTGTAACTATTCTTTGGGTGTAAACAAATTTGCAAATTTGTCAGCAAAAAATTTTCAATTTTTCTGTAATAGCAAAATCTCCAGTTGATTTTACTATTTTTTTCAGTGTAAAATTTTTTTTAAGTGTAACATTAAAAAAATTCCATTATTACAAAAAATATTTATAATTATTATTAATTTCCAAATATTAAATTTTTTAATAAATAAAAAAATAATAAACCCATATTTCACTCTAAAAGTTAAAAAAAATTCAAAAGTTCAACTTTGACCTAAAATTCCTTAAAAAGTCCTTAATCAATTTTAATGAAATTTAAACTGAGTCAAGCTGAACTAAATATCTATCCAATAAAATAAACATTACTTCAATATTTTGATCGGTTCAAAAGTTACAGAATTTTGGCCAATGAAAAACGATTTTCAGCCACTGTGCGCCATCTCATCAGCGTTATCTGTTCGATTTTACCACTTTTGATCATGGATACTAGTTTTGTGGTGTTATAACATATATTTTTGTGTTATTAATTATTTGTTTCGTCTCATATACAAAAGGTATGTGCTTAGAAATTATTTTTTCATACAAGAAAGGAAAGTGTTCAACAGCTTTTCGTTTCTCGTTATTGGTTTGAGAAGAAACCAATAACTTTCCTCCCATATGCAGCAGGTTCTGGCTTGGATCTTTAAGATCTTTTAAACAAGTTTTAGAAAACTTAAGTAGACCTTTAAGGAATTTGTACGTGGCTATAAAAGAGCTAAGTAAAGACTCTCTGATTGAGCTTGAGGGTAGTTCTTAATTTTTTTTTTTGTTAATAATTATTAATATTTAATTAATTAAATTAAAATTAAATTAATTAAAATCATTAATTAAATTATAATTTAATAAAACCAATAATCAACGATTTAATTAAAAAACTAAGAATTCAATTTAATAGGAGATGAATTTAAGTTTTGAATACACTTATGTTATACTCAGGCATATTTTTATCTTGTAATACAGTGCAATAACAGAAACTAAGAAATTTGGAAATATTATTTTTTGAATAATTTTTGGTGCTGCGCTTCGCCAGGATGACCTGACAACAGAGAAAACTCTCTATAGTAACAGAATTAACCGCAACAATTAGAATTGTTAAAAATTAACAAAAAAATTAAAACAGGACTCTAATAGCAAAATGCAAGATTTTTTATGTTTACAGAAATCCATTAAAAGGACTGAGAAATTAGATACTGTATATTATAATAAGTGAAAGATAAGTAAAAGGAGGAAAGTTTTAGCAAAAAGAAAGAAAATAATTGCTTAAAGCCTTAAAATTTAAACCAAATTATTTTTCTAAAATATTATATTACAAGATCACATTAAACTATTGAGATAACTTGTAAAATAATTTCACAGTTTTTTTTTCGTTTAGTTTAAGAATTGTTATGTTTCTTATGTAATTGTGTCTTTATGAAAATAAACTCTAAATAATAAATAATTTATGCAATCTATTCATTGAGACTACTTAATTTATAAAAAAAAACTTTGTTAATCGCTTAACCGATCATTATCAAAATTAACCGATTAAACCAAAACCTCGGCTAATTAATGCAGTGAATAACCGAATAAAGCAAAAGTCCTAGTCATTGATTATTGTCTCATTCATAGCGTGCTGTTGCCTGAAGTAATTAGAGCGTTAACCACCAAGGAAATAACACTGTGAGTGTGGGTTCGAACCAGATTTATTTATTTATAAATTAGTCGATTGAAATAATCCTTACAAACTAATAATAAAATACTAAAATTGTGTATTCACGCAAGTCTTCATTCAACATCACAAATTTTTCTAATGTACATTAGTGTAGTATTATGTTATTTTTTTTGTTGAACAGTTTAAGCGACGAAAGCACAGCACTGGCCACGGAGCACTACCGGTAGCAATTGACACTAGTCCATCCTAATGTTTTCCTTTCTTTGTCAATATACTCGTTAGTGTCAATGGTATCAAAAGTATTGCTAACTAAAATAACAAAAATTTGCTAGAATATTTTCGTTAAATGAATATAAATAAGAAGAACTTTAAAAACCTTTACCAACAAAATAATCCGGTTAATATAACTATTACAGATTTAAGTAAAACGTCAAGTGACTAGTTCCCGGAGACTAGCAACCGATTTAATTTCTGGAACTTCATATTAGATGGTTTTGTCATTGGACGGAACAGTTGACATAATTAAGATACTCGGTGACAGGTTTTAAACATAACCTTTACGTAGTAGTCCTGTATTGCTATTCGTACCAGTCGCAGTAATGGTTTCTGGTAATAGCACTATCCTAGAGTAATCTGTTTAAGACTAACCCCCAATGAACATACCACAGAATAGTTCCTTAAGCCCTGGTATAAAATATGGTCCTTCGATGACCTATCACCTGTATAAATTCGATTTAGATTGTAATAAATTTCTGATTTTTTTTTTGTCTAAATCACCAAATACATTATTGTTTTAATCAGATAATATCTTGTTTAATGTAATCTATAACAGGAAAGAAAAAAAAATTGAAAAAGATACTTAAAAGTTTTTGCTCAGGAATGAGGGAATTCCGTAAGCACTTTTCTTCTAGTTTTGTAATACGTCCTCTTTTCACCATTCCCATTTTTTTGTACCATTCCCATTTTCAATAGTCATAGGAGAGGCAGGGTAAACAAAATTAAAACAATTTTGTAGACAATCTAAAATGTAAATCCACATACTGCTAAATATTTTTGCTTTAGATTATCTCTGTGGTAGAACTCGACTATGAACTCGGTGTTTCCATTAATACACACCAAAAGGTGTGATCTTTAGGGGATCCACTTCAACTTACTTATTAGATATTAACTGCACTTAGGTACCGTAAAATAAATTAATAAAATTCGATAAATATTTGTAAAATGTGCTTACTGATATTATATAAAATCATCTTCTTCAAACCAATTAATCGTTAAATCAGCGAAATGTTTCTGCAATTTCTAATTTCTTTTCGAAGTTCATTGAAAGAATAATCAATGATTTTTCAAGTTAAATATTTATTTTAAGATTTTAAGATATTGCTAGTTTCTTTAACTACTTTTAAAATTTCAAGACAAAAGTCCGTTAACAATTTTAAAGTAAAAAAAAAGCTTTTTAAAGTAAAAAAAAAGCTTTGTACATTTTATAACAGTATTCTTGGTCATGTAACAGTAAAAATAAATTAGAGCTTTTCGTTCAACCCCACAAAACGAGCTTACTTGAAGAAAAAGCTTTTACTTATGCACATTTATAAACAAATCGAAAATATGTTTGTGTGCTTAACAGAAAACACACATGCAAAGATATATTACCGCACACGAATACAAGAAGAACATGATTTTTGCCTGAGCGAGAAATAAAAGTGATACAGGAAATGGAAACTGGCATAACTGTAAATGTATTTGGCCATGTGGTTTCCTGTATTATATGATACAGACCCACACACACTTATGTATATGAATAATTTTGCACACTTAAGGGGGTTGAAAAATCATAATAAATCCTTTAAATTTTGGTTTCAGCTAAACTTTTCATTCGGGGTTTGTGTCTCGAATAAGAAAAATTAATTAGAAATCATAACAACAACAATAAATATGGAAAAATATGACAAGGGTGTTATTGTTAAGTTGTCAAATATAACAGCATTAAACTAAAAGTTCTTAAGCATTTAATTAAAACCAAAATGAAACGCGTAAAGTCTACAGGTTATAGAAATAACTTAAAATTGAATTTAATTGAATTTTAAAATATATGTGTTGTTGCAAGTTTATTCACTTAACTAAATTTTTTATAACTCTTTTGGCAATCAGATTTATTTTACTGATATAAAAAAAGTTTTTTTCAACTTTGTTTAAAAATTTGTCTTTTTGGGTCTTATATATTGTTATTTGTTGCAAAAATATTTTAACAATAAGTATTTACTTTGAAGTTTTATGCTTATTAGAAGCAAAAAATATAAGAAACATAAACGAAGTAACAAAAAGCATAAGAAACGAAAAAGTTTAAAATGTCTTCGAAACGCACTTCCGCTATCAACGTTTTTAAGCAGCGACGTAGGCAAACTAAGTACATTGATGAAAACTTAACAGAAATTTCTTTTTCCAACTTGATTTGAAAACATTTAGGGAAATTATATAGTGACTTTATACTGCTTGATTTTTTTAAGGCCACTTAGTTGGATATTTTTTGAAGCTTGTATATGCCGATAACTCAGAGTTGCAAAAAGCGAATAAATATTAGTATTTTTAAAGTCTCCAGCTCTCTCACGCACCTGCTTCATCTTAGTTGCAACAACTGTGCAATTTCTCTTTACATATTGTTTCAGTTTACTGATCTGTTGAAACAGCTTAAGAAACGTTTTTATAGAAAAGTAGCATTGAAATTTCAATGTCGTTTACGTCTTATTTTTTTTTCTGTGTGCAAAAACTATCTGCTTTCCTTTGTAAGTTTTTTGTTTTCGTTTTCCTTAGAAATGTCATAATCAGACAAAACAATGTTGAATAAGCTTTACTATTGAGCTTATTATATCTTTTTAGCTACTTTAAATAAAAAAAACACAATCAAAAAATTTTTTTAATGTTTGTAAGCTCATCAATGCATTTGCTACTTTTGTTAAAAAATGTAATAATGCTACAAAAAAAAAATTTCAAGAAAAAATAAAACATAAAGGCCAATTGCTAGAAAAAGTATATTATAATGTACAATTTATTACAGAGTTTATATTTTCAATTTAACTTTTTTTAACAAAGAATTCTTTATTGAATTAGAGTTTGTTTTACATTAAAATGGCAAGCAAAAGCAAATTAGATTAATGCAGCTCAATACGAGTAGACAATATTACCAAGCTTAGGACAAGGGCAGTAAACTTCATTTACTGGCCTTTAAGAATATTGATGCCGAAAAACACCTTCAATAATTTTTTCAATATGAATTAAAAAATCTGTTTTTACAAGTATTAACTCGTAAAACTAAAAAGTTTTTAAGTTTTTAAAACATGCAGTATTAATACATTTCCCAAGTATAACAGCCGTAAATCCATGGTTAAGAGTAAAAACGTTGTAAAACTCAAAAGTTAATACTTTTATCGATTGAAAAATATAATACTGTCTTTTTATAGCGTATTTCTGATTTAAAGTAAAGTAAACTTAAGCGAATGAAAGCCACTCGTTCGAATTCGAACCAATTTGGACTTCTCATTGGCAATCACTTTCATTTGCATTAGCATTTAGACTTTATTTATTTTTATTAATAAAATTTTATATTGAAATGAAATTTTTCGCTTGAGTTCAAATCTAAGTTTATTATTTTTATTAAGAGAGTACTTTTTAGCTGAAACAATTTATTCATCAGACTAGCAGAACGGAGCAGAAATGATTTCGAGGTCGCTACACCATCTCATCAACGTTTTTTGTTCGATTTTACCATTTTTGCCGGTGGATGTGACTAGGTGACTAGGAATATCGACTCTTTAACCGTATTATTATTATTCATGGTGTAGCGATCTCCAAATCAGTTGTGATCAGTTCCGCTAGTCTGATGAATAAATTATTTCAAATAAAAGTACTCTCTTAATAAAATAAATAATTTATCCAAAAATAATTTCTTAAAAAAATTAAGAAGGAATGGGTAAACTGAGATTTGAAATCAAGCGCGAAAAATTTCCTTTCAAATAAACCTTAAACAGTTCAACAATTACGTATAAATATTAAGTAATAAAATTTTCTAAAATATTTTCTATCCTTACTGTGGATTTAACTAAATCAGTTATACCTGCTGCTGTTGTTTCAGCGGCGTTAGCCATCTTCTTTGCTGATTCAGCTTGCACCTCAGCAGCATCAGCCATTCTTTTCAAAGAATTAGCTTTTTCTGTAGCTGTCGCTGAATTTTTCTCAGCTACTCTTAATTTTCGGTGAGTTTTTGCCTTTTTGCCGAATGGGAGATTGTGTTGCTCAATGTCATTGTCACTCAAGATATTTTACTTATGTTTTGGTGCAGTGACATTTTTTTGCATTGTTTTTGCATATTTGCTAGTCATTTTGGGGTGACAAGGATTTATTGCTACACATGTAGTTTAATTTGGAGCTAGGAAGTTTCCGGGTTTCTATTTGGTGTAACCAGTGCAACAGCTTTAATGTACCTAGCTGGTGACTCCACCAGTGCAACAAAACAGTTATCAATTTATTGGGGCTTTATACCAAGCACTTTTCCCCCGGGTGCTACAGCTGACGATAGAAATAGCGTCTTGTCAATTATATCTTCCAATTTGATTGATCTGATGTACCGGTAGAAGACATCTGTATCTCTAAGGCTCTCTCCGTTTTCCCCATTTTTTTCGGGTAATGAGGTGTACCTATGTCTTAAAGCTTAATTCGATTAGAACTATCTACCACCGATCTTGGCGGATAGTGATTTTTAATGAAAGTATGACCGTAACAAGTGATCTTCGGGTAATTAAAAAAAATGTCTTCAATTTTGTTTGTAATTAAACTGGGTTGCGAAAGCAAAACCAAAAGTGATTGATTTTGACACTTCGTTCTCAGTGTTAACAGAAATCAAATTTTATATGAAAACAATAACGTTTTCATTCGAGTTTTCTATCAAGTCACTGTTCGCTTAGAATTAGATAATTCATACTTTGAAAGTAATGAAATTATAGTTCCTAAAATTTTTTATTTATTATTTTTAACATATTTGTTTGTTAAAAAATTCTTCTTAACTTGCAATCATTTTTATTTACTTCTCTGAATACTGACTAAACAATTTGCTTTCTAAAACTACACGGTATTGCTTGCCATTGTAAACGTGGGAGTTCTTATATCTTATAACATTTTTCCTTTAATTTTTATTTTATTTTCTTAAGGAGACTCTTTCCTCACCTTCCATGTTTAATTATACAATAGTTTACCTCATGAATAGAACTTGTTGTAAGGCATAAAGTACCCTTCAAACATTTGGTAGGTCTACAATTATTCAAAATGCGCCAAACAAACTGACATTGTCAATTCATTTGCTTAATAACAACACACTTAAATGTCAAAATGTCGGCGGTTTATTTTGTTTTCGACAAACGAATGGAACCATCCACAACAACTACGAAAACTGTAATAATTCAAAAACAATTTTACCGCCTCATCTTGAGAAATGAAACAATAAATTAAAAAAAATAATATCTAAGAGAATAAAAAACAAGTTATAAAAACTTAACAGAAATCATAAAGAATATTTGAAATTAGTATTCAAAACCTACAATGGCTCTTAAAAGTAAAATATATTTAGACGGGGGAAAAAACAAGTATCATATACTTAAAAAGTCTATCTTTGCGAACGGTGAACATGACTCTAAACTAAATGACTGACATTGCTCTGTATTCAATTGAGTATCTCTAGCAAAAAAAAAAAATAAATGTATATAGTTGTTTCTGTAAATTCAATGGAAAAACCTATTTGGGTTTAAAGTACAGGTCGGGTTACAGTGAAAAAAATGTAATATAATTTTTCATATTTAATTGAATTGAGGTTGCATAACACTATGCCTAGCTAATCCCTCCCTGTTCAAACCTGTCTGCCTAGCTGATATCTCTTTAAATAATCTTTGGAACTTTTAGTTATATGATGTAATAACCATGAGCGTTTTACATAAAATATATTATTTGAAAAATTTCCTTTTAGCAAAGCAATATATTAAAATAATTTTTATACTTTTAGACTCCGATAGTATAGAAAAGAGCCACGCTTAACTTAACTGAACGACAAATCTGTTTTATAATGGCATATCTAAAAATACGCATTAATAAATTTTAAATATGAACTAGAAATTCTGGTTTCTTTTTTGAAATAAGCATTTATACCTATATGCAATTGTAATTCGTTTCTTAAATTAAATAATTCGGATAGATAATTAGTCATTGCCACGGTAGGGCAGTGTGATAGTCTATTAGTATTTTGTGGGCTTCAATACAATAAGTCAATGAAGGTTTTTGTTGTGTTCGATTAGATTGGGAAAGATAGAACCTGTGACACGTCCACTTATAGACATGTAGAGGTCCATTGTGATACCCTTCAGAAGAGCAAGCAAATAATTTATATTATTAATAGGCAAACACGTTTCTTTAGACCCCTTTTTACGACCGTAATACTAAACCGATTTTGGAAAGTTTTATATGTTTTTAAACGGGCTTTTACATAGATGTGCACTTTATCTTAATTTTATTTAAATCGGATGGATATTTAGGGAGCTATAAGCGTTTAAAATTGCTACTAACGAATTCACACTTATAACACATGCATGTATCAGCTTCAACTTGAAAAATAAAGAAAGTGTGCGTGTTTGTCCAATTGGCTTTTGCATAGAAACCAGGCAGAGCTTTTTATATATCTGCTTTGTAATAACAAAGAGCTATCTAAGAGAGCTAATGAATTTGAAGTTTTTTATTTATAATGTTTTTTGGTTTTGTATTTTATCGATTTTATTGATTTTATTTTATGTAAATATTTAATATTAATTTCTAGAATGCGGTCGATTGAATTGACCGCTGGATGCACTAGTTATTAGATAATATTTTAATTTACATAGAACTAATACTACCATAATAAATATAAAATGTATGAAATACACATGATTATTAATAAAAAGTGATTGCGGCCTCCATAAACATTGTTATTATACTCTTTTCTATCTGTTGGAATGAATTAGCTTTTCATTATTTCTTTAAAAGTTGTCTCAAGTCAAGTTCTTTTTAAATAAAATGTTACAAAATTCAGCTTACTTTAGATTAGCAAATCAATACATACATATACGAAAAAAAACGTTTAACCCTTGCTTTACCAAAATTTTTTATATATACGTCGTTTACTTATACCCACCCGGGTGGAATTGAACTTTTTTACGGTTTATAAGCGATAAAAAATTGTTTGTCACATATTTTTATAATTTTTGTTAATTTTTTTTATCCGAGTTGCAATAACTTTCATTTGTCTCAAAGTGCTATGAAACTTGGCTATAACGAACTCCATGGGTCCTAACAATAATACTTCTCCATGAAAAAAAATTCCTAATAAACATAGTTTTATGAAAAATTTAATCAAATTTTTAAATGGACTTGTGCTGTTTTTTTAAACTAGCTAAATGTGGCATAAAAATCTGACTCCCAATCGTGTTATCCCCTTCAAGGGCAAATATACAGGAAAAGTAAACAATGTAAACTACTCTCATCAGGTGAACATGTTTTAAAGGAGTTGGTAATAATGTATAAAAATAGTGGAAGAAAGGTTACCATGGAAAAGTTTTTCACTACACTTTCACTAGCTAAAGAACTGGCTACTTGGAAAATGTCCATCGTGGGCAGAGTGAAGAATAATAAAAGATATATTCCGGAAGAGTTTGAGCCGGCTGGTAACCGCGAAGTTACTTCAAGTTTATTTGTTTTTTTTTCGAAGGCGCAACGTTGGTTTCCTATGTGCCGGCTAAAAATAAATCTGTTGTATTCCTGTCTACAATGCACAATGTGTGGACAATATGGATAAAATGTTGTCACAGCATTCCACTAAGCGAGCAACATTTTGGTGGCCATTAGCGCTTTTTTTAATATTTTGGATGCAGCAGCACTTGCGTCATTTATAATTTATAAAGAAAACACTGGTGAAAAAGGCAATCGCAGCGTAGGCACTTTCTGGAGAGCCTTGGTGAAGACCTATGTCGTCCTCTCATACTGACCAGGTAAAAAATACCACAAATTACTGGAAAGTTTTCAATGGGATCATCCATGGAATGCATTCTAGGTAAAAACTTTGAAAAACTAAAAGAATTTACACATAAGCTGTATTTTTGAGGTGAACCAGTTGCGACCACACACTAGGATGCTGAATTTGAAGCCGATGAAACTCCAAAAACAGATGCCTATGAAAATGAAAGGAAAATGTCATATTTGTTACTCACAAAAACAAAGAAGAAATACGAGGCAAGAAGCCGATTTGTGCAGAACACTGCGTCTGTCAAACTAAATATGATAATTGCCACCAAGACCAATTATCATAGCTGAATTTGGTTCTACGTTATTAGTTATGATAAAAAATATGTAACAAAGCTTTTTTATTGCACAATATACTTCAATTAAAATAGATAAAATTAAAAAATATAATAAATTTAATATACTCGTATGTTTGTACCCATCAGGGTGAATATTGGTAAACTATGAAGAAAAACTAAAAAAAAATATAAAAATCGTGTTAAATATTTAAAATTCTATCATATTTTTACAATTGGAGAACTTCACAATTTGTTCATTGAGTCTAAATTTCTTTTAGATCGAAGGAAAATTAAGAAAGTTATTAAAGAAAAAAACCGAAATGCTCATCCGGGTGGGTATTAGTAAAGCGAAGTTTAAACATAAGTAAACAAACGAAAATTTTTTAATTTGGAGATTCCCCAATTTAAAAACAGATTCAAAAACAATAAGCAAAAAAGGGCTTTCAGAATTTTGTTCACGTTTTACAATACTCTATGGAAAAACAAATTTGTTCATATTTGTAAGACTTTCACTATATATTTATTTCACATATGTAAATTTACGTAATTGTTTTGCAACTAGAAATTATAACGACCATTCTCCTTCTTTTTCTTTCAGTGTATTAGTTTGCTTTATTATTTAATTTTTTTTCTTTGTTGTCTTGAGTAATAATAACATAACAACAACAACAGAAACAAGAAGAGCAGCGTTTTATTATTGTTATTATCATTACCTTATAATCGCTTACTTTAAGTTATTCTTCATGTTGTTGTTGTTCCTATAGTTGTTAATATTAAGTTGATGTTGGATTGTTTGTGGTCTAGTACTTAAAGCACTCAACTCTTTTGATCGGCGTATAAGCTTTAACTTAAAGTATTTATGTAAAACCACCACAATCAAAACAAACGGACAGACAGTCAATTCTTTCACGCATACATTTTACAAATACATGTTCACTTTTCTACTCACACACACACATAATTACGAAAATTTTTTATATTTTTATGTATGTATAAATGTGTTCAGTTGTTTGTTGAATTTCGCAGTAATTTATCGCACGCATTTTGCATTTGTAATTCATAGTGACTTCTGATTAATTTTACTCTATTCTATAAAGCCCCGGCTCTGTATGTCTTTTGGCTGTTAAGCAGGCTGAAGAATGACTTTTTAGTTGCTCGAGTTGCTGGTTTATTCGCTGGTTCGCTTTTAAAGTTTGCCATGTCGACGGGTTGTGACTTAGTTACCTAGCGAAGCCAGCAAACGCTATAAAGTATACGAGCGAGTATCTATCTACTTATAACTCTTAGTATGTTATATGGCATTTGCGGCTTTTAAGTTCTTTTTGTATATGAAGGCAAAGATGGGTTGGTTTTTATTTTCTTTTGTTGTTGGGCTTACGTTTCGTTTTTCTACGGGCTTATGTTAATGTGATTCTCTCACTTGGCCTTTTTTGCAAAAGAATGAAATGAGCTACAGTGGGTGAAAATTGATGGGGTAAAAACATTCAAGAAAAAAAATGATGTTCGAGTCAGTGATTGTTCACACAGCTCATTATTAGTTTGGTCTACCCATCCCTAAGTGATACATGAGCAATCACTAACGTTTCCGCTTGACTTAGTGATTCGCGGTTGGCAGTTTTCGAATTCCATTCTCATTACTAAGTCTTGTAGGTTTACGGCAGAATGGCCGCCTTATTAAAGTTAAAATATCTTCTCTAAAGGATGGCCAAACAGACGAGCTACTTCTTTTATCATCAGTTGATCGGTTTGGCTAAAACGTTTATATGAATTGATTGGCTTTAACTGCTGAGCTATTTCATTTGAACTACGAGTAGATCGTTCATCAGCAAAAAAAAGGATTAATCGAAATTATTGAGAGATTTTATAAGACATTTTCCTAGTCGTTTCTAATACTATTTAAATAATGTAAGGTAATGAAATAGATAACTATGCTGCAGTTAGTATTTGCCACAGTTGTCTACACGGCCTTACTTCTGAAGACCATATTTAATATATATCTTCTACATATATATTATATAAATAGACAAAGAAAAATTCTTAGATCCCTTTTTCTCCTTTGTTTGCCGACCGATTTTCTTCATTTTTTGCCAAATGGTAAACATTGTTAAGCTTTAGTGACCCAACTACAGCGCACTTGTGGTAATATTAACACCCTAATATATGATCACCCCAAAATATTAACACTTTTTTTCCATTGACTACTCCAAAATATGAACTTGGTGCAAATATCAACAGCTTGTATTTGTTTTTTCCGATTTTATCTATTTACGACGAGTTGAAATCTAAATAGTGGCTAAATCCGAATTAAACGACATTATAATTTGGCAATTTCCCCAGCTGTTTCCTTTTAAATTTTTTTAATAAACACGATTTAGTTGGTGCAAACATTCATCTGGAATTCGGTATTAATTTTTTAAGAAACTTTTATTTTAATGGGAAAAACGTTTGTAGATGGGAATTAAATGCCATTCGCAAATATGAACATTCTTGCAGAAGTCATCTGGCCTGGTTTTCATTAGTTCATGTTATCGCGAGTGCACTTATACATTATTTAAATCGGTTCAGTATTAAAGGAATAAAAGGCTCTTAAAGTTGACACCACTACAAATGCTAAAATTACACACGTACATTCACTTATGTCAGTATTGGTTCAAGTAAAAACCTAAGTTAAGCAAAGATGTGAGAGTGCTTAAGAGTACTTACATATTTATATGAGTAATACGAGTGCAAAAAGAAAAAAGAGATCAGAAATGAAAGAGATGATAAGCAAATATGGATAAGCAAATATAAATGTTCAATACCTATGGGTGTGTTAGCTTATAGGGAATACGCAACTAGGTAGTTTTTTCTGTTTAAGTGAATGCACCTAAAATAGGAATACGTTTAAACTATCGTTCGAATTTCGACCACTAAACGTACTCTACTTATAAAACATACGTTTCCACTATGAACTTAGTACACATTTTGAATTACGATAAATTTGTGGCTGCTCTCATTTTTCTCTCATATTTTGCGACCTCTGTGAATTTCAAAAACTTTATTTTTATAAATTGTATTTGTTCTAAGGAGATGAAAACTATATTTTTAATTCTCCCAAATGACAAACATTTGTTTTTTTTTTGTTTGTTTTAAAACATTTCCCAAACGTTTTGCGTGATTAACGATGTACTCTTCTGTGTTGGTCTATGTCTAAAAAAGTCCTTTATGTAATTTTCAAAAATTTTCAAATGATCTACAAATTATTATACGTATGTCGCCTTGAAAGAAAAAATTCAAGAAATTGTAAAGACGATTTTTAACAAAATCCAGCTCGAGAGCAGTCATCGCTACACCCACAAAAAGGAATTTCTAATAAGCTTACTATATAAAAAAAAAATCACTATGTTGCCAATAGTAACGTCGGTTATCAATCTTAAAACACAACGATAAAAAAAATTAATGTTATGAAAAAGTGCCTCTAAACAAATAATGGACACTGTAGTACGTATTTAGTTTGGTTCTTTGTATGTACTAGATGATGACTGCGAATGATATGAATACAAGAGGTACTTTCTTTGTAGAAAATAATTTATATTTTATATAACTCGTAATAGTTCCTGTAAAATTTAAAATACTCAGTCGCTCAGTCACACTCTTACTCGCTCAATTTGTGTTTTATTTATTTTTTTTTTATTTTTTCGTTTATTTTTTCAAAAAAGGTTTTAAGTGTTTGACTAATTGCGTTCATTTCCACAGAAATTCAAAACGTTTGCGTATTTTATATACAAACACTTTAACTGAAAGATGTGTGTTAAAATTGCTATCTGAGCGTGCATTTTAAAACGCCTTATAATTCTATATTTTATGTAGTTTTTGTTGGTCATTAAATGGTGTTTTTCAACCAAAGTTTTCAAGAGTTTATTTCGTACTAGTTATATGTACTCGTATGCATATGTATGTGTTTAGATTTGTGTACAATAATATACATACATACATATGGATGTAGTTGTTTGCTGGTTAGTATTGCGGCTGCATGATTTGTTATTTAATGATTCTAGCGGTTTTTAACTAGATGATTTATATGACAAGATATTTGTCACTTAGAAGTCATAGTAATTGTGTTTAAACTACAACATGCTACAGCAACAAAAACTACATTAACATACACACGTTCACTACTACGTAAGCATGAAGTTTCTTGATTCCGGGCAAAGTGGTGAGACAAATAGATCTAACATTAACCAAAAAATATTATTCATAGTTTTTTTCTTCTTTTTGTATCCATCGCATTTAACCATCTATTTTACGTGATAATGATAGTGTAAAGTGATATATTGAGAACAATTTTTTTTGTATCGAATGATAGCAGTTGTAAGTTCTGAGAAAAATTATTTATTCCCAGTAAAAAGAAGGTTACGAAATGTGAGTGTGGATTTCTTTTTTTATTTTCTTAACTTTTAAATGAATTTAGTAATTAAAGGAATTGTACAATCACGTAGTGAAAATTTTGAAATAGTTGCTTCTATAAATTATTTAAAAAGAAATTGTGTGAAATGTCAAACGTTTAACCATTCTAACACATTTGAAAACGGCTAAGCAAATAGTCAAAAATATTTGTAACTTAAAAAAAAGTATTTCCTAGCATTTGAAAATTTTTTGTAAAATATATTTAGGAATGAGGATGATTGATTATATATGTAGATGAGCTGAAATATTTAAAAGTAATTTATTAAGAGTGAAATAACAATAAAATATTGCGAAAACTCAGGATAAAATTTATGTAAATTTGTCAATTGAAATTGAATTAACATATTTTCTAAACATTGTGTTAATTTTATATATCATTATATTTTACACATTACAAAGACATTTGTAAAAAGATCACTCTGTTATTTAAAATAGCGTGTAACATTTTAAAGGATATTAAAGGATTAAGTTTCTAAATTTTATTATCATCATTCATTTTTTTGCGTATAAAAAAATAAATTCATAAAACAGCCCTCTTTGTCTTATTTTACAAGAAAATACTCTTTAAAATTTTCTTATTTAATACTAAGCCCTTGGAAATTTTGAATTAAAGCACTGTTTTCTTTAAATGAAACAAAAATCTGTGCACTCACCTTAATTCTTATTAATTGTTTCAGGCGTAACAATTTTTTTATTTTTTGTCACCGTATTGCGCAATTTGCTGCAATCTTTAAAAAGAAGAACAATTTACTGATTACACTATGGAACATTTTTGGGATTATTGTCGGGGGGGTGAGAAATTCCAAGTCAGGGTGATGGTACTAGGTCAGTATAGTAAAACCCTGAAAGGGTTTGGCGTTCGTATGTGTCAGTTTTTTTTATGACCTTTTAAATTTTTTCCTTATCTTGATGTTTTTTTGCTTAGTTGTAACATTTTGGCAAAAACGTAGTTTAACATAACTCGAGAACCACTTGTCCGATTTTGATGAAACAAATTTAGAAAAATTAAGAATTACAATTTCTCTAATCTGTTTCTATACCGTTTTCCTATATGTGCAACACTTTCGAAGTTAAAAATGAATGTATGAAGGGAAAAAAGTATTTTTTGCCTAAAAATTTAAATATTTTTTGTTTAAGTTCATAAAAAATCCAAAATGGAAAAAAGTACCAAAACTAATTACTTTCGCGTAAAGTCACATAACTCATGAGCAAAAAAAGGCATAGATCATGAAAATCGATGCATGCGTTTCTCATTTATTCACAATTAGGTAAATGTATGAATTTCAAAAATTTGCTCCAGATATGCACAACATTATTTGGAGAAAACATTGACACTCACAAGCTGAACTCTCTCATATTTTTCTGCTGTACTAAAAGAGAAATTGAAATTGAGAACGAAAATTCAGCTTGTGAGTGTCAATGTTTTCTCCAAATAATGTTGTGCATATCTGGAGCAAATTTTTGAAATTCATACATTTACCTAAGTGTGAATAAATGAGAAACGCATGCATCGATTTTCATGATCTATGCCTTTTTTTGCTCATGAGTTATGTGACTTTACGCGAAAGTAATTAGTTTTGGTACTTTTTTCCATTTTGGATTTTTTATGAACTTAAAAAAAAAATATTTAAATTTTTAGGCAAAAAATACTTTTTTCCCTTCATACATTTATTTTTAACTTCGAAAGTGTTGCACATATAGCAAAACGGTATAGAAACAGATTAGAGAAATTGTAATTCTTAATTTTTCTAAATTTGTTTCATCAAAATCGGACAAGTGGTTCTCGAGTTATGTTAAACTACGTTTTTGCCAAAATGTTACAACTAAGCGAAAAAACATCAAGATAAGGAAAAAATTTAAAAGGTCATAAAAAAAACTGACACATACGAACGCCAAACCCTTTCAGGGTTTTACTATACCGACCTAGTACCATCACCCTGACTTGGAATTTCTCACCCCCCAGATTGGTTGTTGTACAGTGTTACAGGGAGTCCTTGCGTGCCCAGGTTGGAATAAGCAAAAGCATAATAATTGCATAAAAACAAATACGTAAAAGAAAAAAGAGAAAAGCTGAATTCGTTTGCAAGTTCGTCAACTTAGCCGCAATGAAAAGAACTCAGTTGGCGGGGGCAGGAAATTGGCTACGGAATATCTTAGCACATATGAAATTATCAATGCAAAAACAATGGTAAAACATTTAACTTTGGTGGTATGTTCAAGCCAAAGATGTGCTTTTATCATCTGGAATAGATGATGATCAGTGTGATGAATCTAAAGTTACGTTTACCGCATTGCGATTCGCGTACAGCACGTAAGTAATCAAGTTGTCACTATCGGTTGAAGTGTTCATCACAAAGTTGACGATTTCAGCAGTCGTTCTTATAATTTTCAGAAGTTTAAACATCATTGTAAAATATAGTAAGAAGTCGGTAGTTGATAGCAGTTGAAGTCCATGAACCCCATCAGTTGTTATTGTTATTAAACTAACAATTGATTATTGATGTCATTTAATTTAAAAACTATATTTTGTGAATTCCAATAAGTTAAACTAAAGTATCCATATTAAACAAACATACGATAAAATACAAAAACAAAAAACATTATTAATAAAAAAACTTAAAACTACATGTAAAAAATGCTCAGTCTGTCTCATTTCTATGCAAAAGGAAATTGGACAAAGCTGCGTGCTCGCTTTATTTCTTAAGTTGATGCTGATAAATGCATGTGTAGTAAGTGCGCATGTGTTGGTAGCAACTTTAAAGTTCCCTAAATATTGAACCAATTTAAATAAAATTAAGAGCGAACACCTTTGTGAAAACCCGTTTTAAAACATATGCACCTTTCTAAAATCGCTTCAGTAAAAGGGATATAAAAAAGTGTTTGTAAATTTTTGTCAGTCGACAGTTAGTTAAAATTGAGTAACTTCTGAGTATCGGCTACTATTTGCCTGCTACCATTCTGAATCACTGAATCCCAAGCCCTCTCTACCAATTTTTTTGTGTTGAAGTTCCCCAGCGGTCTAAAAATTTAATATGTGATTGTTTTAGTAATGATACAGAATACTCCTTGAAGCCTTAACCATTTCTCGGCCTCGTCGGCAATAGCCACTTTGTATGTAGATTTCCATTTCCAAAAAATGTAATTTAATGTGTCACTTTCCTGCCACATACACAGTTGGTTACTCATTATATTTAAGTGTCATTTTTGAAATCTAACCGCAATCCTTGAGCACTATTCCGATATGCTTGTGAAGACTAAGCGCTGTAAGAACATAACTACAATAATTTCAAAACCGTTTATAATTCTACATGTCGGAGCAAAAAACGTCGTATTCTGCTTCTTCAAATTCATCATGTAGGTTGCTTCTTATGGACAGTTTCACAATTAAATTTTATATGTGAAATACATCGACTACGATTCGTCGTTGCCGGATCCATCCATGAAGACAATCTACACATTTCACAGTTGGATAGACCAAAAAAAAGGATTGTTTACCTTAAAATCTGTCTTGTAGTCATTGTACATCTGTCTTTTCTTCTTTTGCCGTCTTTATCTCAGCATCTATTTTTAAATTGCCTTCGCTCGTTTTGCTACATCCAGTTTTGCAAATAGAATAAGATTGAGATGCTCTAAAGAGGTTAGTTAAAATGTGTTTGAGTTATCACCTGACTGTCTACTTCCGGTGCCGTGCCAGTTATCATATCATCCATTCACCAATTCCACTTTCGCAAAAGATTATACTGTTTTAGATAAAAATGCTTAGATTTAGAATTATCGACGTAAATGTTTTAAACTGAACCATGCCAAGCAATTGCGCTGTCATCAAATTGTGGGACGTTGCTCTCCTATTGACCTTTATATCGGACATAGTTGGTTCTACTGTACAGAGCTCACTTAACTCTTCATTTAAAGTGGATGCAAACAGCTACCCTAACCCTATAAGCCGGAAAGGCTGACCCACTTTATGATTCAGAGGTTTTAAAATTTCTTTAAATTACCAGCAGACTGTTTTCATTTGCCAACGCGAGATCGTACCCGCCACCTCTCTAACAGCGTACATAGTCACGTGCACGCGCAGTGTAAACATCGGTTGAAAATGAACTATTTGTAAGTCTCTGGTTTGGTTTTCGTTTCAGGCAGCACAAAAACAATTTTCACGGACCCCAAAGATTGCGTGCTTCGCAAATATGTAATATATCTCACCCATATTTTTAATTTTTCTACTTTTGATTGAGGAAAGTGGTTCAAATTCGGGACTGATTTATTTTTCTTTTATAGAAAGTTTTCAGATACACTTAAATAACCCAACCTTTAAATGCAATAACATCTACCAGCAACCAGCGCATCCACCGTTCTTTCACAAATTATCCAATTACAACATGCGATGAAAGCAGCTTTAAATATTTGTTACTTAACGTATTAAAATAATAATGATAACAAGCTGCCACAGTGTTTCTACTAAATACACGTACAATAAATAAAAACATTTGTCGCAACAATAAAGAAAAAATAAAGAAAATATTTTTGTGTCGCCATCCCATGCGGCGACATCACATACAAAACAACATACAAATCAAATAAAGACATGGCGAATTAATGTTGCACAAACTAAAGTGTCTGTTTATTGCTATAAAATTAATTTGAAGAAACAAGTGAAAGATAAAAGCTGCATGAATAAAATTATTAATAATTAGAAAATTTAGTTACAATATGGGGGTTTTAAGAGCCATTTTTTTTCAAACAAACAAGTTTCTGTAACTTTGTATAAGTTTTATTAAACATTATTTTTCGCTCATTAAGTCAGTAAAATTGTCCTTCCTAAGTTTGTTTAAGACTCCTGTGAGAATTGAAATTTTCGTTTGCCTTTTTTTATTTTATGTTTAGTCATGATAACTAATAAAAGCCCTTACATGTCAAGTTATGTTTGGTCTTAAATGAATTATGTTGACATTGATGCATCATCTTGGCCATGCTACATACAACAGTGTACCTCAACCTTTACATACGTACTTACACAAACAAGTTAAATAGAAAGACATTCAGACAATCAGTCCTTTGAACCAAGGTGCCAATAAACAACAAAAACTTTACAAAAAAATATATTTTCATTTTCTATATTTGTGACGTAGGACGATGTCAGAAATGTGAAGGAGCTAAATGTTAAGACGTCGTTTTTCTGAAGGTTGTTTTTGAGGAATTCCTTAAAGTACTTTTCTTAAGAATTGAATAAAAAAGAAAACATCTGGTCCATAGACCAGCACTGCGATACGAAATGCCTCTTTTGTGTTATATATCATTGAATAATTCCAAGCTTTGTATTACTCTACTGAGTAAGTTACTGAAAACACTTTAAGTTATCATTTCAAAAAAAGAAAAGTTTTTTACAAAATTTATTTAAAATAAAATATTTTTTAAAGAGCATTTTATTTAAAGACACTTCTTTGAAAGTAATATCTTATAAGATCGTTCTTAGATCTTCTTTTACAAAGCATAGTTTAATGAAAATATACTTTTTTCATAGCATTTTTTAAAGGACCCTCCTAAGAGGGGTACTTTTATTAGGAATGTGGTTTATATACAAGTACATAGTTTTTTTAATACTTAATTATATTGAAGATTCAAGCTTTTAAATTTATTTAAAAAATTAAAATTTTTGTGTAGAATATCTTTCCACGGTACATTTGTCTAAAATGTTTTGTTAATAAGCTAATTTTTCAATGTTGTTGCTTTTTAAAAAAAAAACTTTATAATTACTTTCTCTACAGCACGCCCCTAAGACCAGTTAGTTTTAAGTAATCGCTGTGACATCTGGACCCCAAAAATATCTAAAATAAATCTATTACTCTGTTTTGAAAGAAGAAGGAAAAATTAAAACAACAACGGTATACGGATCACGAAACGATCCTGAATTGAATGCAATGAATGAAAATCAAAATATTAAACGTTTTATAAAGGCACAAGGAATACGATGGTTGGAGCGAGTGAGGCCAAGAGGAGGAAATCTTCCCTTTTTGTTGGGAACTCATTGGAAAATTTCAAGGGAAGGGGAAAAAGGACAGATATCTTATTTTAAGGAAAATGCAGAGAATTAAAAAATATTTTTTCTTCCTTTTATATTGCGGTGTATTTGCGTAAAACATCCCACAAAAGTAATAATTACATTTTGTTACAGTATTACGTGAAATATTTCATACAGACAGAAAACATATTTTTATCAATAATAAAGGACAAAAAAATGTAAAGTTTTCTTGGGAATAGAATTTGTATGAAAAAAATTTAAAGATTTTGGAATTTTTTTGGTTTAATATATTAAATAAGACTTTTTAAAAATATATATTAAGCTATTTTAAATATTCAATACGCTCTTAGAAACAAAACAAAAAGAAAACATTCATTCTTTCCATTCCGGGTCACATTTTTTTTCCTTGGATAAAATTTTACTAAGAATTCAGAATTAAGATTTTGATTACCACATCCTTATTTTAGAAATGTAAGAAATCTATATAAGCAATAAATGCGAAGAATAATAGAAAATGGTGCAATAGCTTTTAAGTTAATCCAAAGACTTCCCTTAAAAATAATAGTTTTTGAAGAAATGTAATTAGTGCAGTCATTTGAGAACTATGATGGCACAAAGGCAGATATTGAAGGTTGTTAAAATTACAAATTTATATTATTTGTTTTTATATAATTTTTTGTCTGGCGATTTAAATGTACAAAATTGAAGAAACCTGAATAAAATGTTCTTTTTTCCTAAAATCAATGAATATTTAGAGTAAGGAAAAATGTAAGGAACTTTGTCTTTGTGTGTAGGGAAAAAAGGAAGAATTTTTTTCGAGACATGTAGGGATTTTGTTAAATATCTACTGGCATAACTGGCTGCGGCATATATTGTATATGGAAGCTAATATGGTAGTAAAGAAAATTCTTAGGCAACAACCAGAAGGCAATAGAAAACAAGAGCGTTCGAGAAAAAAGATAGAAAGATGAAGTTGAGGCCGACTTGCGAATAATGAAAGTTAGAGACTACAGGCTAAAGCCAGAGCAGTGGGGAGCAGTAGCAGAAACATTGATCCATAAAGGACTAAAATTGCTAATAAATAATTAATTAGTTTAACAATACTTTTATATTTACGAAGTTTTAAATATACTTTTAGGGTTAGTTATTTTGTTAAGCTTCTTAAAATGTATTTTAAAAGCACCTATTTAAGTTTAGACCTTTTTGAAGTTTACTTTCTTAACACCGAAAGAAAAACAGAATATTTTACTTTAACTAAATACCATCTGCATTACTTTACTGTAGTTATTAGTTAAATAAAAAAGTAAATTATTTTTTGAAAAGCGCTGTAGTAAAGATTGCAATTAAATGTTAAGATGATCAGCGATTCGTGGAAACAAAATTTTAACGCTTAAGAAAATAGTTGTGGAATAGACTATTCATTAAAAAAGTTGACAGTAAAAGAAACATTTTCGTCAAAAGCGGGATTTTAATACTCACAACAGACATTTCGTTACAATCGTGCTTTGTATAACTAATGATTTTTTTTTTGTCATTTGTAAGCCAACGTGAGCCAAGTGCTTCATGTGCTTGTTAATACTTTATCTCATTACTTTGACGCCAACATTTTTGCATCGATTTTTGATTGCAATCCTTTACACGACTGAATCAATATCTCAAAATATGTTGAATATGGATTGAACAATTTTTTTTAGTGTTATGCGTTTTATTGCTAAACATTCATTTAATTCAAGGTCGTCAATAATGCCTTGTGAAGCCTGTACTCTGTGGTTACTGGACTGTTTAAACTCAATTTGTATGCAAAGAAAACTACACAACAGAATCAGTAAAAAATGCAATTAAAAAAAATCGACACACAAAAGTAAGTAGAAGTCACAGATGAAAAATGGTTAACTGCAGCCTTTGGCTAAAGATCGTGTAGAGAGCAGCAGTGAGCAAGCCTATTGAGCAACAACAGCAACAAAAAGTAAACCATCAAAGTCATCATCACCAACATTTTCAGCAATATTAAAGCCGCCTTAAACTTTTGTTGCACTGACTTCAAAACGAAACACTTGTAAAAAGCAAAAAATATATATAAAAAAAAAAATTAAGAAAAGTTTAAGTAAAGACGAACAACAAACATTCACATTTTTACCAACGACGGTGGCAGGTTGTCATGTCAGCATGGAGCTGTCAGAATTTGAGTTGTGAATACGACATGTCGGCGTCGAATTTTTAATCAGGTAACGCGTTGTTAATTACGTACGAAAAAAACAGCCAACAACAGCAACGGCAACAATAATAACATTAAGAGTAATATTAATAAATAAAAACGAAACCTCTAAACAACCATACAAAAATAACAATACAGCATGTTGAACACAATTTTAATGCCCCTACTGTTGTTTATTAGCAATTTTCTTCTTTACTTCTCGGCAACCTGCTCCTAAAAAACTCGATTTGGGCTTTTCATGGTGAAACATTAATTAAACATAATTTGTGGCGCTTGTATGAACAACACCAGGGCCAACATTAAGAAATTGAACATGAATTTATAAATTTCAACTGCTTTGCAACAATTTTTTGAGGTAGACACATCTTTTTTCTTCATCTAAAATATCGTTAAACATAACAAAATTATGCTTAACGCATTTTAATTTTTCTCATAACAAGAATGGCAAAATATGAATTGTATGGATTTTTTTACACCTCGGCTGCAATAATTAATTACAAAGTATTTTCACATTGCAAGCATTTCTTTTTTAAGTTTGTACACAAATAGTTTTTGTTTGATTATGGCGGTGGCAAGACGTGTTATTATGGAACAATCCATCAAAAAAGGTCGGGCTAGGAAATTAATTAGTAATTACAACATATTATATACTAAAATATAAAATGATTTCCGCTTTTTCAGGTTTATATATTAACACAAAGTACTTCAGTTATTTGAGCTGAGGTGAAGAATTCGGATTGTGTATTATAACCGCATTGGTGCACTCTTTTGAATCCTAATATGCAATAACAGGCGTTTGGAACAGCTTAAAATCTGACGTTGTGGTTGAGGTTTCAGAGTCGTAAGAAAGGTCATCAAGCAAACTCGGCAGCACAGACTTGAACCTTTTAAATTGAAACCAGTTCGGTGGACTATTATTATTGGGCTTATTCTTTATGTCTGGCAAATCCTTAGCACAGTTTGTTAGCTTTATGTAGACAATTGCATTTTTACCGCTACACACTTTCGCAAATTTCGAAGAGAATGCATGAGTTGGATTTCGTTGTGCTTTTATGCTTTAGATAAGCAACACTGATTCATCAAAGTCACCTCCAAGATGTTTTTTATTGTTTCTTGGAGAAATATTTTTAGTAGCAATTTTAAAGTCTGAAATGTAATAATGATAATACTTCACCGGGCTACCGGTGACTACAGAAAACAGTTATTATGTCGTGCTCTTTTGCGACAACCGAGTAGTCCAAACAAAAGTATAGTTTTGAATCATATGTTATTTAGGTACACATAAATTTTTTCTGCCCGAAATACTAACTAACAGCCATTAGTAAACCTCCGCAAAACATAGTGAGTCGATTTTCGCTTCTCAGGAGAATTATCTTTTCTGACGAGGCGCAAATTAAGTAAAATCTGGTTATCGGAAAGCCCACACGTCATTGTCGAGAAGGAAATTCATATACAGAAAGTGACATATTGTTGTGGGTTTCAAAGTGATTACCGCTTTCGATATCGAGCTAATTAGATCGAAAAGTTTCGTTTTAGAATTGTGGCATTCGATATAGAACAAATGCAAATAAAACTTGAGATGATGGCTTTGGATATCGTGGTGTCATCGATCAAGTGTTACCTTTGCAAACATTGTTCGATAACAAAAATTCAATAATAAACAAAACAAATGGTTTTATTAATTTTGACGGCAAACAATACATTGTAAAATTTATTTATTTTTTAAATTAATTATGGTTAACATTTCAGGACAAGTGTACAAAAATATAAATATCAAGCAAATAGAAATACTGGCTGAGTTTATGTCTGAACCCCCGAATTTAGCATAAAACCAATTGTCGAATCCACTACCTTGGACACCAATCGTGCTTTGGCACATTATTCCAGTAGAGTAGTCATTACCAACTGCATGCTGAAAGGAGCCAGTAGCCGGAAGGGAACTGTTGTTTTGGTGGCACTATCATTTACATGTGCCCAGAAAAATTTAGTTGTGATAAGAAAAAATTGAATGCCTTTTGCGACAATTCGAAACGCTCTGTTACAAATTCAATAACATTTTTTAAAAATTGGTTTGAAAACTCTATTCCACAGCAATAGAATGCCAATAGCAATAGAATGCCATCATGAGGAAATCCGATAGGTAAAAATTTTGTTTCAAAAAATATTTTGTTCATTCGTATCTAAAGCGTTAATTAGACCCCTGGTTTTCAAGCCATGAGATGGATAATATGATCTTGGATAATCCTTGGTTTCAACAGAATGGCGCACCATGTTAAACAGCCCTACAAACAGTTCATCTATCGTGATATTAGCAATGTCAGTAGGCCACATCTCAGCTGCAATTTGATCCTTTGTCCAAACTATTATTGTCAAAATGCGTATCTTTTAATTTTCATGTCTGTTTTATATAAACTTCGATTTTATGAATTATAGACTTTTTGCGATGAAATGTTGAATTATATAAAATTAATCTAAATTGTCAACACTAATATATAAGTTGCGTGACAAAGAAATACTTTTGTAATTTTATCAGCGAATCGGTTATGAAATCATATCCTAGATTGGAATTTTAGTTACACTTGTAGTTAACAAGCCAGTGAAAAAAAAACTTAATTCATCTAGTGTCATCATTAGAGGAGAAAAGGCAAAGGTTAGCATCCCATCTTAACCAACCTCTATAAGATAAAATAAAAGTTATTAATCTGTTCCTTAACCCCGATAATTCTAATCACCTTCAAGTGAGTGATTATAATTAAGATATCCCTTTTTTGGCGTGCCTAAGAAAGAAACACCTCAATTTTCTCTTTACCCGCCGGCAGGGATATTTATTGGTAATAATCCCATAATTATTCAACCCCTTAGACTTTTACTTATGGGTTGACGCTAAACACCGATGTAACACGAATAATCCAGAAACAGTTCTCTGATAATGTCAATATTGGCCAGCCAAAAACCAGTCAAAAAGCCTTGGAAAGTTGGGCTGACAGACTAAGCTACTGCAAATCCATCTGTGCTAGTTCCATGAGTAAAATCGTTGTCCACAAATAATCTAGATATCTGCTATTTCTAATACACCCATAACATGCCACCAGAAATCCAATTCAGTATATTTTATTCATATAAAAAAACTTTTATTGGAATATAATCAAGATAAACAATAAAACAAGATAAACAAGATCCCCTGAAATGTTCACCGAGTGCAAGCGTTTAAGCCAACTAGCTTGATTTATTTTAACTTAGCAGGACACAAGCTAACTGGTTAAATTCCCGGTTCAGCATGGGTATTCTGGATTGGGATCGGTTATGCGCTTGAATTTGTCGGACTTATTATAGTTTAAATCGTTTAAAGTTAT
The DNA here is from genome assembly GCA_956483585.1 of Gymnocheta viridis. Classification (NCBI taxonomy): domain Eukaryota; kingdom Metazoa; phylum Arthropoda; class Insecta; order Diptera; family Tachinidae; genus Gymnocheta; species Gymnocheta viridis. The sequence goes on along the minus strand of OY101441.1, from coordinate 103,417,763 downwards.
ATGCAAAATAACATCTGATTTGTTTGCCTTAGTTTTTTTTTTGTTTTTTGTTGAAGAAATATTCTTAGTATGATGGTAATTATATTAAAGTATATTTTGCCACAATTAATGGTATGTGGCCAACCATTTTTAACAAGGAGTAAACAGACCACCGCTTATGCTTTATATTTTGAGTGTCAAAGAGGGCGTCTTTACATTTTTCTGTATCTGTTTTTTATAGATATTTTTGACAGAAACAATATAAAAAAATGCCTGTTGTTTTGTATTATTGTAATTGTTTTATTATTATTAATTCGCGATGTGCATTTTGTCAAATCAATATTTTACTGAACAAAGTGAACTTTTTTTAGTATAAGAATATTTAAAATTATTAACACCTCCAAAACAAGGCTTTTGAACGCTTCAACTGCTTCTTCAGCGCTCGTAAATAGTTAATCATGCAGTTTACCTTCGATATTCGGGAACAAGAAGAAGTCATTGAGTGCCACGTCAGGACTGTACGAAGGATGAGTCATCAATTGGATGCTTTGACTGCTCAAAAATTTACTTGTGTAACGAGATGTGTGAGACCTCGCATTGTCATGGTGGCGAAGGATTCATCTTTGGGGGTTAGTTCTACGAATTTCTTCGTAGAGTTTCGACAAACAAATGGTCGCGTACCACTCAGAATTGACAGTTCTATGTTGCTCAAACGGAAAAGTGGCCTTATAACCCATTCGGCCGAAGAAACAGGCGACCATTTGCTTCGTTGTGCTTCTTTCATTAACAAATTTTGTTGGATTTAGCTCGCCTTGGAATACCCATACGGTTGATTGCTGTTTTGTTTCTGGCTCATAAGCACAAATCCATAATTCGTCACCTGTAACAATTTTATGCACGTCTTTTGAAGCACCACGGCTTAACTTTTTAATCATTTTCTTACACTACTTGACGCGAGCCTTTTTCTGAGCAATTGATAAATCATGGGGTATCCAATGAGAAACAATTTTTTCCCCAACTAAGTACTCATGCAAAATCGAATTTATTGAAAGAGATCTAATGTGCCAGGATGCCTTTATCTCACAACATGTCACAAGACAATCTTGCATTATTAGCTCACGCACTGAATCGATGTTTTTTATCACAACAACCGGAATTCGTCGGCGACGGAATTACACCAGCAATATACTGCGTTTTTTATGCTGATTTATTGCCATACAAAGATTTGAGTCCATCGACACATTCTTGTTGAGGTATCTATGTCCAACGAAACCCTTCTTTTGAAATTTCATTTTATTGTCAAATTGATTTTCGGAACTCACTGTAAATAAAACAAATAGCAGTTGTAGGTCAAAACGTTGTAAGTACGTTTATGCTAAAAAATTACAAACTTTCATATGATGTTGCCAAATTTTAGTTATTCACATTCGTGTTGCCAGTTCCCAAAATATAAATAGTTCCCTCTTACCTTTAACTACAATAATAAAATATTACGTTTGAAACTTTTTTATAAAATGCTTAATTATTTAAAATATGTATGTAAAACCAAAGAAATTAATTTCGGCTAACTTCCTTTAACCAACAAATAAGGACAAATAGTAACTTGCTGTCAGAAAAGATAATATGTGGCTTAAGAGCCATAAATACTAAAATTTATTGTATACAATTTTATTAGAAGTCGTGCAATATTTGTGTTTTTGTGTGAGTGAAAGAATCAAAGTTTCTGTAGTTTTCCATTATATAACAAAAATGTATGCTATAAAAATTGCGTTATTTAACCGACTGTTGTTACTTAATATTTTAAACTTTTTTTGTATCTTCAGTAAGATTCCTGTGTTAAAGCTTTATTTAGCTAAAAGATACAAAATTTTAAAATAATATTGTATGACTTGACTTGGTTTATTTTGTGAAATGTTTTATGATTTTATGTGTGTTGGGCTCATTGCTATTTGCGATTTTGGTTGAGGTTATAAATCATTTAAGTAGTGTCATATTTTGTAATTTTGTTCAACACAAGCAAATTAAATAATATAAAAAACAGGATTTTTTAAAAACAGCCACAGCCTCATAAAAATATACTCCTATAAATGCGTGAGATTGTTTTTGGGTGATTATGTCAATTATTTTTTGGCAAGTGGTATTTAACAAAGACACTTTGTGGTTGATTATAATGTATATGAACAAAAAAGGCTTATAAGATTTATTTCTTTTTGTTTAAAAAATATTTTTATGAACAACAAAATTTATTTAAATGTTTCCTGTGCCAAAATAAAGAGTAACAGATAACAGCGAGTTATACTTAAACTTAATAGCTAATATAATGGTGCAGAGATTACAGATGGCTAATGGAGAAATGGAAATATTATCAAGTTTTCTCTCCCGATTCCACTTGCTTGCGTTTTGTTTGTTGTTTGAGTTGTAAAATGAATAGTATCTTTGTTATTTGCATTATGAAGAAATTTCGAAAAAAATTAAAAGTGAGACAATCTAATATATGAAGTTTGTTTGTATGTTTTACCTTCAATTTATTTGTTATTTCACAGTATTTACATGAGCTGTTAACTCTCTTTTTTAGTAAAGCAAATTAAAATTAAAACTTTTGTAAAATAATTTGCTAATTGAAAATAAACTTTACTGGTTTTTCCTAAGTTTTAAAAAAATTGTAACCGAGTTTCTCAAAATTTCAAATATTGGAACTATTCGAAACCCAGTTTCTTGAAATTGTCGAATAATCGATAATGTATATTGCATTTGTGTATGTATGTGTTTATGCAATAACATAAAACTAAGAATCCTTGGTCTATGTTCTACACTCCAAGATAAATTACTTTATTTACTTACTTAATTCTGTAGTGTTTATAAAAAAATATTTTTTATTGCTTCATTAAAATTGCAGTTGCCTTGCCAAAGTGTTTAATCGATAACTTTAACTAGTTAAATAAAAATATTTATTTTAATATAAAGCACTCAATTCATAAATACGTCTAGGCATTATATTTCATCGTTAGGCCAAATAAACTAAAATTAAAACATTAAATTTAATTGATCTGCATTTGCCATAGCAATAATTTAAAATTCTTGCTTGCAGCTACTGACAACATTAAAAAATCCTGAAATTCCTAGAAGCCTACACTCCGTACACTCACTTTTCCTCAAACGCAACACAAATTGGAATTGGTTGGTAATGAAAACATTAAAATCGATTAATCTCTGCTTTGTGGCAAAAACAAATGACAAACAAAACTCTATAAACGCACACACAAGACAAGTTAAAGAATTAATTCAAGGTTACATTTATTAATATTTATCAAATTATTATTTTCATTTTTTTCAAAATCTTAAAACCATGAACATCAAAACAAATTTTTCAAGCCCAAGTTCTAGGCAACATTAAATGATCAAGCCGGGACTGCAACACACATGAATTACTTCTAGCAAAAGAGGTGCCAACTACTAAATGATCCTGCAAAGTCTTTAACAACAAAGAATTCTCGTTGCAAGATGATGCAATAAACGACATCATCAACAGCGTCACTATGTAAAAACTATGGAAGATTTTAGCCTGTTGCATTAAAAAAACAAAAACAAAAAAAAAAGACATGTTAACGAAAAAAAATGTCAGACCGCCCTTTAGGGACAGATTAGCGATTAATCTCTGGCACCCAACATTATTTATAAAGGAAACAAAACTTGCAAGCATTTTAAGTTTTGAGGAAGAACTAAATGAAAACAGAAAAAATTGTGCAAGAAAAAAATCATATAGATATTCCTTAAGACATTTACAATGCTTAATCAATGTTTTGGAGAATGATAACTTTTTAACTGCAAACATGGCACTATTCCATGCGATGATTACTCATATGACCAAATGTTGTTAAAATAAAAAAAATAACTAAAAGCACCCTACAGTAATCCAGTTGTAAGCTTTTGTAAAAATTATCCGAATTTTTAATAGTTTATATGCAGCATCAGGTTATTAAGTATTACTTCTTCGGATATCTTAAAATCCATTTAAAAAAAGGTTGCATCAACGTCTCTTATAGCATCTTCAGATCATTAAACATTTTTGAAAGCTCATATAAAATTATTTTTTAAATAAATTCTACCCGTAGGCCGCACAGTGATACGTTCGTGGCAATAAATAGAAAAGCTTTGCTAGAATACAGAGTTTTATATTAAGCAAAATAAAATTTTTAAAAATATCTGATCAAGTTTGATAAAAATATAGAAGCATTTTTAAATTCCGCTTTTCCTTGACAGTTTTTCAAAAACAAAGCAAATTTAAGCTGGAAAAAAGAGAAAATGTACAAATTAATTATTTATCGTTTCTTGAGTTCATATGATCTCTATAATATGAATAATAAAATTATCAAATCTAGATATTTCTGCTTTTTCATAAAGAATTTTGTATGATATATATTTTATGTAGTTACTTTTCTTTGATCTGTATAATGAAGTGCAACACCTGAAACATTTCCTTTCATATATTCGTATCTTCTTCATAAACGAAGGACATACGTTAAACCATATTGGCAACCGTCTTATTAATACTTGCTACATAATAATTTTAACCCTTGTTTGTATATATTTAGAAAAAACTAATTTCTTTTACATAAAAATGATTTCTAGCTTTTATAAGTTGTTGTTCTTCGTGATTATTAAAGTACAGAAATTTATCTAAATATATGGCTAGTAATTTAACAGTCTGTTTTACAGGAATGTTTGTGTTATTAGTTGATGTAATACCAAACAACTTCCAATTTTTTCTTATATTGTTGTTACATTTGCCTACTGGTGGTCTAAAAAGGACACAATCGCATTTGTTTAAATGGAGCTTCATATGCCAATCTATGGAATAGTTTTCTATTAGGCCAAACTTATTTTGCAAACCATCATTTATATTGTCAACTTTAGTGTCAGCGTGTTATATGGTAATATCATCTGCGAAAGCTATAGTATTTTCCATTTTCTCTAGTAAATCAAATGTAAACAAATTAAATTATACCGGGGAGTTAACGGTGCCCTGTTGTAATCGATTAACAATGGTAAAATTCCCGGATCCAGATGTTTCTCTACTATTAACAGAAAATGTCCTATTGTATTATATTTCAATTTGTATTGTAAATTATCTTTTTAAATATTTGTTTTAAATAATGATAATCTTTATAAAATTACAACTAATAAAGCACTAGCATTAGATTTATCGCATACACGTGTCGTTTCACGCTGGCACCTAAGGATATAGGTTCGAAAATCACAAATGCTATACAGGACATGCCATCAAATGATGATGTCATAAAACTGCTTAAGGTATCAAGTAAAGTAAAATGTTTTTTATGATCCAGACATCGGCTGCAAAGAAATTGTGGAAATATTAAAGCAAACTGAAAAGTGTACACACAAAAAAAAAGACTGTAATGCCAAGATAATTTGATTTTGATTCAAATAGAATTTACATTCGGATTGTGCCCAACAACATTTTGCATTTGTACGAACAAATCTGTTTCTGTTGTCCCAAAGTGTAAATTCATTTTTGAGGCAAAGTTAAATATGTTGCCTAAAATGTCATATTTGTTGCCCCGACGGTTCAGTTGCTGTTGTCGCAACTGCAAAAATTGTTGCCTCAACAGTTCAATATACTTTGCCTCAATTGAAAAAATTGTTGCCTCAACAGCTCAATATACTTTTGCCGCAAATGCAGAAATTGTTCAATATACTTTCATCGCAAATGCAGAAATTGTTGCCTCAACAGTTCAATATACTTTTGTCGCAAATGTAAATATTGGTAAGGTATATAATATAAATGAAAACAACATTTTAAGTTTGAGAATTTTTATTTTAAAATCGTGCAATCTTAAGACTATTGTTCAAAACATTTATTTTTCGGGGTTTTGAACTTAAAAATAATTCAATTTTTTTTAAATAATATGCATTCATTTCTTGCAATATAACAAAGCCTTGAAATTTTTCAAAAAATTCAGTTTTTACTTCCTGAAGTATTAAGTATATTTCATTTTCCATTTTATAAAATATATTTAGGATAATTGCTTTAACATTTCTAAAGTGTAAAAATTCTCCTTTTGTAAAAACAATTCCTTTAAAAATAATTTTTTGAATTTCAAAGCCAGTGGTTAAATCTGTACATAAATTTTTGTAAAAAGTAAGTTTTGTCAAATCAATAGTTTTAGTTCTTTTAAACTCAAAGTCATCTTTAAAAAAAGTTTTTTCAACTAAATGTAGCGAAAAATTAAGGCAATGTTTTACACACAATGTATATGGTATATTCTTACGAGATCCGATAATATGGGTATACTGTTTGAAAGCAGCGTGCTTTCCTTCAAATCTGAAGCACCAGAGATGCTTAAGAGGACCTATCTTTTTTATGGTTGTGGGGTAGTGAGTAAGAAAATGATATTTTGGTTTCAATTCTTCCTCAAATATTGTTACAAACGATTTGTTATGTTCGAAAATCAAATCTTGTAATAATTTTAAAATGTCATTATCAAATTCATCTAATAAAATTAGATGAACAATTTTTATGAAATTAATAAGAAACTTATATACTTTGTCGTTTTCATCTACCAAATCGCCAATTAAAAGTAAAATAGTTTCTAAAAATAGTTTCATTTGGGCGGCATTCATTTTAATATTAACATTTTTGATTTGAGTTTTTGTTATGGGAGAACTTATATTCTGCAAATCTGTAGACCCGTAATCAAATAACTGTTTTCGACAATTAAAAGCATCTAATGTAAAAATTTGTTTAACATATATAAAATAATTTAAAATTTTTGGAATATTATATTTTGCCTTATTTTCATATGTATGTATTATGCTTTGGAAATATGTAAGAGTCTTTAAAGATTTTTAATATAGTGCATAGTTTATGTATAGTAACTTTTGTTACAAGCGTGCTAAAAGTTCATAAGAATTTACAAATAAATAAACAAATTAACCCTACGTACCTTATTTTGATTCCGCCACTTTTGCAATTCATGGCGAAAAATGATTTTTTCTCCGATAAACCCCCTTCCTAATTTTGAGAATACTTCATCGATGTCTTTTGAATGCATAATTTTCAATATATCGACTTTGTTGATGCCGCATTCTATGAATGTAGAAATTGTTTCTATTGAAACATTCATTGTTAAAAGCAATGCAACCACTTCATTTGATAAATCAACCGTACAAATTGTTTCTTCAAAAATATCTTCCGACATTGTTGTTTGTTTATTTCCAAAACTTTAATTTTTATTTTTATTATTTTAAAACTTAAATTTCACTTTTTTCACTCCTTTCACACCGACAAACTACTTAATACTGATCGCAATGATAATAAAGTGCCAATCAATGACTGGTCATGTCATTGCCAAATGCAAATTTTTTTACCACAACAGTAATATTATTTGATTCAAAAATAAAATATTTTATGGCAACAATAATAGTAATTTCCTGCAAATGCAAATCATTTACGTCAACAGCAATTTTCAATGTGCCGTTATTTCAGAGGAAAACCTTTAACGACAAAAATTATTCTATTTGCAACAAATAATTTTGCTGTTAAAAAACTTCAAATACTTTCATGTTGTTGCGGTGAAAAAAATATTGTTGAAAAATTTCTTGCGACAACAGGTTTTCATTTACTCCAACAAGTTTTTATTCAGCCTAAAAGCAAAATCATCAAATGCTAAAATTATTTGCCATCACAATATTTATTTTTTTGTGTGTACTATGAGTATCTTTCCCTTGAGGAGGCAATTTATTTGTATGCCACTACATATGGTGAAAACAAAACGAAATGTCTTCCAATTACGAGATAGTTAATGGTGACGACAATAATGGTGCTTCTTCTACAATATCTGTTGAAATTACCCATTTTATTGATTTCAATATCGGCAGTTCAGATGCGGAACGTCAATTTTGGTGATGTTAGCAAAAGTGGGGAGATTGATTGGGTAAAGCGCGGATGAGCTTTACGAACTTGAAGTATTTTTGCGATTTTATGAACTACGTCAAGTTAAATCCGCATGTAGCAATATTATGGTCTCACTAATGGAATCCATTTCAACTCATGATAAACAGTCTATATGTAAAATGCTTAAAAAAAGTTGGCGAAATTCTTAAGAAGATTGGTTGTGAAGAATCACGGCACCTATTCCAATTGAAATATGCTGAATTATTAACTTACAAATTTTTAAAAAAAGGCTAAAGCTACTACAAAGCAAGTATTAAAAGATCGTGCTGCTGAATTAAGAATACAACGTTTTGCTTTAATTTGGGTTCAAGTTTTTTTTCATTTGCTTTTAAAATTAACAAATTAATACTTTTATAAATTAATAATGTTCGCAAATACACACCAATAATCTTTTATTACAAATTATTCAAAATCTAATATAAAATTAAGTTCCGGTGCTGATTGTAAATTGCAAGGCGAATTCTGCTTTGTGCATACTTTTAGCATCTGCAAATAAAATGTCCGTTCCCAATTTTTTTTAAACACACTTGAAAACTTTCTTTATTAAAAGTTTTATTTATATAAAAATGTAAACAAATTTTGACAGAACGGAATGGAAAACCGGAGGCGAAAAAAAACGAATCACCTGTGCTCTTGCAATTACCTGTTATGTATTCGCCTTGTATATAGGTATACTTTTAAGTTGTTTTAGCCTTAGTATAAGAGAAAACTCACCCGAAATGAGTATCAATCGGGAAAAAGATAGTTTTAAATTAAAAATTTTTATGTAGAGATTTTCAGGTGGCGAAGGGCAAAAATGTTTATTTTAAAATTTGTTATTAGGATCCTGTTAAGGTGTTGTCACAAGAAAAAAGACGCCGTAATTAAAAAAAAGTTAGAAAAACCTAATTAAAAAAGTGAATTTTGTGAGTATTATAAATAGTGACATTAAAAGTAAGAGAAAGAAAAAAATTAATATTTTTAAATTTATATTTTTAATTTTGTTAATACTAAGGTGCTTTTTAAGTATATGAAAGAGAGAAAGCTTGCCAAAACTAGGTAACAATCGAGAAAACTCCATTTTTATATTTTAAATCGAACCTCTTATATTTACTCAGTATCTAATTTTCTTCATGCAAAATGTTGTTATTTAAAAAACTTAAGCTTCTGCACCAAATTAAAAAAAAAATCTTTTAATAAATGTTAGCACTAATATCCTTTTTAATAAAGTAAATATACGACAGCTACAAGTATTCATGCTCCAATTAAAAAAAAATAACTTATGTCCTGACTCAAATACTAGATTTTGAATGTTTCTCAACAAAATTGTGCGAAGTTCAGTTTACAAAAATAAAAAAACTGAGTGTCATAGAAAGAACTTTGAAAAAGTTTTAACATTTTCATACAATATTGTAAAAACAAATTCCAATAAATTAATCTAATTTCGTAACTATAAAGTATCTCCTCTAATTTTTCCACTTCCTATATGAAAACAAATAACTATATGCTCGTATTATAGTAGCGAGTATTGGCAAAAGAAAAGGAAAATCATATGTGATGAAAACAACTTAATTTTTGTGTTATTTAACGACATATCTGAGTTACAAGTATCGAACATATGTCTCTAGATCACAACTTATGATACTGTAAGATGATGATTAAATGATAATTATAATTATGCGTCTAGAAAGCTGCTTGTATATGACAATTTTACGCCGTACGTATGTGTTTCAATAGTAACTCAGATCGCAATTTCTTCGTAAGTGATCAAGGTATTGAAGATGTTAAGTCCTTCTGCTACCTGGGCAGTACGATCGACACAACTGGTGGCTCAGCAGCATATATATCCGGTCGCATAAATAAAGCAAGGAGAGCATTTGCCCAGTTAAACCGGGTTTTGAAATTTCATAATATCTCGAAACAAAACAAAATCAAATAATTCAATACCAACATAAAATCCACTCTGTTATATGGATGCGAGACCTGGAACATGGCTCCACGTGATTTGCAGTGCCTTCAGGTAATTCCCAACAATTGCCTCCGCAAAATCTTACAGATTTTCTGGCCTAAAACAACGTCCAATAACCAACTCTGGATGGAGGCAAACCAGCAGCCTATTAGAACGGAAATAAGTAAGCGGAAATGGCGTTGGATAGGTCGCACCCTTCGTAAATCAGATGATCAAATTGCCAACAAATGCTAAATTGAAACCCGCAAGAAAGCAGACAAGTCGGGAGACCGGTGCATACATGGAAGCGGCAACTGACAAGATAATTTTCGAGATTGCGTAAGAAGTGGATCGAAGTCAAGCATCGACCCTGAAGATCGAGATTATTGGAACCACCTTGCTATGGCCCTATGCTCGCTCGAGGAGTGAAATGATCAAATATATATGTTTTGTGTCTATTTTGTTAAATTTCTTTTAAAATAGGAACGTATTTAAAACAAGCAATAATCAAAAGCTTTATTAAAAATTCGAAGTAATATTTTTTTAAAAAAGGAAAAACACCTAAACAAGGTGTTGAACAATAGAGTTCTCAGAATTGTAACTAAATTATACTTATCTATGAAAGAAGATATTTATTTGTTAAAAGCCTTTACAACTTAAGGCTAAGCCAAAAGCTTTATAAAAAATCTCATCATAATAACGCAATAAAAAAACAAAAAAGCTAAAAAATACTCAACTTTTCCAAACACCCAAATACAATCAATGTATGGTGCTCGTAACTGTCATATTTGCCAAATGCAATCAACGTTCAGCTTAGTTTTTATATTAAGAATCTACTTCTTTTTTCACCCATCATCTTTTGTTTTAACAAAGACATTTTTAAAAAAACCTAGCCCTTTCATAAGGAGACTCTTAAAGCCGACATTAAAGTAATATGTGTCAATTTATTATGACTAGAAAGGGGCGTATTTGTACATTGTTTTTTGCCTGCTGACTAAAAGAATCCAAACGCTGCAAACTTTTAAAATGAATATGAAATTGCTGGTGATGCATCGTTATGTTGAAATTGCAGAATTTTCATTATTAAACCGGTGGGCAAATAATGCCGGCCATTCATATGATTGTGTATGAAATAAATTATCAAATACAAATTTTTATTTTTCTTTCAGCAAATTGAAGTTGCTTTTGCTAAATGAAATTTCCTAATAATATAATTTAATAACAATTATTTGATAAGAAATTTATTTCTTTTGTAGTATGGGAACAGTTCATTTCGAAATTTTCATATAACATGGCCAACAATTAATTTAGTAGATAAAAATTCAACATTCTATGTCAAACAGGTGAAATCATTTTGGTGTCTCTATATCTGCATATGTTTACTATTTTTCTCTGCAATAAAACTTAAACAAAACGAAACTACTAAAACTACGAATTTTAATGGTCCTATTTCCGCTTGTACATGATGCAGTTTAAACGAAACATTTTAATAGCAATTGAGCAAAATGTGTGCAAAAGTAAAAAATTTAACATTTTTGGATGATGTCGATTGTTGGCAATTTTTATTTGCATAAGTTGCTTCATGCACTCTGAGAAAGACACGATTGCAATATAGTTCTGAACACTATTTTATACTTTATTATTTTTGTTTAGATTAAGCTAGGTTAGGTTAATTGGGTATATACCATTGCCGTTCCTCCTCAATAGTTTTTCTGGCAGGGTTCCCGATATTCCAGTAGCCAGTCAGCACTGCCACTATTATCTCATCCGACCGTTCTGAAAATTAAGATCACGAGTTCTGCTCAGGTCGTTTTTCCATCTGTATTGAGCATGTCGATACGATTCGCGTTGAATCAAAAACTTGATTCATGTAGAGAAATGTAATTGAAGGGTCTGATCATAGAGTTATTCATTGCCACTCTCTCTATAGCAATACCATGCGCAATACAGTTACCCGAACAGTCAGCGTGCCCTGGAGTGCAAATTAGTTTTACCCCGAATGTTTCGCTATTCCGTCAATAGACACTCACCATTCGACATCCAGGAGAGATGCAGATGTAGATGCAGATGGCCGCTTGCTTTCGGTAAACATATAGATATCCTCTAAAAAAAAACCTTGGACCTATCCGTCGAGAGGGAGAGTGTAGCCCACAATTCCCTAGTGGGAACGAGTACGTGAAAGAGTGCACAAAAACAAGGTTTTGGTGTACAATAATCAACGTTGTCATGGATACTTTGATGTTGTCTGAGAATGCTACCATGCCCATAGTCAATTCTAATCTATGGACATGTACCATTTAATCTGATTGCAAATAATGTATAAGAACGAGCTCAGCTTCAGGCAAGTCATAACATCCAGCATTCTTCAGATGTGCATTAGTATGCCATAGTATTTGTTGTTGTTGAACTGTTTAAGTGACGAAGGCAAAGCTTTTTACTTTGTATGTCCTACTTAAAAGTACCCATTCACTTTTTACTGGATTGACACCAAGTCCGCAACTGACACTCCAGTTGCCAATAAGAGCCTGTGCGGATACGAGACACTAAGATATTGTGTTCAAGTTTTTGCCAGAGGCCAATACGGTAACGTCAGCAGCGTAAGTAACAGTCTCAAACATTTTACGCTCAAGACTAAGCAATGTGTATATAGGAGTGGTGACAGAACCCCTCCCTGAGGTATGCCTCCATTGACTGCAGTGTACGCAGACGCATTCTCAATCGAGGCATATATGACCCTTTTCTCTAGCAGATTTTTCACAAAACGACAAATGTTAAAGTCGATATCGGAATTGGGTTTTTCGTAATCGAAAGCCCCCCCAATATCCAGCATAGTGAATTCCTTGTGAGTCAAAGACTGTAACATCCTACAGACTTGCCTTTAGTGTAGGCATGATGCGATGAAGAGAGAAGTTTCATAAGAATGTTCATTCTCAAGTGGTTAATAAAATCGGTTTGCAGTGTTTTGAGCAAAAAAATACTAGACTAATTGGCCTAAAATTCTTGGATTTAGTGTTTGATGTATTATAGCCTTAGAGATAAACTTTACACATGGTCCAGAACATTGCTGCATATGATTCTTCAAACACTCCCATTGTACAACCATATCCGCATTTCTCTGGAAATCGGCGAGAATTATTCCGTGCGGGCAAGAGGATTTGAACTGATCGAAACTGCTGATCGCACATCTCTTAGTCTTTCATCATCCGCAGATATAAGGTGTGTATCTGGGAACAACAAGTCCTGTTTTAATCTACTGTAAGCATTAAATACAATAAACATTGTCATGCTTACGAATACTCATTGCGTAATTCCATTAACAAAAATTGCATCACTGATACATTTCACAACATAATATTTTTCAAAACTCTCTACCACAACAATAATATATTATCAATAACCATACGTAGTTTTGTAGTTAGTTTACGTGTTTACGTGAAATCAAATTATGATTATAAACAAAGGAATTATGTTTTTATCAAAAACTTTAGTTCTCTTTAAATTGGTCGACTAGTTTTTTTATCGGATTTTAAGCCGCGCTTTTCTGTTTTATGGCAAACGGTATTTTTCAATGTTGACTTTCCGAATGTCGAATAGTCCGGATTTTCTCCAAAAAAAATCTGCTCTTTTAAATATTTTGCGATTCGTAAATTTGAAAATGATTTTATTTTTCCAAAACTTCCACAATATGCTCTCCGTTGACTTATCCACTGTAGACAATTTGTAATTTTTTGACTATGGCAACTTTTACTAAAAACATCTGTCTCAACTATTTCTGTCAGAGTTGGCTTTGTTTTTTTCTCCATAATGCTAAAATTACAAGTATCGATTTTTTCTTTGAAAGTTCAGTTTTTTTTAATAATGAAAATACTCCAACTTAATGGACACATTTTTCTAAAGCACGAGCCGTACATAATTGATATGGGAAATAAGAACAAGGTTCTTTTTTCGAATCTCTGTTTCGGGAATCAGTAGAATAGTCGATTGCACGAATTCTCTGCTTTATTTGTCCCGCTTTCTGCCGGTTCTACCTTTAACTTCGTCTGTATCCGTTTTGATGTAATAAAATAAATAATAAGTTTCTAATGTACTATAAAAAAAACTAAAAACAAAATATCAATTTCTAATTAAAGAAAAACAGAAATGTAGTTAAAAAAATTATAAAAATTAGAGACCGGAAATTATAAGTTATAAGTTTTATGAAAATACTTTAATTTAAAATTATTATTTTATAATTTCAATACATTCCTTAAAAAATTAAAATTATTGTTGTTTTTTTATTTTATCAGTCAAATATGGAAATTATTTTTGAACAAAAAATCTTTTCATAGGGATTAAAGAAGACTTTTTTATAATCAAAATTTAAAATGGAATACCAATAATTGCTTTATTAAATGTAATTCGAATATAACAACTTCACTAAGGGTGTTTTAGTTCTAAAATTAAAACAACAATTAATTTAAGGCTTTTTATTTTTTTGTCTTCAGCTTAAAATTCCAATTTTACCAGAACGAAAGTTTAGTCATTTAATGTGAACGTTCTTCACGTAAGTTTATAAAAAAAGCAATCAGTTGCAATGTTTCATCACTTATCTACAACGAAATTTAAATCCGTTTCAATTTTGATTTCGTTATTAACAATTTTGTGCATTTTAGTGATTTGGAAGCAGTTTCGAAAATTTTTTACGATTTTTGTGCATTTTTGAAAGTTTTGTGACCGTGATTTTTTGTATTTTGGGTTTCTACAGATTTTTTGATTTTGAGAAATTTTTTTATACTTTTTTGCAATTATTTATATATTTTTTTAGATCACGGTTGCCTCAATCACATTTTTTCTTTGCGTGTGTTTACATGAGTTTATCTTTTAAAGCAATTCAAACGAAGTATCTATTTTTATGGTTATAGTTTCGACTTGTTTTGGCTTGATATGCGTAAGATGATAATGATGACATTAGAATTTCAGTTAAATGGTCTCAAAAAGTACCACAACTAGACAGTACTTAATATGCAGTAAAACGAGATTAGAAAACTTTATTACATATGAGTATTTTTTTCGGTTTTTGTTAATACCCAAACATTCTAATTTTAAAGAATGCCACATCCAGATTTATTTTTAAGCCAAAAGTTTGCTATTTTAAAAATTTTGAAAAAGAAAATATTATTATGGTCTTTAAGCAACGAAAGCTGAAAATTTGCCTTTGACATATTCGAATTTCGAAATTGAATGTTGGCCACATGAAAAGTTAAAAAACTATATAAAATAATTTTTACTATTAGTACCTACAATTCAATTACATCCCAGGTATTTATGTTTTTCACACTTAATAACAAACGTAAATTATTTTATATAAAATTTAAAGCATTTCAAACAATTTTTAAATAAAAAAATTTTAATTAATTACATCTCTTCTTTAGGTCACTAATTATATTTCGGGAGCTTTTTGTAAACCCATGTATCTCAACATAATGTTGTTGCTTTGAATTTGCTGAATTTCACATACAAAATAAAATGATTTATATTTAAGCTTTAATGTAATTTTAAAAGTTTAAATTTTAATAAACCCCCAGTTTTATGATTTTACTTGTATTAGTTTTATATTTTTATGCTTCAGTCATATATTGACAGAAACATTTATAACAAAGTTTTTGTACCACTCATAAATTTTTCAAGCCATTTTCAATGTTATTTTATGATCTATTATATAGCCCTCTTAATTATGATCATAAAATACAAACTCTTAATTTATGAGAGATTTTTATACATTAAAAAAATATATAATAAAAATGTATATTAAAGCAATATTTAAAAACATACAAAATAGGCTGACAACATAAAACATAAATTGATAAGTTTTGATGTTGATTTGAATAAGCACATACATATAAACCCATACATGCACTTCTCTGCAAAGCTTTCCCTAAAAAGTTATTTTTCTTATACGAATGTTTATACATTTACCATAACAATTACTCCTCCAACCATTTTTATTTGATACAAGATCTTAAAATCGCCCAACAAATACTTGATTTAGGGAAAAATATCTTTAACCTTAAGTTGCCACTTTACATACAAATCAAACAACAAATACG
Organism: Gymnocheta viridis; assembly: GCA_956483585.1. NCBI lineage: Eukaryota > Metazoa > Arthropoda > Insecta > Diptera > Tachinidae > Gymnocheta > Gymnocheta viridis. Next base: position 103,401,796 of record OY101441.1, on the reverse strand, counting down.
GCTACGATGGCCATAAATTCAAGATGCGACCACAAGATTTATGACCGTAACTAATATGAAATTTTCAACACAGCGTTTGAAAAGCAAAGTATGTATATAAAAAAATAAAATAAAATACAGAAGAATGGCATAACAAACAAAAATAACTTAGTAAATATTTGAAGCACAAAGAGACTAGAGGGAGGCATCTAAAAATTATAGGTTCACTTCAGTTTACAGTCTAAAGTTTTGGTTACTTTTGAGGGTTTTTATTGGAAAAGTTCAGTTCAATGTTAAGAGGTTTCGTTCGTTCATTCGAAAAATATTTTTCATTATTTTTTTATTATTAACGTTGTAAAGATACAAAATTTGTAAAATGATGCAAAAAGAAGCAAGAAGTTTGGTAAGAAATATAATTGAATGAAATGAAGAGACGAATTCAAAAAACTGTCTAACTTTTTTAAATTCCTTTCAAGATCTGGAATACATTACTTAACTTTTAAAGTATTGTTAGTAAAAAAAATGCCTCAACTACATAAATAAAATTTTACAATTTAAATTAAAGATCTTGAAGTCAATTTTGTTGTAAAAAACATCAAGCAAATTTAATATCAATATTCCGGTTTTCCATTGTGTGTAGTCTTAAGGATAACAAATAAAACGGTTACAAACTGTATGATATTTAATAAAACAATACAACACAATTTAATTATTATATTATTCTTCTACCGTTTTTTTCGGTTGAAAATTAAATAGCAATTGTTTTAATTTTTTTTTTAAAAATAAGAATATAAATATCTTCTAAAGTTTAAATTTATTCCGAAACTACTTGTCAATGTCACATCAAGGCAACGCCAAAAAATAAAAGCTCTTCTCCAGTCGCTGCCGCTAACTATTTACTACCATTAACTTCGTCTTACTGTTCTGTAAGTTCTAGAATATAGCAAAATAATGTTAACAGTAGTCAATATTTGTCGACAGGGAGTAGATTAGAATTTATGTTTTGGTGTTATCTAGATGTGACGTTGACAAATAGTTACGGAATAAGGGGGAATAATAATGTATTATTCTTTTCTGTAACCTATTTTTTCCTGATATATCAAATGTCTATAATTCTATGCTAAACTATCTAGAGTCTACTTTTAGGTTTATTTGGTTTTATACCTGCATAAATAAACCTTATCACAGTATTTTTTTAAAACTATTTCAATTATTCTTTTATGTTATTTTACTAAAGAATCTGTGCCTTACATGCTATCTCATATCTATTAGTTACAAGAATATCACATTTTTCCAATTTTTCCGAGACTTTCAATTTTGAGCTTCAATAACGCCATTTTTCAAATTATTTATATTCTGTCTATCAAATCATATACTTTTATAATAAGAAATTCATTACTAACAAACATTTTCCTAATAACCCCTGTATTCCTTCTGTGGATTCGAGTAACACCAATAGTCAGTATTATAATTTATACGATTCTTCGCCATACTCTTGATGTCGGCTTTCAATATTAATCTATCAATAATGTATTATCATTCCTAATTATATATCTTATAATTCTCCCCTCACAATGTCAGCTATAATAAGAGATGCCGAAGTTTCCATATTAAGTCCTTTTTCCTTAAACTGTAATGCATTTTTAATGTTATATTTAGAATCTTTAGTTGTATGTTGAAAACTCATTAACTAAGTTCATTGGAATTTGAATCAATAAATGAACAATCTTAATGGAATATTATCTCTGGATATTCGGACCTATAATCTTGATGTAGTAGCTATATTTCTTTTAAAATCTTTTCTCTCTGAAAATGTAATAATTTTCAATTTTAATAATGTTCTACAATTTCTTAAAAATACATTCTATCACTCTTTCAATCTGTAAGAAAACGAGTTAAACATCAGATCAAAAACACATTGTACGTTTAAAACTGCGTTCAGATTTTTGAAACGAATCACATCGATTTCTTCGTAATATACAGTTAGAAAACCTCTATCATCATGCCATCACATAATATAAGGCAATGAATAAGCCTGATGTATTCCATACTGTTTATTTTAATCCAAAACATACTTTTCTTTAGATATACTTTTAACTAAATATTTAATTATTCATCTTGAAGGGAATATAATATATACCCGTTCCATATTATTCGCCTCCATGTGAATTGCGTGACTCTGTTCTGTAGAGAATTGAAAAAAATAATTTATATATTCGAATAAATCGAAGGCAAGTTTTTAATGGCCGTTTATTGGGTTTTTTAACCGAAAATAATTTTCCAGTTTGATGGAAAAGTAATGTGTCAAAATGTAAATAAGCATATGAAGTACGTATGTTTCACAACTAATATTTTATCACTTTAACTTATTACTATAAAAAGCAGTTGTTATTAGAGACAGTATCTTGAATATGTAAAAATAAATAAATAGCACATTCTTTCACCAGAAGCTGAATCTAGGATAAATTCATGCTCTAATATTGCTCCACTTAAAGCAATGGAGTAATGCAGACGTTATGTGGTTGGTTTGCAAAAGTCTTTTGTGCTTATATAAGGCTTTACTAAGTTTTTGCTTAACACGTATGAATAATATGAACGAGTAATACATAATACAATACGAGTAGTTATACATACATACTGTTCTTATGTATGTATTACATATTGGTAACAAGTATTGAAAATACAGTTTACGCTTACGTATAAGCTAATTAAGCTTAAGTTGCATAAAATTAGTACGGGTAAAGCGGGTAAATTTTTAAAAGCCTTTGGATTTGATAAAAAAACATACACAATTTATAGAAATGTATGATCTCTTTCATAGAGTCGATAGAACGATCTATATAATTCATTGTTTAAAGAAGATTTCATTAAAATTTTGACCGCGGGAATGCCGCAAATGGTTCAAAATTCAATATTTCTTCAAGATTTCAGTGCTTTCAGAGCCTTAACATAGCCTCTCAAAAAGTAATCTAAAAGCATTAAATCGCTCGATTAAGGCGGCTAATTAACCGTTTCAAAACATGAAATAAGCTATTTGGAGCAAAATTTAGTTACAAGATTCCGAATAGCCGCCTCAGAAGGCCGCCCAAACTGACCATAAAATGGAAGAACTGTGCGATGCACTTTCTTAACCGAGCAATAATTTTGATAATAAAATTAAATAATCTGCAAGCGTTGTTGGTTTGTAAGTCGATTAATGGTTAAATTATAAACCAACCTAAAGATGTTTAACAGTAACATGTTACACGAAAACAGTTGAGGTGCCAAAAACTGTGTTGACAGAGAGAAAGTTGCTAAAAAATCACCTTTTACTTTTAAACAACATACATATAGCTCAACTATTCTCACTTTTAAACTGAACAATATTGCTAACAAAGGATAATGCACTTAGTTTTCGGTTTCGCAATTGAATTTTTGCAGAATATTGTATCTCCTCTAAGTATCTCTTACATATTGTGCAATGTAAAAATGCTTCAATTATATTGCGAATTCGCAAGACCTATAGGTAACTTTCGCAATAGAACAAGGAGCGATAAACAATGAATTTAGTTTTTATATTATTTATCTGATACATCGTGCTTATCGTCGCAATTTCAATGCGCGGAGTGGATCCTTAGTGTCAAAAATATATCGGCTGATTGCCACTTTTAGTCAACACCAAAGACGTTTAGCAGAACTTGTAGGCTGTTTCATTTTAAATTTCTTTACTTTTGCTTTTCTAATTTATTTTTACAGACCTTAGGTAAATAAAAATTTCATGCAAAAAGCTATAAAACATTTACACCATAACGTTAATTTTGCGCCACCTTGTACAAATTATATATAAGTAAAATAAATAGCTCATTCGTATGTGTGTATAATATAAATTACAAATTAAATTTCTATTACGTATGAGCTATATAAATTACTCATGCGTAGTAGAAAAATAATTAATTTAACTTTTTTAATTCCACCATAATATAATAGCTATAGCTTGTCAAAGAAATATTTGGGTAAGCATCCCTGATGATATGTGCCTTAGCAACAGTGAAATGTGTATAGGAACTAGCTACCTTTACCCCTCCATAGTCAATTTCAATGTATTTTTAAGTAATATATGGGCCAATTAGTGCATATAAAGTGCATCTAGAACAATAATTAAAGAAATTGAAAACAAATCCCATAAAATTTACACTCATTTTATCATGTTAATAACTTGACACTAAAAAAGCATAGTACATAGTACGGGCTTTTAATTTGTGAAGTCTTCTTTTGTCGCATATTTTCTTCTTTGTATGTTAAAAATATTTTGGTATTTTATATTTTTTTAAATAGCATCTTCAGCGATATATAAAGAATTTTTATGTGGTTTTTCCTAAAAGTATTAAATAAACCCTTATATACAGCTTTAGTGATTTTCTAACACTTTTTTCAATAGTAGAAATATTTTCGAGATTTTTTTCAAAGATTATTTTTAATATTTAGAAAAATAACAGGATAAAAAAAGTCATACTTCGGCGATATCTCATTGATATATGTATGTTATGAAGTTGGAGACTTATAGTAATAAACTGAATAAGTATAGGTCAATAACTTATATGTGGGCTTGGGTGCCATTATTTTAATTTCGTGTGACATTTTTGAAATAACTCTCTTTATAATAATTATCAAGAATATATTTATAATGGTGAACTTTTGTAAGCCCGTTTAGAAGCATATTTTTGAATTTTTTTAAGCATATTATAAAATTTTCATTACAAATTATTGAATAGAAAACTAGCATACTTCTGGGTTTCTCACTGTAAGAGCGTCTATTTGAGTTCGACAATATTTACGCAATAGGGAAGGCTTATGATAGAAGGCAGAAAATGAAAAAAAATTATTCAGAAGAATATATCATTTATAACACATTAAATTCTGAATGGATAGGAATATATTTTATTCTGGAAAACTAACTACTACACGAATATAAAGCACCCATGTCCGCGAAATAAGCCTAGAGCTTTGCTGGCTCGAAGGATGACAAACAAGTTGGGGATGGCATTTTCACTTAGCATCTCTGCTTACTAGCATCAAATCAAAGTCTGTGCACTATTTATTAGAATGTAAAATTGTGTTGCCATGAATTTAGCTCTATACGAATGATAATTCTATGTGATTTTCCTACTGGCTGTGAGAAATTACATTTTCTATCTATCGGAAACATGGCGATGTCGATCGTCTTTGACTTATTGGAATACACACACATCCACAAGAAATACTTCAGATGTGTTAAAGCTCATGATTTTGAATTCAAATTTATGGGTCTACGTGAAATTATTTACTCATCAAATAATGTTTTAAGTAAATGAAAGCTGACTTCCAAAACGAGCTAATACAAAGTTTGTATACAGTTCAGCTACCGTACTTAAATCATGTATATATAATACAAAGTTCCGAAACAATGCAACCATGTGCTTAGTTTGTGTGATGCAATGAATTATATTTATTGTCAAGGCGAATTTTTAACAGGTGGTCTCGACAGTTCAACTGATTATTTTTTGCTCCTTGCATCTCATTGTATTTTGATCTGTTTTGTTTATAAATTTTCTAAAGATTATTTAGAACAAGATATTCTTTTTTTATTTTACATCAATGGTCAGTGAGTGAGCCGGCTTAAGAAAATCTAAAGAACCAGATATTTTCATTATCAACATCATTATTAACATCAACTAAATAAAAAAAATTATGGCCAAAATGATGTTTTCAGTTTGCTGGCTTCTTATAATGTTGCATATCTATTGTATTTAAAAATACATTTTGTATATGTTTGCCACATGAAATGCCTGATACATCAAAACAATGCAATGCTACTTCTATAACTTGTACATTCGGTACTATTCCTATGAGCCACCCAAAAATAACTGTTAAAAATCCAACACATTTTAATTAAATGTACAGACACAAAAGGATGCACACATACAGTTACATAAGGTCGACAAGAATAAAAGCTTAAAAGGAACAATAAATAAGGTAGAAAAATGAAAAGAAAAAAGATGTAAACCCGTCAAATTGCGATTACATATAAATGGCCGTGGAGATAAAAGCATTGCTGCTGCTTCCTGTGAAAGTATTTGTGGTCTTAGTAAAAGGAGTTTCTATAATAGAATGTAACTAATTAAGATTTTTTCGCGAATAAAACGTTAATATATTGTGTCAACCTTAACCTTTTTTTCTAAATGGTTTCCTGATTATCTTGCCATAAGCTGAGGTTTAAAAAAGAGTACATTTAAGTTTGGAAAGAAAAATATTGCTAATATTGTGAAACTGCTCTGATGTTTATTAAAAATATTTATGATTTTTTATTTAACTTTACATAGATTAAGGAATTAATTTAATAACTTAAAGAAGGACTTTGAGAAATAAAAAGTAATAATATAATATTCTGATTCTAAAAATGAAAAAAATAGCAAAGGGGTTACTCTCTATTGCGATGCGAAATCAATTTCAATTGGAAAATAGTTTTATTTTGTACTATTTTTCCTTCGCTTCGCATCGCTTGCTATTTATGGAGATGCTTCTCATTCGTCTATTATTGTGGTCTCTTCAATAATTGCGCTCCATATCATCTCTAGTAGCTGCTCCAATTTTTGTGATTTCTACTTGTTATCTCACAATTTTCGAACTGCTATTCTAATTGTTTGTTGAGCGTCCAGTGATCTCTAGTATTTTCTTTGTGTCTTCAGAATTGTAGAAAACTTTTGAAGCACGTTGATTGCAATAGGCGCTTTAAACACAAACAGGCATAATATAAAACACCGCATGGGAAAGAATTGGAGGGCTGTAATGACAAATTATTTTACTTTCTTGAAACTCTACTAACTATTCATTTAATTTTCTTATTTTTTATCAACTAAGTAATTTATTATATTGTGAAAAGAAACATTTCTATGTTCAAAGAATTACTCAACAAAAAAGAAAACAATAAGTATGTATGTTGTTTTGTCAGCAAAAATAATTTTGTACATTTGACAAAGTTAGCAATTGTCTTAAACAAAAGTTCTAAATAAAGAAAAAACTGTCTAAACAAGTTTAATTTGGCAAATAGATTTCATTTATAGCTAAATGAAAGACAAATTGAAAATACAAGTAGTTGTAATGAAATAAAATGTTTCGCAACTAATGTTTTGGGGAAATAAAGAAGAAAAAGGGAATAAACTTAAATATCTTTACATTTAAATGGACAAAATGTTGATAAAGGTAAAACAATTTTGCAAAACAAACACGCAGCGCAGAAATAATTTTAAGCTTTGTGGCCATAAGATAAGAGAAGGAATGTAAAGGAATTTTGTTTAGCTGTATTTGATTGTTTGAGAAAAACAGAAGTATTTTTATTTTTTTGAACATTTTGAATGTGGGCGAATAACAGGTGTATGAATCTTTTTTGCGTTTAATTTTTTCTCTTATATAACATAACTTAGACATTTCCTGCTTAAGCAATAAAATCAAATAATGTTTGTTGGTTTCCCTGTACCGCAGCACCAATAAAAGGTTAAAAAGCACGCGCCACTGATAATCTATGATAGACAGAGAGACAGACATTACTAACATTCTGCAAGTAGAAACGAGCTGTCTTGTAAATTTGTAAGACAGTTTTAACAAAGTGTGGCATTAAGTAAAAGGTTAAGGTAACATCAAGCTAAAAAACAACGAAAGGTAAAACATTTTCTAATAATTGTTAACGCATTACTGCGCTTTGCAAAGACTTCATGTTACGTTTAGTTTAACATTGTTAGTTTATGGTATGATTTGTAACAATAACTTCACTCTTTTTTTCTTTAGCTGCTTTTCTAACCTGTATAGCGCAACTCTACTCCACTCAATTTCACTCTAAATTTGTTGCCATACTAATTGGCGTTTTAGCTGAAAATATAGTTTTAAACTCTTACATATCCAGAATAGTTTTAAAAAATTGCACTCGTTTTTCGCCATACAGAAGGGTGAACAAAATTCGCTAAAGCTGAATATTGTAATATGTCTAGCAATTTCTTTATTTTTATTTTCCAGGATTCTCTATTTTCTTTTACAGGTATGAATCCTTTAATAAAATACATTAAATTCCTGATGTTCATTTGTTTGCTTTATATAAAAAATAAAAATAAAATACCAGAAAAGGGGGAAAAGGTGCTGACCAAATTAGAAGGAGTGCTAAGCTCAGTTAAACCATAAAACGAACTAAAATCTCACTTTTATTTTAACTCTTGGTATTTTATTTCGACTGTTTTGTAACTTTAAATTTTTTTGCTTCTTACTGTTTCGTGTTTTTTTTTATTTTGACGTTTATTGTTTTTAAAAAGAATGGAATAGTTAGTAAGGATACAAAAATTTAGTTCGTTCATATTTTTTTAGGAATACCTTTTTTTTCCAGCAGAAATTAAAGTCATTAGAGGGTGTTGGAAGTTTGTAGTTGAAAGTTACTGAGATGGACAGACAAGAAAAGGAAAATCTTCAGAAATAAAAAATATAAGCTACACAGACATTTATTAAAGGTCTTCGTTTCGACTGTACTTATCTCTGTGTAGTTGAGCTAAATTAATACTATTTCTAGAATGTTTGAATGTTCATTTGTATGTAAGCTTTGCTTAGCAAAAGAAAGTAAAAATTCTTTTTAATTTAACTTTACAGATTTTTATTACCTTTACGATTGTTAATACTTTCAACTGTTTTTGCTCTTTTTTGCCACAAATCTAAACCGCAGGTAGAGATTTGTAGTTAAAGAATTTTTTTATATATTTTTTCTTTAAGAAAACAAAAAGAAGGGTAAACAATGTCTTTTTTGGAAAATTTATGGTCGCTTTAAGTAAAACGCATAGTAAAGAAACAAAGAAAAAAGTGAACGCAAGTCATGTTTATTCCACTTTATGATATCAGCCAACCTACAGATAAATAATTACTTAATAACCTTGAAATTAAGTACAGTGGGCAAGAAAATATGGAGCATGGTTGAAGTTTCAGCTAAGCTTAAAATATTTGCATAAGCGATTAGTCTACGAGATGGTTAAAAATATTTCTGTATTAATTATATAACAAAGCTTTGCTAAAATAGTTGGTTTTGTTTAAAGTTAATTTGGAAAGAAATTACTTAAAATATATTTCTGTCAAGGTTGGTTAGGTTGGTTTACGTGGCTGCCCTCTACACGTAGGCATTAAAGTCGAATCTAGATTATTCCTTTTTAAAAGGACCACTAAAATCATCGGTGTCAATCTTCGAGTATGTCTAACCTTATCTAAGTATTTGGATACGGTGATTGATACCAGATCCAATCCGTCTCATTGAGATATCAGCCCAGGTCATTCCGCCCAATCTCTGATAAATCTGAAAGGTCTTCTGGTAAATGACTGCCTAAAAACTTGTGTCTCCAGAGATGCAAAGCTGGACATTCGCAAACAAAGTGGAAGATTGTCTCTTCTTTGATTTCTTCTCGAAAACTACGGTAGAACTATGCTTCTAGGCTGTCTACCGACCGTTCAGTGCCCCGTCACGGCTGCAACGAGTCTCGAGATGTCTCTGCGGTTTGTACTTGTTAATGGTATTGAACGTTGGCCAGATTTTCTTTGCCACCTTGCACGTGTCTATATTGCGCCATCTGCATTCAGCCTTATAGAGATAATTCTTGAAGATGCAGTTTCTAATAATGCCAAACGGCGTTGCTATAGTTTTCGCGTTTGAGGCACTCAGACAAGAGCCAGCCCTAACCAGCTCGTCCGCCTGTTCGTTACTTGAAAAATTAATGTGTGCTGGAACTCAGATGAGGGTGACATTAGCCTGACCACCCAGTCTAGTTAGCACACTCTTACACTGCCCAACTAGAACAGAGGAGGTGGTATGTAATCGTAGGTATAGAAGAGCTGTTGTCGACCAACATTCTGGCCGCTTTCATTATAGCCAGAATTTCGGGGTGAAAAACAGAGGCTTCGTTAGGGAGGCGGAAGAAATATTCTATACCCAGAGCGTCTGAAAAAACTCCAGAGCCCGCACCGCAGATCATTCTTGATCCATCATTGTATACTCTGACGTCACATGTTCTCACTATTGTGCTTCCCTTCCACTTCCGCCTGGATGGAATTAGAACTTTGAACGCTTTTTTAAAGTGCTGATGAGGTACCCTGTAATCAGTAGATTCTCTCAGTGTAGGTGGTAGTTGATCGAAGATTCTGGCATGACCATAAGACCATCCATATGCTGCTAATCTTGCCGCACTACTTGAAGATACCGTCAATACATGAAGGCCGATCGGAATAGGGTTTAGTATAGCAATCAGAGCCTACGAAGGACTATTACGTAAACATCCTGTTATCCCGACACATGCGGATCTCTGTATTCTGGAAAGTTGATCTACTACGTATTTCCGACTTGTGGCAGGCCACCATACTACAGAGCCGTAAGTCAGTATTGGATGCACGATTGCTGTATGCATCCATTTAAGCATGTTGGGGCCTAGGCACCATTTAGAGCCAAACATCCTACGACAGGAGTAAAAGCCAACCATTGCCTTTCTAACCCAGTGTTGAACATTCAGAATTTCTTTCAAATAGCTTTCATATTTTTATCGTTCTAAGATCTTTTTTATAAAAATAAAGTGAAATAAATAAAATGAAAAACACTATTTTCGTTAAATGGTTTTAGGAAAACTAATATTCTCAACAATTGGCGATTTTTTTGTATACAAATAATTATGCATAAATTTTATTTAACAATAAGTTTCGTTTTCTGTGCTGTTTTTTTTTTGTTGTTGTCCAATGTTAACTCTTAAAATAAATATGTACATATGTTAAGCTGCTTTTCTTTTGTCTTCTCCCTGAAGTGTATTTCGATATATTTCTGAGCCTTGACTATGATTTACAACTGCATTTTAGCTTATGATTTCTGGTGTTAAATATATATTGAAATACATTTTTTCTCTTGTCTACTCTTTACTTTTCAATTTCAAAAGGATTAAGATGGTGTTATATTCCAATAGCTGCCCCGTAGCAAAGTTTCTGTTTCCAAAAGTTTTATGACTACAGTTTTTATTAGATTTACTTTTTATGATTTGTTTCCATTTCTGTTTCAGATCGCTTCTTTTGAAACAGACTCACATACAAATGTTCTCACTTTTGTTTGTATTGTTCAAGTGTCGAACTTGAAAATATTTAGTAGTCATATTGAATAGCACTGAATTTCTTGTCTTTTGTTTCTTTTCGGCAACTCGTAACAAAAAGCTGTAAATCATAATAAGGGAAAACAATGCGAAAAAATATAAAACCAGATTTTTTTTTCAAAAATTCGATTTGGTTGCAATGAAATTGGTACATATAAACTTAACTCCGAAATGAACATATGTGTGCAATAAAGTTTAGCGTTTTATAATTTATGAGCTCTTTTATTCATGGTTTAAATTTAGTATTATTAAATTCGTTTTTTCTGTGCTTATATAATTTAATATTTTTGCCAGAGTTATTTGTTTGTTAGTTTCTCTTGAAACAGACTCTTTAATCTTATGCCTATTTCTTTGAAATGTGTCTGTCTTATAAAGACTTTTTTCATTTGTGTAGTTAAAAGGTGTGTTTTTTCTCTTTTCTTTTTTTGTTATCTAATGCATGGAGCTTTTTTTCTCTTAGAAGCCATACTGGCAATTTATGCTTCAATATGAGGTAAATTTAATGAGTCATATATTTACTTTAATGTCGATTCATTTCGCTTTGTCGAAATAAAATCTCTTGTGTTTATTTTAAAAATTGTCATAAAAGTTTTTATTTTATGTTAAATTAACACTGTCATAAAATGTCTGTAATATGTTTGAATAAAAATAACTCTAATAAATTTTAGAGTTAAAGGGTATTTTTTTTATTATGATTATAAGGATATCAAAAATGTGTGGAGAAAAATTCTAAAAAGAACACTTTAAGGTAAATTTTACTTGAAATTAATTATTTAAAGAGCGCAATACTCATTAGAAAAAAACAGACGCTCTTTAATTTTGAATGCAAAGTTGATAAATCTATTTTATGAAACTTTCCAAGAAAAACAAAAAGCATAATCACTTTCTGTAATACTTGGCCTTTCAACAACTAAATTTATAAGCTAGAAAATTTATATAATTAGTTTTTTTTTAATTTTTACGATCAAAATAGCAATAACGGCATTTATTTTTTAGTTCATTTAACATGTGATCCATGAGAATCAAATTAAAGCTATAAAATACTAATATTACTAATATAATACTAATAAGAAAACAAAATTTTTTTCTTCTGATGCGCGTGTTAAAGTACTAATACTCTGCTGATTGAAACATGATCTGGATCTGGATCTTAGGCGCTTGCTTGCTGCCTAATTTGTAATAATATTAGGGGAAATTATTACTTTAACTATAAAATCTTAACTAACGTAATTACTCGTAACTGTATGACAATTTTTTAATATATACTAATATAAATGTTCCAGCATCCCCGAAATTGAAGCAGCTATTCAGAGCATGAAGGGGAGCAAAGCAGCTGGAATTTTTGAAATCTTGAATGCGGACTTTAAAGGTTCTGCATGAATTTTTCATGATATATTCAAAGAAAACTTGGGAACCGAAACATTTCCCACTGACTGCATTTCACATGACTACTTAAAATACCTTAGAAAGGGGCGCTAAAGGACTGCAAAAATTGGAGAGGGAAAATGATTCTATGTAGCTGCATTAAAATTTTTTGCAAGGTCATACTTAATCGCATTGAAAAGATAATTGATGATACGCTTCGACGCCAGCAAGCTGAATTTCTCGTATCTTGACAATATTGCTGCCTTAAGAATCATCATAGAACAAATAATGGAGATGTGGGACTCGCTATGCCTTATTTTCATTGATTTCCAAAAGGCTTCCGATCTAATTAACCACCAAATCATAAGGAAAACAATGGGCAGAAGAGGCGTTCTTATCAAAGCAAAGAGTTGGCATTAGGAATGCAGCATAAAATATGGCAACAAACTATCTCCTTTTATATCTGTTAAGCCTGGTGTGAGGCAAGGTTGTGTCTTATCACCATTACTCTTCCTCATAGTCATGTATGAAATCAATCTTATCGTGGAGTACTATTGCACCAACTACGCGTGAAATACATAAACGACCTAGTATTTAATGATAACGTTGTTTTAATATCTAAACGTCAGACAGACGAGTATTTGAGCCAAAACGCTGGCCAAAATTACTAAACGATTATTTGAAATGAAAGATTGAGGTTTTTGATATAGCAAATCTAGTGGCAAATTTTTGGCTGTTGTTACAACAACCCTCTCCACAAATATTTTTCCAACAAATAATGTTATATAGAGCGCAGGTAAATCCAAAACTGTATTATTGGGGTGTGAGACGTTCCCTTATTTAGGCGCATGGTAGTGCGCCAGGCCAATATAATAATAAAGCATTTTGAAGGCAGGTAATCAAATTGTGAAGTGTTAAAAATGACGTGAATAAGATTTAAAATCAATAATTCTACAGACACAAAGGATTATGATGTCACAAAAGTATTTGAAAAAGTGAATGATGAGCAAAAAAAAAATTAAATTAGAAAATTTAAAAATATCGTTAAAAATAATGGCGCAAACATGCGCACACTTCTTTTTGGACTAAAATTAGAGAATATAAATTATATTGTGGTATATAACAAAAAGTTCTACATTTGCAACCTTCACTTTTAAAAACCTTTTTCTTTTTTTTTTTTTTTGGTAAAAAAGAGTATAGATTTATTTTTTTTTAAATTTTAAACGAATTGTTTCAACATAAATATTTAAGAAACATTTTTTTTAAATACCAAAATAGCTTTTGAACAAATCTTTCAGTAACAAAAATTCAAATTAATACATTTATTCGTTTAGCCACAAAAAAAAATAATATAAACATCTTGAAACTGGAAAGAAACAATAAAATAAAATGTAATATTCTTCACTTTTCTGATTTCAGCCCATTGCTATAAATCTCAACATAAAGTCTTTAAAAAGTAAAAACTTGTTGTGTGTCGATCTACGTACTTAGTTTTTAAGATTTCTTGAAATTAATTTTTGCCTTTTGACCAGCTTTTTGGCTCAAATTCTGCTTTGTGCCGTCAATTTTATGCTCAAAGTAAAATAAACGACAGCCATACAATATCGAATATATATCGATTTAAGATCAATGCCAACAAAACCAAATCGCTTAACATAAATATAATTAAACAAAACAATTTACTCTGCATAGGCCTGAACATCAAATCAGTCAGAGAATTCACCTATCTAAACAGCAAAATTACACCAGAGGGAGGTACGCGTGTTGATATACCATACAGAATTAAAAAGGCTAAATCGATTTTTCTGTCCTATACAATATTTTGGAAAGCAATTAAATCAGCACCAAAACCAAAGGACTTCTCTTCGAAAGCAACGTTTTATCTGTGTTGCTTAGAGGATCCGAAACTTGGCTCACGTCTAAAGAAACTAACAACAAGCTGCAAGCCTTTGTCAACAGATCCCTGCGTTATATTCTGCATACATGGTGACCACACTACTGGGTAACAAATGCAGAGTTATACCGTACGTAGCAACTTGAAACTTATTGCTATTGAAATCTTTGCAAGGCTGGCCACGTAACCCAGCCAGTAATATATTGGATTCCTCAAGGAACACGAGTAAGAGTTAGACTGCGAAGAAGCTGAAATCGCATTCTTGGAGAAGAGATAAACCTACATTCAGGAAATGTAACATGGAATAGAATAAAATGCTTAAGCTTAAATAGAAATGACTGTAATAATTTTGTATTGGCACTATGTCCCATGATTTGGCGTAAAAGCAATAAATAATAAATAACTATGCGAATAAAATTAATTTACTGTTAGAGAACATTATCTCAACTATTTTATTTTTAAGAAACAAAACTAAATAATATCTTACTGAATAATAAAAAAACTCAATTACAATATTTGGCAAAAACTGACATTTTGTAATTCTGGTGAGATCGAAGACACAGATTTTAATCTTTTTCGAAATTTCCGAATATTGTGATCATACTGTTTGTACTTTGTTGCCACTTCGTGATGGGCTTGCGTGTGCAATTAGTTATATTCATATCCATCATTTTCTGTGAACAACGATGCCTCCTTCCGCTTCTGTGACTTGATTACTACCAAAATCCGAACTGAATCTTGAACTGGGGATTAATGACTGCCGCGAAAAAAAATCGGACTTTTTTGATAAACAAACATTCTTTATTAACCTCATGCGATTAATTCATTGTTAAATAAGTCACCATATAAAACAGTAATGCCAACTCAAAGATGTGATTCTCTAGCAAAACATCCATTACTATTTAATCTATCAGAAAAACTAATGATGTGAGACTGACAGTAGTGGAAGGGGGTTGTGATCATTGATCATGGATTGTGTCACATCTCTAAAGAAACTTTGCTTTGTGGGAGCCATGTAGTGAGGTTACGCTATCAAGGAACGTACCGATATGTTGCTAGTGACATTACATGTCAATAATTGTGGTTATGGTGATTGAATAATTGGTTTCTTATTGAAGTCGAAATCGTTTCACCACTCGAGAGTTTTATCGATTCCATAATAGGACCATCCGCATATTACAGTCGGATGGAGCTGTTTTTTGAAATCGCTTTCTGTACTTAAGTACGAATTAACACTTTTGGACATATATTTAATTGAATTTTGCATGAAATCATTTTTTGTTTGTTACTCATTATCATAACATTAAAAGCTTTCCGAAAAATATATTTGTAACCCGCAATAATTTAAAATTGGTCTGACAGTTCTTTAGTAAAACTTCTGAATGTGCCTGACATCCCACAAAAAAGTGTGCAGAATAATTATTATGTATTTACCTGACTCTGCGATCCCTCTGCACGAGTGAATAACGTAGGCTGCCCTCGGCCACGATGTGTGAGCTTATTTTATTCACGATAGATCAGAGGGTTATAATCTATTTCGATTCGAAAGAAACCATTTTCGAAACACAATCTATATCAACACAAACTCAAATGGTTTCCTTTTCTAATCGAAATACATAATAACCCCTCAGATTGTAAGTTATTACACTTTTATCAAGTAGAAAGATTTTAATTATTCAATAAGATTAGTGGCTTCTAGAATGTGCTCGACGCGTGTTTACTAAAATTTAAGTATTGAAAAAACTTCATTACGCGCGTTTACTAAAATTAAAGTATTAAAAAAAATTCTTGTGTCAAACTTCTCTAGATGTCATTTCTAATCAATTGAGCTGTGAATATCTTCAGTGAACTATGCAAGGCACCTTAAAACTGATGAGAGAGCGCTGCGTCCTTGAGAAGCAGCAAGTGATTTTATTTTGGTTCAGCGTCTGTAGAATCCTTTAGCTCTTTTTGGTTTGATTTTCTTAAAACATATTTTGAATTAACGCTGATTTAAAATCATAAAATTAATAATAAAATATCATAACGCCTGCGAACAATTCTAATTTATACTACAAACGTTCTGACATTGTACAGTTTGTGCACTGTAGATTTTTGTGATTTCCGGAAAAACATGTAAGCGGCTTTTACAAAGCAAATTTTTATTAACAACATTTTATAATTCTTTATGTAATTTTTAAATGCTTCTCAATATTTGACTTGCTCTCTTTACTAACCATTTCTGCTTAAGTTTTAATCATGAATTGTACAACTGTCAGTTATACAACACAAGAAACCTTGAGATGTCCTAAAAACCAATAAACAAAGGTATCATCGCATACAGAAACAAAAATACGATTACAGCAAACAGTAATACTTCGAAAAAAACAGGCTAACTTAAAAGCTTAAACAATTGTCTTTGAATCAATGCTAATATTCTGCTCGCCAAAATAAAAGAATACTTGAACAAGTACACCGACCCAACCATTGGATATATGTCTGTCTCTCCTTTTAAACCCTCATCTGTAGGACCGGTTCTCTTTCTAGTGTTGATTACAATCGTAAAGAGCAAACGGTTTTAAATGCTTAACAAGTCAACAGCAAAATTTAAAGGCATCATCATGCAATAAAACTTGTATTTTCGGTTTAAAATCTATAGATAAAGATCAAAAGCACACATATACAAAGCTATCGTGAAAAAAAAAATTAAAAAAAAAGAATTGAAGAAAGAGCAAAACTAGTTTACATTGCGGGAGGTACATCGTTCTTGCAACATTACAGCTCAAAGGAAGTCAGGTACACAGTACACGTAATATATTCTGTTCAATATTGGTTAAAAGCTCACTCCAATAATAATAAATTGAAATAGACAAGTAACATTTTTAGTTTTTAATTTTAATTAACAAAAAGGAAAAACATCCACGAAAGAAAAAAATGCATTGCCAACAAATTATTACACTGAGGTGAAAAATATTTTACAGCATAATTTTTTTCGCTTTCTTTTAATATTTTATTTTATTACAATTCTCTTGATTACTTTTTGTTGTGGACGTTGTTTGCCTTTTTTTACATGTTTCTTCATGAAATCTTCAGAAAATATTTCACTGTCAGTAAATTGCCATAAATTCAAATGTGATTGGTAATAAATGGCGTTTTAACTCTAAACGCGTGAGCAATAAATTTCTATAACAATTGGCTGCATAAAGTTTCATTCATTCATTTGTTCAATTATTCCTTTAGATATTGTTGGTGGTAGAATTATATTTTCTTTTTATTGTTTTCCTACTCTACATTGTATGGGGTTTAAAAAGGCATAAGTACACAAAAGTGAATATATATAAATTTATGAAAGTGTAACATTTGAATTTTTAGTAGTGTACTAATAATATAAAAATTTTGTTTAAATGTATATTTAAAAACTTTTTCAATTATATGTATTAAAATAGTTCATAGAGATTTCAAGCTTTATTTGAAACGCGCTCGAATTTAATTTCGCATAGAACTTAATAACTCCAGATTTTCATCGTGTGTTTATTTTTTATAAGCATTTTACAGTTAAAACTTAATTTCAGATGACGATATTTTTGTCTGATTTTTGAATTTCCGATATTTTTAAATTTTCATGCAATTTGAAAGTACTTTACTTTTTTTCTTTAGTTTAATACTTGAATTTGCAAATTTATATTTTTTTCAAGAATTTTTGATAAATTCAAATTAATTTTATTAACTTATTATAATTTTAGATTTTATTGAGACTACAAAAATTAGATCACAAAGCAGATGAACGAAAATAACATAAATGATGATAAACTTAAAACTGTACATTATTATTTTAATAAATATTTAAGACATTATTAGTTCTGAAGAATACTACAAACTTAGCTTGACTAAGAAATGAGATTTTACATCAGTAGGTAAACATAAAAATTATATTGCTCAAAAATATAATAAAAGTTTACAACGACTGATTAATAGTCAAAAGGAAATCATATATAAAAACTTAAAACTAAGACTAATATAAAGGGAATGAGAATAAAACCCTGTTAAAGAATAATTACTTGAAATAATTAAGGAATTGATGTCCTCTTTTAAAATTCTGACTGGTGAAGTATATAAGCTGGTACTCTAATCACAGCCCTCCTGCGAGTCATCTATCCATTCTCATGGTACTCAAGACGGTTTATAAAATATTTAAGGAAAACTAAATAATATGACGAAAGAGGTTTTATTCAAGCCTTTTCGTAAATTACTATATTTGAAAATCTTTTAACGTCTCAAACAGCTCCTTTCCAAAATCTCCAATTCCATCATAACGGGCGGAAAAATCGAAAACCATATGGGAAAAGCATATAGCATTGCAGAACGGATGCATACTTTGTAAAATAACAACTTAGCTCTTTTTCTGTTAGTAACATACCCTTTATCCGCAGCCCCTTAGCCTTGTTAAACTTAAACAGTTTATTTAATGTTACCCCAAGGTACTTTATCCGATCTTTAAATGTTATATTTGAATTTCACTTTTCTTAAAGCTTTCAGGATCACTATAGTTCGCAAAAATTAAAGAGTCATCTGCAAAAAGAATACTTTTCGATTCATCGCAAATATGAAGAAAAATCATGAACGTGAATGTTATATAACATTGGGACACTACAAAAGATATTGCCAAAATCGGTTTTTGTGTCGTTTATTTCAACAAAAAATTGGATATATTCAAAATAGCTTTTGAACATCCCTATAGGGAAAGAATTATATCTTAGTATTATATGCTTATAAATAACGCCAAATTTAAAAGCTCGGTCAAACGCTTTTTTATTATCTAACGAGATGGCTACCGTACATTTCTGTCTCCTAAAATTATTTATAACTTTGTTATGTAATTTTATTAAGAAATTAATATTTCGATGGTCTCAAGTAGAAAGGACTTTTTACGAAATTTCGTTTTTCAGTGATTTGAATACATTTCATACAAATACACCTCGTCACAGAAATCTTTTGCAATAGTGTAACAATTAACGCTTTTTCAACCGGTTTGTACACGCAACTGTACAGTTTCTTATATGTATGTGTTTACCTCCTCCTGTACACTTACAATTATTTGAGTTAGAGCCTTTCTACTTGAGACCAACGATTTGGAACATTTGAATCATTAGAATAGCACAACGGCTCCGTGCTACATTACTTCAACTGCGCTCTTAGTTTATGTTTACAACCTCTCACGGTTGTTGCTGGTAAGCAGGAACATCATCCATTTAACCGATTTTTTTTTAACAAATTTAAATGCGGGTATCAAATTCTTATATTAATTTCTACAAGCTAATTCCGGTTAGTAAAAAATCCCAGCTCTTATGATTATTTATCCCATATGTGTTTATTCCCTTCAAATAAATTATGCAAATCTTTAACTTTTCCTTATAACTTATATTTATTTGATAGTTTTCAATAAATGGACAACTTCTTGACTTAAGGCACTCTTAACACATAACCAAACATTAGTTAATTTAACTTTTCTGTGTAATTTATATATTTGTTAGTGAAGGTATCAATTTCTCGCGGCATAATGCAATTTTTCCTGAACTTGTGTTATATCATGTCTTGCCGACTTTTGACGAATTTTCGATTTTTATGGTTAAACTTTGTATTTCTTTCGCACTTAGGACATTTTTCGTGTAGTTCCAAATGTTAGTTATATTCTTATTTTTATATATATATTATATATTATATATTATATATTTATTGAGGGCTTTAAATAATTTTTGCATCTTCTAGAAAAGCTTTGATTCGGTTGTGTATGCATTTTTTGTTGCATTGAGTTGAATTTTGATGTGTCTGACATTTTTAGAATTTGCGTTTAAGGCACTTTACCTTTTTAAATACACCGATAGAAAAATCGCTGTTATCAATAATAATTAATAATACATTAATAATTTGACAGATGTCTCTATTTTTTTTAATCCATGGCACTTTTCATCATTGGGATGTCAACATTTACATCAGTTGCTCATGTTGCCATCAATGACAGTGATTCATCAATAGAGTGTTATGAAAAAATTGGAGCAATAAGCAATCGAAATCTATTTAATTTAATGAAAACAAATGTATAGAACGATGTTGTTTTGATATTAAAGAAACCCTTTCCCCTCAAAGAAATGTGTTTTTAAACACATTTTGTGCTGAAACACACCAGACTTAATCTTCTTATTACGAGTATCTATTTTAAATGTATTTCTTACTGAAGCGTCCAAGTATTTAGATCTCACTTAACGAGATTTCCATATCAGATAAAGCATCCTCTGAAATATCAGCAACAATGTAAGCGATATATGAAACTTCACATGAGCACTCTATTCGTTCTGATTCTTCTTGATGTTAAAACGATTAAGTTGTTTTTAAATGTGAAAACTGTTTCTTAGTATAAACTTAAATTGTTATTTTAATGGCCAATCATGTATATGTAAAGGCAAATTTTCGGCAATCAAAAAATCAATTTCTGTTGCGTGAAATTTATCTTTTACCAATAACATTTTTTTATATTTTTTTATAATATAAATTGCTTTTAGTCATTTGTAACATTGTAACAACCTTCGATTCTACTATTTTTTCTCTGAAAAATAAGCCTCCATTGAATCTTTCTTTTCTTTGGTAAACTTAAATTTTAATACAAAATAAGTAAATTTGTTTTAAAAACATATTTTAAATTTTTTAGTAACAATCAAATTACACGAATGCGATGCCTGTTTTTAATATTAAAAAAATGCGTCCAAAAACTCATAAAAAGTCATAAATAAAACAATAAATTTATACAAAAATATAAATGACAAACATGAGACTCCTATTTAGTTTTCCTCTGTTGTGCACATTTTGCCTCTTAATAATAGGATCGAATTGTAGTCATGTAATTGTTGATACCTAGAATATGTATTTGATGACGTTTGTCATAAGCTTCATAATAATTTTAGCTTCATTGATGGCATTTGTAATACTTTGGATATCGTAATTTTGATGACAGGAAGTATTCAATCTGAACATTAATTTTTTTATGATTGTATAATATCCACCTTTCGAGCAAATTTATAATATGGCTTATAGCCACAACCAGCGCCATTTGCATGGACTAAAACATCCTGCGAATCGGTCGCCTCAAAACAATTTCAAAACAATGCAAGGCGAATTCATGCATATAATCTTGATAGCGCAACTGATAACTTTTTTTTAGTTTTTTCCAAGGCGAATTAAGGTTGGATGTCAAAATTTATTTACTTCTTTCGGTAACTCATACACAATTTAACATTTCATTTTTATTCATTATTAATGAATCTTGCATTTACTTTCCATTCTGCAAATAACGATCAATATCATTCGATTGCCCGGATGACTTCAATTCTACACCCATAGCAGAGGCCATAAAGCATTCTCGCCAGCTTCATAAATATAGCCATTCGCGTTATCTGTGTGATTTCCAGCATACTTTGAGTGTTGCGTGAATGCAACATTTGAAAATATACTAAGGTTTAATCCTCAACAATTGAACTAAACTAAATGCGGCCATTTAATTTAGTTTTTTATATTTTCTGAAGGGTGATGTTCATCCAAAGCTT
Source organism: Gymnocheta viridis (assembly GCA_956483585.1). Taxonomy (NCBI): domain Eukaryota; kingdom Metazoa; phylum Arthropoda; class Insecta; order Diptera; family Tachinidae; genus Gymnocheta; species Gymnocheta viridis. The sequence goes on along the minus strand of OY101441.1, from coordinate 103,379,825 downwards.
CCAATAAATATTTCAAGTCTAAAACATCGGTATAAAAATCCAAACTAAATTGTAATTTTTATTAATGTTTCTTTAGCAAATCAGTCTTAGACAAAACATCAGTATGAGGCAAATCCATAAGTAGCAGCATATTTAAAACCAAAAAAGAAAAGAATTTTGCAGGCTCACTGCAATAATGAGAGTCGATATTTTAGGAGATCCACTACAAAATGTAATTTAAATAAGTAGTTGTTTTTAGAAAACAATTACTGAGGTATTATTGTCTACAAAAAATTATAATAATCACAAATTAATTATTTTATCTGACAGTTTGTTATAAAGTTATTTAGATAACAAATTTGGAATTATTGCGTTTTGGTACGAATCATAGTATTTATTTCATTGCTTTGAACTGTATGCAAATATGGCGTTTTGATCTGAACAAGGGTTGACATTTCTGGTTTTTGGTTTGAAGAGATTTGTATTATATTATCTTGATTTAAATTGCAACCACTTGTTACGATTGTGTTTATTTTTGTAAGAAATTGTTTGGGATTAAGCGAGCACCGAAACCCCTAGTTATTCAAGTGGTTGTTTTTCTATCATGAGATATTTTTTTTTAATCTATTCTTGCATTTTTATTGAGAGGTAAAGTTTTTTGGTAACTACGATTTGATCAATGTACAGAAAGAGATCTCATATAAATCGAAAGAATTTAATTCCGTTACATTTGCAGGCATAATTGCAGAAATAACAAAGTGTAAATTTGATAGGTTCTATTGCATTGTCACATTTATTAATCGTTCAATTGTTAAAAACTCTTCAAACAGTGCAGTAATAATCATTCCTTCCTTAAATACTTTAACATAATATAAGTGATAAAAAAAAATTAAAAGTTAAAAAGTATACATATGTACATAGTTGTTCACTAAATTATTGGAACTGTTATTATTCTTATATTATTACACCATTATAATTGTTGAAAAGGAGATTTCATCAGCCACATAGTGCGGAAGATTCCAAATTCGAGGTCAATAAAGCTTAGTCTGGCGTGAGTGGGAAACTGATGTTTAAAATGTCCATTAGCAGAGTCTGTGAAACCGCATGCTGTATACTTCCATATCACCTTTTCTAACATCAACTCGAACACGCGGTTCCATGAAACCTTAAAAGTGTGGCTAGGGGAAAAGAGCTAGTACACCGCTATCGTCCGCCATTTTGAGAAGTTTTCTAAGTATAAAATATCTTAACATTTCCTAATATTACTCAAACTAAAAGTTCGTAAATTTTAATCAAATTAATTAAAAGATAGACATTTGAAGCAATTAACTACATAAAATATACTAACTACATTCAGTATAAATGCAAGAAATCTCCTATGAAGGATAAAAACATTATATGAACTAATAAGCTAGTATATTAATATTACTTTATACAATTAAAATTTTATTTTTATTTTTTTTGTTTAACATGAATACGCGTATTGCTCTTAATTAGTAAAAAAAAAAAAAAAAAGATTTCATTAAAATAATGTCAGAATTGAGTTTTGAATAATTATAACAAAAATCTATTAATAGAACCCAATAACGTAAAACCAAAAACCATATTTTATTTTGTACTGGGAACCCTAACTTAATTTTTTTTCTTGTATCTAAAGAAGAGCGTAAAAAATTATTATTAACTTATTTTAAAGATTTTTATTTCTAAAAATAGAAACTGTAGACGTCATCAATATCTTCCTTTGCTGGGCCCAACAACAGAACAAGATGATATGGAACATGTAAACATCATTAACAACATAATGTATTGTAAGTAATATGAACAAAAAACAAAATAATTAATAATTGATTCTTGCTCTCTTCGGTTTGCTTATTAAATTAACTCTGTATTTGATCATTCCAATTCCGTTCGTTTCCCTTAATTATAGATAATAAGTAAACATACCACATATTTATTTTCGTTAATACATATTTGCTTTTGCCATTTGAGCAATTAGTTTTGCAATGTAACTTTAAGAAGTAACATTGATATTCATCTTTAATAACTCACCTAATGACATTTTTTTTAATTATAATTCTTACTTTTCGTGATTCATTTATGCGTCATAATTCTATCTTAAGATATTAACTTCTTAATAATTTTTTTTTTCAATAAATATGTTACTATTGTTATTACACATATGAATATGAATCCATAAGTTTTCTTTCATTGGGGAATGACATTCTTTGCTTTATGTAGATCGGTATTGTAACAGTCTGGTTTTTTTGGGACAATCAACAGATAGGGTATTATGATTGTCATAGGCGTCAGATATGCTTTATATCAGTAGGGTGGGAACAATTGTACCCCATAAGGCAAAACACCAAGCCTAATTAGCATTTGCACTTTTGATACCTTAAAACTGTTATCTACTTGGCGGTTGAAGGCATGAAAGTAGATTTTGTATGTGACGCGTGCGAAACACGGGTTAAGAACCACTTAGCCAGGTCCCCAAGGAGCTAGCCGGGAGATTATACCTACCATGCCCACTTTACTCGTTTTCCACAGAGATTTATTTCAGGTAATTTAGATTATTACCATTTCGAACCTATTTTGTTTATCTAAGCAGCGCGTAACATATATGGCGCCCAACGAAAAATCTGCAGTGCTATCTAGTGTATATGTAAGCACATGTACATAAAATTTTTTTACTTGCTTGACGGCAAGCAAATAATTGTTGGTTAATAAGAGTAAATTGTTTTTCCTGCCTAAAATCTAACTATCTAGCGTAAGTCATAGTTTGTCTTAAATGATTCGGAAGACAAATCTATCCGCGACGTGTAGGAGCTAGGTTTTGTAATTTAAACCAACACATAATTTTAATTTCAAATAGTCCAAGACTAAATTCTATTGTATTTTAGTCTTAGTTGCATTTGAAGTAGTGACCATTTCCTTTTTCCAAGTCCATACCAGATTTTATAAATACAAATCTTATATGCTGCGGTTAAAAGACTTCCACTACACAATAATTGCCGTATCTAAATGAAGGAAGTTGTCCGATTTTGCTGAAATACATAGCCAAACGCTGCACTTCTTTCATATGTGTTAACTACGACTGAAGTTCTGCTGTATAGACATATTGTTATTGTTTGTCATTCCCTAATATAATATATATGAAATTTACGTTAACACACGTCATTAAATCCAAAAAGAGATTAAATATTAAAAAAAAAACACAAAAGAAAAATACATATATATATATATATATATATGTATACCTATATACATTAACCGATATTTTTTTTTCATAAATTAATTCAAAAGGAGTTTTACGTTAAAGCATAATTTTATTAGTGTCGAAACTTGTTCAAACATATTTGATTTCTCAACTGACTCTGTCGGTTTTTCACCCTCTCACACAAATATATCAATAAAAATCATTTTAACATTGGTTATGAATAGGAATACTAGAATCACTAGAAACTCAAACCCGAACCTAAGCCAAAAGAGTTTAACGAAAGGTAAAACCAAAAGTCGTACACCCTCAGGGAATAATATTTCTATTAGTTTAGATGGTAAATTAGATCCCTCCAATACACCAATTGGAATTGTACATAGCCCTCCACAAACTTCTAGTGTTGCTAAAAAGTTACAATATCAATTTCCGCCTCCTGCGAGTGAACCATTAGATAGACAGTATTTCAGTTCAACTATGGACGCCCCTAACCAATTACGCCTATCTAATCAAGAAACATCTGATAAAGCATCCAATAAACAACGAGTTGTACATAGTCCTCCACAGACTTCTAGTCTTGCTACGAACTTACAATACCAATTTCCTCTTTCGGGGAGTGAACCATTAGATAGACAGGATTTCAATTCTGCCATGGACGCTCCTAACCCATTACGTCTACCTAACCAGGAAGCACCTGTATCAACAGAAATAGGAAATAATGTTTTTCAGAGTCAAGACTTAGCACAGGCTTTGCCTCCGGAGACTATCTCTAAATGTACGCCCATAAATAACGTTTCAAGGGACTCCCTTGTTATATATTTTCAACAAACTCTACGTGATACGCAAGAAAATTTCCGGAAGGAGTTTGAGGATTTGAAAAATAGTATGCGAATCGGGTCAAATAATTCTTCCGCAAATGTAAGCCCAACCGTGACGCAACTACCTCATACTAATTCTCGCACCGTCCTTGAATGCAATATACGATTGCAAGAATGGAAAATTTCCTATGATGGTACCAGCTCTGTCTCAGATTTTTTATTTAAAGTTGAAACGCTGTGTGAACGTACCAAGTGCTCCTATGAAAATCTGATGGCCAATTTTCACGTGTTCTTGAGTGGAAAAGCGGAAAATTGGTACTGGCTGTTCACGAAACAGAACAAAAATGCTAACTACTCCTTACTGAAATACGCACTAACTAAAGAGTTTGGGAATCTCGAAAGCGATCACGATATAATTTTAAAAATTTCCTTAAGAAAGCAGCAACAAAAAGAAAGTTATGATGATTTCCATACGTCTATTATAGCTATGAATTCTAGACTTAGAGATCCGCTACCAGAAGCTTCATTAATCGACATTATAAAAAGAAATGTTAATGTAAATTTGAAATTAATATTGTTTAACTCCCAGGCAAGGATCCTTAATGATTTACGCGATAATGCAAGAAAGGCAGAGGAAATTTTGAAGGACACTAGAGGCTACCATACACATATTTCTCCTAGACATGTTAATGAAATTGATATAAGTGCGGACTTAGGCGAAGATGAAGAATCCGACCCACAAATTGAGGCAATTCGCTTCACAAACCGTAAACCAGATTATTCCAGAATCCAGTGTTGGAATTGCTTAGAATTGGGCCATTCTTATATTTATTGTCCTTTAGAGGTACGAAATCTGTTTTGTTACAAGTGTGGCCACAAAGGTGTCGTAACCACAAAATGTCCAAGCGATCACATGGGAAACGCGAAGAGCAGCGAGAGAAGGACGGGGCCCCCTCGCTTGGACCAGCAAACCCCGACTATGAAAAAGCAGCTGATTTAAATTTACTCAGTAATGACGAAAACTTTAATACTTACTCAAAATATAATATTTTTTCAAATACTACTTCCAAACCATTAAATCCTACTAATTTAATAAATCCCAGTACTTTAGATGCAAATGTATCAACCAAATTACCAAAAGATTTCTCTCAAAATCTCCATATTAATGTTAAAACAGAAAATAAGTTTTGTTCAGATAATGTTGATAGGCCACCTATATCCAAGGGAATTTTAAAATGTAGGAAAAGATACAAAGTGCGCAAAATAATCCGTAAGCAAATATAAAGTACCATACTTTCAGGAGAAGACAGCCGCCCATTTGCAAAAGTCCATATTCTCGATGAACCCCTTTTGGGCTTGCTTGACTCCGGTGCGAACGTCTCCGTACTAGGGAAAAATTGCTTAGAGTTTGTTTCTCGAAACAAAATCGCGGTAAAAAAATTAAACTCCTCATTGTCAACTGCCAATGGTGACAGACAACAGGTTGTAGGGTTTTGTGCTCTTCCTGTACGTTATAAAAATGTTGTTAGAAATATAAATTTTTATTTAGCACCCTCTCTTAAACAAGAACTTTATCTTGGCGTTGATTTTTGGCAATTATTTGCCCTAGCTCCGGAAATAATTCCGTGTGTGTCTGAGTTAGAAAAATCGCGTGAGAATCAGTTAAAGTACCACCAACTAACTCCCGAGCAACAATTACGACTAGACAAAATCATTTTAGAATTTCCATCTTTCGAAAAATTAGGGCTAGGTTGCACAGATTTACTTGAGCACGAAATTGACACCGGAGGTTCCCCTCCAATTAAAGCAAAACATTACCCACTTTCTCCACCAAGAATGACTGAAGCCTACAAAGAAATAGAACGATTACTTTCAATGGGTGTTATAGAGGAGTCTAATTCCCCATGGTGTTCACCTAGTTAGGAAACCTGGTAAGGTGAGACTCTGTATAGACTGTCGGCGTCTAAACTCAGTAACCAAGAAAGATTCCTACCCGTTGCCGCATATCAATGGCCTGCTAAGTCGACTTAAGGACACCCATTATATAAGTGGCATAGACTTGAAGGACGCCTTTCTGCAAATTCCCTTATCTGAAACTTCCAAAGAAAAGACAGCGTTTGCGGTACCCGGAAAACCACTATATCAATATAAATATATTCCGTTTGGCCTATGTAATGGGCCCCAAACAATGAGTAGATTAATGGATAAGGTTATTCCATCAAAACTAAGAGAAAATGTCTTCATTTATTTGGACGACCTTCTCGTATGCAGCGAATCTTTCGAGTCACACTGCAAAATTTTAAAAGAAGTAGCAGCTTGTTTAAAATCTGCAAAGCTTACCATTAATGTCAGCAAAAGTAAGTTCTGTCAGCGGGAGATAAACTACTTAGGATACGTCATTGGACAGGGCTGCTTAAAAGTTGATAATACAAAAATAGACAGTATCACCTCCTTTCCTTTACCTAAATCCCCACGACAGGTAAGAAGATTTATAGGTATGGCCAACTGGTATCGTGGCTTTATATACAATTTTGCCAGCATTAGTGGACCCCTAACTGACTGTTTACGAAAAACAAATAAACCGTTTATATTGACGCTAGATGCTATAAAATCCTTTGAAAAATTAAAAAAGGCACTCTGCTCGGCCCCTGTCCTGGCTCAGCCAAACTTTTCGAAGGAATTCATTATACAATGCGATGCATCTAGAGTAGGAGTTGGTGGGGTTCTAATACAGTTTGACGATGACGGTAGGGAACATCCGATTGCCTTCGTCTCACAAAAGCTAAATAGGGCTCAACAGAACTATACAGTAACCGAGCTGGAATGTCTAGCAGCTGTTATATCTGTGCAAAGATTTCGTTTGTATATCGAAGGCTTGCCTTTTCGGATTATCACCGACCACTCAAGTCTAAGGTGGCTAATGAGTCAAAAGGACTTATCTGGTCGTTTAGCCAGGTGGAGCCTTAAGCTTCAACGGTTCGACTTCAAAATCGAACATCGGAAAGGTTCCTTAAACGTTGTTCCTGATGCCCTATCACGCTTAGATGTTGATGAACTGAACATCGTCTGTAGAAATATGGAAATTGATCTTGATTGTGCTGATTTTGATAGTGATGAATATAAAACTATTCGTGAAACTGTTATTGAAAAGGAAAATTCCCTCCCAGACCTATGCGTAAAAGGAAAATATGTATTTAAAAGAGTACAGTTCAGACAAGGATTAGAGAATGAAGAGCAAAATATATGGAAATTGTGGTTGCCCGAATCGATAAAAGAGAACGCAATTGATCATGCGCATAAATCAAATGAATCCTGCCACGGTGGCTATTCAAAAACGTTATATCGAGTTAGACAAAAATACTTTTGGCCATCAATGTCCAAGGACGTAAAAGATTATGTGAATAAGTGCGATACATGCAAAACTATTAAAAGTAATCATATTATCTCGCGCCCACCAATGGGAGACCAATTCGAAACGTTTAGGCCATTTCAACGCTTATATTGCGATTTCTTAGGTCCTTACACGTGTTCCAAAGCTCAAAATTCATACATTTTTATTTGCCTTGATCACTTGACGAAATTTATATTTTTGAAAACAATGAGAAAAGCCACAGCTGCCAACATTATTTTATTCTTACAATCTGAACTATTCCCGACCTTTGGCGTACCACAATATATCCACAGTGACAACGGAAAGCAGTTTATTTCTAAGGAAATGCATGACTTTTTCAGTCTATACGGTATAAATCATATAAAAACGGGTTTTTACTCACCGCAGGCGAATGCCTCAGAGAGGGCCAATCGTGAAATAATTACTAAACTAAGATGCTTTCTAAATAACGAAAAAGACCACTCAAACTGGGATAAATATATTCCTCAGATATTATCAGTACTAAGAAGTGATTATCACAGCTCGATCAACTGCTCTCCTTATTATGCAGTCTTTGGGCAAAATATGTGCCAACATGGCAGTGTTTATTCAGTTTTAACAAAACTGAATAGTCTCAACTATGACCAATTTGAGATTCACACAAATGCCGATAAACTTCACAGAGTTCGAAAAATAGTTAAAGAAAATCTCGATAAGGCTCATATTAAAGCCACCAAGGCTTACAATCTAAGGACCAGAAACATTGAATTCGAAAGAAATCAAATTGTTTTTCGCAAGAACCACATTTTAAGTAATTTATCGAAAAGAATTAGTGCTAAATTCATGCCCAAATACATTAAATGTAAAGTTATCAGACGGGTGGGAAATGCATTGTACGACGTGCAAGATTTAAAAGGGAAATATGTAGGCAGATTTCATGCCTCAGATTTAAAAAAATAAATTGCCCGGCTATCGTGGGTCGAGCCACACGTTATCCAAAAAAAAAAGAAGAAAAAAATATATAGTAAAATTTACTGCACAAGAAAAGGAAAGAGAAGAGGGAAAGAAAAAAATAAACTAAATCTATTCCTGTTCGTCATATGATGTGAAATCTCTAAACGAAGCAGCTTTGTTACGATTGTGTTTATTTTTGTAAGAAATTGTTTCGGATTAAGCGAGCACCGAAACCCCTAGTTATTCAAGTGGTTGTTTTTCTATCATGAGATATTTTTTTTAATCTATTCTTGCATTTTTATTGAGAGGTAAAGTTTTTTGGTAACTACGATTTGATCAATGTACAGAAAGAGATCTCATATAAATCGAAAGAATTTAATTCCGTTACATTTGCAGGCATAATTGCAGAAATAACAAAGTGTAAATTTGATAGGTTCTATTGCATTGTCACATTTATTAATCGTTCAATTGTTAAAAACTCTTCAAACAGTGCAGTAATAATCATTCCTTCCTTAAATACTTTAACATAATATAAGTGATAAAAAAAAATTAAAAGTTAAAAAGTATACATATGTACATAGTTGTTCACTAAATTATTGGAACTGCTATTATTCTTATATTATTACACCATTATAATTGTTGAAAAGGAGATTTCATCAGCCACATAGTGCGGAAGATTCCAAATTCGAGGTCAATAAAGCTTAGTCTGGCGTGAGTGGGAAACTGATGTTTAAAATGTCCATTAGCAGAGTCTGTGAAACCGCATGCTGTATACTTCCATATCACCTTTTCTAACATCAACTCGAACACGCGGTTCCATGAAACCTTAAAAGTGTGGCTAGGGGAAAAGAGCTAGTACACCGCTATCGTCCGCCATTTTGAGAAGTTTTCTAAGTATAAAATATCTTAACATTTCCTAATATTACTCAAACTAAAAGTTCGTAAATTTTAATCAAATTAATTAAAAGATAGACATTTGAAGCAATTAACTACATAAAATATACTAACTACATTCAGTATAAATGCAAGAAATCTCCTATGAAGGATAAAAACATTATATGAACTAATAAGCTAGTATATTAATATTACTTTATACAATTAAAATTTTATTTTTATTTTTTTTGTTTAACATGAATACGCGTATTGCTCTTAATTAGTAAAAAAAAAAAAAAAAAGATTTCATTAAAATAATGTCAGAATTGAGTTTTGAATAATTATAACAAAAATCTATTAATAGAACCCAATAACGTAAAACCAAAAACCATATTTTATTTTGTACTGGGAACCCTAACTTAATTTTTTTTCTTGTATCTAAAGAAGAGCGTAAAAAATTATTATTAACTTATTTTAAAGATTTTTATTTCTAAAAATAGAAACTGTAGACGTCATCAATATCTTCCTTTGCTGGGCCCAACAACAGAACAAGATGATATGGAACATGTAAACATCATTAACAACATAATGTATTGTAAGTAATATGAACAAAAAACAAAATAATTAATAATTGATTCTTGCTCTCTTCGGTTTGCTTATTAAATTAACTCTGTATTTGATCATTCCAATTCCGTTCGTTTCCCTTAATTATAGATAATAAGTAAACATACCACATATTTATTTTCGTTAATACATATTTGCTTTTGCCATTTGAGCAATTAGTTTTGCAATGTAACTTTAAGAAGTAACATTGATATTCATCTTTAATAACTCACCTAATGACATTTTTTTTAATTATAATTCTTACCTTTCGTGATTCATTTATGCGTCATAATTCTATCTTAAGATATTAACTTCTTAATAATTTTTTTTTCAATAAATATGTTACTATTGTTATTACACATATGAATATGAATCCATAAGTTTTCTTTCATTGGGGAATGACATTCTTTGCTTTATGTAGATCGGTATTGTAACAGTCTGGTTTTTTTGGGACAATCAACAGATAGGGTATTATGATTGTCATAGGCGTCAGATATGCTTTATATCAGTAGGGTGGGAACAATTGTACCCCATAAGGCAAAACACCAAGCCTAATTAGCATTTGCACTTTTGATACCTTAAAATTGTTATCTACTTGGCGGTTGAAGGCATGAAAGTAGATTTTGTATGTGACGCGTGCGAAACACGGGTTAAGAACCACTTAGCCAGGTCCCCAAGGAGCTAGCCGGGAGATTATACCTACCATGCCCACTTTACTCGTTTTCCACAGAGATTTATTTCAGGTAATTTAGATTATTACCATTTCGAACCTATTTTGTTTATCTAAGCAGCGCGTAACACACTTGTAGAAAAATTAAAACTCTTTTTAAATACAAGAAATTATTATTATGTTACACTTGCATTTCAATGTCATCCTTCAAACAGTCACATAAGGTTGAATCGACTTCATCATTGCCGCTATTTTCTTGCTGATTTAAATATATATTCGCATAATACTCTAACTACTAATGTTTTTCTAGTAGTTTTAGAATATTTGCTTTCTTTTGAAGCTATCAAACGCGTTAGATACAGATCTTGTTAAATTTTTCAATTTTACCTTTGTTTTTTTAAAAAAAACTCAGGATTGAGTGTAATTAAACGCTTATTAAATAGCTCACATTTGTAGTCACTTTTCTCTTTGTGTTTGCAAGGTTTGTTAAAGGTCAAAGACAACGGATCCTTATCAACATACCTAGGAAAAACGTTTGTTTTAAATAACGGGTTTCATGACGGTTTTTTCCTCTTTTATTCGTTCTCTGTATACGATCACGCTTTATTTTCCCGATCTTTTTACACCCTACTGTTGCTTCTGCCATAAATATGTTCAACTATTTTTTATTATTTGTAAATATTTAATTTATAAATTAATTTATTCAAAATTTACTTAACAAAAGCAAAAGGTATTAATTAAAAAAATTCCTAACGCATTACAGTTATCTAAGAGTTACTATTTCCCATAATTTGTTTATAAAGTTGACTTTTTTTAAATTTCTTCTAGCGATTTTTGCAAAGATGTGTAATTATTACATTTTACTCTGAACCATTATATTTGATATTGAATTACAGTGTTGTTATTGAGTTTTGGAATACTTTATAATGAAGGTAATACAGATTTCAATGTGTAGAATAGGATTCAATCAAAAAATCAAAAAACCTGAAAAATTTAATTATTGCGTTTTGTTATGGACCTCTCCAATTGTTACCAAATGATACCCTAGTTTTTCAAAATTTTCTAATATTTTCGATACAGAAACATGACGTGTACACAGTTCCACTTATCCGGGGCAATCGAAGAAAAATTAATTATATGTGTAAGAATGTTTTCGCACATTCACCTATAAACAATTTCTCCTAAAAATTATATAAAAAAGAAACATACGTAAAATTGTTTTTACTTAACCTCTTGAAAGCAAACCGGTTTTCAATGGAATTGTAAAGTGTAGTTACATCTGTGGAAATTTTTTGGGTGGGTCGTAGGGAAATCATCGATTAACAACGACGTTGGCCGGCATTACGGATGGCAGGAGCCAATAACTGAGCAGCGGATCTTTGAAGCATTACCACACAGATTATTTCAACACTAAAAATATTTGTTAAAGTTATTATTTCAAAAGATTTAAAAAACAATCCTCATCAAACAATACTTTTTAGTAGTTATTTTTAATATTTTATTTTGTCGCCTCAGTCAAATGTTTTTAACAAGGTACTATGATTTTACAAAAACAAAATGATTGTGGTTTTTGTAGTATTAGGTTCACCTGTGTGAATTTCCATTGTTATAAATATTAAAATAACAAAAATAGTTTTCTTATATTTAGAAAAATTTCAAAAAATAAATTTAATATATAAAATAGTATTTTCTTATAAAAAAAAATATTTTATATAATAAATTTAAAATTAAATCGGGGTTATCGATCAACAAAACCATGTAGTTCTTTGGACATTTATTCTTACTGCTATTAACACCATCGGGCAACTTTCATTTGTAAATAGTGATCATGTATAACACAATAAAAATAAACAATTCGCTAAAACCCTTAAAAAAGATTAAAGACTAAAGACACATAAAAACAAAACACATGCAACATATTCCTTTCTCTGTTTTAATGAATTGCAGCAAAACTTCAAGAAACCTACTTTAATTGCAGTGCATGCAAAGAAAAAATTAAAAAATTTTGAACAGTAACATTTAAATAAAATCAAAGTTAAAAGGGTTAAAACTATAAAATGTTAACTAATAAAATTATAGAACAAATAAAACTTAATTCTGCCATAAATTTAAGGTTAAAATCTTTAAATTTAACCCAACCCAAGTTTTAGAAAAAAATATTTCTTACTCTAATTCCTAAATGTTGGTTCTACTTGTAGTTCAAATTGTGGGTTTCTTTGTATAAAATACACATAGATTTATATTTATAGATATAATTGTTTTAAAAGCCATTTATTTATTTGTTTGGCTTGTTGAAATGCACTTTTACTTTGTTTATAACAAATAGCTGTGCACTTAAAATTAGGATAGAAACCTACAATAAATATTTTGTTATTTGATCAGGAATAATTTTACCTACTTTAACAATTCAAGTCAAATGTTTTTCTAATACTGGGTCTACTCTTTACAATCCGCAAATGTTAAGAAACAATAAACAATTTTCATAAATTTTCAATAAAAATTTAAGATTTTTTTTTAACTAACTAGAAGTGTATGAAATAGTAGGTCCGGTACCGGGGAACCCCGTTAGCCTAGTAGATAGCGTAATAGAATATTAGTCGAGGAGTCGCAGGTTCGATTCCTGCCTAGACCCTGGGTGTTTCTGCAGCAAGCCAAAATAGCTTTTTTTCACTTAATTTTCAAACGTTTGCAAAAGCTTTATTTTACATGATGACTATTAAATTATTAAATAGCACAACTATAGGTTCTTCACAATTCCAGATTTCCAAAGAACAGTTCTGTAGTTCCTAGTTGCCTTGACTGTTACTTTATTTTTATTTTCAATTATCATTAAGCATTTTAATTGACCTTAATTAATCTTAACACATATTGGCATTTAAATCGCTTTAATTTAAATTTATTTCTTATTTTTATTACTAAAGACACAATTCTATTTTAGTTGTTTTTAATTTATATTTTCTATTTAAGAAAGAATTGATTTTGGTTTGATTTTTATTTATTGTAATTTTTACTAATGATTTATCTCTTAAATACGTGAGTTGTATCTTATAGATAATCTTTAGTTATTTGTCTAATTCTATTAGTATGATTAATTACTTATTGTTAAACATTGTAATATAACCAGCACACCCTGGTAATTTTTTTTAGAATTTTTGATTAAGAGATTATAAATGAACATTAATTGAACTTGTATGGGGACTGTTTAAATATTATTATTTTTTAGATCAAGAAATGCTTAATATAAAAAAATTACTAGATATAAGAAATAAAATATTAGCAAACAAATTTTGGTTCTGAAATCCTTTTAGTCAAACCTATTTCTATAAGTCTGACAATTTCTTGCTAATCCTGATTAGCATTCATGTAATATATTTCATACATTCATATTATGCTCATCAACCTGCCCGCCACTAAGTCAAAAATTCATAAGTGCTAATTTTCACAACATAATTCCAAAAGCATACAATTATTGTTGGGAATCACAATTTTAGGCGGTTTTCGTTTGCTTTCCCATCTTCTTCAGCATACAAAACTAATTAACTATCTTCCTGAATATGTATTAATTTGTTCAGATGTATTACTAATTAATTCTCTTACATGTTTATGCATATTAAATGTTTAATAATCATGGCAAAAAAGCATACGAAGAAAGGCAAAATAAAGTAACACCGAAAAGAGCACAATCTAAAGACACTTGATATTTTATGCGTGAAAATATTCGACACGTTTTTGAGATTTTCCAACACATACATATACGATTGATACGCACACTTGAGCTCACAGTCAACAACATTACTACAATACGAGGGTTGATAGATAATTTTATTAATTATATATGCAGCTCTTAAGATAAATAAATATCTTGATTGAATAATAGCTCAGCTAAATAAGTGCATCTCCCAAAGCAGGATTGTAAGGGGAGTTAACGGTTGTTATTTTTTGTTATACATCCAGCTTCCAAATACTCTTCAAAAGGCATGAGTTTTGTTCACAATGTTCCACTTCTGAGTTCCACTTTTTTACCTTTGTCTTCCGTTCTACAATCTGTAAACATCGACATTGCTCCTGTGAAATCAGATTATAATGAATGATCAAATTATTTATTTTTGTGCTTTTTACGGGAATTGCTAAAATTTTAGTATTTCAAATTTTTAATCGCACTTTTTTTTACAAAATTAATATTTTTTTTACATATTTAGTGAAACATTAATAATTTTAGTATGTTAAATTTTAAATCGCGCTATTTCCCATAATTAATATTTTACCATATGTAGTAAAATATTAACATTTTTATTAAAAACAAATTGAAATTGATTATTGAGGGCTATAGCTAGTTCCTATGCGCATTTCACTGTTGCTAATGCAGATCATCTTAGAACAACTGGAGGTATTATATTAAACTTTCATTAAAGCAAATGAAAAGTTTAAACAATATCAAAGTTGTAACAAGAACTCAATAATCAACCAATTGTTTTTGTTTTCTTACTTTACCATTACTACCTAGGCTGACTTTTTTTCAACTTTAATTGTAGTTGTAAGAGGTTTGTAGAAAACGTAAAAACAAGAACAAATTGAAAGATCTCCACTTTTTTGTGCATTCTCAGGTGTGCATTACAACAGAGCATTTCCTTTTTTCCTGGAAAGGATAATTTCGTTATTTTGTGTACAACAAATACATAAGCAAAACTTTCTAGTCCCCTTACCAGTTGCTATTATAGAGTAAATGTACAGTCACATTGGAGAAACCTTTTCTTTCAAATATGTTTGATTATGTTTAACCAAAATGTTTTTAACTCAGTACAGAATTTGCTTTCTGGTCACACTACTCACATTTCTTTGTCAGTGTTTATTTGTCAAATTGATATTAATTCATGTAGTCGGGAAAAAATCAAAGCCAAATTTTGAAATATGAGTAAAAAATGGCTAAATTTTGACAAAAATAGAATTTAATTGTTCGACGTTTTAGTCAAAATTTTTTCAAAACAAAAATTTTTCTTTTTCATTATTTCAAAAGATTAGACACAAAAAAAGGCAGCAGCACAAATTTTAAGTCAATTAAAGCATGTACGTTATATCTAGCTTTGGACGAATATGAATAATTTTTTAGCGAAATTCTTAGTGATTCGTTTAAGCGAAAATAACTCCTATCGGCTAATCTGGTATTTAATTGTTACCCGCCTGCCTAAAAATGTAGCCAGTAGAGTAGATTTACTAAAAATAATCAAATTTTCAGAAGCATTTTATTTACGAGTACCTGCATGCAAATTGTAATAACTTTCCATTTTTGATCTTTATTTTTTTATTATTTATTGAAAAACATAGTATTCCTTTTATGTTTAAAAAATTACAAAGATTTATTAAATGAAAATTGAACAATAAAAATTGTATTCTTAATGTAATTATGGTGTAAATAAATATGAAGTGATTCTAGCTAGTTACAGTTCATTGATTAGTTTTAAAATTGTTGTTTCATACTGCATGTTCTTACAAAAACTTTGCAAGAACTAATAATTATTTGACATTTTTGAAGACATTTTTCTTATTTGGCTGAGCTCTTGTCAGCTTTGCAATAAAACAAGTTCGAACCTTAATATCCTCTAATAAGGTTTCTGTAAGAATTTCCTCTTTTATACCCTCTAAAATTAACTGCCGTTTAATTTCTTCGTGTAAGGTACGCCCACCTTACTTCTGATCATGAAACGTTTGCATTATTTAAACACCGCTATAAACAGATATTACAGTAATTTCATTATAGCCCATATCTATGGCGACACCATGAGGTATCGCTAATGTTGAAAGTGAAATAATTTGTGAGGGCACATAAAGAACCGATGCAACTTCAAAGTGACGAAATAATGCTTTGGCAAAAGTTTCACGAACTATTATTTGACCAAGGACATTCTCAACTGTTACAATTTTTGCTTTCTTCGAATCAATGGGTAGATACTTAAAATATATAGTTTGTAAAAAATCGACTACATGATCGTAAAACTCCAGCTTGTCTCCATAGTCAAAAATATTTTTTGTTTCCCTATTTACAGAAACCATCACCTCAGATGGTACAACCCTTCGTGGATATGACTCTGCGGCAAAGCACAGCTTCGTATATGCGGTTCCAAAATCCAAGACGACTGGTGGTTTTTCCTGCAATACTGTTTCATACAAAGGCATTTTTAGATTTTCCAAATATACAATAATTGTATTCGTACAAATTAATCATAGATGTAAACAATATAAGTTTCCTATAAACTTTTTTTAAGATAAATGGGGTATACCAGTTTTTTATTTGACTATAGTGTTTTGAAGCTTAATTCGATTAGAACAGATCTCAGCTGGTAATTTACTACAGATCTTAGGCTCACATTCGAAAAAGTGAAAGAATCTTTGGAGCTTAAGTTTCAGAGTTATTTGAGAGAAAGTGAAGGAACCCATTAAAACCCATTAAAAAAATTGGCGGGTAATACTTTGTTCTGTTAATGTGGTACATTAGCCTGCGTGGCAGATGGTGATTTTAAATAGAAATATGACCGTAACAAGTGATTTTCGGGTAGTTACAAAAATGAATCCAATGTGTTTCTGTAATTAAACTGGGATTGCAATCAATCTTAACTTCTTAGAGACCTTCATAAGGATTTTTAATGCTTTTATGACCAATGAAAATACCTATTTTATCTAAACCCATTGTTTTATTCCTTTTTCTGTTTCTGATTTCCTTGTTTTTTGTTTCTTTGTCATGTCTGACCATAGCTGATATGCAATATACTGGCCAACTCGAGCTTAATTCAAATATTTGTAAATAAAAATCAGGTCCTTAAAAACTTAATGTTTGTCAATGTGGTTAAGTAATAAAGGACTCACTTAAAAATTTAAATTTGTTTATTGGGGCTTAAATCAGTTGTTTTCAGGGTGGCAGACATTGTTGGGTGAACCCAAAAAGAAGTCAATCATAAAAATAGAAAATTTTTTAATTACTGCCTCTTTTCATAACCTCCAAAAAACAAACCAAAATATGATTTATTAAAATTCTTATATCTGGAGAAAACCTACTTACCGTATTACCTGCCTATAACACAATACCCGAACTTACTCTTCTTATTAAATAAGCTCCAAATACGCAAACAGGGTCTATTGATTTGTTGTAATTATTTTGGCACAATTTCTTTCGCTCAACAAAGAACATTTTTGACTTGAAAAAATTGATTGTCCTGCACGAAAAAACTGGTGAAATCTCATTATTAGAAGTTTCCTAATGTAATACCAAACACAAAAAAATATTGAAGACAACTAACATTGAACATGGAAGATTACAGCTCTATTAAAATTTGTTCTGCATTTTTTAAAACAATGGAAAGTAAATTCGGAGTTCAAGAGTCTACAAAGCGACCGCCAAAATTATCTCCCTAGAAGTCACTTTATGGGGGATCTGCTTGCGTTCCTTTGGACATATTGTGTCGTTCCATTAACCACTTTGAGGAATGCGAGTTGGTGGCTATTGATGTTTTCAATGGATTCGCCGTTCATTCTCATTCCTCATGAAATCAAGTCTGCCGGCACCGAAACATAAAAGTGAAGCAAGAGTCATTCATTCAATCACGATGTTGTAAAAATCTCTGAATTGGGGTCAATTTAATTTCTCATAAGACAGAGTATTGCATGTTTACGTACAGAATTATGTGCGAATACGGTTATCCGTTAGTACTTACGAGTGGTCTCAAAACCTCTTGATATTCTCTTTTGAAGTATATCAGTCCATCGGTTTTGTTTCATAAAGTCCTTCGTTTCTTTTTTATATAACTCTCTGATTTGAGGTCGTACATTTCGAAAAGTTTTGCATGATCCGCATCGAATAAACTATCCCCCAAATGTGAAGCACCGCTGTCTATCTCATATTTTGTATCAGTATTTTGTATCAAACAAAGTTGATCTCTCTGTGCGGAGATTTATATATATAAACTCAAATCAAATTTTTCTTAAAACTACCCTCGCAGAATTACTAATTCCCCTATTCTCTTACACACGCTCAAGTTTAACTTACAATCAATTAAACAAAAACTAGACAACATCATGGATAGCAAACATCTGCGGTAAAGAAAGTAACAACTATAATATAAGCAACATTTAGTAATACTTAATGAAATCCCATATCGATATCAAAGATTGCCAGGGATATGTACTATGACAACATAAGCAAACTGATAAAAAATACCCTGTAGAAAATGGCACTAAAGATTCTTACATTTCATATTTCGAAATTTTATGCGAAATTCATAACTAAACAACAGCAAATTGAAATATGCTCTGCAATTCGTCGGAACTCTTTAATTTCATTAAATCTAAATGATAACAGGTTTAGATTACTTTTATTGTGTTTGTTCTTCTGGTAAGGTGAAAACTCTTAAGGGCCATGAAAATAGAATAATGTTCTCCAATATTTCTGACGAATGGTATAATATCTGAAAATTATGTGTTAATAGCAAATATTTTCCGTTAGTCAGTAACTACTTCAGTAAAGTACTTCAAGTAAAAATTGTTATTTATAATGTCGTCTTGGTAGTGAAATTTACCACAAAGAGCTAAAAATATAATCTTAACAAATTTCCTAACTGGGTACAATATTATTTCAAAACCAAATTCTGTTACACTTAAAACGCTACAATACAAAGTGCACCTTTAATATCCTTGGAGAATACACTACACTCAAAAACAAATACAAGTAGAGAAAACATATAGACACTTAAAACATGCCGAACAAAAAACATGAAATGGAATGTTGCAAAGAAAAAATGCAGCCATCTTCAGCTTTGTAAATAACTAAATGATACTGCCTCATCGTCATCGTCGTTATCATTATCCTCGCAGTCATTAATATTTACTATGTGCACTTACGAGTACACAAACTGAACTTAAATTGAAGAGGATATTACTGGTAGTTTTTTTTATTAAGGTGTACAACTGAAGTTTTTGTAGATGTTGTTATTTCAAAATATCATGTGTAATACTAGTAAATAGTCAATTGCTTGTAAGCTACGCAAAATTAATGAACATGCTCTCATTTACATATTCATGCGTTTTCATCAGAGCTGTTAATTAATGATTAATAATCTTAATGATTAGTAATCGAATTAAATTTTGTTTGTTTTTGTTTTAATTGATTAACTAAGATTATTTATTGAAATTAAGGATTAATAATCGATTAGGATTAAATTTAGGTCAGGATTAATGAGGATTTATTTAAATTTATTTATTTTTTAAAAATAATCCTACGATTAATACATTTAATGTAAAATATTAATCAATTAATATTTTAGATTAATTAGGATTAAACAGGATTAATCTATAATAAGGAAAAAAAATTTGTACATGTAGTTCAGGTACATTTAACAAAAAAAAATTAACAATTCATAAATATAAACAAACAAAAATAATATGTACTAATTTTGACAAAAACCATTGGACTTTAACAAAACTAACTTTTCAAATGACAGGTCAGATAAGGCATTTCGGCGAGGAGTATTCACTATTCCGGCGAAAGAAAATAACCGTTCCACTGGAGCAGATGATGTGAGTGGAGTATTGAAATAAAAAGAAGCCTCCTTCAATGCCGGATATTTCTCCCAGATTTCTGGTCCCACAATCACATCGTTCATGTACGCATAGAATTGACTTGAAATTAAGGCATGTACATCAATTGTTTCACTCTGCTGGAAACATGACCCGATCATTTCAGAAGGACCATCTAAATCGAAAAACATATTTAATAGCAATATCATCAAATCAGTATATAGATTTGCAACATACCATCTACATCAAAATCGAAATAGTTGTTAGTGCTTATCTGATCAATACTTTTAAAAGGAGTTTTAGAAGCAAGATCTGATGATGAAGCAAAGGAACAAATACTCGAAATGACCCTCTTGTAAATGAGCTCTTTCGTCAAACCAGGTGTGCATGTCTATATATAGGATCACCAACCTTATCATCTGCTGAAAAATCAGTTTCACTGCAGTCCAATAAATTTTGCGTCATCGTCACTTAACAGAATCAATATAGAAATTCACTTCAAATATACAAATAAACATATGAAATAGGTTCATAAAACTGATTCTTACCAATTAATGCTAGAACAATTAAATTATTTCACACAAAAACAATAAAATAACTTTGTTTGATTTGTCAGATGTAAAATCCGATGGAAAATCCTATAGTCTAAACTCCGCATTAACAGCACGTTGATTCAAATATAACAGTATGTAACAACAATAAAATATGTGAGCATTAGGGTGATACCTATTTTTTTTTTTTTACTAATTAAAAAAAAAATAGTAAGAACATTATCTTCGGCAATGCCGAAGCTCAGATACCCTACACCATGTCACTGTAAAATAATTGTTTTTAAACACTTATATAGCCACGCCCATTGTTTGGAGCCCGCCTTTATTTGAAAAGGTTATGCGTAACGTTTTTAAGGTGACTCACGCAGAGATAAGTATTTAAATTTAAATTTTACCAGCAAAAAGTTAAAAAGGATATACGTATTTGTTTCAAGATAGGGCTAGTTTTCCTTTGACCAAGCCCCTTTTTTAAAAAAGTTTTTGTAAACATTAAAATTAGATTTGTCTGATTAGGACCGAATTTATGCACTATAAATATTTTTTATGTAAATTATGTATACTAGGACTATCAAAGTGATAAGAAACTTATTTTGCTGTTATATACAATTTCTTTTTAAATTTATTGGCACCGATCTGTGTGTTTTTAAGAGTAAAAGAAATAGAAAAAAAATTTAATATAGCTAAAGGTCACCCTAATGACCATACTTGTAACAGTTAACAAACATGTGCAAATTATTTTAAGTAAACAAACATGAAACTTTTTATATAGAGTTGCCAAAAAAAATTAATCCTGTTTAATCCAAATTAATCTAAAATATTAATCGATTAATATTTTAGATTAAATGTATTAATCGTAGGATTACTTTTAAAAATAAATTAATCCAAATAAATCCTCTTTAATCCTGAGCTAAATTTAATCCTAATCGATTATTAATCTATAAAAATTAAGTCAATTTTAATTAATCGATTAAATTAAAAAAAAACAAATTAATTAATTGATTATTAATTTTAATCAAAATTTAACAGCACTGGTTTTCATGATGTCACTTTGTCTGTTCTTAATGCAGTTGACATAAGAAGTAAAAAAACAAAAATTGAAAAATAAAATGCAAAACGCTGAAATTATGCAAATGTATTTTAATAACATGATTTTTGTAGTTTCTAAAAAGAGTTTGTAAAAATAAATAAGGATGAAAGCATAGCATAAGTGAATTTAATATACCGTTTTCTTGCAAATAAACCTATCGATCTAATTTGTTTAAAATATTTTAATAAAATTACAGTATTTAGAAAATTTATTATTTGAGGGAGTCTTTTAAACATAATTGCAAAAAATCAAGCTCTATTCTAGCTAAACTTATAACAAATTAAAACTTTAATCTATTTTTTTTCGTAGATTGCATTTTGTACAGATTTGAATTTATGAAAAGGATTGTGTTTTATTACACAGTATAACGCATGATTTGGCTCAATTCTGAGAAAACGTGAAAGATGCCCCAAAAATTACAACTACTGCATCATTCGTTTTGTAATTTCAAAAAGTTAATCTCTGTTCTAGCTAAACTTGCAGCAAATAAAAACCTAAAAAAATAATCTATTTGTAGGTAGTTAATTTCATTATATAGTTTAGAAATTATGTAAGTATTCTTTGTTTTTTAAATAATATTTTTGTGTTTTCAATTTACATTTTTCATACCTTATTATCATTGATTTATCGTTCAAACTTGAATAAATCCATTTATAACATTTTAATATTTTATAATTTAAATAAAATAAATAAATTTTATATTAAATACTAAGTGTGGCCAACACAATTGGTGATCCTATGAACAATAACTTGTCTTAATTTTTCAATTTAAAATAATCAGTATCCTGAAGCTCATTAGAAGGGCAACGTTAAAGTCTGGATAATTTTAAATTTCAAGAGCCTAGAGGGAAGCTATCATTCTGGAATTTGAGAAATACGTCAAAATAATATGCTGTAAGTTTTATTTTATTAAATTATCATGGCCAGGAATTGAATATTTGGAAATTCAAATACTTTTTTATTAGGTGTTGATATTATTTTTGCACATCTATATATATATATATATGTTTTTATAGATAAGAATTATAGATTCATAATTTATTTCGTTTTATTTTAAACTTGCTTCACGTTGTAATTTACAATCAAATAATATTGAAATTTCTGCTGCAACGGTTAAATTACCTGAGTTTTGGACAAATTGTCCAGAAGCATGGTTCATACACGCTGAAATGCAGTTTGAAACCAAATGTATAACTCAAAGTCATATAAAGTACGAACACATTATTACAGCTTTGCCTAAGATTTTATTGTAACTGTCCTTTACGTAATACGAAATCTTGTTTCAGAAAACTTTTATAATCACCTTCAAAATAATTAAATGAAAATGAGAAGTTAGATAACATTCTATCTAATTCGGAAATTGGAGACCGTAGCCCATCGGAGTTTTATCGTTCATTAGCTTTATTAGCATATTAAGAAAGATTTGATTAAGAAAATAACCAAGGAATTTAAATGAAGCTTTCACGGGTTCCAATTTATCCGATACTAATGAACTGACAAAATTAGCAGACAATTTGCAGGAGGTTTTGTATAACGGGAGATAAACTATTCAAAATGTTCATCTTCCGGTTCTTAAAGTTTAAATAATCCCGATTTTGGAAAATTTATTGAAAGTTAACTTTAAAAATTAATGTTTTATCCCCAAAAAATGCAAAAACACCGTTTTTCTATTATAATCTAAAAAAAAATAGTAAAATTTTTATCACGTCGCCAACTACATAGTGATTTGCTTACTTATCAGGTGGTTTATTGCAAGTGCGTTGTGTTGAATAAAATTTTTTAATTTTCGGGGGTCCCATCTTAAGTGGTGATGGCGACGGTTCGGTGGAAGAG
Source organism: Gymnocheta viridis (assembly GCA_956483585.1). NCBI lineage: Eukaryota > Metazoa > Arthropoda > Insecta > Diptera > Tachinidae > Gymnocheta > Gymnocheta viridis. Next base: position 103,356,312 of record OY101441.1, on the reverse strand, counting down.
ACTTTTCATCGGCCTTCCAGAAATGATATAAAAAATTTTTATCGAACATTGAATTTTTATTTGCAAACTACAATGGATGAGCACTATAAGGCTTTGAACAATTTAAATAATGGTGATTCGAGTTCTACATGTTGGACTGTATTTTCTTTATCTATTAATTAACTTTACTTACAACAAGCGTAAATTCATTAAAGTCAAATAATGTTTGCAAAAGAGATGAGGCCAACAAAGTTTGTCATGCCCGAGGTAGTAAGCTTTAACACCCTGTAGGCCACCCTGCAGTTAGACAACAGGAGCTGCAAATTTCAACATTCTTAAAACTTAAGTCGTCTTGTATAATTTTTACATACATTGTTTTAAAATCGGTTCACGCTTTTTAAAGATATTACCATTTTTTCTAATTGGAACCACTGTGCGTCGTATCTCCCTCTCCATATAAAAACAAAACCACATGACTAAAGTAACAATATAATTTGAAAAAATCTTTGACCATGGTCCACATGCTACTGCTGTCCTATAAGTTTTCAGTTTAAAAAAGAGTTCTTTTAATTAAACATCGATAAAGATATATAATTTATTCCTTTTTCCAACGAAATTCAAAACAACTCAGAAAACAATACATATTGATCATATTTTGCAAATTATAATGATGGATGTCAAAGTGCTTTAACTTAAATTGCTTCTGCAAAAAATTACATTTGTAATGAAAAACCATATGAAATGAAGAATAATATTGAAAAGTGTTAAAAAAAATTCTAAAAAAAAAACACCATGAATTTGAATTGTTACCTTTTAGAAGAAAATAAAATTTCTTAGGATAATACAGAATACCCAAAGAATTAATCTTCACAGTCAATAACCCTTAAATGCGATATAGTAGCACTTCTAATCATCAAAATACGTCACGAGATTTCTTCGACAATGATAATTTTTCTTTTAAAACAGTCAACGTGGATAAAAATTTCATAGAGAGATCGACAACATTGTTACAAGTCCTGTCTTTATGATATAAAATTAATGTTTCCAAATTTAAGAGACTCAAATACTCCACCTTTTGATGTTATCGAGCATACTCTTTTATCAGTAAATGATCTCTCGGAAAAATATATTGAGTCAAGGAACAAAGACATAAAAATATTGTATTTAAGCCTACGCGTAAGACTTCAGTCGTTTCAATAAGTATTCATTTATTGAACCAGCTGCTTCTTAGTTCACATCCTTTTACAACGACACATAGAAAATTAAAAAACTAATACAAATAAGTTTTAGTACAACTAATTTTTGAGAATAATATTTAGTAAAATTGCTTCTTTTTTTTGTATTAAATAAGTAATCTTATTTAAAAAAATTAATTAAGTTAAAGTATGGATTTTTACGCGGTTTTAATGCACACTTTGAACTTATTAGTCGTTTAAGAATTCAACTTATTTTAAGCAAAAATCAAATTGGGTCATATTTTACTGTACATGAGGTGGAACTTAGTAGTTCGAGGCGGGTATGAATTTGCCCATTTTTTATTTTTTACTTCTAATATTTCCATAAACTCATGGCAAAAGTCTTACGATGATACATGTAAATAGTTTTGGCCGCCGTTTCCATTCAAGTCCAAAAACTGTGCAGAGATTCATTAACACATTTTAGTAGTTCTAGTCGTCACTCTTCCAACTTATACAAGATTTCATTGCTAATAATAATGTTGCATAATTTATTTTTTTACTTTAGCTTTGCGTGCAACCTAAAGTATTTTTAACAAAATAGTTGAAATAATAAAAAATCCATGCAAGCTTTGCACCTGTAAAAGAATCTCTACCCGTCAAAGGAAAAGAAAACTTGTAGACTCTTCGTTGTCAATGTCACCAAAATAGTTGACAAAGTAGTGATACTTAAACCCAGGCTTTCCACAGGGATCTTATTTTTTATTAAGTAACAAACACATCATGAGTGTTCAACTAAAAAAGTGTAACCTTCCTTTATATTTCTTTTGGGTTATTAAGCCACTAAAAAATTTGTAAAGCCACACACCTTGGTGAGAAAATCTGAAGAGACATTGCGAAAGGCTTGAAAAAATAAATCTAGAAAAAGAAGAATTTCTAAAATATCAGTTCAATACTTAACACTTGTTACTGCTATTAAAATCTATAAAAAAATATATTTTTTGAATTATTGTAGAAAAACATTTTATAATTGTTTGTTGTCAACATTATTTATATTTCAATTTACTACAACTAAATGAATTCTATAAATTAAATGCGTATGAAATTAAAAATGTATTGCATTTGATAATTAATTACATTTGACTTTAATTACAATTACATTGTGCATAAATGACTTGAATGCAAATATTAAAAAAAACATTGTAAAACAGTTAACATAAATTCAACAAAATCACACCTTTCTCAAACAAGTTTAAAATTTTATGTTGCACAACCTGCAAACTTTCTAGGTTTTTTTCGTTTTCCTGTATTTTTTTTACTTTTCTATAAAATTTATCCCACACAGACACTTGTATTTAAAATTAATTTGACTTGAAAATTTATGCTGCACTCTATACGGCAATGGCCATTAACGTAAATAAACGATTCCTGGATATGACTAAAAACAAAAGAGAAATAAACGTAAAACTACTGGTTACAGCAATTAAATGAACTTACACACATAAAAGTGCAGCAAACGATTTATGTTCAACAATTGTAGGAACAAATTCACCTGCACGCACAAGTTGACATAAAGTTCGAAACTTAAGAGAAGCGGAAACGGATGTTGTTTTTTGAAACCTGTAAAAATTGCTGGGCAAATGGAAAATATACTTTTAAATATGAAT